>JAZKJV010006123.1:0-712173 GCA_037367405.1 Ottelia alismoides
TATCCATCCATGCGATCAGGAGATCTTTGTCGTGTCACGACTCACCCCCTACTGTAGTGGATTGAGAACGATCCCCTCTTCTTTCCACCCATAGTTAATCGTAGTTAGTTGACTATCATTATTACAACTTTAAATCTATTTTTAGTCCATTATTTTTTCTAAGATCCATGAGTCACCTTCAACCCTTGATCTCCAGATCGGAGGAGCACGATCATCCAAATCATTCCCTGACTACACCTACACCTCCGCCCGACCCTTCTCCATCTCCTTCCACCATATGTTCACCTCAGAATCACTCAATCTAAATAACGAACTCCCCTATGAACATCTTCACTGAATACCTTTATACAATCCATATCATACATATTTTGACCTAAATTTTAGGATGGATACTTCCTCCTAGCATGAGCTTGCATTTGTAAGGTCAAGGAATGCAATAGGAGTAGCCAATGGAGTATAGGGAGGTTCATTTGGAGCATTTGACTTTTCACCCTCCAGATCCTCACGCAAGCATCCTTTGAGCCATACTTTTCACCATCAGGAGATGCAGAATTGCAAGATCTTGCTTTGAGACCAAACAGAGGTGGAGAAGATCTAAGACGATCGAGACCCTCTCGATCAAAGTTTGTCGGAGCTCGCTTGCATCCCCTATTCATCCAGAACCTCCTTGCAACAGCATGATCAAGAACAGAGCACCCGGTTTACATCTAAACTGTTGATAGTGCCCCAAAATTTGGCCATTGATTAAAGCTTCAAGATATGATCGTGACCCTTTACTCCAGAGAAAATCACAAGCGCCCGATCAGAGTTGTAGAGCATTTGAGTCGCTCGATCCTTCACGTTAGTTAAGGTTACATTTGCACTTTACCTTAGGACATGTGTCGTTATGTATTTACTTAAACAAATGTACTTTTATACTTTGCATTTATTCTATTTGCACTTTAGTCCTTATTTGCACTAATATGCAGAAAAATTGCAATAAAAAGTATTGTCTTCTTATGTTAATATTTAGTCCTTGAAAATAACTTAATTGCATTCTAGACTTGTCTAGCGAGGTGTACGTGCTGACATGCTTGTTTTCTTAGGATTTTTTCACATTTCACCCATGACTTTCAATTTGTTATTAATTTGTCAATAAAGTTTAAATATTTGCATTAAAGTTACTGTAAATCTGCAATTGTTTTGCACAATAAAAATCAAATAAAAAATATCAAAACCTCTTAAAATATTCAGCAAAAAATCATCTATCTTTATGTCACAAACATCTTGCATCCATAATTTTTCGAATTTTCATTATTTTTATTAATATTAAAAATTCAAAAACATCATAAAAATCCCATGTTTGTACCCAAAAGTCGATAAAAAAAATTAAATTACATGAGAAATTCAATAAAATTCATGTCTTCTTGTTTTAATTTACTATAATTTCTTTCTAATTTTGGCATTTTAATTCTTCAAAAAACCATAAAACATATAAAACTCATGAAAACATTAAAAATTCATATAAATTTATTAAAAAACAAAAACAAATTCAAAATTGGTTTTCTATAAAATATAACAATATCTTTCATTCTCTATATATTTCATTCATTTTAGGCTCTATTTATTATTTTAGAATTCCAAAAAGTTCATTTTATTTTCTATTTATTTAATTCCATATTTTCGATTTATTTAAAAATTTCCAATTGTGAAAAAATTTGTAAGAATTACAAAAATATAAAAAAATCTAAAGCTCAAAAATGATTTTAATTTATTTTTCTATCTAGTTCTGTCATATTAAAAAAATAAAAAGAGTGGTCGAGAGTATGCCTTGATTTTTCTTCACTTATTTCATTATTTTTAAATATAAAATTTTCCTTTACAAAAATTATAAGTAAAAAAGTAAAAATTAGAAAATGAAATAATGATTTATAAAATAAAAATCATAAAATAGATGAATTACAAAAATTAAAAAACACAACAAGCTATCATGGTATGCATATCGATCCCTATACACATTCATTGATTTTCCATTGCACAGAATAACCCTCAGGATTTTTGTATCCTCACTGTGTTCGATCATGTTAGATATACATGTAAATTAAATAGCGCATTTTCTAGCTACATATTCTTTGTAGATTTTTTTCATTAAATTTAAATAAATTTTGTTTGATGCTTCTTTGGGTTTCGACGACCAAAATTTCACTTTCAATAATTTTATTGAAATAAAAGCCCCGAAGAAGAATGTTCAACAATTACGACGGCTTAATGTATTGAAGAAACTACTCTATAGATGCAATCCACCCCTGTTTGTGCTCTAGGAGTTCCTTCCACTTCAATGAAAATAAGTTGGATCTGAATGTCATCTTAAAATTGTGCCTCGTGGGCTCACGTCCCAACTTGGAAGCTATCGTCTCTCACCATCTCTTGATGAATGTTGTAAGTGAATACTCTATAAAAGATAGCATTAGTCTCGTGGTATGTAAATCATCCAATGTACGTTAATCACCCTATTAAGCTACTGCTCGACCTCATCTAATTTCCCGGTGCCCTGGAACATGGGCACATTGGCTCGCTGATAGGAAGGGAAAATCGACTGATGACTGTAAATGGCGGAGTGCTCATGTGTGTCATCATTTGCAAAGAGTACAAGGTCATGCTCCCTGCCATAATCTCCATCCTCGGGTCCATGTACTTGTATATCTTCAGGTGGATTATCAAACTAAGGCTGTTGAACCTCTGGAGATTGTGGTTGATCCTGTCATGCTCCATCCTGAGATGGATAGTAAGTGAAATCAGGCAGATCCTCGAACCCCATCTCTATGTCGGTCTGCCTGTCTATGATCTCTATCTCCTGAGCCAAAGTCTTGTTAGCTGACCTCCCGTAGCAATCTGTCGCTGCTGGAGGTTGGTGAGAATGATCGAGATATGCTCCAAATGATCCATCATAACCTGGCCAGCTTGGGACGTCAAGGTTCTACTCAAGAACCAATATTGCTAATGATATTAATTGTTGTCCGTTGACATTTGTAACTGTGATTTTCTCTTCATGAGATACAACATAAAAATTAATTGTAGTTGATGGCATATGTCGCTATTGAATTTTAATGTCATATTTCTCTCTTGGATTTGCGACAAGTTGGAGGACTATTACTATCCGAGAACTTAATGCAATTAGTGTTGTATTATACAAATGTGTGTAGTGGGGTACCACATCTCTGATACCAAACTGTGACGCCCGTCCATGGATCCAGGTTACCGTTTACAGGATACTAACAATATTACATTTGTAATGGACCACATTTGGATACATCAAATTAGGAAAAAGATTTCATGTTGTCTAAATGACATACAAAATGTTGCAATCATCCACAGAAATAAGTGTTACCAAATTTTCAATTTCATTAATTTCCATATACTTTACATGTAACAAAAATCAAATTGCATTGTATACAAGCATACCATAAATGTAATAGAAGAGAAGGAAAAGTAGTACATTGTCATGAACAAAAAGTAAAACATATGTACTGTAACAAAATTGCGGAACCTCAGTGACTAGCCATCAAATTACTGTGATGTAGACACCTTACTTGCCATACAAGTAAGAGAAAAAAGAAATGTCAAGAATTGTTGAATACAATCCAACATATTAAAAAAAAGGTAATTCGATTGTTTCAAAAGAAAGCTAGTTGATACATTTTGGTATTTAAATTTAATAAGCTACTTGCGTAAATGTTAGGTTTTGAAGTTATTATGTATGAAAAATCCTATGTTCAACCATCACCCATTTACTTTCCATATATAACTCTTTCATTAATTAATTGAATGTTCTATATGTTGGTTTATATCTTTCTTGAAGGATATTGAGAATCCTCAAGCGCATCACGGAAGCGTGTCGATCGCATCGTATGCGATCGGGGCGAGTAGTCACACTAGTCGCTAGATGCGGCGGAAATTAAAATTTTTAAATCTAAAGATGAAACCACATGATCACGAGAACACTTCTCGGATCGTTTCATCAAATCACAAAGTTTTAGGAATACTTTTTGGAAGTGGTTGTAATTGTGAGATCCCAAACAAGAGATCCTCCTGTCTTAAGTCCAATCCACAAAGAACGCACTTGCGGGCGCGATGATGAGTCGCGTTCCTCCCGCAATCCTCGATGAAGATCCAAGCAATGAATCCTCTGATTTCGTCAAACGAAATCCGTCATCTTCCTTTAGAGCAAGCATCCCCAAAGAAGAAGGAGATCCTCGAGTCGTCGAAGGCGAAGGCGAGATACTCTCCTCTCAATATTCAAGATGCACAGCCACTTTAAATTGAGAAAGAGATGGTAGAAGAGAATGAGAGAGAGAGTAGTAGGCTTCTACAACTATAAAATAATGTACCATGAAAGGCTAAGTTAGCCCTCCTTTTATTTTAGTTTAGGATCCAATGGATCTCAATCTATGGGACTCATAGATCCAACGGCCAGGTTGGTCTATGTATTAATCAGTGGCCAGGATTGTTGTTCGTTTAAACCAACAACATTAATTTATATTTAAATTAAATGTATGTTGCAACATTATCAACATAATTTAATTTAAAATAAATTAATTAATTAATAGATTAATCAAGATAATAAGAGGAATATAATGTTACCTCCCTAAAAAATGGGGCATCACCTATGACTTTTTCATGGGTCACGCCACCTCATCAAAGATGGTTATTATCTCCTTTTTATTATGTTATATTATATCTTAATAATATGTAATAACCGTTATCACATAATTATCCACCAAATTAATTCCAAATTAATTTGTGAATATTTCAATCATGCCATTGAAAATATGTGAATCACATTCACAACCCAAACTAATTTGTAAATTACATTTCCAATTAATTACTTAATGTGAATCCAATTCACATTAATGATTAACAAATGCTATTTACATAGTTTATCTCTCTCTAGTATATTATAAATCATATTTATAATATATATGATTAATATGGATAGTGTTATCTATTTTATTCATATCCATGATAATTAAATCACATTTAATCATCTTGGATCTCTTTTCTCATGTGCCCAAATAACGTGAATCACATTCACGTTATTCATATCTTTGATAATTTAATCATAGTTAACTACTTTAGATATCTCTTCTTATAATATAAATCAAATTCATATTATTCATGACAATTAAATCATATTTAATTATCCACTTTCTCGATGCTTGGATACAGAATTCGTCAAATGAATTATTCTTGAACCCCTTCAAGAATAATGTGATTTCTCCACAGATACTTGGAGATAAGGAAAGGGCGATTGTATTGTTCTACGTATAGTGACTTGGATGTTGAGATCTCTTCTCAAATCATGATCGTACGAACCTCCCGCAGATGCTTGATTAAATATAGACCGCAAATCTAATCTTCTCATTGCATCTGAATCTCATTCAGATCAATGTCTAACACTTGGACCAAGATCAGATTGCTTCTCTACTGAGAGGAGTCACTAAAATCCAGACATGTTTCATCACTCCCTTGGAATGGAAGCGTCATGGTTATACAATCGTTTATGATCACATCAGCCTCATGTATTACCATTACCTGTACATCCTGCATACTGGAAGACCTATGATTAACTCGAAGATTAAGATCAATTTTATATTGTCTTCTTCAGGGTTTTCTCAGTATGTTTCTCATTTGATCATTGGGATTTTATATCGATCATATTCTTTCCAAAAGCATATATCATACCTAGGTCTTGAGCATATAGTTTCCAAAAGTATATATCAAACCTACAAATTCAGTCAAGCTTCCAAAGCGCGATGACCATGCACGGAATTTGATTCTTCCCAATATCTCATGAGTGAGCTCATGTCTTCCGGTTCAGTAGCGAACATGTATGATCCCTTTGAGAGATAGTATTGCTTATATGCCCTTATATTCACACCAGCTTGGCAGTTTATAGACCTTGGTTAGGCCATCAACCTATCGGTCTGCCAAATGTACATACTCAGACATGTAGCAATACATCTGTCTCCAGTCAGAGGATGCGTGCCTATGTTGTGACAGCATTCAACATAAGACTTAGGTTATCTCGATCTTGTTAAGTCAACCCATTGACCTAACTAATCTGACACTTTCGAATCTCTATTCCGATGCAGAGGACCTGCATCAAGAGGTCGGTCAGATATAAGCCTATGTGAGAAAGGATTTCTATCTCTTACTCAGGCTGGAGATCATCTCTTAACAATCATTTGACGGTGCTTGATGAGTCCTCAATCTAACCCTTTAGATATTCATCCAAGCACCAGCCTCTATGACTCAATTATTGAATCAACAGATGCATGATTATTAAGATGGCCATGGTACATAACCCTAATTGTACATAGGGACATATTTATGCAAATCATTTATTCTTCATTTCAGATGAGGGAATGATATGTGCAATAACATTTATTGCATAATGGCTCGCCGTCGGCTCGCATGTCCAACAATCTTCCACTAGCCCAAAGAGTTATTAATGGGCTAATCATTTAAACCCACACCTATGTGACAATCATAGGCTATTTAGAAATAGCTAGGTAAGCTGATCAGTCACTCTGTTCTCAAAAGACTATGCCAAGTTCTTTTACGGTACTTTCATATCCCTAGGTAACAGTGCTCGCATCCAATGCGAATGTTGCATCTTATGCAACCAATACTCAATCTTGATAAAGCAATTATAGTGTCCTTGACACTATTGCTCAGTAATTATTATAACCAGTATTTCCATAATCCTTATCAGAATACCCTTATTCTGAGAGATCACTATCTCTCAAGGTATCCACAATTAAGACCTTTTAGATCTCTATCGATAAAGTCGAGCTTTTGAAGATATGACTTTGAGATCAGTATCTCCAAAAAAAACTTGTCATCTATGAAGATATTGTTATTACTGCAATCAAGTGTTTTCTCTCCATAGTAGGATTAGCAACACTTTACTACTCCCACTGCATGGCAGATATCTGGCTTTTATACACATTTAGCATACACTTAGCTTCTCGTAACTGATGCACAGGTGCAAGCAGGTCTAGCATTCACTTCCTCAACTCTTTGAGGTGCCATTCCTTTAGATAGGTCAGTACCAAATCTCAATGGAAGGAAGCCTTTCTTGGAATTTCCAAGAATGGAATATGTCCAAGGTGTACTACAAATGTGACAGTCCCAATACCCTCTTTTCTTTGCTTCTGGACAACTTCAGAACTATGATCTAAGAGGTATTCTTGAGATCATATCTCAAGATATGGAATAGCCAGTCTATAAAACACTTATTATCATCCTTATATCATTACAAATGATTAGGATATTATCTACATTTAGCATTATGAACACAATGGCACTCCCACTAAGCTTCACATGGTACATCAAGATTCTATTTGAAATCATAACATTTATAATTTCATCAAATCTTATGTTCCAACTACAAGAAGCTTATTTGTGTCCATAGATGGATTTCTTTAGCTTTCACACCTTACTTTCCCCAATCATGAAGCCCTGGGGCCACTTCATGTGAACGTCCTTAGAGAGGTATTCTTTAGAGGAATGCAATCTTGACTTACATCCTGAAGATGCAATAGTCAAGTTGTGTAGCTATGGTTAGCAATATTCTGATGATTTTAAACATGGTTGTCGAAAAGCAAGTCTCATTGCAAGCAATGACTTCTCTTCTGGTGTGTAGCTTATGGTTACGAACCGAGCTTTGAAGGTCTCTAGCTTCTCATCAGGTTCCCTCTTCTCTTGAAGATCCATTTACACCTTTATGGGTCTTACCCATATAGGTGGATCCTCGAGGGTCCATATACAACACTTGTATATGAAGTCTACATTAGACTTTATTGCTAATATCCATCTTTCCATGTCATGATCCTTAGGAGCTTCGTCACATGAAGTCTGATCATTGTTAGACTTAATCAACACAAGGAATACATCCTCAAACTCATTTGAAGAGGTATTAGTGTTTCATCTTTAATTGTCCTTTTAGTTCTCCATTTGAGGAGCCTCATTATCTTCTTAAGATTAAATGAGTCCCTTCACTTCATTTTCATCATGATTCTCAAGAGTCTCAATCCTCCAAGAATCACATTCTCAGAGATGAGATCTTTTAAGAATCTCTAGGTCATAAAGTAGGTATCCAATACCATCCTTTATTTTCCTAATGAAGTAGCACTCTCAAGAGCTAGATTCAAGCTTACATGCACGGAACCTTATTAAGGATATATATTGTAGTCTCTACTACACATATATACATGGAAACTAAGGGATAATTATGCTAAATTCATCATTGATCAAATCATGTCACACATGATCCAATTGTATCTCCCTACAACTCCATTGAGTTTAGGTGTGTTGGGAGGACAAAGATAGAAATGATATTCATATCTTCGTAAGGTATTCTTTGAATTCATCTAGTAGGTACTTGCTACCTTGGTTAGATCAAAGTCATTTAATCTTCCTTCAAACTTCAGTTCTAAACCAAATTGTGAAATCTTTGAACATTTCAAAGGTTTCTCAAGTGAAGAGAAGAAATCTCATATCATACAAAATCATCAATAGATATCACATATCCATAACGTTTACTTTGATATAGATGATCTACATACATCAATATGTATGAGATCTTGAATACCTCGACATCTAACACCATTCCTAGAGAAGGGTGTATTGGACATTTTACTTTGAATACAATATTCACAAGTATGTAAGATTTGAAATTTTAGACATTCTAAAGTTTCATATCTTACTAGTCTATTGATCAAATCAACAGACAAATGTCAAAGGCTTGATGCCAGATCATTGTCAAATGATCTTCATCCTCCTATTGATCTTATAAGGTTTGATTTTCAGTATTAGAAATCTTAATGAACCATTCATTATTTTTCTAATTTTGTGGATTCCACTAGATGTTAGATTACTATGTGAAATATTTCCATCATAACTCTTTATGATAGTTCTATCTCATAATTCATGTTTATTTCCAACATTTAGAAACAAACAATAAATGTAGTCTACTATCTAGGTCATAGAGACATTCTCCAAGACTAAGGGCTCTCCCACTGAGAATATGAAGTCTATCTATCCAACAGAGGTTGCTTCAACAATTACAGCAATACCCACGTAGATGACTACTAAACCTTAAGATCAAATTTCTAATCTTCTAATATATATATGCAACCAATTGCAAATGTCATTAGAAGATTGGGATACAATTATCAGAGTTTATCTTATGAAATATGTATGTCAAAGTCAATGATTATATGTAGATTATTCTGATGCTTTATCTGAGTCCTTCACTAAGGATTTTAGACAGATTTGATAGTCATACTATCAACACATCAACTTATTTTAGTATTGGAATTCATCCAACTCTTTGGATGTCACATGGAAGTCACAAAAGTAGGTCAACTCTTTGACATTCCTTCTTACTTGGGTCCGACCCATGCTTCCACTGCGCTCTCTTCATCTATAAACAACCATTGTTCAAGACAAAGAATCTCTTATGTTGAATTCAAAGGATTTCAATACAAGAGCATTTCAATATTTATACATGCTTCATTAAATTCATTCAAAATGATTATTGTGAAGCTTCATGAATGACTTGAGTATAGATAGTAGAATGATGACACTCATCGTATCTACATACGTATTAACTCTTAGAGACTTAGATTCTAGTAGGTATTAAACATTTGGAATACATAATCTCTTTCGAACTACCATTTCGCATAATGCAGAGAACCATGTCATTCATGATTAAATGTCTATAGAACATATGTATGCGAGAACATCTTCTTTTATTTTATAAGGATTATTCGACAATTACAATCAACATCGACATGTCACTTCCAAAGTACACTCGATGAAAGATCAAGACTATAGAGATATACGAACCCTAAGGTGATGTCTTATTGTCTTGTTTAAATGCCATACCTCATTATGTTGAGTAATCTTGGACAATGCAACCACAGACATTATGTGTTCAATTGCAAGTAAAATATCTGGATCATGAGTCCAGTCCAAGATATTTTAGTGGTTATTATTGAGTATAACATTGAGTGGGTTTAATGAAGGATTATCTGAACCAAGAAATTTGCATAAGTGTATATATTTATATATATACATATTTTACTTTGATTTAGGAATTTCTATATCAAAGTTGTCTTGCCTTGTCAACAATGAAAGTTCATTCCCTTAATCACTTTCAATGTAAGAGATATTCTTACCATTATATCTCTAGCAAGATATGGGATCTCCTTTCCTATCTTTGTCACATCCAAATAATATGAGAACTTGCGACTCCGATAAAAAGAAGAGAGAACTCATTCCACCTTACCAGACCAACTTGCATTCCCAAATCGATCTTTATCACCCGGTCCCACCACCCCTAAGATGATGTTGACCCGTTGCTAATTGAATCAACCGTCAACAAGATTAGAACTCGCTATGCGCAATACAATATCGCCCCAATAATATGAGGACTCGAAATTGGGGTCACTACGCATACGACCTTATTCTTTCGAGAAGCAAAGAGCCCGATCCAGATGCACGTGCATATAGGATCTATCACTTCGGACAAGCGTCTTCTACATACAATCCCTGGCGACGGAACCCTTCGCCTTGACGGGAGACCATGGATGTCACTTATGTGATTCTCCATCTCATATTCAAAATTTATAATTAATTATCGTAAACCATATTCACATAATTAATTCTTCCAAGAGAATTACACATCTATTCATAATAGAGTGTTTATTGAACATAATTAATTTCATCGCTTTAAATTAATCATTAATCCGATAATCATTCAACCAACTTGATTATTACTTGAATAGTAGGTATAATCTCAAAGTACATATTATTCGTATTTTAATAATTAGAAAAATACACTGACCTTTTCCGACATTATCGAGTCCCTACCCGCTGTCATGGAATGTACCAACAAGAGTGGGACGGACCACATATGTTGCAACCCGCGACCCCAATGCTCTCCGACAAGGCACCATATCCACCTCAGGAAAGGATAATGCCAGATAGATCATCATGTACTTTGAGATGCTCATCGGTTTTTCTACCAAATTATACCATATAATATACATCAAAATAATTTTGATTATATTATATGGAGATTTGCAAAACAAATCTCCAATCCAATTCAAGTAAGAGGGTTTTTCATGTAAAAGTTGTCCTACAACTATTGAAGGATAAACTAAGGTTCTTCATGAAAAAAGAGTTTGTTGATGATTTTATATCAACCAATGATCAAGATCAACAATCTCATCATTATGGTATAGGGAAATGTCATTCAATGAAATAATTATATCTTTAAATATTTCACAAATATTTATCACTAATTATTTCAGAAAATTAACAATTAATTTTCATCATCATATTTGAATGACTTATTACAAGGTTCGTGATCAAAAGATGTCAATTTTCAACAGTGACCCCCAATCACTAAAATTAACTTATTTCGATCAATTTAAATCAAAAAAAATGCAAAATCAGTTTCCTAAGATTGCCAATTTGATTTATTAAATAATACAAGCTGATAATTCACGCATTTCGAGGTGGATCAAAACAGAATATAACTCATTAATCACGATTATATCCGCAGTTCCCGCAACAGTGAATACATGCATATTCAAAAGGCCATATCTTGAGCAAATGAAGTCCAAATTACATAAACTCAGATCCTATGGTTTCCTTATTTAATGGGAAACAAAATTCAATTGCAAATTTAAGGTTTAAAAAAGTTAAACAGTACTGAAAATTTCAATTAGACAGAGGTGCGAAAATTGAAATGCGATAAAAATTTCACGACCTTTTCAAAACCAAATCGTCCTAGGTCTATGGATCATGTCCAAAACCATATTCGACCTAAGGCACTGATACCACTTGAAGGATATTGAGAATTCTCAAGCGCATCACGGAAGCGTGTCGATCGCATCGTATGCGATCGGGGTGACAAGTCGCACTAGTCGCTAGATGCGGCGGAAATTAAAATTTTTAAATCTAAAGATGAAACCACATGATCACGAGAACACTTCTCGTATCGTTTAATAAAACCACAAAGTATAAGAAATACCTCTTGGAGCGTGGTTGTAATCATGAGATCCCAAACAAGAGATCCTCCTGTCTTAAGTCCGATCCATGAAGAACGCACTTGCGGGCGCGATGATGAGTCGCGTTCCTCCTGCAATCCTCAATGAAGATCCAAGCA
Organism: Ottelia alismoides; assembly: GCA_037367405.1. Lineage (NCBI taxonomy): Eukaryota > Viridiplantae > Streptophyta > Magnoliopsida > Alismatales > Hydrocharitaceae > Ottelia > Ottelia alismoides. The sequence continues at coordinate 12,224 of JAZKJV010006123.1, forward strand.
ATGAATCCCCTGATTTTGTCAAATGAAATCCGTCGTCTTCCTTTAGAGCAAGCAATCCCAAAGAAGAAGGAGATCCTCGAGTCGTCGAAGGCGAAGGCAAGATACTCTCCTCCTCAATATTCAAGATGGACGGCCACTTGAAATTGAGAGAGAGATGGTAGACGAGAATGAGAGAGAGAGAGAGTAGTAGGCTTCTATAACTCTAAAATAATGTACCATGAGAGGGTAGGTTAGTCCTCCTTTTATATTAGTTTAGCATCCAATGGATCTCAATCCGTGGGACTCATAGATCCAACGGGCAAGTTGGTCTATGTATTAATCAATGGCCAAGATTGTTGTTGGTTAAAACCAACAATATTAATTTATATTTAAATTAAATATATGTTGCAACATTAACAACATAATTTATTATAACATAAATGAATTAATTAATATATTAATCAAGATAATAAGAAGAAGATAATGTTACCTCCCTAAAAAATGGGGCGTCGCCCATGACTTTTTCTTGGGTGACGCCACCTCATCAAAGGTGGCTATTATCTCCTTTTCATTATGTTATATTATCTCTTAATAACATGTAATAACCATTATCTCATAATTATCCACCAAATTAATTCCAAATTAATTTGTGAATATTTCAATCATGCCATTGAAAATTTGTGAATCACATTCACAACCCAAACTAATTTGTAAATTACATTTCCAATTAATTACTTAATGTCAATTCAATTCACATTAATAATTAACAAATGCTATTTACATAGTTTCTCTCTCTCTAATATATTATAAATTATATTTATAATATATATGATTAATATGGATAGTGCTATCCACATTATTCATATCCATGATAATTAAATCACATTTAATCATCGTAGATCTCTTTTCTCATGTGCCCAAATAACATGAACCACATTCAAGTTATTCATATCTTTGATAATTAAATTATATTTAATATCTTAGATATCTCTTCTTATAATATGAATCAAATTCATGTTATTCATGATAATTAAATTATATTTAATTATGCAGTTTCTCGATGCTTTGATACAGAATTCATCAAATGAATTATTCTTGAACTCCTTCAAGAATAATGTGCTTTCTCCACAGATACTTGGAGATAAGGACAGGGCTATTGTATTGTTCCACGTATAGTGACTTGGATGTTGAGATCTCGTCTCAAATCCAGATCGTACGAACCTCCCACAGATGCTTGATTCAATCAAGACCGCAAATCTAATCTTCTCATTGCATCTGAATCTCATTCAGATCAATGTCCAACACTTGGACCAAGATCAGATTGCTTCTCTACTGAGAGGAGTCACTAAAATCCAGACCTGCTTCATCACTCCCTCGGAATGGAAGTGTCATGGTTATACAATCGTTTGTGATCACATCACCCTCATCTATTCCCAATACTTATACATCCTGCATACTGGAAGACCTATGATCAACCCGAAGATCAAGATCAATTTTATATTGTCTTCATCAGGGTTTTATCAGTAAGTTTCTCATTTGATCATTGGGATTTGGTATCAATCATATACTTTCCAAAAGCATATATCATACCTAGGTCTTGATCATATACTTTCCAAAAGTATATATCAAACCTACAAATTTAGTCAAGCTTCCAAAGCGAGACGATCGTGCACGGAATTTGATTCTTCCCAATATCTCATGAGTGATCTCACATTGCTCATATGCCCTTATATGCACACCAGCTCGCCGGTATATAGACCTTGGTTAGGTCATCAACCTATCGGTCTGCCAAATGTACAGACTCAGGCATATAGCAATACATATGTCTTCGGTCAGAGGATGTGTGCCTATGTTGTGACAACATTCAACATAGGACTTTGGTTATCTGGATCTCGTTACGTCAACCCATTGACCTAACTAATCTGACACCTCCGAATCTCCATTCCTATGCAGTGGACAGGCATCAAGATGTCGGTCAGATATCAGCCTATGTGAGAAAGGATTGCCATCTCCTACTCAGGCTGGAGATCATCTCTTAACAATCATTTGACGGTGCTTGATGAGTCCTCAATCTAACCCTTTAGATATTCATCCAAGCACCAGCCTCTATGACTCAATTATTTAATCAACAGCTGCATGATTATTAAGATGGCCATGGTACATAACCCTAATTGTACATAGGGACATATTTATGCAAATTATTTATTCTTCATTTTAGATCAGGGAATGATATGTGCAATAACATTTATTGCATAATGGCTCGCCGTCGGCTCGCATGTCCAACAATCTCCCACTAGCCCAAAGAGCTATTAATGGGCTAATCATTTAAACCCACAACTATGTGACAATCATAGGCTATTTAGAATTAGCTAGGTAAGATGATCAGTCACTCTGTTCTCAAAAGACTATGCCAAGTCCTTTTACGGTACTTGCATATCCCTAGGTAATAGTGCTCGCATCCAATGCGAATGTTGCATCTTTTGCAACCAATACTCAATCTTGATAAAGCAATTATAGTGTCCTTGACACTGTTGCTCAGTAATTACTATAACCAGTATTTCCATAATCCTTATCAAAATACCCTTATTCCGAGAGATCCTATTTCTCAAGGTTTCCACAGTTAAGACCTTTTAGATCTCTATCGATAAAGTCTTGAGCTTTTGAAGATATGACTTTGAGATCAGTATCTCCAAAAAAACTTGTCATCTATGAAGATATTGTTATTACTGCAATCAAGTGTTTTCTCTCCATAGTAGGATTAGCAACACTTTACTACTCCCACTGCATGGTAGATATCTGGCTTTTATACACATTTAGCATACACTTAACTTCTCGTAACTGATGCACAGGTGCAAGCAGGTCTAGCATTCACTTCCTCAACTCTTTGAGGTGCTATTCCTTTAGATAGGTCAGTACCAAATCTCAATGGAAGGAAGCCTTTCTTGGAATTTCCAAGAATGGAATATGTCCAAGGTATACTACAAATGTGATAGTCCCAATACCCTCTTTTCTTTGCTTCTGGACAACTTCAGAACTAAGATCTAAGAGGTATTCTTGAGATCATATCTCAAGTATGGAATAGCCAGTCTATAAAACGCTTATTATCATCCTTATATCATTCCAAATGATTAGGATATTATCTAAATTTAGCATGATGAACACAATGGCACTCCCACTAAGCTTTACGTGGTACATCAAGATTCTATTTGAAATCATAACATTTATAATTTCATCAAATCTTATGTTCCAACTACAAGAAGCTTATTTGAGTCCATAGATGGATTTCTTTAGCTTTCACACCTTACTTTCCCCAATCATGAAGCCCTGGGGCCACTTCATGTGAACATCCTTAGAGAAGTCTTCTTTAGTGGAATGCAATCTTGACTTACATCCTGAAGATGCTCACGTTGTGTAGCCAAGGTTAGCAATATTCTGATGATTTTAAGCATGGTTACCGAAGAGCAAGTCTCATTGCAAGCAATGCCTTCTCTTATGGTGTGGAGCTTATGGCTACGAACCGAGCTTTGAAGGTCTCTAGCTTCTCATCAGGTTCCCTCTTCTCTTGAAGATCCATTTACACCTTTATGGGTCTTACCCATATAGGTCGATCCACGAGGATCCATATACAACACTTGTATATGAAGTCGACATTAGATTTTATTGCTAATATCCATCTTTCCATGTCATGATCCTTAGGAGCTTCGTCACATGAAGTCTGATCATTGTTAGACTTAATCAACACATGGAATACATCCACAAACTCATTTGAAGAGGTATTAGTGGTTCATCTTTAATTGTCCTTTTAGTTCTCCAGTTCAGAAGCCTCATTATCTTCTCAAGATTAAATGAGTCCCTTCACTTCATTTTCATCTTGATTCTCAAGAGTCTCAATCCTCCAAGAATCACATTCTCAGAGATGAAATCTTTTAAGAATCTCTAGGTCATAAAGTAGGTATCCAATACCATCCTTTATTTTCCTAATGAAGTAGCACTCTCAAGAGCTAGATTCAAGCTTACATGCATGGAACCTTATTAAGGATATATATTGTAGTCTCTACACATATATACCTGGAAACTAAGGGATAATTATGCTAAATTCATCATTGATCAAATCATGTCACACATGATACAATTGTATCTCCCTACAACTCCATTGAGTTTAGGTGTGTTAGGAGGACAAAGATAGAAATGATATTCATATCTTCGTAAGGTATTCTTTGAATTCATCTAATAGGTACTTGCTACCTTTGTTAGATCAAAGTCATTTAATCTTCCTTCAAACTTCGGTTCTAAACCAAAATTGTGAAATCTTTGAACATTTCAAAGGTTTCTCAGGTGAAGAGAAGAAATCTCATATCATACAAAATCATCAATAGATATCACATATCCATAATGTTTACTTTGATATAGATGATCTACATACATCAATATGTATGAGATCTTGAATACCTCGACATCTAACACCATTCCCAGAGAAGGGTGTATTGGACATTTTACTTTGAATACAATATTCACAAGTATGTAAGATTTGAAATTTTAGACATTCTAAAGTTTCATATCTTACTAGTCTATTGATCAAATCAACAGATAAATGTCAAAGGCTTGATGCCTGGTCATTGTCAAATGATCTTCATCCTCCTATTGATCTTATAAGGTTTGATTTCAGTATTAGAAATCTTAATGAACCATTCATTATTTTTCTAATTTTGTGGAGTCCACTAGATGGTAGATTACTATGTGAAATATTTCCATCATAACTCTTTATGATAGTTCTATCTCATAATTCATGTTTATTTCCAACATTTAGAAACAAACAATAAGTGTAGTCTACTATCTAGGTCATAGAGACATTCTCCAAGACTAAGGGCTCTCCCACTGAGAATATAAAGTCTATCTATCCAACAGAGGTCGCTTCAACAATTACAGCAATATCCACGTAGATGACTACTAAACCTTAAGATCAAATTTCTAATCTTCTAATATATATATATGCAACCAATTGCAAATGTCATTAGAATATTGGGATACAATTATCAGACTTTATCTTATGAAATATGTATGTCAAAGTCAATGATTATATGTAGATTATTCAGATGCTTTATCTGAGTCCTTCGCTAAGGATTTTAGACATATTTGATAGTCATACTATCAACACATCAACTTATTTTAGTATTGGCATTCATACAACTCTTTGGATGTCATATGGAAGTCACAGAAGTAGGTCAACTCTTTGACTTTCCTACTTACTCGGGTCCGACCCATGCTTCCACTGCGCTCTCTTCATCTATAAACAACCATTGTTCAAGACATAGAATCTCTTATGTTGAATTCAAAGGATTTCAATACAAGAGCATTTCAACATTTATACATGCTTCATTAAATTCATTCAAAATGATTATAGTGAAGCTTCATGAATGACTTGAGTATAGATAGTAGAATGATGACACTCATCATATCTACATACCTATTAACTCTTAGAGACTTAGATTCTGGTAGGTATTAAACATTTGGAATACATAATCTCTTTCGAACTACCATTTCGCATAATGCAGAGAACCATGTCATTCATGATTAAATGTCTAGAGCACATATGTATGCGAGAACATCTTCTTTTATTTTATCTGGATTATTCGACAATTACAATCACCATCAACATGTCACTTCCAAAGTACACTCGATGAAAGATTAAGACTATAGAGACATACGAACCCTAAGGTGATGTCTTATTGTCTTGTTTAAATGCCATACCTCATTATGTTGAGTAATCTTGGACAATGCAACCACAAACATTATGTGTTCAATTGCAAGTAAAATATCTAGATCATGAGTCCAATCTAAGATATTTTAGTGGTTATTATTGAGCATAACATTGAGTGGGTTTAATGAAGGATTATCTGAAACAAGAAATTTGCATAAGTGTATATATTTATATATATATATACATATTTTACTTTGATTTAGGAATTTCTATATCAAAGTTGTATTGCCTTGTCAACAATGAAAGTTCATGCCCTTAATCACTTTCAATGTAAGAGATATTCTTACCATTATATCTCTAGCAAGATATGGGATCTCCTTTCCTATCTTTGTCACATCCAAATAATATGTGAACTTGAGACTCCGATAAAAAGAAGCGAGAAATCATTCCACCTTGCCAGTCCAACTTGCATTCCCAAATCGGTCTTTATCACCCAGTCCCAGCACCCCTAAGATGATGTTGACCCGTTGCTAATTGAATCAACCGTCAACAGGATTAGAACTCGCTATGCGCAATCCAATATCGCCCCAATAATATGAAGACTCGAAATTGGGGTCACTACACATACGGCCTTACTCTTTCGAGAAGCAAAGAGCCCGATCCAGATGCGCTTGCATATAGGATCTATCACTTCGACAAGCGTCTTCTACATACAATCCCTGGCGACGGAACCCTTCGCCTTGACGGGAGACCATGGATGTCACTTATGTTATCCTCCATCTCATATTCAAATTTTATAATTAATTATCGTAAACCATATTCACATAATTAATTCTTCCAAGAGAATTACACATCTATTCATAATAGAGTGTTTATTGAACATAATTAATTTCATCGCTTTAAATTAATCATTAATCCAATCATCATTCAACAAACTTGATTATTACTTGAATAGTAGGGATAATCTCAAAGTACATATTATTCATATTTTAATAATTAGAAAAATACACTTTGACCTTTTACGGCATTATCGAGTCCCTACCCGCTGTCATGGCCAGTATCGACAAGAGTGGGACGGACCACATACGTTGCAACCCGCGACCCCAATGCTCTCTGACAAGGCACCATATCCACCTCAGGAAAGGATAATGCCAGATAGATCATCATGTACTTTGAGATGCTCATCGGTTTTTCTACCAAATTATACCATATAATATACATCAAAATAATTTTGATTATATTATATGGAGATTTGCTAAACAAATATCCAATCCAATTCAAGTAAGAGGGTTTTTCATGTAAAAGTTGTCCTACAACTATTGAAGGATAAACTAAGGTTCTTCATGAAAAAAGAGTTTGTTGATGATTTTATATCAACCAATGATCAAGATCAACAATCTCATCATTATGGTATAGGAAAATGTCTTTCAATGAAATAATTATATCTTTAAATATTTCACAAATATTTATCATTAATTATTTCAGAAAATTAACAATTAATTTTCATCATCATATTTGAATGACTTATTACAAGGTTCGTGATCAAAAGATGTCAATTTCCAGCAGTGAGCCCCAATCACTAAAATTAACTTATTTTGATCAATTTAAATCCAAAAAATGCAAAATCAGTTTCCTAAGATTGCCAATTTGATTTATTAAATAATACAAGTGATAATTCATGCATTTCGAAGCAGATCAAAACAGAAATTAACTCATTAATTACGATTAGATCCGCAGTTCCCGCAACAGTGAATACATGCATATTCAAAAGGCCATATCTTGAGCAAATGAAGTCCAAATTACATAAAATCAGATCCTATGGTTTCCTTATATAATGGGGAACAAATTCCAATTGCAAATTTAGGGTTTAAGCAAGTTAAACAGTAATGAAAATTTCAATTAGACAGAGGTGCGAAAATTGAAATGCGATAAAAATTTCGCGACCTTTTCAAACCATATCTTCCTAGGTCTATGGATCATATCCAAAACCATATTCGACCTAAGGCTCTGATACCACTTGAAGGATATTCATAATTCTCAAGCGCATCACGGAAGCGTGTCGATCGCATCGTATGCGATCGGAGCGACATGTCGCACTAGTCGCTAGATGCGACGGAAATTAAAATTTTAAATCTAAAGATGAAACCACATGATCACAAGAACACTTCTCGTATCGTTTAATCAAACCAAAAAGTATAAGAAATACCACTTGGAGCGTGGTTGTAATCGTGAGATCCCAAACAAGAGATCCTCATGTCTTAAGTCCGATCCACGAAGAACGCACTTGCGGGCGCAATGATGAGTCACGTTCCTCCTACAATCCTCAATGAAGATCCAAACAATGAATCCCCTGATTTTGTCAAATGAAATCCGTCATCTTCCTTTAGAGCAAGAAGTCCTAAAGAAGAAGGAGATCGTCGAGTCGTCGAAGGCGAAGGCAATATACTCTCCTCCTCAATATTCAAGATGGATGGCCACTTGAAATTGAGAGAGAGATGGTAGACGAGAATGTGAGAGAGAGAGAGAGTAGTAGGCTTCTATAACTCTAAAATAATGTACCATGAAAAGGTAGGTTAGTCCTCCTTTTATATTAGTTTAACATCCAATGGATCCCAATCCATGGGACTCATAGATCCAACGGGCAAGTTGGTCTATGTATTAATCAATGGCCAAGATTGTTGTTGGTTAAAACCAACAACATTAATTTATATTTAAATTAAATATATGTTGCAACATTATCAACATAATTTATTTTAACATAAATGAATTAATTAATATATTAATCAAGATAATAAGAAGAAGATAATGTTACCTCCCTAAAAAATGGGGCGTCACCCATGACTTTTTCATGGGTGACGCCACCTCATCAAAGGTGGCTATTATCTCCTTTTCATTATGTTATATTATCTCTTAATAATATGTAATAACCATTATCTCATAATTATCCACCAAATTAATTCCAAATTAATTTGTGAATATTTCAATCATGCCATTGAAAATTTGTGAATCACATTCACAACCCAAACTAATTTGTAAATTACATTTCCAATTAATTACTTAATGTGAATTCAATTCATATTAATAATTAACAAATGCTATTTATATAGTTTCTCTCTCTCTCTCTAATATATTATAAATTATATTTATAATATATATGATTAATATGGATAACGCTATCCACATTATTCATATCCATGGTAATTAAATCACATTTAATCATCGTAGATCTCTTTTCTCATGCGCCCAAATAACATGAACCACATTCAAGTTATTCATATCTTTGATAATTAAATTATATTTAACTATCTTAGATATCTCTTCTTATAATATGAATCAAATTCATATTATTCATGATAATTAAATGATATTTAATTATCCAGTTTCTCGATGCTTTGATGCAGAATTCATCAAATGAATTATTCTTGAACTCCTTCAAGAATAATGTGCTTTCTCCGCAGATACATGAAGATAAGGACATGGCTATTGTATTGTTCCACGTATAGTGACTTGGATGTTGATATCTCGTCTCAAATCCAGATCGTACGAACCTCCCACAGATGCTTGATTCAATCAAGACCGCAAATCTAATCTTCTCATTGCATCTGAATCTTATTCAGATCAATGTCCAACACTTCGACCAAGATCAGATTGCTTCTCTACTGAGAGGAGTCACTAAAATCCAGACCTGCTTCATCACTCCCTCGGAATGGAAGTGTCATGGTTATACAATCGTTTATGATCACATCACCCTCATCTATTCCCAATACTTGTACATCCTGCATACTGGAAGACCTATGATCAACCCAAAGATCAAGATCAATTTTATATTATCTTCATCAGGGTTTTATCAGTAAGTTTCTCATTTGATCATTGGGATTTGGTATCGATCATATACATTCCAAAAGCATATATCATACCTAGGTCTTGATCATATACTTTCCAAAAGTATATATCAAACCTACAAATTTAGTCAAGCTTCCAAAGTGAACGATCGTGCACGGAATTTGATTCTTCCCAATATCTCATGAGTGATCTCATATTGTTCATATGCCCTTATATGCACACCAGCTCGCCGGTATATAGACCTTGGTTAGGTCATCAACCTATCGATCTGCCAAATGTACCGAAGTTCTAGAATCCTAGACCCGTACACTAGGCGGTCGCTGCCCTAACTTGGATTCCTATATCATGCCCCGTTGAGGGTCACCGCGCCCTCACACGGTCAGGTGTAAGGGTTACCATGTTCGGTACTATTAATTATCAGTCATCCTCTATTCACCATCATTTTCACTTACTTGACTATCTATTTCTTTCTCAATACTTTCTATGGTTGACATAAAAGATCTAGGTATTCGTTACAACTTATCTTTAATGACATATATAAATAGAATATTATATTCAAGGATCAATTGATAGAGGATTCCTATTCGTAATGATCTTAGGAAATCATTTGTTGACTTCATAAGCGAAGAGTAGTAATATTCTAATATTGGTATTTCAATTCTCTTTAATAGGGTCATGAGATTAGAAGTTGTTCATTGGATCTAGATCTAAGGTCAGATTTATACAAGATTTCCCAATTATTCTCATCTTTAAATAATGAAATTTAGAGATACTCATTAAATCTAGATTAAGTTCAATTCTATGCTGAACTTTTCCCAATGCTTCTTCTTTAATACATTATATTTGGAGTTAGCCAGTAGTCAGCATTTTTGACATAATACATGCAAAGATCCCAAAATTCTTAGAATAAAATTTGACAAACGTAGGAGAATTCAATCACTTTTCATACACACACATAGTTCAGATTTGTGAGAATAGATCTCAAATAAGAAACTTTTCAAATTATCTTTTAGATTAGAATACTTCCGATCTTAAATGAGATTTTAAATTTAAAAATTGATCGTAGTATATCTTTCAAATCAAAAATTTGAAAAGTAATGGATCCTAAATTAAGATTTTAATTCAAAAAAATGCAATTCATTTAATTTCATATATATATATATATTCTACTTCAATTTTTTTAACAGTAATAATCTTTAAATTAATTTTTTACTAAAAATTTAAGTAACAACTTAAGAAGAGAATTAACATTTCCAAATATATGTGTTTTTAAAATTAAAATTTGAGAACAGTAGGTTTCCATATATATATATATATATGCATATATATATAGGGAAAAGGGATCCTAAACCCAGGTGTAGGTAACTTTCCTACACCCACCCTTTTTTTCTCTCAATTCTTTTAATATTTTTGAAATGGATCTTTGAGAAATTTAGATCGCAATTTGTCATCGTTGTGCCATTCAAATTTCAACTAATTTTGAGACTTCCAACTTATCCATCGAGACAATCAATTTTTAACGGTCTTAGATTTGCTGAAATCGACCCTCTCTGATGGTTATGTTAGGAAAATCTATTTTACGTGAAATTTTAAACACATATTCTACTTAATATTATAAGTAAATCCCTCAAGGATCCATTTCAAAAAAATAAAAAAATTGACAGAAAAAGGGATCGGTGAAGAAAAGTTACCTACACTTGGGTTCAGGATCCATAAACCCATACACACACACGACTGTGACTTGTTTGAATTTAGAATTTAATTTTACAACAATTACTTGTTTGAATTTAGAATGAAGAGGAATGTCTCTTTTTCACAAAAAATTCAGGCACTAAATAGTTACAAGATAAGAGATTGTAAATAAAAATATTTTTTAAACTAAAAGTTTGAGAACAATAGGCTTTCTTGCATACATTTTTACAACTGTGACTTTTTTGAATTTAGAATTCAAATCAAATTTGTTTTTACAACAATGACATGCTTGAGTTTATTATTCAAATCATATCATTTTTAAAAAAAAATTCAAGCAATAAATGAGCACAAGAGAATAGAATTAATTTTTTCAAAAAGTATATATTTTTTAACTAAAAATTAACAGTAGTCATCCGTATACATATATATATATATATTACAAATGTGACTGCTTTGAATTAAGAATTCAAATCAAATCTTATTTTACTACAATTCAAGCAGCAGACAATTATAGGAGCAGAGAATTACAATTTTCGAAAATATTATTTATTAAGCACATCACCAATAGTATTTTTCTCCAATTTATTGAAGAAAATAGTTCTGAACAAAAGTTGTTCCTTGATTGCGCTTCATTTACTAATATGAATCATGCCCTAACCATAACCCAGTTGTGTACAAACATCTAATTTTAAATCTCTAAATATTAGAAATATGAAGTCTAATCATGTGGATTTGATATTGGTATGAATGTGTCATGAATGGCAACAAGAAAGGAGAAGGAATTGTACCTTGTACAATCTGTAGACTTTGGAGAGAACTGGTCTTGGATTTGGAAGTATAAATGGTTGCTAGAACATGCAACACTATGCGGATTTTTAGGTAGTAGTAGAGAGTAATCAACAACTGCTTGTAATAGCAGTAGCATGAGGGACAACAATGTGTTGTAGCACTTGCAACATCAGTAGGAGCAACAACTCCAATTGCAGTTCTAGTTGGAAGAGGAGAAGAATGGTTGTTATTTTGAGCACCCTTCCACTATAGAAATTGGAGAGTTTTGGGGGGAGAAGAAATGAGGGAATAGAGATAGCTTTGGGGGATATAAATAAGGAACAATGAGGAGAAGAGTTGATGACAAGTGGAGGGAGAATGGAGCCAAATGTTGGCTGATTTTGGATGCCAAATGGAGGAAACAACTATCGTGTCTAGAAAACTTTTATTATCAGTATTTTTAAATATTCTCTCTCTTATTTGAATACTAAAGTCCATTGTATTCACACCTCGAATATGTGATTTCAGTGCACAATATCTTGTTTTGACCGTCTCTGTATAACAATCAAAATGAGTATAATATTCATATACTTTGGATCAAGTATGAATTGTCGAAGTTCTCAAGATACGATCATCTGTTGTGACTTAATTTTTTGATTTTAAAATAAAAATTGACCTCCAATTAGCAAACGGTCAAATTTGTTGGTCTTATTTTATTGAATCAGATTTCTAGATGTTCTTCGTTTTTTTATGGTTTTCGATTTCGTGTCACGACTTTTCTAATGGCGCGTATTACAATATGATCGACTTTTGGTTGATGGCATTCGAACGAGATCTGATATTTGATCTATATATCAAATTGAAGTTATTCAATATTAATTGAATATTAAATGAACTTCCTAACTCTTAATTGGGTCAGATTTGATTTATTCGGATCCAAATATCATAAATATAAAAAAAATCAAATGAAGTCTCATACTCGAGACTCGAGTTCAGGTTATAATGTGTTTTAGGTTTCATCTGATCATAAAAAACCTCAAAGGGTTTTGGAACCCATTAAAACCTTAAAGAGGAAATAAGCCAAAATATTTCAACATGTATATAAATAAATGAGCTTGTTTTAATAATTACCTGAGAAGAGCTACGGGTATCGTTCCCATGTGACTATTTTTGTCTCCCATGTTGGTTCTTTGAATCCATGTCGGTGCCATAGCACCTTGACCAGAGGAATCTCTTTGCTGTGAAGCTTCTTCACAACACAATCAAGTATCTATACTTGCCTTTCTCCATATGTCAAGTCGGGATCCCCATTAATATTCTCATAGCTAATAGTATGTCGAGGGTTGTGCACGTACTTCCTTAGGTTGGATATGTGAAAGACATCATGCATAGTAAAAAGGTGTGGAGGAAGGGTTACTCGACATGACACCTTCCCAACATGAGTAAGAATATCAAATGGTCCAACATATCATGGCGCTAGCTTGCAACGAATATCGAATCTCTATGTTGACTTCATGAGAGATACTCGTAAGAATACACAATCTTCTACTTGTATTTACAATATTTTCATCAGTATACGAGATTATGTTGAATACTCGTAAGTCATATTTGAATGGATTAAGAGAAGATGATCAAATTACCTGAAACTCCAAGTCTCTTTTCCGGCGATCTACATAACTCTTCTGACGACTTTGTACCATCAGAAGATTCTGCCTCACAAGATGAACAATTCTTGTGGTCTCCTCCACGAGATCTATAGAGTAAAGATCATGATCACCTACATCATGATAACTGAGAGGAGTGAGGCATTTCCGCCCCTATAGGGCTTTGAACGTAGCCACACCGATACTGGATTGATGGCTATTGTTGTATATGAATTTTACTAATGATGGGTGGTCATTACAAGACCCTTTTGAAACTATGTTGCATGCGCATAACAATCCTCAAGTGTCTGACTGGTGCACTCGCTCCGTCCGTCGGTCTGCAAATGGTACACGAAACTCATATTCAGCTATGTCTGTAGCACATACATGAAATGATGCCAGTAGTGTGATGTAAACCTAGAGTGTCCGTCATAAACCACTTCACGTGGTATACCATGAAGCTTGATAACATCTTGCACATATAAACCAGCTAATCTGGATGGAGTGTAGGCTATGCTGATAAGTATGAAATAAGCTAACTTGGTCGACCTATCAACAATAACCCAAATAGCATCATGGCCACATGGTGTCCTTGGCAATACAGTGATGAAGTTCTTAGAGATACTCTCCCATTTCCATTTGGGAATGGGGAGGGACTGTAATAACCTTGGTGGTGTACTATGCTCAACCTTGACCATCTGACATGTCAAGCATCTGCTAACATGATGTGCAGCATCACACTTCTTCCCGCAAGAAATGTCAGTGCATATCATGGTACATCTTTATGCTACCAATACGAATAATAATTGTGAACTATGTGCCTCATCAAGAATGTTTATGTGTAACTGGTAATCGTTGGAAACAATGACCCAACCAGCTTTCAACAAAATATACTATGTCATAACAAAATGATCAAATTCGTCCTTGACGACGTACATCTATCTATCTCGAATACAAGGATCCATCTTCTGTCCTTCTACTATGTCTTCCCAAAGATAATTGAATTGTGGAGGTATATCAGTAAATATGGATGCACTCTCCTGATGGTGCCAATCAATCAAAGCTACAAGCATATCCCACGTGTATAACCAGTTTATTATATCATAAACATGAGCTCTCTTTATAAGCGCATCTGCTACCATGTTTCCCTTACCAAGACGGTAAGAGATCATGCAGTTGCAATCCTTCAGTAGCTCAAGTCACCTGCACTATCTCATGTTCAGCTCCTTTTGATCGAAGATGCAATCAAACTCTTGTGATCTGCGAAAATATCAAAATTCACCCCATAAAGTTAGTGGTGCCAAATCTTCAAGGTGAAGACAACTTCCACAAACACCAAGTCATGGGTTGGGTAATTCAGCTCAAGCGATATCAACTGATGTGATGCATAAGCAATCACTTGACCTTGGTTCATCAAAACTACTCCTAAACCTTCTGTTGAAGAATATGTATAAACTGCATAATCCTAAGTGCTTGAGGGAAGTGCAAGGATGGGCATTGTCGTCAATAATTCCTTTAATATGATGAGGGCCCTCTTGTATGAATCATTCGAATTGAAAGGGACTCCCTTACGTGTCAATGATGTCAAAGAGACAAAAACCCGTGATAACCCATTGACGAAGTGTCTATAATAGCCCCCTAGTCTAAGGAAGCTCTGAATATGAATGACTATCTTGCGCTTATCCCAAGACATGACAACCTCAATCTTTTTCAGATCAACTACGATACCCGCTTCAGAAATGACATGCCCATGTAATGAGACTTGAGATAATCGAAACTTGCACTTGCTCATCTTGACATACAACTTGTGCTCTCACAACATGTCCAGAACTTGCATTTCTGACTCTAAAATCCTCAGTTGATGGAGCCATCAATATCATCTTTGTATCAGGTAATAGTGTGATCTTGAAATCAATCTCTCTCTCTCAAGAGACAACCCAAGAAACTCATCGGAAAATACATCTAGCTAATTTGATACTTCTCTAATGTCCCGAGCCATTGCCTCACGATTGGATGTCTCTCGAACAAATGCTAAGTATGAATCACATCCCCGATTTACAAGACTCTGATCTCTCAACACTGATATGTACTCCAATTTGGAGTCATGTAATGTGCCCTCAAAAGTGAACTCGGGTAAATCTGAAATACCGAAGACAACCATCTTCCTAAAGTAATAAACTAAGGCATGATTGGCTGATAACAAATCCATGCCTAATATCAAGTCAAACTCATCGACTTGTAGCAATAGATAGTATGTGATCATTTTGTGACTGCCAATAAGGACTGGTAAGTCTATAACTATCAGTGAAATGACAAATAACTGGCCACCTGGCCCGTGGATGTGGTAAGGAAAATATAGACCCTCTGCAACTTTGCTTAATGAAGCTAGTAATTTCAAAGCAATAAAGGAATGCGTCTCTCAAGAATCAAACAAACAAGGAAAGGTCAGCTAAGATTGAGATCATACCTTTCTCCATAGTAGCTTTTGATTGTGCCTGCTCATCGGTCACTACATGTCACTATCCCTGTCTAGCTAGTGCAATACTCGAACTAACCACATTCTATGTTTGTCTCGACGACGTATGGAACTTGGATCTCCTGCAACGGAAACTCCCACCACGTCGTGACTGTGACTGTAACAACTGTGACTATGGTCAAGGCTTACCAGAAGCCTATGGGCACTGAAACCAGTAATGCCACGACTACTTGTACAAGAAACATTTTCTTGACTGGGTAGAAATAGTAGTCTTGTCGGTGCTTTGAGTTGGTGTTGCTAGGGATTTGTCCGCTCCTGTGACCAAATGGTCGAGCTTAACTAGTGCCATGTTCGTTAAGTGCTCCTCCTAAAATAGTCATTAAAAACGAGCGAGCACCTCCTAAAATGCTGAACCTGAAGGACGAAACCGCTTAGCTGATCTATGTTATACTATCGTCAAATCAGTCCAATTGATCAATTGGGTGTAAGTACTGCTCCAAACGAACTCCCAAAGCATATATCTCTTTCCTCAAACTTCTTGTTGCATCAATAGCTTTTGAGATGGAAGTGTTATGTAGTTCTTCTAGCTTCTCCTGCACCTCTTCCCTCATACCTCTAAAGAACTTTCCATAACTCTGTTGGTATGCGTCGTAATAGCATGGTGTATCGGACAAAATACCCTCTATCTATCATACACCCTTGTTAGAGCTTTGTGAATAGTCAGCATTGGGACTCCTTCCACTTCCTAGAAAAGAAGTGGAATATGAATATCTCTCAAAATCGTTCAATGTGGGCTCGCGTCCCAACTCAAAAATTGTCACCTCCCACGGTCTCTCGATGAATGTTGTAAGTAAATATTCCATAAAAGATAACAATTGGTCTCGTGGAGTGCAAATCACCTGAAGTACCTTTATCACTCTCATCAACCACTTCCCGGCCTTATCTGATGTCTTGGTGCCCTCAAACATGAAAAAATTAGCTCACTGATAGGAAACGAAAATTGACCGTTGCTTCTGAATGGCGGAGTGCTCACGTGTGCTTCCATCTGCAAAGAGTACATGGTCATGCTCTCAACATCCTCGGGTTCATGTACTCGTATCTCCTCATGTGGATCATCAAATTGAGGCTGTTGAACCTCTACGTACTATGGTGAATCTTAATGTTTTTCATCATAAGATGGATGGTAAGAGAAATCATACAACTCCTCAAACCTCATCTCTATGTCAGTCTGTCGGACTCCAATCCTCATATGCTGAGCCAAAATCTGGTCTTGTTGACCTCGAATAGTAGTCTGCTGTTGGTGGTCGTCGGTGAGAGCGGTCAACATGCGCTCCAAATTATCTGCCATATCCTGGCCAGCTCGAGACATCATCGTTCTAAACAAGAGCTAATTTTATTAATCGTAATAATTGATGTACACTGTCATTTCTAACTGTGCTTTTCTCTTATTGAGATACTATATGAAATTAATTGCAATTGGTGAAGTATGTGGTTATTGAATTTAAATGTCACATTTCTCGCTTGGACTCTTGACAAGTTGGAGGGTTGCCGCTATCCAAGAACTTAATATAATTGGAATTTTATATTACGAATGTGTGTTGTCGGGGTACCATGGATCTAATACCAAAACGTGACACCCGCCCGCGGATATGAGTTACCCATTTACACAACATTCATAATATTACATTCGCAATGGATCGCATTAGGGTACCTGAAATTTCGAAACATTTTTCGTGATGTTGAAATGACATTCAGAATGTAACAATGAACCACATAAATAACAGTGTGTACCCAAATTTACATTTTCATTAATTTCCATATAATTTACATGTAACAAAATATAATTACATTCTATATATGCATCCCAAAAATGTGACAGAAGAGAAGAGAAAGCAGTACATTATTTTGAACAAAAACTACAATATATGTATCGTAAAAGAACTAGGGAAGCTAAACGACGAGATGCCAATCTACTATGTTGCAAGCGTCTTGCCTGGCATACATGTAAAGACAAGATAAATATCAACAATAGTTGAATAAAATCCAACATATTGAAAATAACATGTAATCTACTTGAGTGAAAGTTTGGATTTCAGGCCGTATGAAGATCTAATGTCACCCATCATCCCTTTATATTCCAATATAACTCTTTCATTTATTACTTGAATGATGTGTGTTGGATTTTATCTTTTTATCACTTATAACTAATGTTGATGGATATTAGTGGTGTATATGATGAGTCTCTGATTTAATCTTTATCTTTGTCCAACATCTTAAGCATAGTGGATAGTCCGTGGTATTGGGTTGAGTGAGATCTCAAACAATGACTATAAGGTGTGAAATATACTTTTGGGTTGTGGTGCCTCCACAGGCTTGCAGAGAAATATAATGAATCCTAACTAAGTTCCCCACACATCCACTAGCTTGTCCAAGCATTCGTAGTAACAGTTCGAAATTTTGAATAGATGTCTATTATTTATGATTTAGGATGATTGATGATTTATATGATACGTTCTTTCCCTTCCCTTGCTAGGCCCAACTAGCATGTAAATAACCAATCATAGTAGTGGTTGTGCTCAACTACAACCAAGCTCAACTGAAACTAACTCAATAGTAACCTGCCAACGATCTTTCATCGCCAAGACCAATTGGCAGAATAGTAACCGAAACTCAAGCTGTGAGGAAGCCCCTAAGATACTCTTCTCTCTCTCCTTCTAAGTGAAAGTACTGTCCAGTAGAGGTCTAGGCCCACTCCAAAATTACACCCAAGAGACAGGTGGGAGAGGCTCTCTGGAAGAGTCACTCAAAAAATGAGCCTGATCGGTATGGGCAAATGTGCTCTAAAAACAAAAATCAAGGGTCCTCCATCCTAGGCACCCTACTGAATGGTTAATAGAAATTGTAAGAACCTGGATCCCAACGAAGAGTAAAAACAACGAGATTACGTAAAATCGTACAAGAGGATTAGAATCCTAAACCCGTACACTAGGTATCTGGTTCCCTAAATGGGAAACCTAACTCTTGCCTATTTGAGGGTCACTGCACCCTTGCATGATAAGGTGTAAGAGTTACCATGACCTACACTATTAATTATCAATCATCCTCGATTCACCATCATTTTCACTTAGTTGACTACTAATTTCTTTCTCAGTCCTTTATGTGGTTGACTGTAGAGATCCGTGTATTTGGTACAACTTATCTTTAGTGATATATATATATATATATATAGAGAGAGAGAGAGAGAGAGAGAGAGAGGTAAATGGGGCTGCCCCCAGGGAGTAGCCAACTTGGCTACTCCCACCCCTATTTTTCCCTCATTTTTTCATTTTCTTGGAAAATAAAAATTTTTATATTCATCACTATATCCCTCTCACATTCTATTAAAATTTCATCAGAAACAGAGACTCCTACGGCCTCCATCCAAACATGGTCGATTTAAAAAATCCTGCGACCGTTAAAAAAATGACGTCTGGATGGAGGGCTTAGGAGTCTCTGTTTCTGACGAAATTTTAGTAGAATGTGAGAGGGATATAATGATGAATATACAAATTTTTATTTTCCAAAAAAATGAAAAAATAGGGGCGGGAGTAGCCAAGTTGGCTACTCCCTGGGGGCAGCCCCATTTTACCCATATATATATATATATAGAAGATTATATTAAAGATGAATTTATTAAGGATTACTATTCATAATGTTCTTAAGAAATCACTCGTTGACTTCATAAAAGAAGAGTATTAATAATCTAATATTGGTATTTCAAATCACTTTTATGAGGTCATGAGATTAGAAGATATTCATTGGATTCGGATCTAAGTTCAAATTTACTGAAGATTTTCCAATTCTTCTCATTTTTAAATAATGAGTGTTAGAGCTGCTCATTAGATCTTGATTAAATTCAATTATATGCCAAGCTTTTCCCAATGTTTTATTTTTAATACATGAGATTTGGAGTTAGTCATTGGTCTGCATTTTTGACACGGTGCATGCAAAGATCCAAAATTTAAGATATTTTAAGATCCATACATGAATTCAATATCTTTTCTCTCTCTTTCTCCCGCTCTCTCTCTCACACACAGATACATACATACATACGTACGTACTTACAAACATGCATGCATGCATGCATGCATACACACATACATACATACATACATACATACATACATACATACATACATATTTAGTTCAGATTTGTGAATAGAGATCTTAAATAAGAAACTTTTTAAATTAACTTTTAGAACAATACAATTCATATCCTAAACTATATTTAATTTTCAAATAAAAACTTTAAACAATAATAGATATTAAATTAAAATTTTAACTTAAACATCTCAACAACAATTCATTATATTTCATATATATATGGCTTGGGGATCTTGCACCATGGTGCAAGCAACTTCCAAGCAGCAAGGCCTATAGCCCGTGGATTAAAATCCATTCAAGTGCTCAAATATATCCACTTTACCCACGAAAATCCGATTTCCAAGGGAAACGACAACTAGCTTCCTCCATCCCGTCTATCTATTACCATGCCCTCCCTCCCTCATACCCCTCTCTCCTATGCTCCTTGGTCGACAACATCCCTTCTGAGGGGTTGCATCCCCTCATCTCTCATTCTTCCTGATGTATCTCCCTCTCTCGTAGTGAGATGCGAGCCTCTCCATCTTGTTGGTGTATGTCGTGATAACATCTCGGGTAATGATGTGCATCCTTTCCTTATTTGCATCCTTCATAGTGCTCCTCTCATATCACCTCAGCCTACCAATAGTGAGTCTCATAACCCATCACCGATGGAATGTGCAATATCGTATCAAGGATTTTTTGGTTCACAACAAGTGCATTATGGTAGGATTATAGCAAATTTAAAATTTTTGTTGCTTCAGGTGATAATCAGAGAGCTAATTTGGGTGTCATGGTTTATGATATTCACATTATAGTTTGGTGGTTATCCTCTAGGAGCATGTTATGCCTATTTGTTCACAAGGCGTTTATCTTCACCCAAGAAAATCCCACTTCCAAGGACCTCACTTTTCTCTGTTCCTGTTCCCTCTATCCCTACAGACCAAATCCCCTATTCACTTCCCACTTGCTCTTGTCTTTTCGTCTCCCTCCTCTTTCCCATCAAAATCCAACAATGAGTATGTCGCCACCCCTATGGCCATTGTAGTGGACTCCTTACCCTCTCATAGTCGACCAAGTTTGAAGTTGACTGTGCCATCATCCCTCCTCGATAACTGTACAAGGGCAATTGGCTCGTCATCAGTTCCTCACCAATCCCTCCCCGACAACTGTATACATGCGACGATCTCCTCCCCTTCTCATCGACCATCGGAGCAGCCTCACGCATCTCTCTCCCTTGTAGTTGCACCCACATCTGATGAGTTGACAATTGCACCACTTGCGTTATCATATGAGTTGACATCATTCAAGGAATCCACATTGTGCCCCCCCCCCCCCCCCCCTCACAACCATCATTCCTCAGTCCTCCATTCAACAAGGCAATGCATCCTCCCACTACATACCTGGTAAGAGAAACTTCTCTATTGTTTACCAGTAATAATACAAATGCAACAAGAGTTGCAACAAGGGAACATAATGCATTTTTTATTTGAGGGACAATTGGTTATAATAATTTCTTCCTGTATTTTATTCATTTTAGAAGGTTTAGGTTCAATAGAGAGCATTCCAACATTTTAGTGGAGAACAATGTGCATCCATAGCTATATTTTATTTAATTTTTATTTGAAGGATCATTAATATCTATATTTTTTTAATTCCACTCCTTGTTTAAATTTTTATTAGCATGTTACTCGTTATCAATGTCTTTAAATGACATTGAAAATTACTCCTATTAATATTACTTCTTTTATGTTGATAGAATAATACAATTTATATGATTCTTGCTATTTTGATTCATTGTATAGATATGTCAAAGGATGATAGAATTGTATTGGAGGAAGACTTCGAAGGTGATGAAGATGTATAGGAGAATAGTTTAAAATAACAGAATTCATCGAAACATTTAGAACAGAATTTTAGATACCCATCATTGGCATGGAATTTAAAAGGATGAAGATGCAATCAATTTTCATAATTCTTATGTGAGGAGATTGAGATTTTCCACATGAAAAAATAAAATTTATCAATCATAAAGAATAAATTTACCAATTCCTAGGAAATTAGTATGCTCGAAGGAAGGATTTAAATATATGAAGAATGACAGAAGGGAAATCAAACGTCGACATCATACACAAGAGGGATGTGAGGCATCAATTTATTTATATCTAAATGTAGTTGGAATGTGGGTGGTTAAAAAAATCATGAAATACACAACCACGATATGACAAGTCCCTCTGAGGTATAATGATTTCGATCACATAAAGAAATTTTATCATGCGCGAGAGTATTAATTTACACATTGCATGTTTTCAAATTAGGTGCATCTAAAATTTCAAATGTTTTAGTACATTCGATGAGACGAAATTCACTAGTTAAGTTTGCAAATATCAGATAAAATGCAAGAGGAATCATATTCTTGGGCACGAGTAGACGACAATTATGAGATCTTTTGAAGAGAAGATGGTCACAGATGCTGATTTTTTCTTTGATTTATGGTTGATGAAAATAAGATAGTCAGAAGCATATTTAGGGCTCATGGACTATCCCGAGCTTCTTACATGCATTTTGGTGATGTTTTGGTATTTTATACTACATATAGGACAAACAAATTCTTAATGCCCTTTGCTCCCTTTACTGGAATAAATCATTATAGACAATCTACATTGTTTGGATGTGCATTGCTTGCAGATGAAAGTACTGAGACATTTGTTTTGTTATTTCGTGCTAGGTCGCAATGTATTCATCGGGAAGAGCCTATTTCAATAATTATAGACCAAGGACCTGCAATGCGTGGAGAAATTACATTGGTTTTCCGATATACAAGACATCGTTTTTGCATTTGGCGTATCAGAAAAAAATGGTTTGATTCATTTATATCAATTATGAAGTCACAAGCAGTTTGAACATGATTATAATAAATGGATCTGTGGGTGTGAGACTATAGAAGACTTTAAATTAAGTGGGATGAAATGCGTGAGAAGTATTTTTTGGCTACAAAAAGTTGACTCCACAGCATGTATGATATGCGGCACATGTGGGTACCCATATATCTTTAAGATGCATTTTTGCAGGGATGTCTTCTAGTCAACGGTCAGAAAGCATGAACTCATCTTTTGATTGATATATTCATTCTCAAACCCCTAGTTTTGAATTGGTTTCAAATATGAAAGCAAAAGAGAGTGCAGACTTTAAAGCATTGACATCGAAGGCAGCATTAGGTACTAAAAATCCAATGACGTTACAAGCATCTCAATTTTATACCCTTGCAAATTTTTCGAATTTTCAAGATGAATTTAACATGCTACTTGATTGTGAAAGTGAGAAGATTGCCAAATGTGATGATGTGATCACATATGATGTCTTCTTGTATGCCAATAGAAATCGAAGATTCAATGTTCCTTTTTATCCCAAAGATAGAAGATGTGTTTGCTCATGTAAAAAATTTACCTTTGAGTGTATTGTATGTTGCCATATTATGAGGAAGATCGAAAAGATACCCGATTTATATTTACTTTGACGTTGGTCAAGCAATGCTAGATTTGTTGGAGCAACCCAAAGTTTTGTTATTGATAGCGAAGAGAATCCAACACTAAATATGTCGTGCGGCCTTCGATCTCATTTCTTTGCATTGTATGAGTTGGCAGTCTAAACATGGAAAAATTTAAGGTTGTGCTGGAAATTATCAAAGAAAGTATGGAGAAGGTCAAAGAACATCAAAAGAATGGCACGCTACCAATATTCTGCTATGAATCCATCAAGGGAACAAACATCGCAATCTAATCCAATAAGTAGTTTACAAAATGACCATTTATACATCCGTGATCCAGCTGTTGTAAAATCCAAGGGCCATCCCAGAATGTCTGAAAGAATAAAACCCGGCATCGAATTATCTTCATCACAATCTACGATTAATCAAAGAACATGCAGTGCTTGTGGGAGAAAAGGGCATTATCAAACAACGTGCCAATCCAAGGTTACTATATATTGTTAACTCTTGTTTTCATTACTTTCTTACCCCAACATGAACTCAATTTCCAGTTTAGCCATGACAATCTTCTCAACTATTTTATCCATCCCTGCAGGGAAGCTAAAGGAGACACGAACCCCTTTGTTGGGACTTATCGGTTTGAAGCCAAAGATGTGAACCTTCCTGTGAGGACTTTTTGGTTCAGAGCTAAAGGAGATTAGAACCTCCCTATCAGGACTTTCTGCTTTCTAGCTAAAGGACATGGGAAAGTCTCCATTGAGAGATTTTAGTGTGAATGATGATAACACGCAAAAGAGACATAACTTGATTACACACTTGTTTTTTCGAGTAGTATATATACTCATGATGCTCATGTCAAGTTATTTACTTTACAATTGCAAGTTATTATAAGTTTGCAAGTATCAGAGGTCCACGCCGGTTATAGATTCACCAGACTTGTCAAATTGTATTCTAATCTGATGGTTCTAGATTCAACAGACTTGTGATTTTTTTGGTTTTAATGATGTGGAGAACAATTAGTTCAGCTGAAAAAGTTGGAATAAATTTTGATTTGTTTTCTAAAATTATAGTTGTGATCAAGTTAATTCTAAAAACAATATTGTGACATTAATGAGAAACTAAAAATATGAAACTAAAAATATATGTTGCGTTGACCAATTGAAAGTTTGGGGAAGCAATTTACTCAACCAAAAAAATCTCGACGGTTTCTCTAACTTATAGAGACGACCATGGCTCAAAAGTTTGGTTTGTAGCTGATCGTGGAATCCCAGCATTTCTGGGCACAATTTCAATGCAACGCCTTCCCTTAGCGTAACCATTACAAACATTTAGCAAACATATAGCTATTGAACTATAAATAAATAACTATTTGTATTCTGAGCATAAACAACACACGCTGATTCTAATGAAATAAATAGCAGAGTACTTGTGATATATAACAAACCATTCAACCCTATTAGTAGGAGAATGTTAGCATACCAGATCTTGAGAGGAGTCCGCAAAAAGAGATAAATATTTGTTAGTATCCATGTTCGGTCTCGATTAGTATTTTTTTGAGCTTATCAGATATTAACATGCATTCCCTTGCAACTACTTAGAATGAAATCACATTAAGGCATGACCTTGCTAATACTCAACCAATGACTTGTTACTTTGTCAACATGATTAGTGATTACAATGCCTGCTCATGAAATCAGAGATTAAATCACGATCCACAGCTGAGCATGCGCAATGGTTCTTACTTTGAAGTTGAAATGTCGTAGTAACAAGTTCCAAAGTTACATAAAAATTGTTAGAGTTTATACTTAAGGATTTACATGTTAGTCTTTATGATGCCAATTTTTGAAGCTTATGTTTCGGAAGTACATTTGTCTACATGTTTGACATGCTTATTGGTGGTGATGTATGACCTCCGAAGGAAATGACATCCTCCACAAAAAAACATGTTTCCCATATAAGATTAGCACTTGGAGATGGTTTTTGTTTACTTACTCGTATAACTTTCTGAAGAAATAATCTAATATTTGTGTTCTGCTCCAAACTCTAATACAAGATTACATGCTAAAGTAATTTATATCACGAAGATAAGTTCTAAGTCCTATCTAAGATTACAATTACAAATGGGTGTGGCATGCTCCTGGAGGATAAACACCAAAATATAATAATCTAAATATTATCAAGGGATTTTTACCCGACAGACCCTGGAATCTTTTGCAATTACCGCTACGACCTTTGAAACATCGTAATTCCTCTCTCGACCCTGTAAACTTGCCAACCCTTACCGTGCAGACCCTGCGGTCAAGGGCCGTTAATTGACCCGTTAAAAGTAACCAGATTCTTTTATATTCATTTATATTATACCCATTTTGTTTATTAAATTACATGGAGTGCCACTCCGTCATGGAACCCCCCCGTGGTCGCTCTACCCCCCTCTACGGTGATGCTGCTCCCCCACCCCCACCCCACCCCCCGCCGACCTGCCCAGGCCTCCTCCCCCCCCCCCCCTCCTCGGCTCCCTTCTCCTCCACGTCATCCACCCTCCGGCCCTCGCCCTCCTCCCTTCCGCCTCCCTGCCCAAGCATCCTCCCCTCCGCCCAGTCCTCCGCCCCTCCCAAGCCTCCTCCCCTTCTCCCCTCCGCCTCCCTGCCCCGGCCTCCTCTCCACCCGCTCAGGTCGCTTTGACAGTGCCCTCCTCTCCACCCGCTCAGGTCGCCTCCCTGCCCAGGCCTCCTCTCCGCTCGCTCAGGTCACATCCCAATGTCTACTCCAGTGCCCTGCTATGCCCACTGTGTTGTAGTTCGTGCTCTGGTAGTCCGTCGGAGGAAGCGACGCCAACGAGGAGGACGAGCAGCCGCCGAGGAGGTCCCGAACGCTCGAATCTTGCGAGGAGATGGCAACCAGAGAGAGGGGGAAGAGAGAATGAAGAGAGAGGGAACATGGGGGTGGAATATCCACCGTTGGATGTCCATTGGTTAGATTAACTCAAGACTAACTCAAGCAGTTGACTCAAATAAAGTTAAAATTAACGGCAGGGTCTGTAAGGTAAGACGGAGCAAGTTTACAGGGTCGAGGGAGGAATTACGATGTTTCAAAGGTCGTAGCGGTAATTGCAAAAGATTCCAGGGTCTGCCGGGTAAAAATCCCTATTATCAACCATGCCACCCAAATAAGCTCTTCTATTATCACATGAACAAACATAAATTATAAATTTGCAATAATCCTAACATAATGCGCTTATTGTGAACTAAAAAGATCATTGATACGAGATTGCAAATTCCACTAGCGATGGGTTCTGAGAGTTGCCAATGGTAGGCTGAGGCGATATGTGAGGAGAGCTACGAAGGCTGCAGATATGGCAAGGATGCACGTCATTAACCGAGATGTTGTTGCAATGAACAACAACGAGATGGAGGGGCTCGTGTCTCACTACAAGAGAGGGAAATGCATGAGGGACAATGAGAGATGAGTGGTTGCAGTCGCTTGGGAGGGATGCCATCAAGCAGGGAGCTTAGGCGAGAGGGGTATGAGGGAGCGAGGGCACCAGAGGTTAGTTTTCATTTCCATTAGAAATCGGATTTTCTTCTCTAAAGTGTATGTAATTGAGCCCTTGGATGGATTTTAATCCGATGGATGTAGGCCTTGGAGCATGGAAGTTCTTTACACCATGGTACAAGCTCCCCAAACACACACACACACACACACACACACACACAGGGAAAAGGGAGCCTAAACCCAGGTGTAGGTAACTTTCCTACACCCACCTCTTGTTCCCTCAATTTTTTTTATTTTTTTGAGATAATTCTTTTGGGAATTTAGATCACATTATATCATCATATCTTCATTCAAATTTCAACTTATTTCGAGACTTCTAACTTATCCATCATGACAGTCAAATTTTAACGGTCTGAAATTTGCTGAAATCGGTCCCTTCCGATGAAGCTGTTAAGAATGTCTGTTTTACATGAAATTTGAAACACATATTTCATTTAATATTCTAAGTAAATCCCCTAAAGATCCATTTCAAAAAAAAATCAAAAAATAAGAAAACAAGGGGTGGGTGTAGGAAAGTTACCTACAGATGGGTGTAGGCTCCCCAATCCCATATATATATATATATATATATATATATATATATATATATATATATAAGCCCTCCATCCAGATGTCATTTTTTAATGGTCGCAGGATTTTTTAAATCGACCATGTTTGGATGGAGGCTGTAGGAGTCTCTGTTTCTGACGAAATTTTAATAGAATGTGAGAGGGATATAATGATGAATATACAAATTTTTATTTTCTAAAAAAATAAAAAATGAGGGAAAAATAGGGGTGGGAGTAGCCAACTTGGCTACTCCCACCCCTATTTTTCCCTCATTTTTTATTGTTTTGGAAAATAAAAATTTGTATATTCATCATTATATCCCTCTCACATTCTATTAAAATTTCGTCAGAAACAGAGACTCCTACGACCTCCATCCAAACATGGTCGATTTAAAAAATCCTACGACCGTTAAAAAAATGACGTCCGGATGGAGGCTGTAGGAGTCTCTGTTTCTGACGAAATTTTAATAGAATGTGAGAGGGATATCATGATGAATATACAAATTTTTATTTTCCAAAAAAATAAAAAAAATGAGGGAAAAATAGGGGTGGGAGTAGCCAAGTTGGCTACTCCCTGGGGGCAGCCCCATTTTACCCTATATATATATATGTGAAATAGAATGAATTGTTGTTGAAATGTTGAAATTAAAATTTTAATTTAAGATCTATTACTGTTCAATTTTTTGAACAATAGGCTTCCATATATATATATATATATATATATATATAATAGTTTGAATTTATAATTCAAATAAAATCTCTCGTTTTTTTACTAAAATTTCAAGCAGGAGACATTTACAAGAGCAGAGAATTTAATTTTTCAAAAAAGATATACTTTTAGGCTAAAAATTTAAAAATAGTAGGCATCCAAATATATATATATATATATATAACATCATTTCCTTATTTGAATTTAGAACTCAAATCAAATATTTTTTTTCAATAGTGAACTGCGTGAATTTTGTATTTAAATATAATTTTTTACCATAGTGACCTACTTGATTCTAGAATTCAAATCGATTCTTTTTTTAATAACAATTCAAGGTGTAAATAGTTACAATAGCAGAGAATTATATTTTTCAAAAAATATATTTTTTAAACTAAAAATTTGAGAACAATAGGCTTCCATATATATTTCAATAGTGACTTGTTTCAAATTTGCATCCAAATCAAATTGTTTTTACTAAAAATTAAAGCAGCAAACAATTACAAGAGCAATGAAGTAAAATTTTCAATATAATATACTTTTTTAAACTAAAATTTTGAGAACATTAGACTTCCATATATATATATATATATTCAACATGTCACCAATAGTTCTTTTCTCTAATTTATTGAAGAAAGTAATTCTAAAAAAAAGTTATTTCTTGAATACACTTCAACTACTAATATGAATCATGCCCTAACTATAACCTAATTGCATGCAAACATCTGACTTTTAATCATTAAACTTTAAGAATATGAAGTCAAATGATGTAGTTTTAATATTGGTATGAAAGTGCCATGAATGATTGCAAGAGAGGGGGAGAATTGTACCTTGTAGTATCTATAATCTTTGGAGAGAATTGGTCTTGGATTTGGTAGAAGAAATAGCTGTTGGACATGCGAGCCCACGACGAGCCATTATGCAATAAATGTTATTGCAAATATCATTCCCTGATCTGAAATGAAGAATGAATAATTTACATAATAGGTCCCTTAGTACAATTAGGGTTATGTACCATGGCCAACACGATGATCATACAGCTGTTGATTCAACTATTGAATCATAGAGGCTGGTGCTTGGATGAATATCTAATGAGTTAGATTGAGGACTCATCAAGCACCGTCAAATGATTGTTAAGAGATGATCTCCTGCCTGAGTAGGAGATGGCAATCCTTATCTCTAAAGGCTGATATCTGACCGACCTCTTGATGCAGGTCCGCCGCATAGGAATAGATATTCAGAGATGTCAGATTAGTTAAGTCAAATGGTTGACTTAACGAGATCGAGATAACCAAAGTCCTATATCGTATGCTGTCACGATACAGGCACGTATCCTCTGACCGGAGATAGATGGGTTACTATATGTTTAAGTATGTACATTTGGCAGACCAATAGGTTGATGACCTAACCAAGGTCTATACACCGACGCGCTGGTGTGCATATAAGGGCATATGAGTAATACGATCTCTCAAAGGGATGATACATGTTCAGTTACTGAACCCGAAGGCATGAGCTCACTCATGAGATATTGGGAAGAATCAAATTTCATGCACATGGTCGTCTCGCTTTGGAAGCTTGACTGAATTTGTAGGTTTGATATATACTTTTGGAAAGTATATGATCAAGACCTAGGTATGATATATGCTTTTGGAAAGTATATGATCGATACCGACTCCCAATGATCGAATGAGAAACTTACTGATAAAACCATGAAGAAGACGGTATAAAGTTGATCCAATACTTGAGGGTTATTTTGAGTCTTCCAGTATGCAGGATGTACATGTATTGGGAATACCTAAGAGTGATGTGATCGTAAACGATTGTATAACCATGACGCTTCCATTCCTAGGCAGTGATGAAACGGGTCTGGATTTTAGTGACTTCTCTCGGTAGAGAAGTAATCTGATCTTAGTCCAAATATTGGACATTGATCTGAATGTGATTCAGATGCAATGAGAAGACTAGATTTGCGATCTTGATTTAATTAAGCATCCATGGGAGGCCCACGATCTGGATTTGAGTTATGATCTCAATATCCAAGTCACTATACGTGGAACAATACAATCACCCTGTCCTTATCTCTAAGTATTCGCGGAGAAAGCGCATTATCCTTGAAAGGGTTTAGGATAATTTCATTGTTGATAATATGTATCCGAGCATTGAGAAAATGGATAACTAAATGCGATTTAATTATCATGAT
The DNA here is from genome assembly GCA_037367405.1 of Ottelia alismoides. Taxonomy (NCBI): domain Eukaryota; kingdom Viridiplantae; phylum Streptophyta; class Magnoliopsida; order Alismatales; family Hydrocharitaceae; genus Ottelia; species Ottelia alismoides. The sequence goes on from JAZKJV010006123.1 coordinate 42,935, forward strand.
TAATATGAATTTGATTCATATTATAAAGAGAGCTATCTTTGATAATAAATGTGATTTAATTGACAAAGATGTAAATAATGTGAATGTGATTCATATTATTTAGGCACAAGAGAATAGAGATCCAAGATGATTAAATATGATTTAATTATCATAGATATAAATAATGTGGATAAAAATATCCATATTAGTCATATATATTATAAATATGATTTATAATATATAAGAGAGAGATGATTGTAATTTACATTTCTTAACTGAATGTTAATGTGAATTGGATTCACATTGAACATAAAATTGGAAATGGAATTTACATTTTATTTTGAGTTGTGAATATGATTCACAAATTTTTCAGTGGCAAGATTGCCATGTCTACAAAATAATTGTGAATTATTTTTATAGAATAATTTGCAACAAAAGTTGTTGCATAATATTAGAGATTACAATATAGAGATGAGAGCCACCTTCCATATATATGGAGTAGACGGCCACCACTCCTATTAGGAATGTGTGGCCGTCCCCTCCTTCCAACATGGAAGGAGGCACTCTCTCTCCTATGATCTCCAAGAGATCTTGATTTAATTTGGTGAATGAATTGTATTGATTTATCAATATATATTTAATCTAAATTAAATTAATTGTTGTTGGTTTTTACAAACACAAATCTTGGCCATTAAAAGAAACACAATCAATGAGAGCCATTGGATTTGTGTTGTCCCATGGATTGAGATCCATGGATCTCGAAAAGCTATAAAAGGAGAGGCACCCCATTGCTCTTCTTTACACAATGCTTGAGAAGCACATCTAGATCTCTCTCTTTTTCTCTCTCTCTCTCTCTCATGGCCATCCACCATGGATGCCCTAGAGAGGTTCTCCATCGCCGCCGCGTCGTCGTTATGCTGCTGATGGTTTGCTCGTGGAACTCCGTCTACTTCGATGCGCCTCGCTCATGAAGAAGACGTCGGATCTCGTATGTCGAGATCAGGAGATCCACCGCTTGGATCATCAACATGGATTGCGAGAAGCACGCAGTTCATCCCCGCGCTCGCAAGCGTCTCCTCCGTCGAATTGGATTTGAGACAGGAGGTATCTTTATTTAGAGACTCGATCGCAACCACGCTTCAAGAGGTAACCCTAATACTTGTTTGTGGTTTAGACGAAACGATCCGAGAAGTGTTCTTGGATCATGTGGTTTCGTCGCAAGAAAATTTTAATTTCCGCTACATAGAACAACTAGTGCGACTAGTCGTTCTTCCTCGTATTCGATACGACACTCACGCTTCCGTGATGCGCTTGAGGATCTAACCATATCCTTAAAAGGTTGCTAGAACATGCAACAATATGAAGATTTTTGGGCAGATGTAGAGAGTAATCAACAGCTGCTTGTAACAACAACAAGAGGTATAACCACTGCTTGTAGCATCTGCAACATTAACAAGAGCAGCAACACCAGATGCGACATTGTGCGATTTAGGATCCCTTCGATTAAGCAAATTGGAGAGTTTTTTGGGGGGATAAATGTGGGAAAAGAGACATCTTTGGGGGATATAAATATGGAAAAAGGAGGGTTGGGGGTGGAGTTAATGGTATATGGTGGGAGAAGGTAGACAAATATTGGTTGATTTTGGATGCCAAATTGAGGTAATAACGATTGAGTATAAAACTTCTTTATTATTAATTTTTAAATATTCTCTCTCTTATTTGAATACTAAAGTCGATCGTATTCGCACCTTGAATGTCCAATTTCGGTGCCCAGTATCTTGTTTCGATCATCTCTGTATGATGATCAAAATGAATATAATATTCATATAAGTTGGATCGAGTATGAATTCTCGAAATTATCAAGAAATAGTCTTGGTTTGTGATTAAATTTTGTTATTTTAAAATATCAAATGACCTCTGGTCATTGAATGATCAATTTTGTTTGTCTTATTTTATCGAATCAGATTTTTGGTTGGTCACAATTTGTTTTGCAGTTTCCGATTTTGTTTCGCAGCTTTTCTAAAGGCATGCATTACGATATGATTGACTTTTGGCCATTGGCATCCAAATGAGATTTCATATGTGATATATAGATGGAAATGAAGTTATTCAATATTAATTGAATATTAAATGAACTTCCAGACTCTTAGTCGGGTCAGATTTGATTTATTCGGATACGGATGTCACCGTAGCTTGATGAATTTTTCATGTAGAATCTCTTAAATAAAAACTATGTAAAAGCTAGAAGCTGACATAAAGCCTAGAAGTGATTCTAAAAGACTCAACTGAAAGGTTCAAGAATCAGAATCAGATCGCTGAAGGAATCAAAGAAAGACTTAATTCAAAAGCTTGACTTTTGAAGACTTTGAATGTTAATGTGACATATTACATACTTTTTTATTTTATGTTGAAAAACAGTCTTATAGGTGTTGCATATTCTTGGGCAACAAGCAAACTTAAGACATGATCATCAATTTCACAAAATGGATTTTTGGACATATGATTGATCAACTTTGCACCTCTAATCATTCACCTATGATCGACTGTATTCTTTCTTATGATCGATCAACCATAATCAACCATTCTCTTGACCATGATCGATCACTTTATGAATTCCATACCAACGATCAAATACGATCGACCACCTTTATGACCTGATCGATAACACATGATCGATCACCTTGTTTTTATGATCGATCATTTCATAGATTGTGAAAATAAAAATAAAGGACTTTCCATTTTTTTGGACACCAACAACTCTTTTGAGGCGAACCCTATATAAGGGACCCACTGTCTCATTGTTTGAGACACACAACCAAGATAAGCAACCTCTACTCTGAAAAGAAAGGAACACTAATTATTTTATGCGATATTTGAGTTCTTACAATATTTATGCGCTTTAGATCTCTCTTCTATCCAAAGCTTTTTCTAATAAAGTTGCTTGTGCTCTATGTGTTCTTGTGCGATTTCATCATCATTTTAGAGCATATTCTGCACTTAAAGTATGTATGCTTGTAAATTTAAGTTTCATTGCTGGACTATATTATGTTTAACATTTTTGTATAGGCATCCAAGTTGGGGGATTCCTTTCATTGTGAGAGAGAAAATCTTCCTTCGGAAGTTTGTTTAGTCAACTAAACATGGGTTCTTAAAGACCAGTCTTGGAGGGCTTGTATTATCTGATTGGTCAGTTATGGCAATCTCTATAGCAACTGCTCTCGTAGTACTCGGAATGTGACCAATTGAACTAAGACAACAATAAACCCACAATATGAATAAACAAGGAATAAATGTATGGGGGTGAAATTTATTATACCCTATAAAAAATGCCCAATGACAAGTGGTAGGGATCGAACAAATGAGAGGAAACTAGATAGGTATAATCATTATTAATAAAAATAATAATAGTTATTTTTTTTACTTTTTCTACTTTTAATTTTTTAGGGGTTTCTAATTATGTTTACATTTTTGTATTTATTATTTTATGTTTTTTATATTTTTTTAATTTTTAATTTCTATTTTCTATTCATTCTGCAAATTTTTAGTTTCTTTTTATTTTTAAAATATAATATATATCTATATATGATAAAAATAATAATATGTATACTATAATATATAGGATATAATAAATAAATGTATATATAAATGCGTAAATATATTCAAGAAGACAACTTTTTATTTTTGTCATGGCATCAAGATATATTTATATATACATGGCCGGTCCCAAGCCCGGGTAAATGAGGAGGGTTGCGCGTTAGGTAGCCGACAGCCAGCGCAGGAGAGATAAATTCGTAAATAGTGTTCTTAATTTCTTCTAAGAACACTATTTATGAATTTATCTCGAAACCGTTCGGTTCTTTTAAACATGGATTTAAGCAAACATACAGATTTCGTTGGGGCGTTCCCTACTTGTGACGCGTTGCATCGCCCGAATGCAATGAAAAATTGGCAAGGGCAGCTACATCGCAGCCTGGATGTAGTTCAAAATTTACAAGGGTTCTCGCATGAGAAACGCATGTGGGTAAATAAGCTAGTTCCGCTGCATCACCGCCCGGATGCAGTCCAAAATTTGCAAGGGTTCTCGCATAATGGACGCATGCGAGTAAAGAAGTTAGTCCAAAAGAGATTGCAAAGGAAGTTACGGATTGGTAGTTGGAATATCAGTACTTTAACTGGAAAATTGATGGAGATAGTGGATACAATGGAAAGAAGGAAGATTCATATATTATGTCTTCAAGAGACTAAATGGGTTGGAGAGAAAGCAAGGGAGATCGAGAAGACAGGCTTTAAACTTTGGTATTCGGGTAAAGATAAGGGCGGAAACGGTGTTGGAATGGTTGTTCATAAAGATTTGAAGGATTGTGTGGTTGAGGTGCAAAGATTTGGGGATCGGATTATTTTGCTAAAGTTGGTGCTTGAAGAAGAAATTCTGAATATCATCTCAGTTTATGCACCACAAATTGGTTTAGATGAAAGGACTAAACAAGCTTTTTGGGAGGATATGGATAAGATTTTACAAGGAATCCCACAAAGAGAGATGATTTGCATGGGTGGAGATCTTAATGGCCATGTGGGAAAAGATGCTTCAGGGTATGCAAGTGTGCATGGAGGACATGGTTTTGGGGATAGAAACGAAGAGGGAAAAGTCATTCTGGATTTTGTAACTGCATATGATCTTTTCATAGCAAACACTCTTTTCAAGAAGAGGGAGGAGCATTTAATTACTTATAAGAGTGGCTCAACTAGAACACAGATCGATTACTTTGCGTTGAGGAGAAGAGATCGGTTATCTTGCAAAGATTGCAAAGTAATCCCTGGAGAGAGTTTGACAACCCAACATCGCTTGTTAGTCTTGGATTTACAAATAAAAGGGTTGGTAAAGAAAAGGAAGGTTCCTAAGATCACTAGAACTAGGTGGTGGAATCTTCCGCTGAAGCAATCAAGCTTCAGGGAGAAGGTTTTAGAAGACTTATCTTGAGATTGTAGCGGCAGTGCAAACGAGATGTGGGAGGAAGTAGCATCTTGTATCCGAAAGGTAGCCAAAGAGATGCTAGGCGAGTCAAAAGGAGGAGCTCCGGGTCAAAAGGAGGCTTGGTGGTGGAGTGAAGGGGTGCAAGAGAAGCTAAAAATTAAAAGAGCTTGCTTTAAAGCTATGTTTAAGGATAGAACAGAGGAAACTGTCACAGACTATAAAATAGCAAAGAAAGAAGCAAAGAAGGCTGTAAGCGAAGCTAAGTCAAAAGCTTATGAGGTTTTGTATAAAAATCTCAACTCTAAGGAGGGCCAGAAGGATATATTCAGGTTGGCCAAAGCAAGAGAAAGAAAGACCAAAGACCTTTCTCAAGTGAGATGCATTAAGGACGAGGAAGGTCACGTGCTTGTTACTTAGAAGGATATAGAGACTAGATGGGAGCAATACTTCCATAAACTTTTCATTGGAGAAGGAAATAGAGAGATCACTTTGGGTGGTCTAGCTAGTAGTGAAAATTACTTGAATCGTGCATGCTATAGACGAATACAAAGAAAAGAAGTAGAGGAGGCTTTGAAGGTTATGAGACCTGGGAAAGGTGTTGGACCGGACGACATCCCTGTAGAAGTATGGAAAGTTTTAGGTGAGCGTGGTTTGACTTGGCTTACGAATCTATTCAATGTTATTTGGCGAAGCAAGAAAATGCATGAAGATTGGAGGAGGAGTATTGTGGTGGCTCTTTATAAGAACAAAGGAGACATTGAAAAGTGTTCAAATTACAGAGGTATCAAGCTGATGAGTCACACTATGAAAATTTGGGAACGTGTGATCGAAAGAAGGTTGAGACAAGTTTTCCAAATAAAAGAAAACCAATTCGGATTCATGCCAGGTCGCTCAACTATTGAAGCCATCCATTTGTTGAGGAGAACAATGGAGATTTATAGAGCTAAAAGGAAGAATCTCCATATGATCTTTATTGATTTGGAGAAGGCTTATGATTTCGTCCCACGAGAGATACTGTGGAGAGTTTTGGAGAAGAGACAAGTACATGTCCTATACATTAATCTCATAAAGGATATGTATGATAGGGCTTTATCTTGTGTAAGGACCCCGACGGGGAAGACTGACTATTTTGATATCAACATTGGTTTACATCAAGGTTCAACTTTGAGTCCATTTCTTTTTACTTTGATTATGGACGAGTTGACAAGTCACATTCAGGATGAGTTACCTTGGTGTATGTTATTTACTGATGATATTGTGTTGATTGACGAGACTAGAGATGGAGTAAATGAGAAGCTTGAGGTTTGGAGACATGAATTGGAGACTAAAGGTTTTCGTATAAGTAAGGATAAGTCGGAATATATGGAATGCACCTTTGATGGAAGCAATGGTGAAGGAATCGAGGTGAAGATTGGTGACGATAGCATTCAGAAGAGAGATTCTTTTAGATATCTGGGATCTATTTTGCAACATGATGGGGAAATTGATGGAGATGTTACTAATAGAATAAATGATGGCTGGCTAAAGTGGAGAGGAGCCTCCGTTGTTCTCTGTGATAAGAAAATTCCTTTAAAAATTAAAGGAAAGTTTTACAAAGCAGCCCTGAGACCTGTTATGCTTTATGGTTCTGATTGTTGGCCTGTGAACCATAGACATGTGCAGAGAATGGATGTAGTAGAAATGAAAATGCTAAGATGGATGTGTGGACATACATGTAAAGATCGGATTCGGAATGATGCAATCAGAAAGAAAGTTGGTGTAGCTCCGATCGAGGATAAGATGCGAGAAAACCGCTTAAGATGGTTTGGTCATTTGCAAAGAAGGTCAACTGATGCACCGATTAGGAGATGTGAGTGGTGGGATGTTGAACCGGCTAAGAGAGGGCGAGGACGGCCCAAGAAGTGTTGGAAAGAGACTATACGAAGGGATCTTAGTTTTTTGTATATAAGTCTGAGATTGACCCAAGATAGATCTGAATGGAGGCCAAGAATCCATGTAGCCGACCCTACTTAATTGTGGGGAAAGGCTTTGTTGTTGTTGTTGTTGTTGCTTCAAGATATATTTAGGTATTTATAGGTAATAATAACACAAGTATTCTTATGTATATATGGTATGTATATGGTATTATAATTTTAAATATACAGAAATATAGCCAAAACTCATAAAATAAAACAATTATATATTCTAAAGATTTTCTCTATTTTTTGTGATGTTTTATATTGTTTTAGCTAATTTATATGTATTTTTAAGGTATTAAACATATCAAAACAATATATATAATTAATAGTCCAATTTGTTTTAGGTTTAAAAATAGATATTAGGTTTAAAATTTCCCAAAACTATAGTTACTGTATAGTATATAATTGAAACAAAAATAAAAAATATAAAACTATTTTTTTTATTTTTTAGATTTTTTCTTTTTTTTTATAACTTATTTAGGATTTTTTATTTTCAGTGATTTTATATTTATTTATTATTTTTGGTTTAGATTTATAATATATATTAATATATATACTTTAATTTTTTGGGAAGTTTGCTAATTATTGTATTTTTATTTGTAAACAAGGAATATTTAACTCCTAAATGATTTTAATAAATAGCGAAAAATGCAAGAAAATACCAAAGTAAAAATTAGGATGAACGAATAATATCAAGCACCTACTATAGTTTTCTCAGAATTTATAGCATGCATGATTTTATGAATTAATATAAATATAAAAAAATAAAATAAACAGCCTAGAAGGGTTATTTTTGCGATAAAAAAATAAGTACAAGGTTTTGTGCACAAATTAGCTCAAAGTTTAATAGTTATATTACAAATTTAAGTACTAAAACTAGATATTAAAATACTGACATGGCTCAAATACATAGGTCCGTAACGCACACGTGCACATGAGGTGACATAACAAAGCACATGATCGCAATATACGAGAAATTGAGGGGGTCCTATGTAATTTTTACAAATTTTTTTAAACTAGACTTATTATTTATAGGACAAACTTGAAAATACAAAAGAGTGGGGGTTACTTATAAATTTAGTCATAATGCTTCACTAGGTGCTCCTCCTTAGGCCACGTAGCCGATCATGCAACGATGGAGCTTTTCATTTTGCCTTAATCTCAAACAACGGAGATTAGATCTGGAAATGGGTCGATGATGGGATGATTCCATGACCCCTCCAAAAAACTCAAGAACACAGGCCTATTGTGTTTCGATCAGCTTTGTCCCGGTGCTCAGACCTTCTTCGCCATTGCTAAGAAGCACAATAGCTTCCTCGAGACCTCCTACTCATATATGAGGGATTAAACGATTCAGAACCCATTAGAGAAGGAATAGAGCTCACGGTCGCCTGAAGATCGGAATAGAGCTTGGTATGGTCTCCAAGCGGATTAGTAAAGCTCTAAACCTACACAAATTGAAAGAGGGTACGAGGGGATGATGCTTGACCCAAGATTGAAGTTATATGCACACGTGGATGAAGGGAGTGAAGATATTTGAGAGTAAGCAGTGGAAGAAGCTTATCGGATCTCGATTCTTGCATAACCGAGGGCAAAAGTTGAGACATTTTTGTGAATAATGCAAAGAGGATAGAGAATGTAGTGAGAACAGGGAGAAGGGCAGTCGCAATACGCGTAATTTTGGGTTGGAGATTAAGGATCTTGCAAAAACTAATCTATGAAATTAAGCTATCCTATTGATTAACTTCTAAAATTAAAGATTACACTACGAAGGAGGAAGAAAATGCGAGATAAAAGTAAATAAAAAAAATCTCGTACATGGTGGTTCTAAGGAGAAGACAAGCTCATCGGAGCAAGCTTACAGCAGACCTTGTGTCACCTCCTTGAGAAGTCTGGAAACCCTCAGTTTATTGATGTGAATAATTACTCACTTTAAACTATAATGATGTGTCATTTCGTTGTATGCGAGTAATCAGAATCAATGAAGAAAATAATCGAAAATTAAATAATTAATTCAATTTTAATTGGAGTTATTTTATGTTTATTTTACTTGGGCATGTTCCACGGTTAAACTCATCGAGGCAAAGGAACAACTTAGGATTATGTCTATCAAATTTCATGCATAGTTTTTGAGTTAGAATATTTTTGGTATTTTAATGCAAATTTTGTATGTAAATGAATATGCTACTAATTTTAAGGACTAAAATGCAATTATCAATTAGTGGAGTCCAAAAATTATGAAACCTAGCCAGGATGTCAAATACGATGAAATAAGTGCACTATAATTTCTTTGGAATGTTTCGGATAAAATATGAATACTTAATGAATTAATGAACATAAACAATGAGACTTTTATAAATTAATTATAATAAATATTAAATCTCCTTTTTTTCAGAAAATAAAATTATCTAAGAAATATCACTAGGTGATCTATCTCATAACAATCCTAAACCTTAAAAATGTTGAATTCAATACATACTAAAAAATAAAAATAAAATATACAAAAAGTTTTTTACAGAGAATAATATGTTTACACACGTAATTCTTTTTTAGCACATAGTAACTAATAATTAATTCTATGATCCATGAATTTTTGGCTATATCTAGGTAATGGTTATCTAAATATGAATTTGGAAGCATTGATTGGGAAAAATATGCAAATTTCCACAAGAATACTAATTATTAAACATAGATATAAAAAAATTACAAGCACACCATAATGTAGAGAGTTAATTGTATAACACAATGCCAATTTTTAAATAATAAAATGATGCAAAAGTTAGGTTCAAATATAGAGAAAAAGTTAGGTTCAAATATAGAGAAAAGACATGGATGTTATTGCAATAATTAGAATAAAAAAATGAAGTAGAATGGCCTAAATAAAATTACCAGTCTCGTTTGGGATATAATGAAAATTTTCCAAGAGTCACATGACCCTGGAGTAGAGGGGGATTTTTGCAATTTTGTGGACGTCCGGGGGATTCAATGCAATCGGTCCTCTAGGGCACGTGCACATTCGAAATCGGCTGGCCACGATATGCCACATGGCTTTTCTTTTCTTTTCTGTCTTTTTTATTTAAATTTGCAATTAAATTTGAATTATTTTTTCATAAATAAATGAATTAAAAATGCCAAGAATGACTGACACGTGGCTGCTCCAGGAGACGCGACATGTACGCTTTAGAAAAATCAAAAATAAAAGGAAAAGAAAAATCGAAATGAAATAGCAAACGCCCTCGGATCGATTTTTTTTCATGAAAGTTTCTTTCCTCGATGATATATACTATTTTCTTGAAGGTACCAAAACCAGAATCGACTATTTGCATAAAGTGATATCTTTTTGAGGTTCTCTATGTACATAGAATACATTGATTTTGGGTTTATACTTTTTTGTCAATTTTTTAATAAGATAAAAATTGAAAAAATACGATAAAATCAAAGATGAATATTTACACATTATTCTATTTTTTGGATTTTTATTAATTAGGAAAAATGAAGAAATGAAATAAAATGCGAAACGACAACTTTTGTTCAGATTTTTGGAGAATACTCTGACTCAGTTAGTTTCTTTGATTTCGGTCTTATTTTAGATTTGGATTTTTACGCATTTTTAACAAAACTTTTGTTAAAGAAAATAAATGAAGAAGGAATAAACTAAAAAGTGTTAAATATATACGTAAAATAATATGTCAAAATTAGGTAAAATTCAAAAAGAACAAAAGAGGCCAAAACCCAACTTTCACATATAAGCTCAGATTCACTTGAACTTGATATTATTTTGAAAGTAATTGAATGTACATTAGTTCAAAAGTGAGTTCGATCAAATCGGATACCACATGAGGAAGATATCAATATTTTAGTATGAGAATCCTATAATTAGAGTTTGTGTTTATTTCTTAATTATTTCAGTTAATGTTTTTTTGTATTTTTCCTTTATCCATGTTAGTAATATGTACACGATGGAGGAGGTTGTTTTAGGTCATTTGGAGTTAGCATGGATTATTTGAAAATCAGGGAAGTTAGCCTATTTTACACATTTATTGGGTTGAGATTTTTGGATCCTTATTTTATGCAATTATGAGTGATAAAACATTGTTATTATTTATTCGTGCATGAATGCAAATTATGAAATATAAATGAAGAAATGCCAATAAATTTTACGATCTGAGATTAATTATTATCTTTTAGAGTGATGAATCTAAGATTCATCATCCCCCTGTACTTAAATCATGGTCGTCCCTAAGCAACTAAAGTAATGCAATGAGGTGAAATGAGATTGGGTTCCATTCCAAGACCATAAGTAGAAGGTGAAAATGGAGCTAGACCCGACCTTTGGATTATTATTTTAGCAGGATTTCTATGAGAATTAGTGTTTGAAAAACAATATCCTCCAAGTTCTACACATCATTGTCAAAGTTTTGACTTAGAAGTCGGCTTAGATAAATCCTCCTCCCAAAGCATATCACATGAACATTGCACATCCAACTCATGTGTGTGAAAGGTTTTAGCTCTTCCCATCCAGAATGCTAGACTATAATGCAAACCTCTAATCCAGTAACTCGTCCTTGGGAGTTCGGTATTTCCTTCTAAGGCCTGTCACGATGTGTTCACAATCGAAAGAGGGCGAAATTAGAGGAAAGGGGAAAAATGGAGATTGACCAGTGTAGTCAGCTCTCTTTGTGAAGACAACCAGTTTAACCAAGTCTCCACCAAAATCTGTATGTTTTCTTGAAGCTTGGACCTTTTGGTCAAATATTTATTTGGTAGTTGTCTTCTTTGTGTTTGAATTTTTATTTTCTCTGCGTTGATCTTGTTGTGGTCCTACAGATATGGAATCTTTTTTTCGGTACAAGTTTCGGGTTTTTAGAAAAAGTCATGCCCAATCTTCAATCAATTTTCCAAATCTTTATTTTAACTCATACTTCGGTCTTTAGATGTCCATTCTACCAGAAATGAAACTCACAAAGTTTTCCAACACCCTATTTGAGTTGATCTAGGTGCATAGTGTGAGAGTACAAGTTAATTTCATATTCAAGATTCATACCCAGAATGAGGAGACCAGGTTAGACACTAAGAGTCAACCACTGCACATTATCTTGTGGAACTCAAAGAATTAGGTCAAAGACCTGAAGCTTCTAAATTACTCTTTCTCGGTGAAGTTCCTCTAAAAATTAGGTGGCTTAAGGTCAAGTCCAGATTACTCTCGGTTTCTTTTCATAACCCGGTTCAGAATTCAAGGGCTTTTCACAAATGCAAATCCATGTAATGCTGGATGAAGTGCAAGTACGAGAAGTGTATTTTTTTGTTGCAAACAATTGGACACTGATAATTAGTTGCAGAACTCATTTTTTTATTTTTAAGGTTTTAAGTTAGTCACCCATCCCGCAAATACATATATACTTATGTAAAAGTATGAGCTATGGTTAAAATATATAAACAATATATATACACCCCCTATACTTAGAGAGTACTCTGTCCTTAGATAACAATAAGCGTGGAGAAGACATAGCTCGACATAAACATAAGAGAGTGAAAAAGAAAAAGTAAAATAAATCGGTCTGCCTCCCTGTACTTAAGCTGTGAATAGTCTAAGTATAGAAGAAGAGCGAGAATGAGGTTGATAATGAGAGATGTGTATGGAGAGAGTATACAGGTCCCCCTATACTTAGGCTCTAGTCAACCTAAGTACAAAAGAAAGGTGGAATTGTAACGATCGAGAGAAGGATCAGGTAAGAGAGGCCTTGGCTTAAATAGAGAAGAAGATGTACAAGGGGATCAATGTCGTTGAGATGGAAGGTTGTCGATGATTAATGAGGTTTTCAGCAGATATTTCTGTGAGCCTGTAGTGAGAGATCGTAATGATAGGATGAAGATATCATGAGTCCTAGCTATCATCATTACTATTCTCAAAGTAATCATGCTAGAGAATAGATGAAGCGTATGAATAAGATGATATCCAACTTTTGTTAGAGTTATCCTCAGAAGAATAATATTGGAAGGTGGAGGCACTCCAGACATTCTTGTTTTTAATTTGCTTTATCAAGATTTGCTTGATCTTGTGGTTAATTGCCTCCTCCTTTCATGGTGAATATTGTGAAGCGCTTGTCCCAGTATGGGCATAGAAGATTATTCTGGTATATTTAATTTAACTAGGGGAGTCAGCTCTTGAGGAATAGTAGTCAGGGGTAGGAGTAGTCTAATGGGGGTCGATATTCGGTATGTTTCTCATATAGGGATTTAGAGCCATGAACTGACCTCACTCATAAGGATAACCGTATCTAGAACTCATGAGGAATCATCAAAAGATTCCTTTTTCGGCATGTCAAAGGAGACTTTCTTAGTTGGTTTATAAAATTCTTTAATAAAAGAAGGAGCAACCAGAATGAGCATTTTGGTCTGTGTTGTCTATGAAGGAACATGTCATTGGAGTGGGGTGATGACAATCGGGTCTTCAGATGAATAACCTTTAAAATATTCCTCCCTGGTCAGTGCATGTCATGCGTATGTGTTCTAAGTTAGCATGTCATTAGTGACTTATTTTGTTAGATTGAGTTGATCAAGGTGGTCATAGTAGGTCTTGTCTGACCCAAGGTATGTCCATGCTCATGTTTCCTCATCACCATATAAATTGTCTTGTATCCGGTGATCTTCCATAGGATTTGTCATGATAGTGGTAGAGGTGAAAGCAATAGGGAATGGGAGGATGAGATGAGTTTCTGAACCAATGGTCTATTCAACATCCACTATCTCAATCGTAGCAGTGGGGTAGGTCTCATCTACTACTTGATGGTTACAGCTGTTGTTAGCTTTGTATGTTACCTTAAATTGTGATTCCTCAATAACTAGTTTACCTTAAAGTACTCCCAATGCCGTGAAATTGTTTTCCCGAATCTCGCAGTCAATAGTTGCCTTAGCCAAGGCTAAGAATCACTTTCCGAGAATAATTAGAGATTGGGTGAATTCTCCTTGATGTTCAATATCAATGATCATGAAGTCCACCTTGGGCAGAGCACCTTGGAATGTCTTGATGAATGAAATTGTTCCTCTCAGTGGTTTTATTGATTGATTAGCTAGCTGAATGATCTATCTTGATTTTCTGATTGGTTGAGTTCAAGTTTGTCAAACATGGAGGTCGAGAAGATATTTATTGGAAATTCATCATCGATTTGGTCGTTGGTGAATGTTGTGTCTTTGATTCCACAGTCAAATCTAAGCAACCACTTCACTCTACGGCTCTTGGTTATGAACAAAGAGGAGGTCACGGGCAATATATGTCTTTCAGTCCTTGTTCTCTTCCTACTCGACGTTTTCTGCATTAATTTAGTCTTTATAAATTTTTCCCAGTCCAGGAAAATTACAAAGGACTGATTTAAGGGAAGTTCAAAAATTGATCTTTTATTCAGTATTTCCCCCTCAGACTAGGATCCAAAATTTTCAAATCTTCTCTTATTTCATTTTGTATGGTTTTTTCTAGTATTTCATTTTTGGGTGTTTTTGCATTTTTCAATTATTTTTAGTTTTTCGATGTGGTGTGTAGATGAGTTCTTTTCCAGAGTAGATGAGAATCTTAGATATGTGGGTCAGAGTCGTCCCTAAGGTAATAGTATGTAGAAGTAGCACTATAAAAGTCATCTCTAGGGCGTGTAGAGTTTATGGGTTTCTGAGTATTCTCGAGGGTTTCAACTTGAGATCCAATAATTTTATCTTCCACTTCCATACTCAAGCTACCATAAAATGAAATTAATAGATTAGTGAAATTTCTAAATTTATCCTCAATTAATTCATATATCTTATATATCTTTGAAATTTCATCCTCCAACAACTTTTCATGACCAATCATTTGAGCAGTCTGTATGGGTTCCTGATTGTTCTCTCATTTTTCAACTTGAGGTCCAACCATTTCATTTTCTATTTTCTTGTATGAGTAGGGAGAAGATCCTCTTGGAATATCCAGTATATGATTATTATTTTCTAAAAATTTCTCTTGAGAAATTATGGAAGGAGTCTGCTCAGTTGGCGAGAATTTATCTGTTTCATACCCAACATACCGTGACTCAGACATGTAATGCTGGGTTGAGTAGAGTCCACTTTCATGATTGATCGCATCCTCAAACAATGGAATCGTACATGATCCATGTGTGTCAATATCTCCAGCTTGGTCCTCTGTATGTGTAGGCTGATCGAAGGTGTGGTATACATGTTGGTTAATGGATATTTGATCATTAGGATCAATCCAGTATGGTTGATCATTAAGTATGAACCTCACCTTTTAGTTTGATCGGGTCGTCATATTATTTCCTAAGGTCTAGTCAGGATGTGTTTCTATGAATTGTTGACCTCTCACAACAAGATCGTTAGAAAAGAATGAAATCGATTGGGCTTGGTGTCTCAGTTAGTCATGTGTCTCGAAAGTGATTTGATCATTAAATGGTTCATACGTTTTGGTGAGAAATCAGGAATAAGATGGTTCAGTTCAGGATGATAGTTAGTCATGTGTGGTCACAGGTGAAGGAGGTGGGAAATATGAAGCTCTGTTGAATTTGATTAGATGATCTAAGTAAACTGGATTGGAATTCAACGAGTGAGCTGGATTCATCAGAGGGTGAGAGTCTCCCACAAATGTTGGAGGATATCTATAGGAAGAGGATTTAGATGATTTTGTTCTGACCGAGAAGAATTCATTTTCAAAGCACAAATCTGGTGGGTACTCGAACAAATGTCCGATTATTTTCAAAGGAGCTGGATGAGTTGTCATAATGGATCTTGGTTGAAAATATTCAAGTTCATGAGATACTCAACAAAAGAAACCCTAATTTCTTAATCAAGGAGATCAATGGAACAAGTGTGCGATTTTTAACATTTGAGTCGGTCCATGCACACCAATGCAAACACAATACAAACAACAGGTTCACCAACTCACACAAAGATGGCCGCAAGAGTTCAAAAAATTATCTTTTCAATTTTAGTTGATTATAAATTCAATCTTGGAAAAGAATTCGTGAGCTGTTAGGTGGCGGAATTTTCATAATGACTGGCCGAAATAGTTACGACTAGTTGCACCTACTTTCAGTTAGTATGGGTGGAAGAATAGATCGTAAAACGACTACCTGTTACTAAAGGACAGAGTCTTACATAGTGTCCTTTAAACCACCCACTCTGTTAAGGAAATCCGAACCATTTACTGTCTATCTATATTTCCTTACTGATAAGTAGCTAATCGTTTTTATAGAATCAGTAGTCAGAGCGAAGATTCCGGAGCTGGGTTCCAGACTTTAGTGTCATCTCTCACTCACTCAAACAGATAAATAAATCCAAGGATGGGGTTAGTCTCCCGCAATAATTCTTGATTTTATGAGTTAAGTAAAGTCTGCCTTATTTAGCATTCCAAATTAATTAGGTGATCACTGAACAATTAGATGAGCAAAAATTCATGTCTACCATCTACTCTAAATTTCCATTAAAATTTACGTGACAAAACAGGAGGGAAAAGTTCGGGAAAAGTTGATGCACATGAAAAACAATGGTGTTGATGCACATGAAAAACAATGATGAATGCTTAGTCAGAAAACTTATAGTGATTCCTCGCAATTTCTATGTGGGATGCAATACAATAATTGTAAAATTATTCTATATGAATGCAAATCTAAAAAAACACACTTATAAAACGTTCTATTTGCCGTGAAGAGTTGAGTTAAATTTTTGACTAAGTTAAACGAGCAAATGTGTGTCTCAATTAATGTGAAGTGTGATCCTAGGTTCTACGATAATAAGCAATAGAATCCTAGAAGCTTTAATAGTCGTATGTGCAGGTATAATCTACGAGCCACTCAGGTCGGGCCTCACCCTCATCAGAAAGTGAACCAGTCCACGACACACCATAATTAAAGTTTGAATGTTGTTTACACATGCGAGAGTCCAAATAGATGTTGTTGTAAATGAGAAATTATTTACAAAAATTAATGGGATTTTTACCTGCCAGACCCTATAATATTTGTCAATTACCTCTAACACTTTAAAACAATCTAATTCCGCCCTTGACCCCGTAAACTTGCTAACTCTTACCTTACAGACCCTGTGGTAAACCGTGATCCATTTTCCAATTAAAATTTACTAGACTCTGTTAGAAAGCACTGTATATTACCCTTTCTGTTTAGCAAATTTACAATATAGCCATACCTCTAACCATCCTCCTTGCATTCCCTTCTCCTCCAGTCCCCACACGGTCCTCGACCTGCTAGGTGGACCTCTCGACATCGCTCACGACCTCCCCACGCTGCCCTCAACCTCCCCCACAATGACCTTGACCTCTCATCCTTCTCCTACATGACCTTGACCTCCCAACTCTCTCCTGCATGACCTTGAACTCCCACACTCTCCTCCCTTTCCTCCTCAACCGACTATGACAACCACCTCCTTCCCTCCAACGGTGCCTCTACTTCCCCTCTGACCACCTCCGCCCCCATCCTCTCTCTAGCAGCTACGTCAGAGACGAAGCGTTCTCCTTCCCTCCAATGACAACTCTACCTCAAACCTACCCCCTCCGCCCTCATCCTCTCTCTTGCCGTCATATCGGAGATAAACGTCCTCCTTCCCTCCAACGGCACCTCCGTCACCCCTCCGACCCCCTTCGCCCCCATCCTTTCTCTCATGATCATCTTATAAAATTTTCAAAGATCCATTAGCTCAGTTTACTAGATTTGAAATTATTTAGATCTGTTAGAGACTCCACTTCAAAGAGTATCCATCTATGATGAATCTTCTTGGAAATTGTAAAGAAGGCATAGAACTGACCAGAACAATGTAAATCAAAACATATTACAAAAAAACACAAAAATAGAGGATATGCCACCCTCCAGGAGATCAAGCGGTGACTAGTGGGGCACCACCCACCACACGTACCATCATGACATGGGACCCTTCTACGAGCAGATCAAGCGACGATTCAACTCGACATCAGTAAGAACCAGCTCGATCCTCTCTTCACACCCCCACGATGTTGAAAGCTTTACCCTCTTTATGCACCTCCTGACCCGCCACCCTCTACGAGCTTTCAATTTGATTTGGTAAAAGAAGACGATGAAGAGGGGAGAGAAGAAAGGAGAGAGGGAGAAAGAAGATCCACTGTCTAATTTTGTTTGGTAAGATTAACACAAGTTTAACTCATGTAATGAACTCCAATAAAGTTAAAGTTGACGGTAGGGTTCATGGGGTAAGACGGAGCATGTTTATGGTGTCAAAGGGGGAATTAGGTTTTTTTAAAGGTCGTGGAGGTAATTGAAAAATATTATAGGGTCTATTGGGTAAAAAATTCCAAAATTAAAATTACAAAAATTAAAAATCCTTAACTCTTCTCTCTCTCAGAACACAATCTTAATATTTATATGTAGTTATCAGGTATCAGTGAAGATGTGTTGGTTTTGAGAGAACCTCCACGTATGTAGGTTTCTTGCACAAAAATAAGAGAAAGTGTAAGAGAGTGACACAAAAACTAATAAAAATAATAAAATAAAATAAATGTTGAAAAATAAAATGAATGCTTTAAAATAAAATGAAAAATTTACAATGAAAATTCGAGGACCAGACTACCCGAATAAGGAAATCCAATCACTTCAATTTCTAGAAAAAATCATAAGATGTATGCCTCCCCAATAATGGCGCCACCTGATGAGTCCGAAAGATATCAGTTATGTGGTGTGAGTAATTACTCTTCTTGAAATATAATGATGTGTCATTTCGTTGTAAGTAGGTAATCGGAATCAATCCAAAAAATAAACACAATTAATTTATTTAATTTTAATTAGAGTGGTTTTATGATTACTTTACTTGGGCAAGTCCCAAGGTCAAACTCAAGGAGGTAAAGGAACAACATAGGATTATACTTATCAAATTTTTTACGCGGTTTTCGACGAAGAATATTTTTAGTATTTTTAATGCAATGTTTGGATGCAATGAAAATGTTACCGCTTTTACAGACTAAAATACAATTTTCAATTAAACATAGTCCAAAAATTATGAAACATAGCCACGATATCAAATATGATGGAATAAGTGCACGTTTTTTTTTTGAATTTTTTGATGCTATACGAATATTTAATCAATTAATGAATGTAGACAAGACATTTTCACTAATTAATTATAGTAAATATTAAATCTACTTATTTTTAGGAAATAAAATTATCTTTGATATATCATTAGGTGATATATATCAGAAAAATCCTAAACCCTAAAAAATAGAATTTAATACCTGTTAAAAATTAATTAATGAAATACACAAAATTATTTTTATAGAGAAATATATGTTTGCACATGACATTCTTCTTGGGCACAATATAACTAACAATTGATTCTAATAAATGAATTTTCAGTAATTTTTGGTGTTGAGATTAATTAATTATGAATTTCGATGCATATATTGGGTAAAATATGCAAATTTCCATAAGAATACAAATTATTAATTAACCATAGATAATAAGAACATCACATGTATGCCATAATGTAGATAATTAGTTGTAAAACACAGCGCTAATTTTTAAATAATAGAATGATGCGAAAATAAGGTTTTGATAATAGAGTAAAGACATGGGTCTATTTCCAATTGAAATAGTTAGAATAAAATAAAAAATGAAGTAGAAAGGCCTAAATGAGATTACCAGTCCTACTGGGGATCTAGATGCAAAATTTTTAGGAGTCACGTGCCAAGCACATGACCATGGAGTGGAGCGGGTCTTCTGCAATTTTGTAGACCTCCGCGGGGTTCAATGTACTTGGTCCTCTAAGGCACGTGCACAGCACGTGCCTGATCTAAGGTTAGGTGGCTTCTGCAATCAGTGGTCTCCGAAGGGGTCTTTGTAAAAAACCCCCAAAAGAACATGTTAAGAACGTGAGGCCCTTGAGAGGCTAGCTTCATCCTCTTCGGCGTTATTGCAACATCAGAGCATGGGCATAAAAGGAGTTTCTGATGGCTCCTGTTGTTGATGATGGTGCGACAGACTGGAGCGTGATGAAGATGAGGTACGAATGGTGCAGTCGATCCCTTAGCTGGAGGAGGAGGCAAGCAAGGGAGATGCGAGGGCATCTTGATGGTGAAGAACAATCGCAGAAGGAGGTTGTGGATGGTGGTGGTGGAGCACGACTGGCAAAGGAGTAGAGGCGAGGGTCACCACAGGTGGAGGTGGTCGAGGCAGAGAGATGGCGATAACTATTTCCTGAAAGTTGTAAAAGAATCACGGTAGGGTCGTTAGGAGATGAAAAGTGCAAGGCGGAACCGTGGGTGATGAAGGTGGTATGGCTCAACGAACGAAGTCAAAGTAAGGGAATGTGCAGAGGCATTGCTACGAGGTCCTAAAGCCTTGGATCTTGCCAGTCTGAAGAAGAGAATGTCAGAGATGGTATCACCACCTTTGACTGGCTACTCCTCGATGTGCGATGAATTGGCGAATGGTCTTGAAGAGGAGGCGGGGTTTCGTTTTATAACAGAGGGTGAGGGGGATCAGAGATGGTAGGAGTATATTGATTGGGATCTGTTGGGATTTGGGTGGATCGACGATGATCTATTTGGGATTTGTGGGGCTGCACGTATTAGGAAGATGGCCGAGAAGATTGGGTCTGTGATTTGTAGCAGTGAAGAAGGAGGTAACATGATCTAATGAGGCAGATATGGAGTGACGATCGGGAAGGTGGCACATGGGATTTGTGGGGAAATTGTTGTTGGCACCATCCCCTCTTAGGAAAGGGGGGAAGAAAGAATGGTGGAAGGGGTGGAAGGAGAAGGAGCAGTGGCCGCCTGATCGACCAAGATCAGACAGCCACGATGATGCCACGAGTCATTTCTTTTCTTTTCTCATTTTTTTATTTCTTTCTTTCTTTCTTTATTTATTAAAAATGCAAGAAAGGAGTGAGACATGGCCGCTCCAAGAGCCGCCACGTGTCAGCTCCAAAAAAAATCAAAAATAAAAGGAAAAAAGAAATAGAAAACAACCTGGAATCGAAAAATTTTCTTCACGAAAGTTACTCTTCTCAACGATATCTAAAACTTTACGAAGGGATCAAAATCGAAATCTTTGCACAAGGTGATATTTTTTTGGAGTACTCTATGTATATAGAATACCTTGATTTTATGTTTTATTTTTTTGTCATTTTTTAAATAAGATAAAAGTCCTTAAAAATTCAATAAAATAAGAGATGAATATTTACACTTTAATCTATTTTTTGGATTTTTATTAATTAGGAAACTGAAGAAACTAAATAAAATGCAAAAATGACAGCTTTTGTACAGACTATTAATGAATACTCAAACTCAATTAGTTTCTTTGACTTTGGTCTTATTCTATATTTGTATTTTTGCACATTTCAATAAAATTTATATCAAAGAAGATAAATGAAAAAGGAATAAACTAAAAAGAGTTAAATATGTACAGAATATAATAGGTCGAAATCAGGTAACATCCAAAATGTATATAAGCGGCTCAAAACCCAACTTTCTCATATGAGCTCCAATTCGACTTGAACATGGTCTTCTTTTGAAGGTAGTTGAATGTACATTTGTTCAAAAGTGAGTAGGATCAAATCAAACATTGTATGAGGAAGATATCATCAGTTTAGTTCAAGAATCCTGAAATTAGGGTTTGGGTTTATTTCTAAATTATTTCAGTTAATGATTTTTTTGTATTTTTCTTTATTAATATTAATAATATGTAAAAAATTGAGGTGGTTTTAAGTAATTTGGAGTTAGCATAAATTATTTAAATGTCGGGGAAGTTATCCTATTTTACATGTTTATTGGGCTGGCATTTTTAACTCCTGATTATATGCAATAATGAGTGATAGAATGCTATTAATATTTATAAATGCATGAATGCTAATTATGAAATATAAATTTAGAAATTCCAATGAATTTTGGGTGATCTGAGCTTAATTTTTATCTTTTACAGTGATGAATCTGAGATTCATCACTCCCACATCATCTTCTTCACGCCGACAAGGAAGGGAAACACTCATTGTCACTAAGAGCTTCTACCCTGAGGTCCTATTGGGGTTAATACTTGGCAATAGGTGTAAAAAATAAAAAATAAGGAGGTTGATATTTATCGGTGCAGGTTTTGCGAAAAGGGGTGGATGGCTTGCGTAAGGGTGGAGCTAGTTGGTGGAAGCTAGGAGGTCGATGTGTAGTAAGGTTGTGGGAGCTGCAAGAAGGTGGGCATCTTGAAAAGAACAGTGGAGTGGATGAAGCGTGGAAATGGTGAGAGGAGGTATCCCTTGTGACATATGATAAATGTTAGAAGTTAGAGGGTACTATTGACCGAGGTCTATGACGAGTCCGTAAACGACGCTTTAAAAAGTTGATTTTATCGTTGTATGTGAATATAATAATGTGTCGTTCGTTGTAGGCGGCAATCGGAAACGGTCAAGAAATAACCACAAATTTTTAATAAATTTTAATCAAGTGGTTTTTATGTTTGTTTTACTTGGGCAAGTCCCAAGGTTGATCACAAGGAGGCAAAGGAACAACTTAGAGTTGTGTTTGTCAAGATTCGTTTACGGTTTTCAAGGCGGTCTTTTTTTGGAATTTTCAATGCAATAAAGGGATGCAACATGTAAATTCGGCCCAGTTTAGGGACTAACATGTAATTTTCAATCAAACGATGTCTGAAAAATATGAAAATTGGCCACAATATATATTATGAAGAAATGAGTGCACTGTATTTTTTTGGAATTTTCGGATGCAATATGAATTTTTTATGAATTTTTAAATGCAAACAGAATGATTTTCAATATTTGATTATAATAAATATTAAACCTATTTTTTCAAGAAATAAAATTATGTAAGATCTATCACTAGGTGATGGATCTCAGAAAAATCTTAAACCTTGAAAATGTGGGGTTTAATACCTATTAAAAATTAGATACTGAAAGATGCAAAATGATTTTTACAGAGCAAATGATGCATGGAAATGCAAAGATTTTTGGGCACAATGTTAAACACAAATAACTCTACAATATGTGATTTTTCCGGGATTTTTAGAGCAACGATTAATTAAATATGAATTTTAGAGCACAAATTGGGCAAAATATGTAACTTTCTACAAAATAATTAATTATTAATCAACCACTGTTCATAAAAATACCCACAGTATGTCAAAATGTGGAGAATTATATGAGGAACATCATGCAATTTTTAATAAATAAAATAATGTAGAGAATGGGTCTAAAACTGAGGAAGAACATAGGGATGCAAATGCAATTTAAACAAAATATGAAAAGAACAGTTGGGAACCTAAGAGTGATTACCGATACCCGTGGGGGTATTACTGCAAGTTTTCCAGAGGGGGCGCTCCAGCAATTTACCCAAGTCACGTGCTAAATATGTGACCTGGGCTTTTAGTTTTTTTTAATAAAAACGATATAAATAAATCTCAAAAACCGCTGACACGTGGCGGGCTCTCGGGCAGCCACCTGTCAGCAGCAGAAAAATCCGTATAAAAGATCTTGTAAAATCAAAAATAAATAGCAAATGACCTCGGATCGAAAAAATTCCTTTACAAAAAATGCTCGTCTCGACGAGATCTACAACTTTCATGAAGACATCAAAGCCAAAATCGGTCACATGTAAAAAGTGAATTTTTGGGGTATCCCATGCACATAGAATACATTGATTTTTGGGTTTTCTATTTTTTTATTATTTTTAAACAAGATAAAAATCAAGAAAAATATAGAGAAATTGAAGATAAATAAAAGACACCTAATTCTAATTTTTTTAGATTTTTATTAATAAATAGAATATATGCATAAAATACAAAGTCAAAAATCGCGAAAATATACAATGTACAAAAGAGGCCCAAAACCCAACATTCACATACGAGCTCCAATTCACTTGAACTTGGTCTTGTTTTGAAGGTAATTGAATGTGTATTAGTTCAAAAGTGAGTAGGATCAGATCGTGCACTGGATGGGGAAGATACGTGGCTTTTAGTCCGAAAATCCTGAAACTAGGGTTAGGGTTTTTGGTCCACTTAACAGGGTTAGTGATTTTTTTTGTATTTTTCATTTATTCTTGTTAGTAACGTGCACACAGTGGATGTGTTCTTGGATTATGCGGTATTAGCATGAAGGAATTAAAAATAGGGGAAGTTAGGCTATTTACAGGTCAAATTTGGCTTGGATTTTTGGCTTCTTATTTTGTGCAGAAATTAATGCTAAAATGCAATTCTTATGAAATCATGCATGAATGCTAATTATGCAGAATAAATACTGAAATGTTGTTGATTTTGAGGGATCTGAGCTTAATAAATGAGATTTAGAGTGACGAATCCGAGATTCATCATCCCCCTATACTTAAACCATGCTCGTCCCTGAGCATAAAAAAGAAATGCCATGAGGTGAAATGAAATTGGGTTTCATACAAAGACCATGAGCTGAAGGTGAAAATGAAACTTAACTTGACCTTTGGATTAATAGTGTGGCGGAACTTCTGTGAGACTTAGAATTTTAAAATCAACAGCCCTTAAGTTCTACACATCATTGATACAGTTTCGGCTCAGAAGTCATCTTAGATCAATCCTCTTCCCAAAGTATACCCTATGAACAGTGAATAACCAACTCAAGTGTGTGAAGGGTTTTAGCTCTTCCTATCCAGAATGCCGGACTACCATGCTCCTCTCCAGTAACTCGTCCTCGGGGAGTCAAGTATTTCCTTCTAAGGTCTGTCGCACTGTGTTCACAATCGAATGAGAAAGAAGATAGAAGAAGGGGAAAAGAACTGGAGGGTGGCCAGTGTAGTCACCTCTCCTTGTGAAAGATGGCCAGTGTAGCCGAGTCTTCACCAAGATCTGCAGGTTTCTTGAAGCTTGGACCTTTTTGGTCGGATTTTATTTGGTAGAATGCTTCTTTGTATTTGGAGTTTTTGGTGGTTCTGCTTGGATCTTGTTGTGCCCCTACGGATATAGAATCTTTTTGTTCCATGCATATTTTGGGGTCTTAGAAAAAAATTGTGTCCAGCCGTCCATCCCTTTTCCGAAGCTTTATTTCAACCCGTACTCCAGTCTTTAGATTTCCACGCTACCAGAAAAGAGACTCACACAGTCTTCCGACATCCCGTCTGAGTTGAGCTAAGTGCATAGTGCGAGAGTACGAATTAATTCCCTATTCCAGAGTTGTACCCAGAATGAAGAGATCAGGTTAGACACTAAGAGTCAAACGTTGCACGTTGTCATGTGGAACTTAAAGAATTAAGTCAAAAGACCTGAAGGTCTTAAAATCTTATTTCTCGGTGAAGTTCCTCTGAAAATTAGGTGGATTAAGGGCAAGTTCAGACCACTCTCGGTTTCGGCTCATAACTCGGTTCAGAACCCAATGACTTTTCACATATGCAAATGAATGCGATGCTGGATGAATTGCAGGTATGTGAAATGCAGACACAATTTTTTTCTTCTCTTTTTTTTATGAATGCAAGAATGAATAAGAAGCCAAATTTTTTTTTCAAAAATTTTGGGCAAGTCAGTGTTAGTAGAAAACTCTCCTTTCTTTCTTTTTTTTTGAAGTTAGTACCCACCCTGTAAATACGTATAGACTTACACGAAAGTACGAGATATGGGTAAAATATATACATAGTATATATACAGACCCCCCTATACTTAGTGAGTGTTGTGTCCTCAAAGCACAAGAAGCGTAATGAAGACATAGCTCGGGCTAAGTGTAAGAGAGTTGAAAATTTATATACAATGGTCCGCCCCCCTATACTTAGATTGTGAATAGTCTAAGTATAGAAGAAGAGCGCAAAAGGGGTGGTCAGGATATGTAAATGAGGAGAGTATGTACAGGTGGGCGTCAGTTCCCCCTATACTTAGGCTCTGGACAACCTAAGTATGGAAGAAGGGTGGAAATGGAGCGGTCGGGAGAAGGAGTGTGATGAGAGAAATAGTATATACAAATGGCATCGCCCCCCCTATATTTAGGCCTTGGCCTAAGTAGAGGAAGAAGCTGTACAAGGAGACTGATGTGGTCGGGAGGGAGGGTGTGTAGCCGATGATTAAGGCGGTTTTCGGCTGATCTTTTTATGAGCCTGCGGTGGGAGATCATAATGATGAGATGGAGATGAGGCATATGATTCGCAACTATGATCAGAGTTATCCTCAGAAAAATCATGATGGATAATAGATGAAGTGTTTGAGTCAGATGAAAGATATCCATCATCAGAGTTATCCTTAGAGGAGTAGTATTTGAAGTGGACATACTCTAAGTCTGCATGTCTCTTCGTTTCTTTAATTGTTTCCTCAGAATTCGTTCCTTCTTTGGGTCAATCGATTTGTCCTCTGATGATAGCTCAGAAGCACCGGTCTCAGTCAGCTCATACGAAAGAATTCCAGTGTACTTGAAGAGGGCAGGAGCATCATCTTTGGATGAGTAATAGTTAGGAACGAGAGTTGTCCAACGAGAATTGAATTTTGGATCCTTGTGAAGATATGGCTTTAGAGCTGCTGAACAGACTTCACTCATGTAGACTACCTTTTCCGGACCTGATGAGGGACCATCAGTCGATACCTCTTCCGAAAGGTCAAAGGTGACTCTCGTTTTATTTCATCGTGAAGGTGTTGGTTCACTTAAGTATCCAAATGAATAGCCATTAAAATTCTCCTTGGTTGGTGTTGGGTCTGTGTGCTTGTTCTTAGTCTCACGAATGTTTGAGCACTCACGATTCGGGATGATTTGGTCAAGGTATTCAGAAAATGTTGCTCCAGGGTGTGACCATGCATATGTTTCAGGATAGTAGTAGAAGGATTTGTCTATTTTGATATTCGCAGGAATTGAAATACATGGGAGAGTCTCTGCATGTTCTTTCTTAATTGATTCGATGTTGGAGCATTCCTGTGTCAAGTTGATATAATCCATGTAGTCAGTGTAGGTTGACCCAGGGTGTGCCATGGATAAGTCTCCGGATCATATGATTCATATGCATGATTCTCCATGGTGAGAGCGGCTGGGAAAGGAGAAGGGGGGATTCTCTAAACCAATAGTCTCATCAACAACCGTTATCTCAGGTGTGGCTTCGGGGTAGGGCTCTTCTATCATTTCCTGATTGCGATTGTCGGGGACTTCGTGGGTTTCCTTAGAAGATTGTGGTTCCTCAAAGACAGGGTCAGATCTAAGTGCTTCCAATGCTATTAAATTGATTTCCCGAGTCTCACAATCAATACTTGCCTTGGCCAATGCCAAGAATGGCTTTCCGAGAATGATTGGAGACTGGGTGAATTCTCCTTGATGCTCAATATCAATGATCGTGAATTCTACTTTGTGCGGAACACCTTGGAGTTTCGTGATGACAGAAACGGTTCCTCTCGGCCGTTTTATCGATCGGTCCGCTAATTGAACAATCTCTCGTATCTTTCGAATCGGTCTGAGTTTGAGTTCATGGAATACAGAGGTCAGGAGGATATTAATCGGTGAATCATCATCAATCCGAGCATGGGTGAAGATTGTGTCTTTGATTTCACAGTCAAATCTAGGTAACTGCTTCACTATGCGGCTCTTGGTTTTTCTTCTCAACACCAAGGAGGAGGTCATTGACAAGATATGTCTTTCGGTCTTGGTTCTAATCCTGCCCGACTTTTTCATGGTCATTATCAATTACAAATCTTTTAAGATCGGGGAAGTGTTAAATGGCCTGTAGAAAGGGAAGTTCAAAAATCAATTTCTTTCCTAGTGCTTCCCGTACATCAGGATCCAAATTCTGTAGATCTTCTTCAGTTTCAATTTTTATGAAATTTTCTGGATTTTCACTTTTTTTTAATTTTCAAATATTTTCATTTTTTTGGTATTTTCTATATGGTGTGGGGGTGTGGTGTGTTCTTCAGATGAAAAGGGGCCTCGATATTCAGAGCGATAGTCAGCGGCATAGTCATTTCTAGGGGAGCAATGTGTAGAAGTGAAGTTGTCAGGATATAATCCCTAGGTCCCTGAATATCCTCAAAATTTTCAATCTTAGATCCAATCATTTCCTCATTCATTTTTATATCTGATCTACCAGAGATTAATTGATGGACAAGTTCTTGAAATTTATCCTCCATTAAATCAAATTTCTTATTCATCCTCAAAATGTTCTCTAAAATCTCTTCTTGTCCAAGTATGGGAGCAGTCGGGGTATGAATGTCCTCTTCCATTTTTCTTTATGTACTAGGAGAGGGGTCTCTTGAAATATCCGATATATGATCATCATTTTCTGAAAGTATCTCCTCAATAATCATGGAAGGTGGCTGATCATATGGTCTAGGTAAGTGGAGTTGGTCCAAGAGGAGTTGTGATCCTATGTGGTCGGCCCCATCCTCTGTATGAGTGAAGAGGGGGTTGTTATGTTCAATCCAAGATAATGATTTTTCTTTGGTGGTCAAGATTGATGGAAGAGGTGAAGAAATGTTCAACTCGATCATGTGGTTATCATCTCCCATGAATGATGGATTGACATTTACCGAATATGAGGGATGAATTGTATGATCAACGTAAAGAGGATTAAATGAAGAAGTAGAGCCCTCAATCATTTGTTGGTTTGTCTGCTCTGAATATAAAGGGTTGTCATTCATGAAACAGGTCGGATTAGCAGAAGGAGATGGATTTATTGGTGGTTGAGGGGGAGGTGTTTTGGGTCTAACCGATACGAATTCATTTTCATAGTATAGCTCTGATGGATTCTCGGATAAACGTTTGGCTATTTTTGAAAGAGCTGAAAGGAATGAGGGATTGGGTCTACAAGAGTTATTGGACAAGAATTCCATGGTGAATTTTAAATCAAGAAGGGAGAGAGATGATTGCATGGGATAATCAAGAGAAATCAAATGTGCAGCTGTTAGTTTACGCACACCAATGCAAACACAAAACAAACCCCAGATTCACCAACTCACACAATGAAGCCGTAAGAGTTCGGCTATTATCTTTTCAGTTTTAGTTGGTGATAAATCAATCTTGGCAAAAATTAGCGAGATGTTAGGTGTCGGAGCTTGGCTCTAACCTTAAGTGTCGTCTCTCGCTCACTCAGAAAAAATAAAATCATCCAAGGTCGGGGTTGCTCTCCCGCAAAAAATTCTTGATTTTATGGGTTCTTAAGATCGGCTATATTTAGCAGTCCCAATTTTAATGAGGTGACCACTGGAAAATTAGATGAGCACAAATACACGTCTACCGTCCAGTCCCAATTTCCTTTTAAAATTATATGATAAAACAAGAGGGAGGAGTTCGGGAAAAGCCGATGCACGCGAAAACAATGATGGATGTTCAGTTAGAAGACTTACAATGCCTCCTCGCAATCTCCATGTGGGATGCAATACAAGAATTGAAAATTATTCTATATGAAATGCAAGCCGATGAAAACCGCACCTAAGCAGAAAGTTCTATTAGCGGGAAGAATTGATTTAAATTTTTGTCTAAGTTGAACGATCTAAGGTACGTCTCAATTAATGTGCAGTGTGGCTTAAGATCCTACGAGCACAAGCATGAATATAAATGCTCTGAGAGCCGTATGTGCAGGTCTATCCTAATCGCCACTCAAGTCAGGCCCCACCCTCACCGGAGAGTGAAACAAGCCATGACACACCACAGAATAGTTCAAGCTCTTTTTACACACGCGAGAGTCCAAACGGACACCGCTTTAAATGAGCAGAAATTAAAATTTGCAGGAATTTAAAACCTAGTCTCTACGCTCTCTCACAACTCGACTCGATCTTAATTTAATTGCGGCTTATTCGGATGTCGGTGAAGATGTATTGGTTTCTTGAAAACCGCTCCACGTACGCCGGGTACCTCGAAGGAAAAATAAGAGATATATGTGTAAGAGAGTGACTCAAAAAATAGAACAAGCGAATAAATGCTGAAAAATAAATGCTGGAAATAAAATGGTATTCACAATGAAAAATTCGGGGGTCAGACTACCCAAATGCGGAAAACCAAGCGAAAAATGTCAAAACACAAAACTAAGCCGTTTGCCTTCCCGGCAATGGCGCCATCTGACAAATCAGTTAATGCCGCTTTAAAAAGTTGATTTTATCGTTGTATGTGAAAATAATAATGTGTCGTTCGTTTGTAGGCGGCAATCGGAAACGGTCAAGAAATAACCACAATTTTTTAATCACTTTTAATCAAGTGGTTTTTATGTTTATTTTACTTGGGCAAGTCCCAAGGTCGATCACAAGGAGGCAAAGGAACAACTTAGAGTTGTGTTTGTCAAGATCCGTTTACGGTTTTCAAGGCGGTCTTTTTTTGGATTTTTCAATGCAATAAAGGGATGCAACACGTAAATTCGGCCTATTTTAGGGACTAAAATGTAATTTTCAATCAAACGATGTCCGAAAAATATGAAAATTGGCAACAATGTATATTATGAAGAAATGAGTGCACTGTAAGTGTTTTGGAATTTTCGGATGCAATATGAATTTCTTATGAATTTTTAAATGCAAACAGAATGATTTTCAATATTTAATTATAATAAATATTAAACCTATTTATTTTCAAGAAATCAAATTATGTAAGATCTATCACTAGGTGATGGATCGCAGAAAAATCTTAAATCTTGAAAATGTGGGGTTTAATACCTCTTAAAAATTAGATACTGAAAGATGCAAAATGATTTTTACAGAGCAAATTATGCATGCAAATTCAAAGATTTTTGGGCACAATGTTAAACATAAATAACTCTACAATATATAATTTTTCTGGGATTTTTAGAGCAACGGTTAATTAAATATGAATTTTAGAGCACAGATTGGGCAAAATATGTAACTTTCTACAAAACAATTAATTATTAATCAACCACTGTTCACAATAATACCCACAATATCTCAAAATGTAGAGAATTATATGAGAAACATCATGTTTTTTAATAAATAAAATAATGTAGAGAATGGGTCTAAAACTGAGGAAGAACACAGGGGTGCAAATGCAATTTAAATAAAATATGAAAAGAACAGTTGGGAACCTAAGAGTGATTACAGATACCCGTGGGGGTATTATTGCAAGTTCTCAAGAGGGGGCACGTGCGTAGCATGTACCCTCTGGGGCGGACTGAAATGTAATATGGAGGAGCTCCGGGGGCACACCAACAATTTACCCAAGTCACGTGCTAAACACGTGACCTGGGCTGCTGACGCAAGCCTGACGTACCCCCCAGGCGCACGTGCCTCACACATGCGTGGGGGGTCTCGGGTCGGTGCCCCGGTGCGTGGTGGATGGAGGCGTAGGCTGTGGCTGGCCAGTGGGCTGCTGCTGGCGTTGGCGATGTCGTGGGCGGCCGGCAAAGTGGGGACGCGGCGATGGAAGGTGGCGTTGGTCTCGGCTCGGTGCAGGGATTAGCTCGAAGCAAAGATGCCCGGTGGAGGAAGTAGGGCAGGAGAAGACGACGACCGTGGCGATGGACGATTGCTGGAGTCGATGGAGAGCACGAGGCGGAGATGGAGGTTGAAGTGTTGATGATCGACATCGTAAAACGGAGGTGGTCAGAGTTGTCGATGTTGCTGGCTCGACGCCAAGGGGTGGAGCAGCGTTGTCGTTGACGAGGCGGTGGCGCGAAGGTGATGATGATGATGAAGTCGTAGGCTCTATAGCGAACAGCTGGAGCAAAGCAACCACACGGCGATGCGCAGAGTTGCGATGGCCGTGAGGACCGGATCTCGCCGGATTAAGATCGCTTCGCCAGGCTGTCACCACCGGTGAAGTACCTAATGTGCGAATCGGTGGATAAGGCGGAGTTGAAGGCTCGAAGGTCTTAAATAGGGTTTGCGAGGAAGGCGGCCAGTGGGAGATGGTTGGTGAAGATAGCGGAGGTAGTTAGGGTCGTCGGCGCGGTCAATGGGCAGCGGATTGTTTTAGAGGATAACGGACGAGCGGCGGAGGTGGCTGGGTAGGTGCAGCGGAGAACTCGGGGGCGGCGGCGAGGCGGAGAACTCAGGGTCGGTTGGGGAAGACGACGCACAGCGGCCGTTCGATCGGCCGCTGATCGAACGGCCGCGGAAGGGCCACGTGGCGGGGTGTTAAGAAGATAGAGAGGGGGCGAGGCACGGGGCACGTGCGGAGCACGTGCCTGGGAGGCACGTGCGGGCGCACGTGCAGGCGCTTTTAGTTTTTTGTTTTTAATAAAAATGATATAAATAAAGCTCAAAAACTGCTTCCACGTGGCGGCCTCTGGGGCGGCCACGTGTCAGCACCAGAAAAATCCGTAGGAAAAGATCTTGTAAAATCAAAAATAAATAGCAAATGACCTCGGATCGAAAAAGTTCCTTCACAAAAAATGCTCTTCTCAACGAGTTCTACAACTTTCATGAATACGTCAAAGCCAAAATCGGTCACATGTAAAAAGTGAATTTTTGGGGTATCCCATGCACATAGAATACCTTGATTTTTGGGTTTTCTAATTTTTTTGTTATTTTTAAACAAGATAAAAATCCAGAAAAATATAGAGAAATCAAAGATAAATAAAAGACACCTAATTCTAATTTTTTTTGGATTTTTATTAATAAAGAGAATATATGCATCAAATACAAAGTCAAAAACTGCGAAAATATACAATGTACAAAAGAGGCCCAAAACCCAACTTTCACATACGAGCTCCGATTCACTTGAACTTGGTCTTGTTTTGAAGGTAATTGAATGTGTATTAGTTCAAAAGTGAGTAGGATCAAATCGGGCACTGCATGGGGGAAGATATGTGGCTTTTAGTCCGAAAATCCTGAAACTAGGGTTTGGGTTTTTGGTCCACTTAACAAGGGTTAGTGATTTTTTTGTATTTTTCATTTATTCTTGTTAGTGACGTAAACACAGTGGATATGGTTTTGGATTATGCGGTATTAGCATGAAGGAGTTAAAAATAGGGGAAGTTAGGCTATTTACAGGTCAAATTTGGCTTGGATTTTTGGCTTCTTATTTTGTGCAAAAATTAATGCTAAAATGCAATTCTTATAAAATCATGCATGAATGCTAATTATGCAGAATAAATACTGAAATGCTGTTGATTTTGAGGGATCTGAGCTTAATAAATGAGATTTAGAGTGATGAATCCGATATTCATCAGTCTACAAAAGAAGGCGCATGATTGGACCAATCGGGAAGATAAGAGAGCAACTTCCCTTATTAGTTCCTTAAAAAAAACTAAATTAATTTATTAATTTAGATTAAAACATAAAAAATGTTTGTAATTTTATCTATTATTTATTCATATTTTTATTTATTTTTATAAGACTATTTATTATATGTTAAGATTTACATGTATATAAATAAGTATATAAATTTGTATTTTACATATTTTTATTTGTTCTGTATTTTGTAGATTATAATTGTACATACATAATTTGTTAGTTTACAACTTATGTCATCACACATTTATATATTTTGATTGTATTTTCTAATTTTATTCACTTACTTAAATAAATAGGCACATGTATTATATATCAAGTTTATACATATATTTTAATACATTATTTATTTTTATGTATTTTTAATGGTTTGATTCCATATTTATTATTTAAATTTATTTTGAATATTTTTTACAAATATATAAAATATAATAAATATAATATTATACATAATAAATATATTGAATATTATATACAATTATACAGTACAATAAGGACCGAAAAGCCAACTTTTACATCTACTCTCGAACTTAAATGAAACCACATCCATTAAATAGATAAGTAAATTTTATAAATAATAAAGTGAGATTGGTCAATTATAGGTATGTATGGAGGAGATACAGGTTAGTGAAGTATTCTTTACAGTTTTTTGTGTGTTTAAGGTATACTATACATTATTTTCATGTGAAATAAATTTTATATTTTTCGTTGTTTTTTATAATGTACAACTTTTACGTTGAGGGTTTATTTATTTGAGGTGTAAAAATGGAGAAAGAAAATAGGTGTCATAAATTCATTTATTAATGAATTCAAGTTAGGGTTTTAAAGTGTTTTCTTTGCAGTTTCTCTACCCTATCCCCCTACTTTATTCCTATCGACCAAGTCATCAAGATGACTAGGCCTCGGCATCTATGGTCATTGAGTGTCTTTGACACTTATATTATTTCTCTTTTCTTTCCTTTATTTTTTTATTTTGAAATTCTATACATGTTTCTATATTAATTTTTTTGTCAATTATTGAGTGTTATTTTGCACAAGTTAATGCTATATGCCTGCATTTATCAGGGTATTTAAGGCCAAAATGAAAGAAAAATGTGATCAAATGGAGATTCATCATTCATCTAACAAACACTTATGAAAATTAATGTAGAAAGAAAATAAAGAAAAAAATAAAGAACATGGCATAATTTTTGAATCTTAAACTTGTCTCAATAAAATCAAAGTTTGGAGCTCAGTTAAGATATTTGTATTCGTGATGTGTTCAAAATCACATTAAGGCTAGGAAATGTGACACAATAGCCTAGGTTCCATAATGCTCCATTTAGTTCAATTCATACCCTGGTTGGAACCATCTTTTCAGTTGCATACTCTCACAACCTTGAAATGACAAGTACTATGTATGACTTGGGTTAGGTCTTCCCAGACAAACTACTAAACTATCAAAGGGTCCTCTCCTCTGGTAACTCTTCCTCGGGAAGATGGATATTTCCTGTTAAGGTTAAGTGCATGCTAGTTCATAACTGAAAGGGGGATAAACTATAAGAATGGGAAAAGAAGTGGAAATGGACAAGCATAGTCGCATTCCCTTTTGCAGTTTAGCTAGTGTAACCTAGTCTTCACAAGGAAGCAAGCATTTTCTGGAAGCTCAAATTTTTGGAATTATTCGTATGAGCTTCTTTTCGGATATTTCTCTATGCATCGATCTGTGTTCTTTTTCTATCCCAATGTATATAGAGTCCTTTGTTCTGCTCTTGTTTTGAGGTATTGGAAAAAATTGTGCTAGCAAACCATTCCTCGTTTGACGCTTTATTCAATCCAGTCTCCATTTGTTAGATGTCCATGATACCGGAGGAAGTGTGTTGAAGTACAACTTTCAATAGTCCTCAAGAATGGTTCATGAGCCACCTTTGAAGAAGAAACCTAGTATTATCCTGACTTAGACTCCAAGATCTTTCAACAATCCGTCTAGGTTGAGCTAAATGTTAAGTGCAAGGTATCAAGCCAAGCCACTATCTCAAGAGTTGTACGGATGATATGAAGGATTCTAGTTAGATACATTGAATCCATTTATGAATAGAGTCTCATGGATCCTAAAGAACTAAGTAATGGTGAACCCTTGAAAAATTTTGAAAATTTTGTCATACATAATTAGGGTATATCCTTTACAATTTATCAATTGTATACCCTTACCCATATAGTGTTTTAGACATATTATTCAAAAATATGAAACTAGGAGTTATGGATAAATTATATACAATGTATATACGACCCCCATATAATTATCTTAAGCTATATACTCATATTGATGAGTACAACACGAAAGAATGATTGAACTGAAAAAGAGAATTGAAAAGAATAAAAGAAGAAAATCAATCAAAGATGATTTTGGCTGCAGTGCCTGAACCTTCTGTTGTTGCATAGATTTATTCATAAAAAATAACTTAAATTTAATCGATAATGACCAAAAATGTGTCATGCTCAAAATATAGCTTCAGCAACATACTGTTGACGATGATTGGTTATGTTAAATGACAGTTCTGATATGAAGAAACTTCAATTGTCACACCAAGTTCTCACATTAAATGGCCTGCCCATTTACTCTTTAATTTGCCTAGTAATATCTTCAACTTCATGTCAAATAGCTAAACTTTATTCTATGTTCAACGGTCTTTCATCTTACGTACCAATCATGCTAACACTTGACCTTCTCCTTTTACATCAAGCTATTATCATCTGTGTAGTTTTCAAATTCCAAGAGCTTCTTCATATCGATAATTCTCTTCTGACCACCTTTCTATGTGTCAAGGTTGCATATGTTAACAGCCCTAAGAGATTTATGAATGAGTTCCATGGACTTATGGCAATCTGTCCATAAACAAAATAATAGGGAAAGAAGCCCAATGGAGACTTGTAGGTGGTTTTGTAAGACCAGAAAATTGATCTTAGAAGTTGTGAGTAGTTCTTTCTATCGGACCTCAATTTCTTCATGATCATCTTGATTTGTCTATTTGGTAATTCATCGAGGACATTGGATTGTGGATGATAAGGAGATGCGACACAATTATTGGTGTCATACTCCTTCACTAATTTCTTAATCTCTTTATTAATGAAGTGGCTACCCTCATTTGAAATCAGAATCTTTGATATCCTGAACCACGAGATGACATTATCTTTTAAAAATCGACACATTGTATGGCTATCAGTAGCTCGATCGTGGATAAAATCCACCCATCGATTCAGATAATCTACGATAAGCAGAGTGTACTTCATAACTCTTACTATTAGGAAACCGACCCATGAAATCAATGCCCCATGCATTGAACATATTAGATACTTGAATGAACTTGAGGGTATAGAATCTTTTAAACTAATGTTTTTTCCTATCTTCTGACAACCAATGCAAGTTTTGATGTATTAATTGGAATCATTGAAAAGTGTTGGCCATGATAGGCCACAATGTAATATATTTGTTGTCGTTGTGCTTCTAGAATGGTGTTTACCACATTCGAGCTTATGATAGTGCTCGAGGATAAATGTGTACTCTTGAGGGATACACCGATGCCAAATGCGATGTGCTCCTTCCATGAATAAGTATGGATCTTCCAATTGGTCAAAGTGGATAACAAATAAGAACTTGTCCTTCTTGATTCTTGTTCAATATTGTGGGACTTCCTAGATACAAGTTAGTTCACAATATAGGTATACCAAAGAAGCGATCCAATACCGAGGACAGATTCAATAGGGACAGTTTCTGTGATTGGTGCACTGCTTTGTTTAATATATTTGCATTCCATTCTACATAAGTGATCTGCAACCAAGTTCTGAAATCCAAGATTGTTTTCGATTTCCAAGTCACAATCATGGAGTAGAAGGATCCATTTAAGCAAGCATTGATAGAGAGATCATAGAGGGTTCCTAATTCCTGGTCTTGGATGGCTTGTAGTGTCCGACAAGTCGGACCCATCAATCACGGTGTCGACCACTCTCGCATTACTTGAAATGCCACGATCAATCAAACCAACAATGAACCCACAACCTAAGATAAATCTATAAAAAATGTTCAAGTCAAAATTTATTTTCATTTTAACTTTATAAAATATGTGTAAAGTTAATAAGTGTAGAGTGTCGAACCGTAGAGAGCTACAAAGATAGGTTACTTATTATTTAAAATAAATTGCAAATATTTTTGTACTTTTCCTGATTTTTTATATTTTGTTGGTTTTTAATTATATTTAATTTTATGGATGTTATATTATATATGTTTATGTTTTTATATTTTTATTTTCTTAGTTTTTTCTTTTTATATTTTTCCGAATTTCAATTTCTTTATCTTTTAATAGATATAATGAGTACATATATATGTATATAATACTGTGTAAGCAATACTATATAAAATAAATATAATAATAAATATATAATAATTAAGCAAATACAAAATGTCCCTTTTTCAAAGGTTTAAAAATGTATTTATGTTTTTATAATTAATAATAATAAGTGTATATATATATGTAGTATTAAGTACATATATGTTATATTAGGTATTCTGTTTATAAATATAGCTATAAATACTCTAAAAGTATGAAATAATGTGTTTTTCTTATTTCCTTTTTCTCCATATTTATGAATTTGGTGACTTTTGCTCATTTTTATGTATTTTTTATGTTTGAAATAACTAAAACATGGAGTTAATAAATAGACTCAATATTTTGAGATTTAAAAATAGAAAATAAGTGTAAAATTTCTCAAAACTATTTTTATTACGTAATATATAATAGATAAAAATATAAAGAATAAAACTTTTTTTGGATTTCAAATTTTTTGCATCTTCTATATGGTTATGAGGGTTTTTCAATTTTTAAGGTTTTTATTTCATTTCTTCATGATTTTGAGTCTAGAGTAATAAAATACAGTAGTATATAATATCTAATTTTTTAGAATTTTTAAAAGTGGTTTTATTGTAGTTTTATATCTAAGCCGAGAATAAATAACTCCTAAATGATTTTTTATATGTGGAAAATGCAAGTAGAATTCTAAATAAAAATCATAGCATGAATGAGTATCATTTAAAGCATTTAGTGTAATTTTCCCAAGAC
This sequence comes from Ottelia alismoides, assembly GCA_037367405.1. NCBI lineage: Eukaryota > Viridiplantae > Streptophyta > Magnoliopsida > Alismatales > Hydrocharitaceae > Ottelia > Ottelia alismoides. The sequence goes on from JAZKJV010006123.1 coordinate 81,039, forward strand.
TTTACAAGCACATGAGCTATTTCATAAAAATAAAAATATACAAGATAGTTTACAACATTAGTATGGACATTTTTGCAATATAAATAAATAACATGGGTTGTGGTGCGAAAATGCTCGACGGTTTGAACTTAATTACATATTTTATAAATTAAAATGAAATAAAAAGGGATAGCAGGGTCTTTCAACAATTGCCCACCTCACGTCAGTGCCATGGAAGTTTGGCATGCACTAGACCTAGATGTGATATGTAATAAATACAGGGGCCCAGTTGTAATTTTACAGAAAATACATAACATATTTAAATATTTACAAAACTAAAACAAAATATAAAAAAGTAGAAGGGGTTCTTTGTAATTATCCCTATTAAAGGTGTGTGATCAGAGGGAGGGGAATTTATGTTGCGTGATGAGCGATCGAAGTGCGGTAGTGCTTTATCTTTAATCAACGACCTAGATTTGATCTAGGTCGTGCCTCTGATCGGACAACAGGGAGGGGACATGGATGTACTTGGAAGAACGACTCCTCGTTGTCCTTCGATTGTTGAAAACTCTTCATCCCAAGCTCCTTAAGTTGCGATCACTCCATGTTCCTAGAGCTCATGCACATCATCATGTACCTTCAAAAGTGTCTGGGACCCATTGGAGGAGACCTAGAGCTTCGAACACATGGATCTTCCTTTTGAGGCTTGCACTGTTGCTCTAGCTATTCTCCTTTATCAGTCTTGCAAAAAAAAAGATAGCGGGATCGAGTTCAATCTTCTCTTCCCTCGCCTGCTTCAGGTATGAAACCCTATCGAGCGGTTCATACAGAGGGTTTATTTATTTGAGGCAAAAACTAATAAATAAAAATAGGCCCAAAAAGTCTTATTATTATCATCAAATCATATTAAAATTTTTGAGTTCTTTTAGTACAATTTCACTGCCATATCTCTCCCTACTTTATTCCTTATCGACCAATTCATCATAACGATTGGCCTTAGGGTCTTGGATCACTCAATTTCTTTGACACTTCATTCTTTATCGTTTCTTTCTTTTATTATTACAAATTCGAATTAAGTACAATATATTGTGCAGTATTTTATAAGTATTTTATGTGCATTATTGAGTGTTATTCTATACAAATTGATGTTATACATGCATGTAACTAGGTATTTAAGGAGAAAATGATAAAATAATGGTGATGAAATGGAGATTTATCAACTCCTTATACTTGACTTTGCAAATTACTAGCAAACACTGATGTCTATAAGTGTAGAAAAAGAAAATAAAGAAAAGAAAAAAAATAAATTGGATTGATTTAATATTTTAAAATTATCTTCATAAAATCAAAGTTTGGAGTTTAGTTGAAGCTTTAGCAAATTTGGTTTGGTTGAAACCTTATTGGGAAATGGAATTGAAACTCATCAGCCTTTAAGAACCACAAAACTCTGCCCACATCTTCTAAAAAACCAGGTCAAAACAAGTAGATGTCATACGTTGTCCCTTTTTACTATGATTCTATCTTATACAGTGTGAGTGATATGTAGATCCTCTCGTATAAAACGGAAAAGATACAATCTTATCCAACATGGTGACTCTAGTTCCCTAGTCCAACAACTCTTTCCTCAAGAAGCAGGGTATTCCCTTCTAAGTTTAAGTGCAATTGGCTCAAGAAGAGAAGGTGGAGAAGAGAATGGATGGTAGCCAATGTAGCTACCTATACTAGGATGCTTGATCAGTGTAGCCAAGTCATCCAGCTATAGGATCACACGAATCTTTGATTTTGAAGTACAAACATGCTTATTGAGTACATATATACATACTCCGACGAGAATTAATGCTTCAATTTTTTTACTCTTATTTTTATATTATTTTTGATAGTGCATTTTTTGAATACTAGCATATAAATAAGGAGTTTTCCCTCTTAAGACAGTAGACTATCCCTCTTTTGAATCATTATTGCAACCCACAACTTTCTGTACTTGGACCTCATCGCTATTCGATCGGATTGGGCATAATGGCCACATATTGTGACTTTGTATGTTTCCATTCTCATGTATCGTTCCATCAAATCCAACCCTCTACCGCTTCAACTGAGTTGAGCAATGTGTAAGGTGCAGGTGTGCAATTAAGGTCACTATCAATAAGAGCCATGCATGTGTTTTGAAATATTCTACTTAGGCAGTCAAGATGGCATCTAACTCTAGTCTTGTAGTCTCAAAGATTTAAGTCTAGTAGACTTGAAGCACTTCAATTCCAATTTCCATAAGCTTTCTATGAATAAGTGGATTAAGGTCCAACCAAGCTCAAATATTCGTATTTTATGTAGACTAGTTCAATTGTCAAGATAAATTTGCAAAATGTAAATGCAATGTAATAATTTTTTATGAAGCAGTTTTTTGATTATGAACTTTTATCGATTTTTAGAAAGATTTGCAAATTTTTATGCTTTTGAAAATTCTGAATTTTTTTAGAGATTTTTTATAATAGTTAGTAAGAGAATTATGTGCATATATTTACACAGGAGTGCATCTCTATTTATAAGAATTTGTTGCAGAATTTACACTAGGAATTTATACAGGTATATTCACGTGTTTTATGAACATGGGTTATAAAATTTTATTTGATGAAATTATATAAAATGTTTCCAAAATAACTTGAAATTAGTTTAACAAACATTTTGAAAACTTAGTTTTGCAAATAATTTTGACAAATAATGTCGCAAACATTTACAAAATATGAAAATTATTTTGCAAAGTTCTTTTCAAATAATATGTATAGATTTTTTTCAAAATATTTTTATAGTCATTGTTCAAATCATTTAAAAATGAATTTTTAAAAATTTCATACAAACATATGGAAAAGATTTTTTGCAAACAAAATTTTTTTACAAAGGCTTGAAAACATTTTGGAAAAGTTTTCCTATCAATTTTCAAAATATTTTTACAAATACTTTTTTAAATCATCTTGCAAAACATTTTTAAAACCAACTTATTAATAAATATATATAAAGAATTTTGAGGAATTTCTATACATATTTATACTAGTTTATTCTTTACAATTAATTAATCGTATTACCTTTTTCATATAGTATTTTTTCCATATTATTCAAAATATGAAAGTTTGAGTTATGGCTAAAGTATATATATTGTATATATGGCCCCCATGTACTTACATTGAGCTGTCTTCATAGGTAAGAGAGAAAAAGGGGACATAACTCGTACTATGTATAGAAAAGCCCAAACTACACTGACTAAATAATGAAAGAATGAGAAGTCGACTGTCCCCCCTATGTTAGGATCAATCAATGCTAGTACAGGAGAATGTATGCAACATGTAGGGCAGGTTGAGGCTGGCAATGAACATATCAACTACTCAGCAAGTCTCCAACTACACTCATGGTATGAGATCCCTATGTATAGTGAAAAATATCAACGAGAGAGGAGATAAGAGAGGGGACCAATAAATCGATAAAAAGGAAAATAAACAAAGTAAATAAATGAAAGCATCATTCCCCCTATCCTTAAGGTAAGAGATCCTTGAGTACAAAAAACAACATGAGTAATGTAATAAAATGATGAAAGAAGACTCGATTCGTCTACCTCCCGTATACATAGGATAAAGTACAACCTAAACAATGCAAACGCATTGATTGTGGTGGACGATGGAAACATGAGATGGAAGGAAGGAAAGGAAAGCAAATATAAAATGTGGTGGCTATACAACGATAAAGAAGGTAGAAATCATACCTTCTTGTGTGACCACTGAGGAAGCGATCTAACAAGGTGCAATTCGATATTGGGGTCATCAAGCGACACATCCCGTTTAGGATCGTCGTGGTGAAGAGTCTCAACGATCTCAAAATGAACAAGAACGAACTCATCCGTGGAAGTAGTATGGTCAGGTCCAACCTGGTAAGTCTCTCATAAATCCACCCTCTGTGATAAGATGTCTATGGTGTAGGTGTTGCTGATCTCATCAACACATCACCACTTACAGGAAGATGGAACTCCATGATCTATGCTTTTCATGTCTTCGCCCAGGAAGAGGGAATTCCCGGGTCTCAGTATCATCCATGATAAAGCAAACATCTTTGATCTCAACAACTGGGTCATAATCATTGGAATTGACTGACATAGGTATGCTTTCATCAGATGCGGGCATTTGTATAATAGTGGTTCCATTGATCGTATCAATCAAAACGCTCTAGTTGTCAAACGAAAGCGTGTCTCTCCATATCCATAATCAATAATGACTCTCGTAGTGGCAGGAAAAGGTCGTCCTAGTATGATTGGAGTGCACTCCATAGAGCTCGAGGTCTCCATGAGCGAGATAACAAAATCCACTGTGTAACTCATGCCCTAGATATGTAGTACAACATTATCAAGAATACCCTTTGATCTCTTTATTGATCCATCAATTAATTGACAAATCAGCATGGTTTTCTTGAGAGTCTTAAGACCTAGTGTCTCGATAAGGGTGAAGAGTATTATATTAATCATTGCACCACCTTCATGGAGAGGGTGATCACAACGGTGGTTCGAAATGTCACATCTCACAAAGGGTGTACTACTGTCCCTTTCCAATAGGGGAGCCGATTGGTGATGAATTGGGCAGTGGACATGGTAAGAATGTGTCTCCCGTCCTTGTGTCATCTCTTCCACTACTTGGGTGTGGGCGCATGCAAAAATGTTCATGACCATTAGAAGTGGGTGACGAGACCGGAAATGCCGCGTTAAGAAGTTGGTTTTAATCTTTGTTCGTGGAAATAATTATGTGTCGTTCGTTGTAGGCGGCAATCGGAAACAGTCAAGAAATAACCACAATTTTTAATCAAATTTAATCAAGTGGTTTTTTATGTTTATTTTACTTGGGCAAGTCCCAAGGTCGACTACAACGAGTCAAAGGAACAACCTAGAGATATGTCTATCCAATTTCGTGTTCGGTTTTCAGGGCGGTCTTCTTTTGGAATTTTTAATGCAAATTAGGGATGCAAAATGCGGTTTTGGCCTATTTTAGGTACTAAAATGTAAATTTCAATCAAACAATGTCCGAAAAATATGAAACTTGGCCACAATGTAAATGATGATGAAATAAATGCACTGTAATTTTTTTTGAATTTTTGGATGCAATAAGAATTTTTTATGGATTTTTATATGCAAACAGAATGATTTTCTATATTTAATTATAATAAATATTAAACCTACTTATTTTCGAGAAATAAAATTATCTAAGATCTATCACTAGATAATGGATCTTAGAAAAATCCTAGACCTCAAAAATGTGGGGTTTAACAACTATTAAAAATTAAATAGTGAAATATGCAAAATGATTTTTACAGATCAAATTATGCATGCAAATCAAAGATTTTTGGGCACAATGTCAAGAAAAATAATATCTACAATATGTGATTTTTCGGGGATTTTTAGAGCTCCGGTTAATCAATTACAAAATTTAGAGCACAAATTGGGTAAACTTCACAATTTTCTACAGAAAAATTGATTATTAATTAACCATTAATCAGAAAAATATCCACAACATATCAAAATGTAGATAATTAAAAGATGAACAAAGTGCTATTTTTTAAATAAGTAAAATGTTGGAAAACAGATGTCTAAACTGAACGAGGAATGCAAGGGTACAGATGTAAATAAAATAAACAAAATATAAAAAGGATGAACTGTGGGAGGCCTAATTGCAATTACCTAAGAAACTAGGGGCAAACTGCAAATCAACCAAGGGGCACGTGCGGAGCACGTGCCCTCTAGATCTTGGGCGTAGCGGCAAATAATGGAACCTCCTGGGGGTCTCGTGTAAATTACCCTGGGTGACGTACGCTGACGTTCCCCCCGAAGCACGTGCCGTGCACGTGCTTGGGGGCCTCGGGTTTCACACCCGACCCGGCGTTGTGGAACGGAGGCGGGAGGGAGCTCGTCCCCTCCTGGCGGAGCCTGGTGGTGCGACCGGAGGAAGCTGGCGGAGGTGATCGGCCTAGACTTGTCGGTCGAGGTGGTGGCGAGGTCGGACGGGGAGGGCCGGCCGAGGCAAGGCGCGGAGCTGCTGGCGTTGGTGATGAAGGTGGATGACGTCGATGTCGAGGCGGCGATGGAAGATGTCGGTCCAATGAAGCAGCGGAGGAGCGGCCTCGGCGGAGTTGGTGTCGTAGTTGGTCGTAGCAGATGGCGGGGAAGTTGTCGTAGCGGCTGGAGTCGATGAAGACGACAGAGAAGAGGGTGAACTCGGTGAACTTGCTGCAGGTGGCGGAGGAGAACGGCGAAGGCGTGGGCTCGATGAGAGGCTCAGAGTGGGAGCAGTAATGGCGGAGAGAGGCCGCGCTGCGACGAGGGGCAGTGGGCACCCTCGGACCTTGACGACGAGGCTTCGGCGGAGCTGTCACCTCCGTTGAAGCACCCAGCGACGGATGGGTTGGACTGGGGGCGGCGACGCACTATATATATAGGAAAGAAGGTGACGAGGCCGGCGCGAGGATAACGGAGGGGGAGGCAGTTGCGCGGTTTGTTGAAGGCCGCGATTTGCAGCCGAGGTCAACGCGGGGATGCGGCCGGTTGATGGCGACGGCCGTTGCGGAAGATGCGGCGGTGGGCTCGAGGTTGGGGGAGAGGAAGAGAGCAGGCGCATGTGCAGTGCGCGTGCGGGGGGTGGCACGTGCGCTGCACGTACGTGATTTTTAATTTTTTTTTATATTATTTTTTTTATTTTTTTATTAAAAACAATATTAAAAAGGGCGAAAAATCGCTGACACGTGGCGGTCTCTGCGGCGGCCACGTGTCAGCACCAGAAAAATCCGCGAATAAATCGTTTGTAAAATCGATAAAAAATATCAAATGACCTCGGATCGAAAAAGTTCCTTCACAAAAAATGTTTGTCTCGACTAGGTCTACAATTTTTATGATGACATAAAAGCCAAAATCGGTCAAATGTAAAAAGTGAATTTTTGGGGTATCCCATATACATAGAACACCTTGATTTTTGGGTTTTATAATTTTTTTGTCATTTTCAAACAAGATAAGATAAAAAAATGGAAAAATATGGAGAAATCAAATATAAATAAAAGACACCTAGTTCTATTTTTTTGGATTTTTATGATTAAGAAAATATATACAGAAAATACAAGGTGAAAAACCGCGAAAATATACAATGTACAAAAGAGGCCCAAAACCCAACTTTTACATACGAGCTCCGATTCACTTGAACTTGGTCTTGTTTTGAAGGTAATTGAATGTACATAAGTTCAAAAGTGAGTAGGATCAAATCGGACACTGGATGGGGAAGATATGTGGCTTTTAGTCCGAAAATCCTGAAACTAGGGTTTGGGTTTTTGGTCCACTTACCAGGGTTAGTGATTTTTTTGTATTTTTCTTCTATTCTTGTGAGTGATATGTACGCAATGGAAGTGGTTTTGGGTTATTCGGAGTTAGCAAGAAGGAGTTAAAAATCGGGAAAGTTAGGCTATTTACAGTTTAACTGTGGCTTGGATTTTTGGCTTTTATTTTGTGCAGAAATTATGGATAAAATGCCATTTTTATGAAAACATGCATGAATGCTAATTATGCAGAATAAATGCAAATATGCTGTTGATTTTTAGGGACTTAAGCTTAATAAATGAGACTTAGAGTGATGAATCCGAGATTCATCATCCCCCTATACTTAAACCATGCTTGTCCCTGAGCATCAAAAAGAAATCCCATGAAGTGAAATGAGACTGGGTTCCATACCAAGACCATGAGCCGAAGGTGAGAATGAAACTAAACTCGACCTTTGGATTAGTAGTGTGGCGGAACTTCTGTGAGACTTAGAGTTTTAAAATCAACAGCCCTCAAGTTCTACACATCATTGTTAAAGTTTCGGCACAGAAGTCATCTTAGATCAATCCTCTTCCCAATGTATACCCTATGAACATTGAATAACCGACTCGTGTGTGTGAAGGGTTTTAACTCTTCCCATCCAGAATGCCGGACTACCATGCTCCTCTCCTCTCCAGTAACTCGTCCTCGGGGAGTCAGGTATTTCCTTCTAAGGTCTGTCATGCTGTGTTCACAATCGAAATGGGGGAGAAGCTAGAAGAAAGAGAAAAGAACTGGAGAGGGTGGTCAGTGTAGTCACCTCTCCTTGTGAAGATGGCCAGTGTAGCCAAGTCTCCACCAAGATCTGCAGGTTTCGTGAAGCTTGGACCTTTTTGGTCGATTTTTTATTTGGTAGAATGCTTCTTTGTATTTTGGAATTTTTGGTGGTTCTGCTTGGATCTTGTTGGGCCCCTACGGATATAGAATCATTTTATTCCGTACATTTTTTTGGGGTCTTAGAAAAAATTGTGCCAAGCCGTCCATCCCTTTTTCGAAGCTTTATTTCAACCCGTGCTCCGGTCTTTAGATTTTCACGCTACCAGAAAAGAGACTCACACAGTCTTCCAACATCCCGTCTGGGTTGAGCTAAGTGCATAGTGCGAGAGTAGAAATTAATTCCCAATTCCAGAGTTGTACCCAGAATGAAGAGATCAGGTTAGACACTAAGAGTCAAACGCCACACATTGTCGTGTGGAACTTAAAGCATTAAGTCAAAAGACCTGAAGCTCTTAAAATCCTATTTCTCGGTGAAGTTCCTCTGAAAATTAGGTGGATTAAGGGCAAGTTCAGACCACTCTCGGTTTCGGCTCACAACTTGGTTCAGAACCCAATGACTTTTCACAAATGCAAATGCATGTGATGTTGGATGAAGTGCAAGTGTGTGAAATGCAGTTTTTTTTGTTTTTTTTGCGTGTGTGTGCAAAGATGAAATAAGAAGCCATTTTTTTCAAAAATTTTTGGCAAGTCAGTGTTAGTAGAAAAACTCTCTTTTTTTTGAAGTTAGTACCCACCACGTAAATACATATAGACTTATGCGAAAGTACGAGATATGGGTAAAATATATACAAAGTATATATACAGACCCCCCTATACTTAGCGAGTGTTGTGTCCTCAGAGCACAAAAAGCGTAATGAAGACATAGCTCGTGCTAAGTGTAAGGGAGTGGAAAATTTATATACAATCGGTTAGGAAGTAAAGCGGAAAAGAGGCGGTCATGATATGTGAATGAGGAGAGGATATACAGGTGGATGTCGGTTCCCCCTATACTTAGGCTCTGGATAGCCTAAGTATGGAAGAGGGGTGGAAATGAAGCGGCCGGGAGGATGAGAAGGATGGTATAAACAGATGGCATCGGTCCCCCCGAAACTTAGGCCTTGGCCTAAGTAGAGGAAGAAGCTGTACAAGGAGACCGATGTGGTCGGGAGGGAGGTTGAGTAGCCGAATGATTAAGGCGGTTTTCGGCTGATCTTCTTGTGAGCATGCGGTGGGAGATCATAATGACGTGATGGAGATGAGCCATATGATTCCCAACAATGATCAGAGTTATGCTCAGAAAAATCATGATGGATAATAGATGAAGTGTTTGAGTCAGATGAAAGGTATCCATCATCAGAGTTATCCTCAGAGGAGTAGTATTTGAAAGTGGACATACTCCAAGTCTGCAAATATCTTTGTTTCTTTAATTGTTTCCTTGGAATTCGATCCTTCTTGGGGTCAATCAATTTGTCCTCAGATGATAGCTCAGAAGCACCGATTTCAGTCAGCTAATACGAAAGAATTCCAGTGTATTTGAAGAGGGCAGGAGCATCAGCTTTGGGTGAGTAGTAGTTAGGAACGGGAGTTGTCCAATGAGAATTGAATTTTGGATCCTTACGAAGATATGGCTTTAGGGCTGTCGAACAGACTTCGCTCATGTAGAGTACCTTTCCGGACCTAATGAGGGACCATCAGACGATACGTCTTCCGGAAGGTCAAAGGTGACTTTTTTATTTCGTCGTGAAGGTGTCGGTACACTTGAGTATCCATATGAATAGCCATTGAAATTCTCCTTGGTTGGTGCTTGGTCTGCGTGCTTGTTCTTAGTCTCCCGAATATTTGAGCATTCTCGATTTGGGATGATTTGATTAAGATAATCAGAGAATGTTGCTCCAGGATGTGACCATGCATATGTCTCAGGATCGTAGTAGAAAGATTTGTCTATTTTGAGATTCGCGGGAATTGAAATACTGGGGAGAGTCTCTGCATGTTCTTTCTCAATTGATTCGATGTTGGCGCATTCCTGTGTCGAGTTGATGTAATTCATGTAGTCAGAGTAGGTTGACCCAGGGTGTGCCCATGCATAAGTATCCGGATCATATGATTCATATACATGATTCTCCTTGGTGAGAGCGACTGGGAATGGAGCAGGGGGGAGATTTTCTAAACCAATAGTCTCATCAACAACCGCTATCTCAGGTGTGGCTGCGGGGTAGGGCTCTTCTACTGCTTCATGGTTACGGTTGTCGATGACTTCGTGGGTTGCCTTAGAAGATCGTGGTTCCTCAAAGACATGGTCAGATCTAAGTGCTTCCAATGCTGTGAAATGGATTTCCCGAGTCTCACAATCAATACTCGCCTTGGCCAATGCCAAGAACAGCTTTCCGAGAATGATTGGAGACTGGGTGAATTCTCCTTGATGCTCAATATCAATGATTGTGAATTCTACTTTGAGCAGAGCACCTTGGAATTTCATGATGACAGAAATAATTCCTCTCGGCTGTTTTATCGATCGGTCCGCCAATTGAATGATCTCTCGTATCTTCCGAATCGGTCCGAGTTTGAGTTCGTGAAATACAGAGGTCGGAAGGATATTGATCGGTGCGTCGTCATCAATCCGAGCATGGGTGAAGGTTGTGTCTTTGATTTCACAGTCAAATCTGGGCAACCGCTTTACTATGCGGCTCTTGGTTTTTCTTCTCAAGACCAAGGAGGAGGCCATTGACAAGATATGTCTCTCGGTCTTTGTTCTAATCATGCCCGATTTCTTCATCGTTAATTTGTCTATCACAAATCCTTTAAGATCGGGAAAGTGTTCAATGGCCTGTAGAAAGAGAAGTTCAAAAATCAATTTCCTTCCTAATGCTTCCCGTACAGCAGGATCCAAATTCTTCAGATCATCTTCACTTTCAATTTTTATGAAATTTTCTGAATTTTCCATTTCTTTGTGATTTTCAAATATTTCTATTTTTTTGGTATTTTCTGGGTGGTGTGGGGGTGTGGGATGTTCTTCAGATGAAAAGGGGCTCTGGTGTTCAGGGTGATAGTCTGCTGCATAGTCATTTCTAAGGGAGTAAGATGTAGAAGTGAAATTCTCAGAATAATCCCTAGATCCCTGTATATCCTCAAAATTTTCAATCTTAGATCCAATCATTTCCTCATTCATTTTTATATTCGAGCTACCAGAGATTAATCGATCGGCAAGTTCTTGAAATTTATCCTCCATTAAATCAAATTTCTTATTCATCCTCAAATATTCTCCAAAATCTCTTCTTGGCCATGTATGGGAGTAGTTGGTGTATGTTTTTGTAATTGAATGTCCTCTTCCATTTTTCTATATGTACTAGGAGAGGGGTCTCTTGAAATATCTGATATACGATCATCATTTTCTGAAAGTATCTCCTCAATAATCATGGAAGGTGGCTGCTCATATGGTCTAGGTAAGTGGAGTTGATCCAAGGAGAGTTGTGATCTTATGTGGTCGGCCCAATCCTCTGTATGAGTGAAGAGGGGGTTGTTATGTTCAATCCAAGGTAATGATCTTTCTTTGGTGTTCAAGATTGATGGAAGAGGTGAAGGAGTGTTCAATTCGATCATGTGGTTATCTTCTCCCATGAATGATGGATTGACATTTACCGAATATGAGGGATGAATTGTATGATCAACGTAAAGAGGATTAAATGAAGAGGTAGAGCCCTCAATCATTTGTTGGGTTGTCTGCTCTGAATAAAAAGGGTTGTCATTCATGAAGCAGGTCGGATCAGCAGAAGGAGATGGCTTTATTGGTGGTTGAGGGGGAGGTGTTTTGGGTCTAACCGATACGAATTCATTTTCATAGTATAGCTCTGATGGATTCTCGGATAAACGTTCGGCTATTTTTGAAAGAGCTGAAAGGAATGAGGGGTTGGGTCTGCAAGAGTTATTGGACAAGAATTCCATGGAGAGAGATGATGGCACGGGATAATCAAGAGAAATCAAATGTGCGGCTGTTGATCTTCGCTATCGGTTTACGCACACCAATGCAAACACAATTCAAACCCCGGTTTCACCAACACACACAATGAAGCCGTAAGAGTTTGGCTATTATCTTTTCAATTTTAGTTGGTGATAATTTAATCTTGGAAGGAATTTAACGAGCTGAAATTTCGGATTTGGGCTCTAGCCTTAAGTGTCGTCTCTCGCTCACTTAGAAAAATAGAAACATACAAGGTCGGGGTTGCTCTCCCGCCGAAATTCTTGATTTTATGGGTTATTTTGATCGGCTATATTTAGCAGTCCCAATTTTTAATAAGGTGATCACTGAAAAATTAGATGAGCACAAACACACGTCTACCGTCCAGCCCCAATTTCCTTTAGATTTATGTGATAAAACAAGGGGGAGAAAGTCGGGAAAAGCCGATGCACGCGGAAAACTATGATGAATGCTCAGTTAGAAGACTTACAGTGCCTCCTCGCAATCTCCATGTGGGATGCTAGACAGAATTTAAAAATTATTCTATATGCGTGCAAGCCAATAAAAACCACACCTAAACAGAAAGTTCTATTAGCGGGAAGAATTGAGTTAAATTTGGCTAAGTTGAATGATCTATGTGCGTTTTGATTAAAGTGCAGTGTGGCTTAAGATCCTACGAGCACAATCAAAAAAAATAAAAATGCTCTGAGAGCCGTATGTGCTGGTCTATCCTAGTCGCCACTCAAGTCGGGCCCCACCCTCATCGGAGAGTGAAACAGGCCACGACACACCACAGAGAAGTTCAAGGTCCTTTTTTACACATGCGAGAGTCCAAACGGACACCGCTGTAAATGAGAAAGTAAATAAAATTGCGGAAATTGAAAACCTAGACTCGACTCTCTCTCACGACTCGACTCGATCTTAAATTAATTTGCGGCTTTCTCGGATGTCGGTGAAGATGCGTCGGTTTCTTGAAAACCGCTCCACGTACGCCGGTTACCTCGCAAGAAAAATAAGAGAGATATGTGTAAGAGAGTGACTCAGAAAATAGAACAAGCGAATAAATGCTGGAAATAAAATGGTATTCACAATGAAGAATTCGGGGGTCAGACTACCTGAATACGGAAAACCGAGCGAAAAATTTTCAAAACACAAAACTAAGCCGTTTGCCACCCCGGCAACGACGCCATCTGACGAGACCGGAAATGCCGCGTTAAGAAGTTGGTTTTAATCTTTGTTCGTGGAAATAATTATGTGTCGTTCGTTGTAGGCGGCAATCGGAAACAGTCAAGAAATAACCACAATTTTTAATCAAATTTAATCAAGTGGTTTTTTATGTTTATTTTACTTGGGCAAGTCCCAAGGTCGATCACAAGGAGGCAAAGGAACAACCTAGAGATATGTCTATCCAATTTCGTGTTCGGTTTTCAAGGCGGTCTTTTTTTGGAATTTTTAATGCAAATTAGGGATGCAAAATGCGGTTTTGGCCTATTTTAGGGACTAAAATGTAAATTTCAATCAAATAATGTCCGAAAAATATGAAACTTGGCCACAATGTAAATAATGATGAAATAAATGCACTGTAATTTTTTTTGAATTTTTGGATGCAATAAGAGTTTTTTATGGATTTTTAAATGCAAACAAAATGATTTTCTATATTTAATTATAATAAATATTAAACCTACTTATTTTCGAGAAATAAAATTATCTAAGATCTATCACTAGGTAATGGATCTTAGAAAAATCCTAGACCTCAAAAATGTGGGGTTTAATAACTATTAAAAATAAAATAGTGAAATATGTAAAATTATTTTTACAGATCAAATTATGCATGCAAATGCAAAGATTTTTGGGCACAATGTCAAGCAAAATAATATCTACAATATGTGATTTTTCAGAGATTTTTAGAGCTCCGGTTAATCAATTACAAAATTTAGAGCACAAACTGGGTAAACATCACAATTTTCCACAGAAAAATTGATTATTAATTAACCATTAATCAGAAAAATATCCACAGCATATCCAAATGTAGAGAATTAAAAGATGAACAAAGTGATATTTTTTAAATAAATAAAATGATGGAAAACAGATGTCTAAACTGTACGAGGAATGCAGGGGTATAGATGTAAATAAAATAAACAAAATATAAAAAGAATGAACTGCGGGAGGCCTAATTGCAATTACCTAAGAAACTGGGGGTGAACTGCAAATCAACCAAGGGGCACGTGCGGAGCACGTGCCCTCTCGATCTTGGGCGTAGCGGCAAATAATGGAACCTCCTGGGGGTCTCGTGTAAATTACCCTGGGTGACGTACGCTGACGTTCCCCCCGAAGCACGTGTCGTGCACGTGCTTGGGGGCCTCGGGTTTCACACCCGACCCGGCGTTGTGTAACGGAGGCGGGAGGGAGATCGGCCCCTCCTGGCGGAGCCTGGTGGTGCGGCCGGAGGAAGCTGGCGGAGGGGATCGGCCTAGACTTGTCGGCCGAGGTGGTGGTGAGGTCGGACGAGGACGGCCGGCTGAGGCAAGGCGCAGAGCTGCTGGCGTTGGTGATGAAGGTGGATGACGTCGATGTCGAGGCGGCGATGGAAGATGCCGGTCCAATGAAGCGGCGGAGGAGTGACCTCGGTGGAGTTGATGTCGTAGTTGGTCGTAGTAGATGGCGGGGAAGTTGTCGTAGCGGCTGGAGTCGATGAAGACGGTGGAGAAGAGGGTGAACTCGGTGAAGTTGCTGCAGGTGTGATGAATCTGTGATTCATCACTTCAAAAGTCAAAAATAGAGCCTTGTTCCCGAGTAAATAGAGGCATATTTCCCTTTATAATGCATAAATAGCATTCATTCATACATACATAATACATTCATTTTAGCAGTCCATTTGCATTCAAATAAGAAGCCAAAATCCCTTGTAATATCCACACACTAAAATAACCTCTTCCTTATAATATGTACTCCTTAGTTGATAATATAGGGAAGAATGCCAAATATCCCCCTTGTAAATTAGTCAATAAAGCCCTAGAACCCCTGTACACTAAAATGCACATAAATCCCTCATACAAACTCCGAACTAGGTCTACTTACTCTTAGAATACTACACAATAAAAGACCTTTAAAATGAGACTAATTTCATCCAATTTGGAGCTCGTATGAGAAAGTTGGGTTTTTGGGCCACCTTGTATACTACATATATGTATATTTGTATCTTTGTATTTATGTATCATATTTGACCTCATCTCTGTCTTTGGTCAACATGAAACTTGTAGATCTCATCGAGATCTACAACTTTCATGTTTTGAGTTTTTCCAAATTCGGCCCCCTCTTCTCTCTACACATTCATTTTCGTCCAGCCATTCACAGCAGGCCAGGTGGCGCCCTCTGGTTGCGCCACGCGGCCCGCTCCCCTTGCCTCATCCGCCTCATCTTCCAGCCATTGGATCTCCTCCTGAGATCCAACGACTCCAGGTGTTCCATGCACGCCCCATTTCCTGAGCCGTCAGATCATCTCCTGCCTTCATCATCACCGTTCATAAGCGCCTTAAGCAGAGCTCGCCACATGTCAAATCCTCAACCCTCTGATCGACCTCTGCCTTTCCATCTCAGCCGCGTTTTCCGCCTTTTCTTCTCAGCCGCTTGATCAACCCTAACTGCTCATCCTCGCCGCTCGCTAGCGCTTCTCCCGCAGCTCGCCACGTGGTTCAACCGCAGCCCATCATCACCGCGCCCCGATCTAATCCTACCCAGCCATTACCTCTTCGATCACCACCGTTGGATCACAAGATCCAACGGTGGAGACTTCGTCTCCTACCTCCGGGCCCCCTCTCTCCCACGATCTCGATCTTGCGCGAGACGTCTTCCCGGTTGCATTTTACATCATTTTGCAAATCTAAAAATTGCATTTTGTTGAGAAACTTGTCCTCTGTCTATTGGTCCACGTGTCACATTTTTGTAATTTCAGTAGAATTATTAATGAATTAATTGGTGCATTTTTGACATATTTTGCCCAGTGACACCTTTTGATTTGTAGTTAATTCTCTGTGCTTCCAAAAATCATCAAAAATTCACAGTAGCTTAAGGATAGTATTCTTGACATACATAAAAATTTCATGTCATTTGCACACATATCGAGGCCTAAATAAATTGTTGAGTGATTTTCTTATTTAAATTTTAATTAATTCATTTCACATTGAAATTCAGATCTTTCAATTTTCCTGGATCCCTTATCATTTGTGCTATCTAGGATAATTATATTTCTTGAAGAAATTGTGATTTGTTATTTATTAAAAATAAAATATTGAAAATCACCCTGTCTGCATATTTAATGCACAGTCAAATCATTTAGTGTCTAAAAATTCCAAAAAAATTAGGGTAGATCATTTTCATCATATTTAATCATCTGGCCAATTTTTAGAATTTTTGGACTTCATTTAATATCTTAATTGAATTAATTGTTACATTGGCCTGCGGATTGCATGTGTTTGCATGGAAAATAGAAAAAGACCAAAAAATATTTTCCCTGAAAATCTCACACTTGGATTTTGCTAAAATTTAACCTAAGGAGATAGTTGCCTCCCTGAGTTCGACCTTGGACTTCACCAAGTAAAAAAAATTTGCCGCTTGAAATTAACTTGAATCTAATTAAAGTGGTTTTTGACTAGCCTCTCGTATCCGACTGCAACGAACAGTTAAACTTAATTTGGACCATTAATTTGACCGAATTAACATAGGGTCTGGGGCGGGCTATCAAGGTGGCAGAGGAGAACAGCGAAGGCGTGGGCTCGACGAGAAGCTCGGAGCGGGAGTAGTGATGGCGGAGAGAGGCCGCGCTGCGACGAGGGGCGGTGGGCACCCTCGGACCTCGACGACGAGGCTTCGGCGGAGCTGTCACCTCCGTTGAAGCACCCAACGACGGATGGGTTGGACTGGGGGCGGCGACGCGCTATATATAGGAGAGAAGGTGATGAGGCCGGCGCGAGGATAACGGAGGGGGAGGCAGTTGTGCAGTTAGTTGAAGGCCGCGATTTGCGGCGGAGGTCAATGCGGGGATGCGGGCGGTTGATGGCGACGACCATTGCGGAAGATGCGGCGGTGGGCTCGAGGTTGGGGGAGAGGAGGAGAGCAGGCGCACGTGCAGTGCACGTGCGGGGGGTGGCACATGCGCTGCACGTGCGTGATTTTTCATTTTTTTTATATTATTTTTTTAATTTTTTTATTAAAAACAATACTAAAAAGGGTGAAAAATTGCTGACACGTGGCGGACTCTGTGGCTGCCACGTGTCAGCACCAGAAAAATCCGCGAATAAATCCTTTGTAAAATCGATAAAAAAATAGCAAATGACCTCGGATCGAAAAAGTTCCTTCACAAAAAATGCTTGTCTCGACGAGATCTACAATTTTCATGAAGACATCAAAGCCAAAATCGGTCAAATGTAAAAAGTGAATTTTTGGGGTATCCCATATACATAGAACACCTTGATTTTTGGGTTTTATAATTTTTTTGTCATTTTCAAACAAGATAAGATAAAAAAATGGAAAAATATGGAGAAATCAAGTATAAATAAAAGACACCTAGTTCTATTTTTTTGGGTTTTTATGATTAAGAAAATATATACAGAAAATACAAGGTCAAAAACCGCGAAAATATACAATGTACAAAAGAGGCCCAAAACCCAACTTTTACATACGAGCTCCGATTCATTTGAACTTGGTCTTGTTTTGAAGGTAATTTAATGTACATTAGTTCAAAAGTGAGTAGGATCAAATCGGACACTGGATGGGGAAGATATGTGGCTTTTAGTCCGAAAATCTAGAAACTAGGGTTTGGGTTTTTGGTCCACTTACCAGGGTTAGTGATTTTTTTTGTATTTTTCTTCTATTCTTGTGAGTGATGTGTACACAATGGAAGTGGTTTTGGGTTATTCGGATTTAGCATGAAGGAGTTAAAAATCGGGAAATTTAGGCTATTTACATGTTAACTGTGGCTTGGATTTTTGGCTTTTATTTTGTGTAGAAATTATGGATAAAATGCCATTTTTATGAAAACATGCATGAATGCTAATTATGCAGAATAAATGCAAATATGCTGTTAATTTTTAGGGACTTAAGCTTAATAAATGATATTTAGAGTGATGAATCGGAGATTCATCAGTGGGCCACCACCGCTTCAGAGTTGGTTAACCAATTCTTAAAATTTTCTATCTCTTCCATACTAGTGAAGAGATAAAGTCATCATCTACACACGGCTGACTACGAGTAGTTTGCGTAGTGTCATCCTTGGGGGTGAAGGAGGTGGGAGATATGGTGAATGTATGTGTGGGAAATGGAAGTGGCATGGGTGCCCTCTCCACACAAAGTGACTAGGCCAGGTGTCTCCCATTATTATCTTTTTGGATTTTTATATTTTCTGATTTTTTTTAATATTTTTTATGATTGCAAGCTCTCATGAGTGCCCTCTCGTGAATCCATGACATCAGAAGGTGAAGTGACAACATGAATCACAATTTTATATATGCCATTAATCCACTGTTGTAATTGCTTCACTACCTAGGTTACATACTTAAAAGTAGTGCTCATGAGAGGTGAATCAAACGTCTTAGTATCGAGTAGGTGAGATGGTGGGTAATGTGATTGTGATTGGAAATAATAAAAATCCGATGGTCGAAACTATGGATGCGATGGGTATGTACTAAAAGAAAAGTCAGGAGTAAAGTCCTCCTCATAAAATGAAGGTGCACTAACTGGAGAAGAAGTAGGATCTGCGAATTTCGGATAAGAATAACTCCAGTCTACCATCTCCAGAACAAAATACGAGGATTGGTAGATTACGACAGTCAAGTCAAAATATGCAAGAAAAATTAACCTGTTAATTCACCAATTCAACATATGAAGACTATGAATGTTCGGTTTTCTATTTTTCAATTTTAGAGTTAGATGAGAAAACAATTATTTACAAACTCACAGTTGCAGTCACCTAGAGTGGTTGGGTTCTAATCAGCATAGCACACCTTCCAGAACACTGGGATCACTTCATCTATAGTCGGAGGCATGTTCTTTCAGTAATAATAGGGCCCAAGAGACAACCTAAGAGCTTAAAGCACAAGTACATGGATGGGGGATCTAGTCGTTATGTGTACGCGCCTCACTTGATCTGGAGTGTACCTATGACAATAAGGAGGTTACTCTCCCCAAAATAATGATTTTTTATCCTTTATGTTTTATTTTAGGATCGAGTAGAATTAATAGTTCCTATTTTATCAGTTACAATTTTTTTGGTATTTTTTATAAAATAAAATGTCTAACGAGTTTTATAATTCCTTTTCGTTCCCAAATCAAATAAACAAAGGGAGGAGCTAGGAAAAGTATATGCATGAAAATCATGAAAGTAGATCCTTCGGATAGCGTACTTAAATCGATTGGACGTACTACGGAAGGGAGGAGCGTACTTAAATCCAACAGTCTAAATGAAAGATGATCTGTCTATTAAAAAAATCTATCCTATATGTGTGCAAGTAGAAATCATCCAAGCAAGAACCTCTAATAGGGAAGAACAAGTTTATTAACTTGACTATGTCGAACGATATATAGGCACATAATTCCTTTAAATGTGTGGACCAAACTCTACTTTTCTCGACTAAGCAAAATGCTAACATATAGGGGCTCCAAACAAACAAAACAAAATAGAAGAAAGTGAAAAACTCAAAACTGGAGAAACAAAATAGAAGAAATGTGGGAAAATTGTTATAAATCCTACGAGGCTCCCAAGTGAACAATCACTCAGTCAATGTATCTCAGTGAGTTTATGTGTTCAGAGAGTCTAGTTATTACAATTATTTTACAAAAATGTCTCTATATTACTGAATGGAAATATAAAAAAGACAAATAATTGCTAAGTTGCTCTTCTCCTTTGCCTCGATCTTCTCTTCTACTCCATCCTACTGACCTACAAAGAAAAGGTCGGAATCCACTATACATGGTTGTGTCAGCCATCTCAAAGATCATCTTGGTGAAGTGATCCCTCGCAGAAAAGTCAACAAAGAGATGACTAGAATAGATAGACAATTAACTAAAAGAAAATAAAATATAGGGAATAAAAATAGATAAAATGCACAAAAATCCCATCCGACATTTCTCCCTGGAAACAACGCCATTTGATAGAGAGGTCAGATAGGGGTTCCTAACACTTGGTCCTGGAGGGCCTACAATGTTCAATAAGTCAGGTCCGACAATCAGCGTGTCGGTCGCACTCGTGGTACTCGGAATGTCACCAATAAATAAAATAAACAATGAACCCGAAATCTAAGATAAATATATGAAAATCTATGAGTCAAAATTTATTTTCATTTTAAATTTATAAAATATGTATATAATGAATAAGTGTAGAGTGTCAAACCACATATAAATACGAGGATGGGTTATTTATTATCTAAAATAAATAACAAATAATTTTGTTAATATTTTTTTTCTATTTTCTATTGTTTGTAGTTTAAGTTTATTTATTTTTATGGATTTTATTTTTTTAATATTTTTTTATGTTTTTTATTATTTATTTTATTTTTATATTTGTCTGATTTTTTATTTCCCTTCTTTTTAATAGATACAATAAGTATATAAACATCTATATATAATACTATGTATAATATAAATACTATATAAGTTTTTTATCAGTGATACCACTCTGAGAAATTGCAATTTTAGTTATGCCCCTCCCTTTTTTGAAATATCAATTATGCCCCAAGCTTCTTGCAAAATTCACAGTTCTGCCCTTCTATTAAGGTAAAATATGGTCATAACTGATATTACAAAAGGATAGAAATGTGATTTTTTATGAAGGTAGAGGCACAACAGATATTTCAAAAAATGGAGTGGAATAATTGTTTTTGCAATATCTCAGAGGGGTGTAACTGGTAAAACCCTACTATATAAGATATATATATAATAAATATAAAAAAATCAATGAATTGAACCAAAAATAATCCTTTTTATTTTTTAAATTTTTTAAAATATATTTTTGTCCTATAATTTGTAATAATAATAATATTATTAAGTATAAGAAAGTAGTAGTAAGTATATACGTACTATATAGGTAAAACTATTTATAGATAAGGCTATAACTATTAAAAAAATTTAAAATAAAGTATTTTATCTTTCAAATGTTTTTCTTTGTTTCTGTAATGATTTTTTTTTATTTTTGTTAATTTTTATGGATTTTTAAAGCTTGAAATTTTCAAAAATCGTGTTATTAAATGGGTTGTATTGTTTTGAGATTAAAAAATGGAAAATAAACGCAAATTTTTTGAAAACAATTTTAATATGTAGTATAATATATATATATATAAATACATAGAAGAAAACTATTTTTTAGATTTTATTAAAATTTTGCAAAATTTTATAGGGTTAGGAGGGCTTTCAAATTTTATGTTTTTCTTTTAATTTTTTATGATTTTTGGTATGGAGTGATAAAATATATTAACTTATATTATTTATTTTTTAGAATTTTTTATTTTGGTTTTATAACTTTTTTCATTTTTTATTGAAACAAACAATAAATTATGGCTAAATGAGTTTTAATTAATGGAAAATACAACTAAAATTCTAAATAAAAATCATATTGTGAATTAATATCATCCAAATCATTTATTACAATTTTCACAAGATTTTACAAGTGCGTATGCCATTTAATAAAAATAAAAAGACATAATTGCATTTGTAATACTATTAGGGGTATTTTTGCAATATAGTAAAATTACAAGGTTTACGGTCTAAAAATACCTAAAGTTTTGAACTTAATTAGAAATTTTATAAATTAAAATGAAATAAAAGAGCTAGCAAGGGCTTCTTGCAAATTGCCCAACTAACGTTGGGGGCACGTGGGCTGAGTTGGCACTAGACCTAGACGTAATAACAATAAATGTGGGGGCACAGTTGCTACTTTCACACAAAGAATACAACATATTCAAATATTTGCAAGAATAAAATAAGATATACAAAATCACATGGGGTTATGTCAAATTAGTCCCACTTAAGGTGTGCGATCGGAGTGCGGGGAGGCTTTCACGTGGCCTGATGAACGGTTGAGCGAGGCAATGGTTCATCATTAATCAACGACTCGTACTAGATCCAGGTCGCACCTCTGAACGAATGATGGGTAGGTGGTCTGGAAAAACTCAGAATAATCGCTCCCTTACTGACCTTCGATTGTTGAAAAATCCTTATCTTGGACTCCTTTCGCCTCGTCGGCGCTCGCTCCACATTCTTGGAGCTCATCCATGTATGCAGACACCTTCAAAAGAGTTTGGGGTCCATCAGAGGGGCCCTGGAGCTTTGTCCACCTAGAGCCTCTATTCGTGGATTGTAGAGCTTCTCCATGTGTTGTCCTTGATCGCACTCCTGCACAAAAAGGATAGGGGGATGGAGGACTATCTCATAGTCCCTTTATTGACATTGGATATGCAAGGGGGAAAAGGGTAAGTGGTGCTCCGGTGAAGGAGAATGATGCAACTCCGATCTCACTCGATCCATGCATTATAAAGTGGCTAACCTAGGGTGAAAGATGGAGCAGTGCAAGAGTAGGGAGATAGAGGTGAATGGGGGTCAGAACAAATAGTGATCACATCAAATTTGGAGTGGGAGCCTAGTGCTCTAGAAAATTTGGATCAAAAAACTAAACTAAAATAAGAGACTAATTAGCTAAATTAAGGCTACCTCTATGTTACTGGAATAAAAAACACTAAATAAAACCTAACCCAAGAACCCGACAATGTTTTATTCCTTAAGCAGATGAAGTTCATCGGAGGTGGCAGATAATGCTCGAACTACCATGATCCTGGCCTTTATCCACGTCAAAGAGAATGAGAATTGGAGCCATCACCTCTAACTCTCCCTAGGGGTCTCTCTTGGGGTTACTTACCTAGAAGGTGGATGAAATGTTCGAGGAAGTTAGTCTTCCTTATTTATAGAAGTGGCGAGATGCAAAAGGGAGAAGATTTCATGAGGATGGACCGTGGTTGGTGGGATCTAAGGTATGGGAAGGGAGAGGAAAAATAGGGCTATTGAATGGTGAAGGTATCGAGGGAGTTGGCTCATGGAGGTGGAGTAGAGAATTTAGAGAAGTCGTAGGTCCCATGATGACAGGCACAAGGGTCGACTGAGGCAAGGACTATTGATAGGATGTCAACAATCAACGGCTCTAGTTGGTCCACGTGGATCAACTAGAAAATTGGATCCAAAATCCCTTGTAAATTTTGTATAAATCATTTAATGATTTCATTAATTTTTAGGTAAAAATTAATAATGTTTGTAATTTATGTTGCAATTTATTCTAATATTATTTATTTTTACAAACTAATTTCTTATAGGTTAATATTTACATGTATTTTTATAATGATAGACACATGTATTTGTCTTTTTTTATTTTAATTTTGTAATTATTATTTTGTACAAGAAATTTATATATTTATAACTTATTTAAATACGTATGTACATATTTTTATTTAAATTTTCTGAAGTTATTTATTTTCTTAAATAATTATGTATATATATTATATATGTATATTATATGAATGCCCTACCAATATATTAAATGACTTTATTTATTTTAATACAATTTTAGTTGTATTATCTTATCTTTACTATGTATATGTATTTTCATAATATTTACAATTATATTCAATTATAAGAAGCATAAAAATACAAAGAATAAATATAATGAATATTATATAAGTGTATAATGCATAATGAGGGCCCAAAAATCAACTTCTGAATCTTAGCACCAATTAAATGAAACCACATACATTAGATAGATAATTTAATATAATGAACAATAATGGTGAGTTTGGTGAATTTTGTATTTGTATGGACAAGATGCTTATCTGTAATACTTTCTTTGTGGCTTTCTATTTTGTGTGTCTCGGGCACACTGTGCATTGTTTTTGAATGAAATAAATCGTGTATTTTTCTTTAGATTTTAGTGTACAAGTTTCATATATAAGGTTTATTGATTTGAGGTCAAAAAATAAGAAATACAAATAGTTCGCAAAAGATATATTTTTGTCAAATCAAATTAGGGTTTTTGGGTATTTTCTATAAAATTTCTCTGCTCTGTCTCCCCCTACTTTACTCCTTGTTGACAAAGTCATCATGATGATTAGGTCTCAGGGTCTAGGGTCATTCAGTGTCTTTGATACTTTGTTTTTTTCTTTCCTTTATTCTTTTTTTTGAAATAAATACAATATATTGTATAATATTTACAGTATTTTATGTGCGTCATTAGGTGTTATTCTCTGTAAACTGATGCTATATACATGCATTTTGTTAGGGATTTTTTGCTGAAAAGAGAGAATAATTGCAATGAAATGGAGATTCATCAAGCATGACTTAGCATCTTTTTTTACTTGAAGTATCTAATAACAGAGTGGTTAATGTAGACAATTCCTTTAGATCCAAGAAGATATGATCGGAACTTCTCTAAGGCAAAAACCATTACCAACGATTCTTTCTCTTTAACAGTGTAATTCTTCAGTGCATCATCAAATGTTTTGCTTGCATAGTGAATGGCATAATGCAACTTTTCTCTACTTTATCCTAAGACAAACCCAATTGCGAAGTCTGATGCATCTGTCATGATCTTGAATGGATGAGGCAAATCGATTGGCTCTAAGACTGGTGCCAGATTGACTAATTCTTTCAACTGATAAAAATATTGGCGAACCGGATGGACAACAATGAAATTGGTCTCCTTGCATAGGAGCTCAGTGAGAGGTCGAGCAATCTTGCTAAAGTCCTTGATGAATCTTCGATAAAATCCAACATGCCCAAGGAATGACCTCACACTTTTAATATTTGAGGTTTAAAGTATAGCAATGATGTCTACCTTCGTCGGGTCGACTTCCATGCCACACATGGAAATGACATGACCCATCACAATCTCTTTAATGACCATGAAGTGGATCTTTTCCCATGATAAGACCAAATTCACTTCATGGAACTTCTACAACACTTAGTCTATCTGCATAAGACAAGAATCAAAGCTATCACCATAGATTGAGAAATGATACATTAAAGCCTTAAGAATACTATTGACCATATTCGCAAAGACTACAAGCTTCACCTTTGGAATGTGGCAGGAGCATTGTACAATCCAAAGGGCTTTATTTGGAAGGTATAAGTGTCGAATTTCATTTTATCTTGATCGTTATGGGTGATTACCACCTAGTTGTACCCAAAATACCCATCTAAGAAACATAAAAATTCTTTCCCCATCAGTCTCTCCAATACAAGATCAATGAAAGGCAGTGAGAAATGGCACATCTTCAATTCTGCATTCAGGCACCTGTAGTCAACACACATGCGCCACGATGTCAAGACTTGAGTAAAAATCTCATCTCCTTGGTCATTTATAAGCATGATGATCCCTGATTTCTTTGGTACTTCATGTAGGGGACTCACCCACTTTAAGTCGCTAATGGAATAAATGAAACCTACTTCAGACCATTTTGTGATCTATTTCACAACCACATCCCATAGGGTAAGTTTCAACGTTATTAGGAATTCTTGGTATGGTTTGCAATCATTTTCAAGGTATATGTGGTGTGAACAAAAGACTAGATTTATCCATTGGATATTCGAAACTTTCCAACCAAGTGCCTTACTGTTTTTCTTTAGAGCTTCGAGCAGCCGAGACTCTTGATCCGGGGTCAGACTGCTGTTGATAATGACTAAATACATGTTTTCTCCAGCCATAATGAAAGCATACTTCAAACCTGTCGGGAGATATTTCAGTTCGGGTAATGGATGTGTCTACTCTGCAGACACTTCAGACACAATGTTGGTAGATAGATGGTTTGCTGAAATCAATGAGGAGTTATCCAATCCTATCATTTTTGGCTCTAATAAATGTACCGAACATGTCTATAATGAATTCTTTGTGACCTATTTGGTTGGATTGATTTTTAAACAAGAGTATCAGTGATTCCAATTATGTCTCCCAATTGACTTGAGCAGGGATCAACTGTACTATCCAGATCCTCCTTTAAAGAGAGGATTTCCTATGTCAGAATATCATTCAAAGAAATTTGTTGATCAGTGATGTCAACAATGTCAAACTCTTCAAATTGTTCTGGCTTTCCTTCATTAGATGTGACTCTTGGCTCGACGATCAGGTCAATTGTGACATAGTCACTACAAGAGGAAAATGTAAGCATTTCATACCCATAGTCTATGACAATTTCTTCAATTTGAAGGAATGATCGATCAAGTATGATGGGAGTCTAAAAAACGATGTAGGAGAGTCCATATCTAGGATAACATAGTCCATAAAGAAGTGCATGTCTCATACATTCACGATAACATCCTCTACCATACCTATGGTCTGCTTAATGGATCAATATGCAAATGGCATTATCATTTGTATGGGTTTAAGTGGATCCAACCCAAATTCTTGAAGTGGTGGGGAGGTCATGAGGTTTACAGAAGAGATCTATCAAGCAGAATTTGCTCAAAAGTTGATCGAAAATCGAGCATCTGATTAAAGGTGCTCTCTAGTCTTTCTTCTTCTACGAGAGATCACTCATAGTACTCATAGTTGCCATGGTTAAGATATGTTTTTCTCCTATGGTTCATGTGTTCTTACAAGGTTGACGCTTTGAGGTACATTCCTCTTTCAAATCTTTCTTCAAAGCTAGCATGTATTCCAAGGATTTCATCACTAGCAAAATTAAAATAAGATTTTCAATAATTTCCACAATAGTAGGGTCAGGTAAAGTATTTAATTTTTCCAATTAAAGTTTTTCATTGATTCAAGACAAATAATATTCACCAAAGGAAACACAATTTCTTAAGCACAACACTATTTATAGATGACCTGCTAGAAGAAGAGCAGTCAATCAAAACATGCAAAACTGCATCTACAAGAGCTTCAACTTTGTTGTATGCTATTGGATGTTGGACATGTGAGCCCACGGCGAGCCATTATGTAATAAATGTTATTGCGAATATCATTCCCTGATCTGAAATGAAGAATAAATAATTTGCATAAAAGGTCCCTCTGTACAATTAGGGTTATGTACCATGGCTATCTTAATGATCATACAGCTGTTGATTGAATTATTGAATCATAGAGGCTGGTGCTTGGATGATATCTAAAGGGTTAGATTGAGGACTCATCAAGCACCGTCAAATGATTATTAAGATGTGATCTCCAGCCTGAGTAGGAGATGGCAATCCTTTCTCACATAGGTTGATATCTGACCGACCTCTTGATGCAGGTCCTCTGCATAGGAATAGAGATTCGGAGGTGTCAGATTAGTTAGGTCAAAGAGTTGACTTAACGAGATCGAGATAACCTAAGTCCTATGTTGAATGCTGTCACAGCATAGGCACGCATCCTCTGACCGGAGACAGATGTGTTACTATATGTCTGAGTGTGTACATTTGGCAGACCAATAGGTTGATGACCTAACCAAGGTCTATACACCGGCGCGCTGGTGTGCATGTAAGGGCATATGAGTAATACGATCTCTCAAAGGGATCATACAGGTTCACTACTGAACCGGAAGACATGAGCTCACTCATGAGATATTGGGAGGAATCAAATTCCGTGCACGGTCGTCTCGCTTTGGAAGCTTGACTGAATTTGTAGGTTTGATATATACTTTTGGAAAGTATATGATCAAGACCTAGGTATGATATATGCTTTTGGAAAGTATATGATCGATACCAAATCCCAATGATCAAATGAGAAACTTAGTGATCAAACCCTGAAGAAGACAGTGTAAAATAGATCTTGATCTTCGGGTTGACCATGGGTCTTCCAGTATGCAGGATGTACAGGTATTGGGAATACCTGAAGGGTGATGTGATCATAAACGATTGTATATCCATGACGCTTCCATTCCAAGGGAGTGATGAAACAGGTTTGGATTTTAGTGACTCCTTTCAGTAGAGAAGCAATCTGATCTTAGTCCAAGTGTTGGACATTGATCTGAATGGGATTCAGATTCAATGAGAAGATTAGATTTGCGGCCTTGATTTAATCAAGCATCTGTGAGAGGTCCGTAAGATCTGGATTTGAGATGAGATCTCAACATCCAAGTCACTATACGTGGAACAATACAATCGCCCTGTCCTTATCTCCAAGTATCTGCGGAGAAAGCACATTATTCTTGAAAGGGTTCAAGAATAATTCTTTTGATGAAATATCCAAGCAAGGACTTGATGATTAAATGTGATTTAATTATCAAGCTTAAATATGAATATGATTCATATTGAGAAAATGATTATCTAAGATAATTAAATGAGATTTAATTATCAAGGATTAAGAGAATGTGGATAGCACTATCCATGATATATGTATGTTATAAATATGATTTATAATATACATATATATAAGAGAGAGAATTTATGTAAATAGCATTTGTTAATTAATAATGTGAATTGGATTCACATTTGTTAATTAATTGGAAATGCAATTTACTAACTAGTTTGGGTTGTGAATATGATTCACATAATTTTCAATGGCAAGATTGAAATATTCACAAATTAATTTTGGAATTATTTTGGTGGATATTTATTGTAATTAATTGAGGAATAATATAATAAATAAAATGGAGAAAACAACCACCCTCATGGGTGGCGTCACCCATGAAGAGTTCATGGGTGACGCCCCCCCTTTTTTAGGGGTTGGTTAACTCCACTTCATTTGATATATTATCTCTTGATTAATTAACTTTAAATTGTTGTTATTAAACAACAATCCTAGCCATTGATTTATCATGGACCAAGCATAGCCCTTGGATCCATGTGTCCCATGGATTGAGATCCATTGGATCCTAAACTAGTATAAAAGGAGGGCTAGGGTAGCCTCTCCAAGGTACATCATTAGGAGTTGTACAAGGTGACAACTCTCTCTCTCTCTCTTTCTCATTCTCGCCCTCTCTCTCTTTCTCTTCTCCATTAAGTGGTCGTCCACTTTGTGTTGAGAAAGGAGAGACTCTCGGCTTCTTCTTCGACGACTCGAGGATCTCCTTCTTCTTTGGAGTTTCTTACTCTAAAGGAAGACGACGGATTTCGTTTGACGAAATCGGCGGAGCCATCGCTTGGATCTTCATCGAGGATTGCGGGAAGGAACGTGACTCATCATCACGCCCGCAAGTGCGTTCTTCGTGGATCGGACTTAAGATAGGAGGATCTCTACTTTGGGATCTCGCGATCACAACCACGCTTCAAGAGGTATTTCTTATACTTTGTGGTTTGATGAAACGATTCGAGAAGTGTTCTCGTGATCATGTGGTTTCATCGTTATGTTAAAATTTTAATTTCCGCTGCATCTAGCATCTAGTACGACTAGTTGCTCCGATTGCATACGATGCAATCGACACGCTTCCGTAATGCGCTTGAGGATTCTCAATATCCTTCAAGTGGTATCAGAGCCATAGGTCGAATAAGGTTTTGGATATGATCCATAGACCTTAGACGATTTGGTTCTTGAAAGGGTTGCGAAATTTTTACTGCATTTCAATTTTCGCACCTCTGTAAAATTGATTTTTTCGGCTCTGTTTAAAATGTTTAAACACGAAATTTTCAATTGGATTTTGTTCCCCATTAAACAAGGAAACCATAGGACTTGAGTTTACTAAATTTGGACTTCATTTGCTCAAGATATGGCTTTTTGAATATGACTATATTCACTGTTGCGGGAACTGCGGATTTGAACGTAATTAATGAGATGATTACGGTTTTAATCCGCCTTGAAATGCGTGAATTATCACTTGGGTTCTTTAATAAATCAAATAGGCAATCTTTGGAAACTGAGTTTGCATTTTTTGGATTTATATTGATCAAGATAGTTAATTTTAGTGATTGAGGGTCAGTGCTGGAAATTAACATTCTTTGATCTTGAACCTTGTGATATGTCATTCAATTATCATGATGAAAATTAATTGTTAATTTTCGGGAATAATTAGTGATAAATATTTGTGAAATATTTAAAGAAATAATTATTTCATTGAATGACACTTGCCTAAACTACAATGATGAGATATTAAATCTTGATCATTGTTTCATCAACAAACATTGCTTTCATGAAAACAATAGTTTATCCTACAATAGTTGTAGGACAACTTTTACATGAAAAACCCTTTTGCTTGAATAGGATTGGGGATTTGTTTAGCAAATCTCCTTATAATCAAAAATGTTTTGATTTATATTATATGGTATAATTTTCGGTTGAAGAACCGATGAACATCTCAAAGTACATGATGGTCTATCTGGTATTATCCTTTCCCGAGGCGGATGTGGTGCCTAGTCGGAGAGCATTGGGGTCGCGGGTTGCAACGTATGTGGTCCGTCCCACTCTCGTCGGTACTGGCCATGACAGCGGGTAGGGACTGTATAATACCGGAGACAGACAATATGTATTTTTCTAATTATTAAAATTCGAATAATACGTATTTTGAGAATATACCTACTATTCAAGTAAAAGACATGTTTGTTGATGATTGGATTAATGATTAATTTAATGTGATTAAATTAATTATATCCAATAAACACTCTATTTTGAATAGATGTGTATTTCCCTTGGAAGAATTAATTATGTGAATGTGATTCACGATAATTAATTATAAAATTTGAATATGAGGTGGAGGATCACATAAGTGACATCCATGGTCTCCCGTCAAGGCAAAGGATTTCGTCGCCAGTTGTTGTGTATAGGAGACGCCTGTCCGAAGTGACAGATCCTGTACATGATTTAATTGGATCGGGTTCTTTGCTTCTCGAAAGAGTAAGGCCGTATACGTAGTGACCCCAATATCGGGTCCTCATATTATTGGGGCGATATTGGATTGCGTATAGCGAGTATTAAGCCTGTTGACGGTTGGTTCAATTAATGACGGGTCAACATCATCTTAGGGGTGGTGGGCCCGGGTGTTAAAGACCGAATTGGGAAATGCAAGTTGGACTTGCAAGGCGGAATGTGTTCCCGCTTCTTTTTATCCGAGTTGTAGGTTCTCATATTATTGGGATGCAACAAAGATAGGAAAGGAGATCCCAGATCTTGCTAGAGATATAATGGTAAGAATATCTCTTACATTGAAAGTGATTAAGGGAATGAACTTTCAGTGTTGACAAGGCAAGACAACTTTGATATAAAAAAAAATCCTAAATCAAAGTAAAACATGTATATATAATATATATATACTTATGCAAATTTCTTATTTCAGATAATCCTTCATTAAACCCACTCAATGTTATACTCAATGATAACCAGTAAAAATATCTTGGATTGGACTCATGATCCAGATATTGTACTTGCAATTGGACACATAATGTATGTGGTTGCAGTGTGCAAGTCCCCTCAACATAATGAGGAAGGGCAATTAAATAAGACAATAAGACATCACCTTAGGGTTTGTATGTCTCTATGTTCTTGATCTTCCATCGAATGTACTTTGGAAGTGACATGTCGATGGTGATCGTAATTGTCAAATAATCCTTATAAAATAAAAGAAGATATTTTGGCATACATATGTGCTCTAGACATTTAATCATGAATGGCATGGTTCTCTGCATTATGCAGAATGGTGGCTCGAAAGAGATGATGTATTCAAAATGTTTGAATACCTACCTGAACCTAAGTCTCTAAGAGTTAAGATGTATGAAGATATGATGAGTGTCATCATTCTATTATCTATACTCTAGTCATTCATGAAGCTTCATAATATTCATATTGTATGAATTTAATGAAGCATGTATAAATGTTGAAATGCTCTTACATTGAATTCTTTTGAATTCAACATAAGAGATTCTTTGTCTTGAACAATGGTTGTTTATAGATGGAGAGAGCGCAGTGGAAGCATGGGTCGGACCCGAGTAAGAAGGAAAGTCAAAGAGTTGACCTACTTCTGTAACTTTCATATGACATCCAAAGAGTTGGATGAATGCCAATACTGCAATATGTTGATGTGTTGATAGTATGACTATCAAGTCTGTCTAAAATCCTTAGTGAAGGACTCAGATAGAGCATCAGAATAATCTACATATAATCATTGACTCTGACTTTATTATTTCATAAGATAAAGTCTGACAATTGTATCCCAATCTTCTAATGACATTTGCAATTGGTTGCATAAATATATTAGAAGATTAGAAATTTGATCTTGAGGTTTAGTAGTCATCTACATGGATATTGCTGTAATTGTTGCAGCAGTCTCTGTTGGATAGATGGACTTCATATTCTCAGTGGGAGAGCCCTTAGTCTTGGAGAATGTCTCTATGACCTAGATAGTAGAGTACACTCATTGTTTGTTTCTAAATGTTGGAAATAAACATGAATTCTGAGATAGAACTATCATAAAGAGTTATGATGGAAATATTTCAGATAGTAATCTAACATCTAGTGGACTCCACAAAATTAGAAAATTAATGAATAGTTCATTAAGATTTCTAATACTGAAAATTAAACCTTGATAGACCAATAGGAGGATGAAAATCATTTGACAATGATCTGGCATCAAGCCTTGGACATTTGTCTATTGATTTGATCAATAGACTAGTAAGATACGAAACTTTAGAATGTCTAAAATTTCAAATCTTACATACTTGTGAATACTGTATTCAAAGTAAAAATGTCCAATACACCCTTCTCTTAGGAAAGGTGCAAGATGTCAAGGTATTCAAGATCTCATACATATTGATGTATGTAGATCATCTATATCATAGTAAACATTATGGATATGTGATATCTACTGATGATTACGTATGATATGAGATTTCTTCTCTTCACCTGAGAAACCTTTGAAATGTTCAAAGATTTCACAATTTTGGTTTAGAACCAAAGTTTGGAGAAAGATGAAATGAATTTGATCTAACCTAGGTAGCTTGTACCTATTAGATAAAATTCAAAGAATACCTTATGGAGATATGAATATCATTTCTATCTCACTCCTCCTAATACACCTAAACTCAATGGAGTTGTAGGGAGATACAATTGGATCATGTGTGACATGATTTGATCAATGATTAATTTTAGCATAATTTCCTCTTAGTTTCCAGGTATATATGTGTAGTAGCGACTACAATATATATCCTTAATGAGGTTCCATGGATGTAAGCTGCAATCTAGCACTTGAGAGTGCTACTTCATTAGGAAAATAAAGGATGGTATTGGATACCTACTTTATGACCTTGAGATTCTTAAAAGATATCATTTCTGAGAATGTGATTCTTAGTAGATTGAGAATCTTGAGAATCAAGATAAAAATGAAGTAAAGGGAACTCATTTAATCTTAAGAAGATAATGAGGCTCCTGAAATCGGAAACTAAAAGGACAATTAAAGATGAAACATTAATACCTCTTCAAATGAGTTTGAGGATGTATTCCATGTGTCAGCCAAGTCTGACAATGATCGGACTTCATGTGATGAAGCTCCTAAGGATCATGACATGGAATGATGGATATTAGCAATAAAGTCTAAAGTAGACTTCATATACAAGTGTTGTATATGGACCCTCGAGGATCCACCTATAAGGGTTAGACCCATTAAGGTATAAATGGATCTTCAAGAGAAAGGGAACCTGATGATAAGGTAGAGACCTTCAAAGCTCGGTTCGTAGCCATAAGCTACACACCGGAAGAGAAGACATTGCTTGCAATGAGACTTGCTCTTCGGTAACCATGCTTAAACTCATCAGAATATTGCTAACCTTAGCTACGCAACTTGACTATTGCATCTTCAAGATGTAATTCAAGATTGCATTCCTCTAAGAATACCTCTCTAAGGATATTCACATGAAGTAGCCCCAGGGCTTCATGGTTGAGGAATGTAAGGTGTGAAAGCAAAAGAAATCCATCTGTGGACTCAAATAAGCTTCTTGAAGTTGGAACATAAGATTTGATGAAATTATAAATGTTATGATTTCAAATAGAATCTTGATGTACCATGTGAAGCTTAGTGGGAGTGCCATTGTGTTCATCGTGCTAAATGTAGATAATATCCTAATCATTTGAAATGATATAAGGATGATAATAAGTGTTTTATAGACTGGCTATTCCATACCTTGAGATATGATCTCAAGAATACCTCTTAGATCTTAGTTCTGAAGTTGTTCAGAAGCAAAGAAAAGAGGGTATTGGGACTGTCACATTTGTAGTACACCTTGGACATATTCCATTCCTGGAAATTCCAAGAAAGGCTTCCTTCCTTGAGATTTGGTACTGACCTATCTAAAGGAATAACACCTCAAAGAGTTGAGGAAGTGAATGCTAGAACTGCTTGCACTTGTGCATCAGTTACGAGAAGCTTAGTGTATGCTAGATGTGTACAAAAGCCAGATATCTGCCATGCAGTGGGAGTAGTAAACTGTTACTAATCCTACTATGGAGAAAGAACACTTGATTGCAGAAATAACGATATCTTCAAAGATGACAAGGCTTTAGAGATGGTGATCTCTGAGTCTTATCTTCAAGAAATTAAGATTTTTAGATGGAAATCTAAAAGGTCTTAACTGCGAATACCATAGGAGATAGTGATCTCCAGGAATAAGGGTATTCTGATAAGGATTATGGAAATACTGGTTATAATAGTTATTAAGCAATAGTGTCAAAGACACTATAACTGCTTTGACTAGATTGAGTATTGGTTGCATTAGATGCAACATTCGCATTGGATGCGAGCACTGTTACCTAGGGATATGCAAGTGCCGTAAAAGGACTTGGCATGGTCTTTTGGGAACAGAGTGACTGATCAACTTACCTCGCTATTTCTAAATAGCCTATGATTGTCACATGAGTGTGAGTTTAAATGATTAGCCCATTAATGGCTCTTTGGGCTAGTGGGAGATTGTTGGACATGTGAGCCCACGGCGAGCCATTATGCAATAAATGTTATTGCGAATATCATTCCCTGATCTGAAATGAAGAATAAATAATTTGCATAAAAGGTCCCTCTGTACAATTAGGGTTATGTACCATGGCTATCTTAATGATCATACAGCTGTTGATTGAATTATTGAATCATAGAGGCTGGTGCTTGGATGATATCTAAAGGGTTATATTGAGGACTCATCAAGCACCGTCAAATGATTATTAAGATGTGATCTCCAGCCTGAGTAGGAGATGGCAATCCTTTCTCACATAGGTTGATATCTGACCGACCTCTTGATGCAGGTCCTCTGCATAGGAATAGAGATTCGGAGGTGTCAGATTAGTTAGGTCAAAGAGTTGACTTAACGAGATCGAGATAACCTAAGTCCTATGTTGAATGTTGTCACAGCATAGGCACGCATCCTCTGACCGGAGACAGATGCGTTACTATATGTCTGAGTGTGTACATTTGGCAGACCAATAGGTTGATGACCTAACCAAGGTCTATACACCGGCGCGCTGGTGTGCATGTAAGGGCATATGAGTAATACGATCTCTCAAAGGGATCATACAGGTTCACTACTGAACCGGAAGACATGAGCTCACTCATGAGATATTGGGAGGAATCAAATTCCGTGCACGGTCGTCTCGCTTTGGAAGCTTGACTGAATTTGTAGGTTTGATATATACTTTTGGAAAGTATATGATCAAGACCTAGGTATGATATATGCTTTTGGAAAGTATATGATCGATACCAAATCCCAATGATCAAATGAGAAACTTAGTGATCAAACCCTGAAGAAGACAGTGTAAAATAGATCTTGATCTTCGGGTTGACCATGGGTCTTCCAGTATGCAGGATGTACAGGTATTGGGAATACCTGAAGGGTGATGTGATCATAAACGATTGTATATCCATGACGCTTCCATTCTGAGGGAGTGATGAAACAGGTTTGGATTTTAGTGACTCCTTTCAGTAGAGAAGCAATCCGATCTTAGTCCAAGTGTTGGACATTGATCTGAATGGGATTCAGATTCAATGAGAAGATTGGATTTGCGGCCTTGATTTAATCAAGCATCTGTGAGAGGTCCGTAAGATCTGGATTTGAGATGAGATCTCAACATCCAAGTCACTATACGTGGAACAATACAATCGCCCTGTCCTTATCTCCAAGTATCTGCGGAGAAAGCACATTATTCTTGAAAGGGTTCAAGAATAATTCTTTTGATGAAATATCCAAGCAAGGACTTGATGATTAAATGTGATTTAATTATCAAGCTTAAATATGAATATGATTCATATTGAGAAAATGATTATCTAAGATAATTAAATGAGATTTAATTATCAATGATTAAGAGAATGTGGATAGCACTATCCATGATATATGTATGTTATAAATATGATTTATAATATACATATATATAAGAGAGAGAATTTATGTAAATAGCATTTGTTAATTAATAATGTGAATTGGATTCACATTTGTTAATTAATTGGAAATGCAATTTATTAACTAGTTTGGGTTGTGAATATGATTCACATAATTTTCAATGGCAAGATTGAAATATTCACAAATTAATTTTGGAATTATTTTGGTGGATATTTATTGTAATTAATTGAGGAATAATATAATAAATAAAATGGAGAAAACAACCACCCTCATGGGTGGCGTCACCCATTAAGAGTTCATGGGTGACGCCCCCCCTTTTTTAGGGGTTGGTTAACTCCACTTCATTGGTATATTATCTCTTGATTAATTAACTTTAAATTGTTGTTATTAAACAATAATCCTAGCCATTGATTTATCATGGACCAAGCATAGCCCTTGGATCCATGTGTCCCATGGATTGAGATCCATTGGATCCTAAACTAGTATAAAAGGAGGGCTAGGGTAGCCTCTCCAAGGTACATCATTAAGAGTTGTACAAGGTGACAACTCTCTCTCTCTCTCTTTCTCATTCTCGCCCTCTCCTTCTTTCTCTTCTCC
Organism: Ottelia alismoides; assembly: GCA_037367405.1. Lineage (NCBI taxonomy): Eukaryota > Viridiplantae > Streptophyta > Magnoliopsida > Alismatales > Hydrocharitaceae > Ottelia > Ottelia alismoides. The sequence continues at coordinate 117,926 of JAZKJV010006123.1, forward strand.
ATTAAGTGGCCGTCCACTTTGTGTTGAGAAAGGAGAGACTCTCGGCTTCTTCTTCGACGACTCGAGGATCTCCTTCTTCTTTGGAGTTTCTTACTCTAAAGGAAGACGACGGATTTCGTTGACGAAATCGGCGGAGCCATCGCTTGGATCTTCATCGAGGATTGCGGGAAGGAACGTGACTCATCATCACGCCCGCAAGTGCGTTCTTCGTGGATCGGACTTAAGATAGGAGGATCTCTACTTTGGGATCTCGCGATCACAACCACGCTTCAAGAGGTATTTCTTATACTTTGTGGTTTGATGAAACGATTCGAGAAGTGTTCTCGTGATCATGTGGTTTCATCGTTATGTTAAAATTTTAATTTCCGCTGCATCTAGCATCTAGTACGACTAGTTGCTCCGATTGCATACGGTGCAATCGACACGCTTCCGTGATGCGCTTGAGGATTCTCAATATCCTTCATTGGAGTGGATGCCGGTGCTGGCTCCTCTTAGTATCGTGTGGCTTGGCCTTAGCTCTTATTGTCTTTTTGAATATTCTTTTTGTTATTTTTTTAGTTTTTTATGATGGTGGTGGTGATCTGGTACTGCTCCTTCATCTTATTCCTTACCCAGCTCTAGTGCTCGTCTGGTTGATGCACAAGGTGACAACTCGCTAGATGCTACCTTATTCTTTCCCTTCTGTATGACGATGATTAAAATGTCTTGTCGCTCCTGAGAGTCACTGCATGAGACAATAGAAAATCATAAATACCTTACTTTGTTGTATTGGATGAGACACCTAAAAGTACCTGCTCCTTACACTTGAAGTTATTGGGTTTTGCCTCGACCTGCATTGTAAAGGGAGTTTGGGTTGCAATGAGGTCATCGAGCTTTTAGCTCAGCTTTGCTACGATTTTCACTAAATGAGCCATACAATCAAGAGATGGTTTCATTGGAGTGGTGTTGGGTTCAACGTGTTGAACACATTAAGAGTGAAAATGCGGAGGCTCCTGAAGGGAAAATTGAGAATTATACTAATGAGGAGGATGTTGGTAGTGCTGAAGAGGAGGATGATACTTATTCTGAGCAGCTACGCAATTGTGATGTGGATGATATGGGGAGTATGCTGGCTATTGGTATGAATAATTTTGTCTCCAAGTATTCTGATATAATGGAGACTATTTCTACAGAAGTTGGTTTTGGGCAAACCTCCTGTTGGACATGCGAGCCCACGACGAGCCATTATTCAATAAATGTTATTGCACATATCATTCCCTTATCTGAAATGAAGAGTGAATAAGTTGCATAATAGGTCCCTTTGTACAATTAGGGTCATGTACCATGGTCATCTTAATGATCATACAGTTGTTGATTCTATTATTGAATCATAGAGGTCGTTGCTTGGATGAATATCTAATGAGTTAGATTGAGGACTCATCAAGCACCGTCAAATGATTGTTAAGAGATGATCTCCATCCTGAGTAGGAGATGGCAATCCTTTCTCAGTTAGGCTGATATCTAACTGACCTCTTGATGCAGGTCCTCTGCATATGAATAGAGATTCGGAGGTGTTAGATTAGTTAGGTCAAAGAGTTGAATTAACAAGATCGAGATAACCAAAGTCCTATATCCTATGCTGTAATGATACAAATACACATCCTCTGACCGGAGACAGATGTATTACTATATGTTTGAGTATGAACATTTGGCATACTAATAGGTTGATGACCTAACCAAGGTCTATACACCAGCGCTTGGTGTACATGTGAGGGTATATGAGTAAATACAATATCTCAAAGGGATCATACGGGTTCAGTTACTGAACCGGAAGACATGAGCTCGCTCATGAGATATTGGGAAAAATCAAATTCCATGCACAGTCGTCTCACTTTGGAAGCTTGACTGAATTTGTAGGTTTGATATATACTTTTGGAAAGTAAATGATAAAGACCTAGGTATGATATATGCTTTTGGAAAGTATATCATCGATACCATCTCCCAATGATCGAGTGAGAAACTTACAGATAAAACCATTAATTATACAGTATAACATTGATCTAATACTTCGGGTTTATTCTGGGTCTTCCACTATGCATGATGTAAAGATATTGGGAATACCTGAGGGTGATATGATCATAAACGATTGTATAACCATGATGCTTCCATTCCAAGGGAGTGATGAAACGAGTCTAGATTTTAGTGACTCCTCCCAGTAGAGAAGTAATCTGATCTTGATCCAAAATGTTGGACATTAATTTGAATGTGATTCAGATGCAATGAGAAGATTAGATTTGCGGTCTTGATTTAATCAAGCATCTATGGGAGGCCAGCGATCTGGATTTGAGATATGACCTAAATATCCAAGTCACTATACGTGGAACAATACAATCACACTATCCTTATCTCCAAGTATCTGCGGAGAAAGCACATTATCCTTGAAAGTGTTCAGGATAATTTCATTGTTGATATGTGTATCCGAGCATTGAGAAATTTGATAATTAAATCTGATTTAATTATCCTGAGTAATATGAATTTGATTCATATTACAAGGAGAGTTATCTAATAAAATTAAATGTGATTTAATTATCAAAGATGTGAATAATGTGAATGCGATTCATATTATTTGGGCACATGAGAATAAGAGATCCAACATGATTAAATGTGATTTAATTATCATGGATATGAATAATGTGGATAGAAATATCCATATTAGTCGTATATATTATAAATGTGATTTATAATATATAAGAGAGAGCTATTTGTAATTTACATTTGTTAATTAAATGTTGATGTAAATTGGATTCACATTGGACATTAAATTGAAAATGTAATTTACATTTTATTTTGGGTTGTGAATATGATTCACAAATTTCCAATGGCAAGATTTCAATATTCACAAAATGATTATATATTACTTTGTAGAATAATTTAAAAAAATTGTTGTTGTAAATAATTGGAGACATATGGAATCATGCAATCTTAAGATTGCATTGATATTCCCCCTTTCCTAAAAGGAGAGGGGGGACGGCCACCAATTCCTAAAGGAAAGGGTGGCCGTCCACTCTTCCTATATGGAAGGGAGGAGCCTCCATTCCATTATCTCCAATGTTTGTTGATTTAATTGGTGATTGAATTATATTGATTTATCAATATAGATTTACTCTAAATTAAATTAATTGTTGTTGGTTTTTACCAACACAAATCTTAGCCATTAAAAGAAACACAATCAATGAGAGCCATTGGATTTGTGTTGTCCATGGATTGAGATCCATGGATCTCAAAATATTATAAAAAGGAGAGTCACCCCTTTGCTCTTCTTTACACACAAGAGAACATAAGTCTCTCTCTCTATCTCTCTCTTTCTCTCTCTTTCTCTCTACACGTCAGCCCTCTCTCTTCCTCTCTCATGGTCGTCCACCGTGGATGCCCTAGAGGGAGTCTCCATCCCCGCAGCGTCATCGTTATGTTGCCCGATCGATTGCTTCTGGATCATCGTCTCCTTCGGTGCGCCTCGCTCGTGAAGAAGACGTCGGATCTCCTGTGTCGAGATCAGGAGATCCGTCGCTTAGATCATCAACATGGATTGCGAGAAGCACACGATTCATCCCCGTGCTTGCAAGCGTCTCCTCCGTCGGATCGGACTTGAGACAGGAGGTCTCTTCGTTTAGAGACTCGATTACAACCACGCTTCAATAGGTAATCCTTTTACTTGTTTGTGGTTTCGACGAAATGATCTGAGAAGTGTTCTTGGATCATGTGGTTTCGTCGCATGAAAAATTTTAATTTCCGCTGCATAGAACGGCTAGTCGTGTTTTCGATACGATGCTCATGCTTCCGTAATATGCTTGAGGATCTTACCATATCCTATAAGTGGTTTCAGAGCCTTAGGTCGAAGGATTTGGATGCTATCCTTGAACCAAGGACGACTTGGGTTCATTCGGGTTTGCGAAAGTTTTCTTGCATTTCATTTTCGCATCTATGTTTTGATATTATTTTAGGCCCTATTTAAATTGTTTAAACACGTAAATGATAATTGAACTTTTTTCCCCGTTAAATAATGAAACCGTAAGATCTGAGATTACGTAATTTGGATTCTGTATGCTCGAGATATGACCTTTTTAGTGAACATGTATCCACAGTTTCGAGGACTGCGAATCTTAACGTAATTAAAGAGTTAATTGTGGATTTGAAAAGTCTTGAAATGTGTGCAAATCTATTAAGTTCTGTTGTAAAACAAATTAGCAAACTTTAGAACTTACTTTGCTTAATTGGGATTTAAATTGATTGAGATATGGTATTTTTAGTAAGTGGGGGTCACTACTGGAAATACTTTCCTAATCAAGAACCTAGTGATTGTCATTTAATCAATTTGTGAAATTAATTTTTTTAATTTCCTGGAATAATTGTGCATAAATATTTGTGAAATATTTGATGATAATTATTTTCTTAAATGACATTGCCTTAACCAATAATTGATTAGATGCGATATAGATCACTAATTGGTTACATGATCTTCAAGATCTACATTCCAACAAACTTGTTGCTTGAATAAGATTTTGGATTTGTTTAGCAAATCTCATTAAAATGTTAATCAAATTGTTTTGATTATTATTATATGGTATAATTTCGGTTGAAGAACCGATGATCATCCCAAGTACAAATTGATCTATTTGGCATTATCCTTTCATGAGGTGGATATGGTGTCTAGTAGGAGAACATCGGGGTAGCGGGTTGCAACGTATGTGGTCCGTCCCACTCTCGTCGGTATTGGCCATGACAGCGAGTAGGGACTCAATAATGCCAGAGAAATCAAGATGTATTTTTTAAATTATTAAAATTCAAATTAATACATATTTTGAGATAATACCATATAAATATTCATTTAAAACAATCAAGTTTGTTGATTGAATTAGACTGATAGTTAATTTCATATGATTGAATTAATTATATCCTATTAAAAACACTCTATTATGAATAGATGTATATTTCCCTTGAAAGAACTAATTATGTGAATATGATTCATGATAATTAATTAAAATTTGAATATGAGGTGGAGGATCACAAAGTGACATCCATGGTCTCCCTCAAGGCGAAGGGTTCCGTCGTCAGATATTGTATGTAGGAGACGCCTGTCCGAAGTGACAGCTCATGCATACGATCCATTTGGATCGGGCTAGTCGCTTCTCGAAAGAGTAAGGACGTATGCGTAGTGACCCCAATATCGGGTCCTCATATTATTGGGGCGATATTGGATTGCGCATAGAGAGTGGTATTCATGTTGATGGTTGATTCAATTAATGACGGGTCAACATTGCCTTAGGGGTGGTGGGACCGGGTGTTAAAGATCGAATTGGAAAACACAAGTTGGACTTGCAAGGCGGAATGTGTTCCCGCTTCTTTTTATCCGAGTTACAGGTTCTCATATTATTGGGATGTAACAAAGATAAGGAAGGAGATCCCAGATCTTGCTTCAGATATAATGGTAAGTATATCTCTTACATTGAAAGTGATTAAGGGAATGAACTTTCAGTGTTGACAGGGCATGACAACTTTGATATAAAAATTCCTAAATCAATGTAAAATATGTATATATATATACACTTATGCAAATTTCTTATTTCAGATAATCCTTCATTAAACCCACTCAATGTTATACTCAATAATAACTAATAAAATATCATGGATTGGACTCATGATCCAGATATTGTGCTTGCAGTTGGACACATAATGTGTGTGGTTGCAATGTGCATGTTTCCTCATAATAATGAGGAATGACAATTAAATAGATAATATGACTACAACCCTAGGGTTTGTATGTCTCTCTAGTCTTGATATCATCAAATGTACTTTGGAAGTGACATGTCGATAATGATCACAATTGTCAATTAATCTTCATAAAAATCTAAGAAGATATTCTGGCATACATATGTGCTCTTGACATTTATCATGTATCACATGGTTCACTGCATGATGCAGAATGGTAGCTCTATAAGAGATGATGTATTCAAAATGTTGGAATACCTACCTAAACCTTTCAAGAGTTTAGATAGATGTAGATACGATGAGTGTCATCGTTCTACTATCTATACTCTAGTCATTCATGGAGCTTCGTAATATTCATATTGTATGAATTTAATGAAGCATGTATAAATGTTAAAATGCTCTTACCTTGAATTCTTTTGAATTTAACGTAAGAGATCCTTAGTCTTAAGCAATGGATGTTTATAGATAAAGGGAGCGCAGTGGAAGCATGGGTCGACCTGAGTAAGAAGGAATGTCAAAGAGTTGACCTACTTCTGTGACTTCCATATGGCATCCAGATAGTTGGATGAATGCCAATACTACAACGAGTTGATGTATTGATACTATGACTATTCGGACTATCTAGGATCCTTAGTGAAGGACTCAGAAAGAGCATCAGAATAATCTACATATAATCATTGACTTTGACATACTTATTTGATAAGATAAAGTCCAATAATTGTATCTCAATCTTCTAACAGCACTTGCAATGGGTTGCATATGGTTTAAGAAGACTGGAAAATTTGATCTTAAGGTTTATAGTCTTCTACATGGATATTGATGCAATTGTTGCAACAATATCTGTTGGATTGATAGACTTCTTAATTTCAGTGGGAGAGCCCTTAGTCTTAGAGAATGTCTCTATGACCTAGATATAAGAATATACTCATTGTTTGTTTCTAAATGTTGGATATAAACATGAATTCTGAGATAGAACTATAATAAAGAGTTATGATGGATATATTTTAGATAGTAATCTAACATCTAGTGGACTCCACAAAATTAGAAAATTAATGAATGGTTGACTTAATGAGATGGTATTGGATGCCTACTTTATGACCTTGAGATTCTTAAAAGATCTCATCTCTAAGAATATGACTGTTAAAGGATGACTCTCTTGAGAACCAAGAAGAAAATGAAGTGTAGGAACTCATTTAATCTCGTGAAGATAATGAGGCTCCTCAAATAGGGAACTAAATGGACAATTAAAGATGAAACACTAATACTTCTTCAAATGAGTTTGAGGATGTATTCCATGTGTTGACTAAATCTGACAAATGACCAGACTTCTTGTGATGAAGCTCCTAAGGAGCATGACATTGAAAAATGGATGTTAGCAATAAAGTCTAAAGTAGACTTTATATACAAGTGTTGTATATGGACCCACGAGGATCCACCTATATGGGTAAGACCCATAAAGGTGTAAATGGATCTTCAAGAGAAAGAAGTCAAGATTGCATTCCTCTATGAATACCCTTCTGAGGATATTCACATGAAGTAGCCCCAGGGCTTCATAGTTGAGAAAAGCAAGGTGTGAAAGCTAAGGAATCCATCTATGGAATCAAATAAGCTTCTTGAAGTTGGACCATGAGATTTGATGAAATTATAAATGTTATGATTTCAGATAGAATCTAGATGAGCCATTTGAAGCTTAGTGGGAGTGCCTTTGTGTTCATCATGCTAAATGTAGATGATATCCTAATCGTTTAAAATGATTGAAGGATAATAATAAGTGTTTTTTAATCTGGTTGTTCCATAACTTGAGATATGATCTCAAGGATACCTATGATATCTTAGTTCTGAAGGTGTTCAGAAGCATAGAGAAGAGGGTATTGGGACTATCACATTAATGGTACACCTTGGACATATTCCATTTTCTGGAAAAATCCAAGAAAGGCTTCCATCCCTTCAAATATGATACTAACCTATCTAAAGGGATAGCACCTCAAAGAGTTGAGGAAGTGAATGCTAGAACTGCTTGCACTTGTGCATCAGTTACGAGAAGTTGGCTGTGTGCTAGATATGTACAAAACCCAGATATCTGCCATGTCGTGTGAGTAGTAAAGAGTTGCTAATCCTACTATGGAGAGAAAACACCTCTTTGTAGTAATAACAAAATCTTCATAGATAACAAGATTCTTGAGATAGTAATCTCAAAGTCTTATCTTCAAAAGTTTAAGACTTTATAGATAGTGATCTAAAAGGTCATAACTGTAGATACCTTAGGAGATAGAGATCTCCAGGAATAAGGGTATTCTGATAAGGATTATGAAAATACAGGTTATGATAATTATTAAGCTATAGTGTCAAGGACACTATAACTGACTGGATTGAGTATTGGTTGTATAAGATGCAACATTCGCATTAGATGCGAGCACTATTACTAGGAATATGCAAGTGCCATAAAAGGACTTGGCGTAGTCTAGAAGGAACAGAGTGACTGATCAGCTTACCTGGCTATTTTCTAAATAGCCTATGATTGTCACATGAGTGCAGGTTTAAATGTTAGCCCATTAATGGCTCTTTGGGCTAGTGGGAGATTGTTGGACATGCGAGCCCACGGCGAGCCATTACGCAATAAATGTTATTACACATATCATTTCCTGATCTAAAATGAAGAATGAATAAGTTGCATAATAGGTCCCTTAGTGCAATTAGGGTCATGTACCATGGCCATCTTAGTGATCATACAACTGTTGATTGAATTATTTAATCATAGAGGCTGGTGCTTGGATAAATATCTAGTGAGTCATATTGAGGACTTATCAAGCACCGTCAAATGATTGTTAAGAGATGATCTCCAGCCTAATTAGGAGATGGCAATCCTTTCTCAGTTAGGTTGATATCTAATTGACCTCTCGATGCAGGTCCTCTGCATAGGAATAGAGATTCAGAGGTGTTAGATTAGTTAGGTCAAAGAGTTGACTTAACAAGATCGAGATAACCAAAGTCCTATATCGTATGCTGTCACGATATAGGAACACATCCTCTGACAGGAGACAGATGTGTTACTATATGTCTGAGTATGTACATTTGGCATACCAATAGGTTGATGACCTAACCAATGTTTATACACCAGCGTGCTGGTGTGCATGTAAGGGAATATGAGTATTACGATCTCTCAAAGGGATCATACGGGTTTAGTTACTGAACCGGAAGACATGAGCTCACTCGTAAGATATTGGGAAGAATCAAATTCCATGCACAATCGTCTCGCTTTGGAAGCTTGACTGAATTTGTAGGTTTGATATATACTTTTGGAAAGTATATGATCAAGACCTAGGTATGATATATGCTTTTGGAAAGTATATCATCGATACCAACTCCCAATGATCGAATGAGAAACTTACAGATAAAACCATTAAGTAGACAATATCAAGTTGATCTAATACTTCGGGTTAATTCTAGGTCTTCCAATATGCAGGATGTACATGTATTGGGAATACTTGAGGGTGATGTGATCATAAACGATTGTATAACCATGATGCTTCCATTCCTAAGGATTGATGAAATGGGTCTGGATTTTAGTGACTCCTCTCAGTAGAGAAGTAATCTTATCTTGGTACAAAATGTTGGACATTGATCTGAATGTGATTCAGATGCAATGAGAAGATTAGATTTGCAGTCTTGATTTAATCAAGCATCTGTGGGAGGCCCGCGATGTAGATTTGAGATATGATCTCAATATCAAAGTCACTATACGTGGAACAATATAATCGCCATGTCCTTATCTCCAAGTATCTGCGGAGAAAGTAGACTATCCTTGAAAGTGTTCATGATAATTTCATTGTTGATATGTGTATCCGATAATTGAGAAAATTGATAATTAAATGTGATTTAATTATCATGAGTAATATGAATTTGATTCATATTACAAGGAGAGTTATCTAAGATAATTAAATGTGATTTAATTATGAAAGATGTGAATAATGTGTATGCGATTCATATTATTTGGGCATATGAGAATAAGAGATCCAAGATGATTAAATGTGATTTAATTATCATCGATATGAATAATGTGGACAAAAATATCCATATTAGTCATATATATTATAAATGTGATTTACAATATATAAGAGAGAGCTATTTGTAATTTACATTTGTTAATTAAATATTGATGTGAATTGGATTTACATTGGACCTTAAATTGAAAATGTAATTTACATTTTATTTTGGGTTGTGAATATGATTCACAAATTTCCAATGGCAAGATTGCAATATTCACAAAATGATTATGAATTATTTTGTAGAATAATTTACAAAAATTGTTGTTGTAAATAATTGGAGACATATAGAATCATGCAATCTTAAGATTGCATTGAGATTCTCCCTTTCCTAATAGGAGAGGGGGGACGGCCACCAATCCCTAAAGGAAAAGGTGGTCGTCCACTCTTCCTATATGGAAGGGAGGAGCCTCCTTTCCATTATCTCCAAAGTTTGTTGATTTAATTGGTGATTGAATTATATTGATTTATCAATATAGATTTAATCTAAATTAAATTAATTGTTGTTGGTTTTTACCAACACAAATCTTAGCCATTAAAAGAAACATAATCAATGAGAGCCATTGGATTTGTGTTGTCCATGGATTGAGATCCATGGATCACAAAATATTATAAAAGGAGAGGAACCCCTTCGCTCTTTTTTACACACAAGAGAACATAAGTCTCTTTCTGTCTCTTTCTCTCTACACATCAGCCCTCTCTCTTCCTCTCTCATGGACATCCACCATGGATGCCCTAGAGGGAGTCTCCATCGCCGCAGCTTCATCGGTGTGTTGCCCGATCGATTGCTCGTGGATCTCTGTCTCCTTCGGTGCGCCTCGCTCGTGAAGAAGATGTCAGATCTCGTGTGTCGAGATCATGAGATCCGCGCTTGGAACATCAACATGGATTGCGAGAAGCACGCGATTCATCCCCACGCTTGCAAGTCTCTCCTCCATCGGATCAGACTTGAGACATGAGGTCTATTCGTTTAGATATTCGATCGCAACCACGCTTTAAGAGGTAATCCTATTACTTGTTTGTGGTTTCGATGAAACGATCCGAGAAGTGTTCTTGGATCATGTGATTTCGTCACATGAAAAATTTTAATTTTCGTCGCTTGAGGATCTTACCATATCTTTCACCTCCTACTAGAATCTGGCAATACAATCGAATTGAAGAGGTATGTCCTTGCTGTTATATGCCTAGACGAGCCTGTTGTGCATCACTGTTCCTCATGTCGTTCACCTCTTAGATAGGCAGTGGTGGGAAAAATGGATCCACGTATGATGCGGATTGTGGCTTGGGATGTATAAAGCAAGTTGGTGCAATGGATGTGGAGGTGCTTGATTAGGAGCCTGTACGTAGTATATGTGGTAGACCTGAGGTTACCTTGAACTCAGTTGAGGATGGGTGGCAATGTTTGCTTCTTTGACTCAGCATGAGTTCCGGTTGCTAGTGAATTTGTTTTTCATCTTTATTCACTCATTTTAGCTTAAAATCCATTATAAACGCATGTATATAATACAACTCCATATTCTTACTAACTTGCATCTCTGTGTAAATATTGTACATTTATTATTATTTTAACCTAAAATAAATAGAGAAAGAAAGAAAGGAAACAAAAGTGTCACACAAATTAAATTACACCATTTTATTTATATATAAATTGGCCTCAAATTTAAAAATTTTTAAAACAAAAGTTGTAAATGAAAATATTTCATAAATAGTAAAAATAATTGTAAAATTAAATCATGTAGCCACATCTGAAAATAGCATAAAGCAATAAATGAAAGACCATTTCTGGTTCCATATGAACTTGAATTGAATCAAAATCACTTTCATTGTACTCTAAATTCCCTTTAAAATGGTTATTGTTTCATAATTTTTGGAGTTACATTTTGAAAGAAGGTTTTCTGGGGTGGTTTGTGCAATTTTACTAATTTTTTGTACCTATTTTATTTGTAAATATTTTTAATAAATTTTAAAATAAAACTAAAAATTTCACAAAAAATAAAATTAAAAACTAAAAAAAACTAATTTTCTTATTTAACTTTGTATATAATGTACCATATGTATAAAATATATGTATATAGTTGACATTCGTAAATAACAACCAAAAAATTTAAAAATATATATTTATTATTCAATTTACTAAAGTGAAGAAAATAAAAAAATTTGTATATAGCTTCAATACTAACTTCCTTCCTTATCTCAATTCAAAAATTCCTTATCTCTTTCTCTTTTCAATTTTTAAATTTAAATTAAAAGTAATTTATTTTTTTAATTAATTGGCTCCTCCTCCCTCATTTCTCTTTGATCAATATTTATTGAGAGGAGCCTATTCTCCAAGAGTTGTCATGTCGTAGAAGGGTGCCAAGCCACCGAGTCGTCTGGTAACAGCGAGTCATCCTTCGTCGAGGCAATCGCAGTCTTTTCCGTTCCAAAGGTGAGATCGATATTTTCTTCCCTTATTTTTAACCTATATTAATCATAGTTTTATTTTTCCGCATTTTTATTTTGTTGTCATTTTTTAGATCTTAGAATTCACATCACGATTTGATCCAAATCCGATATTTCATCTCATTTTATTTATCCCTTCGCTTCACACTCTATCTCCATGATCTCTCACCTCCAACCACGAACGGTGGTTGGAGATCCGGTTCCATCCTTCATTTCCTCAGAATTGCACTCTCGCACATATGTCCACTTTATTTTTCTAAAAACAACCGGGACCGAGTCGTCATGCTCTCTTCCTCATTTGTTATGCAGAAGTAAAAAAATACATATATAGTTCTTTTTCCAACATTTGTTTTACGGGATAAAATAAAAATATAACAAAAAATAAAATTTTGAAAAAAAATTATTTATGGTTTCTGTTTCTATGGAAAAATAAAAAAATTGTTTATTTTCTATTTTACCATTGAAAATAAAAAATAAAAGGGGGCAGTAGGTACCGCCCTCTCTAGCTGATGGCGGTGCCCGCAGCCATCCTCTCTTCAACACCGCCTGCGTGTAGCCCACCAATAACCCCATGCGAGCCACCAACACTTACCGACAATGAGATACTCCTCCACCGACCCTCAGCTAAAACCCCACACGACATACGCTAACCACCCATCTTCCACAGTAGAACACATTTACGATGCAGTCGACCAACTACTGATAGTCACGCCACCCGATGCTGCACCACGCCTCTGCAATCTACAGGAAGGGGAAGCCTCCCCTTTCGTTGTTTTGAGAACAAAGGAGAGCAGGAATGAGAACCCAAGGATATATTAAAATATGGAGGGGGGATTACAAAGAAGCCCTCCGATACTTCCAGATCTTCCAATGCATCCAACCAGCTTCAAGTCTTATACTGAAGAAAATTACCATTAAACCCCTAGATATTATGAAATTTACGGAAAATACCTTGCCCGTTCAAGCATGTGCATAGCATGTTTATAATTAGCAAAATTGCGTGGATCCTGCTGAAGTTTCTACTAATTACATGGAAACCCCTACTTTAGCCAGTCACGTGTTGTGCATGCCTTTAGTGAGTAATTTGTGTTTTCTCCCCCACTTTTATTTATTGTTATCTATTAATGCAATAACTAAAAATATTTTAATTTCAATCCTATTTATCCCGACTTAAAAATTGCATGTTCTCCTCTTTCAAATAATTGGCATTTATGCATCAAAATTTTTGAAGAAAATAACTTAGATTCCTGATCTACGTTTGTTCATTGTATAAATTTTGCATTGCATTTTATCATCCATTACTATTATTAAAAAATAAAAAAACATGTTCCTTTTCCCTTTGAACTTTGAAAAAAAATCAAATATTGCTAAAAAAACTCAAAAAATAGATTAATATTTTTTTGCTATCCAAATATCGTGCAATAATTATTTATAAAACCTAAAACTGGCAAAATACAAAAATCTTTAAAATATAAAAATTCTAGAAAAATAAAAAAATTGTGATTTTGGTTCCTAATTTTAGATAATGTATTCTAGTTTTTGGAAAAATAGTTGCAGCAATTTATGATTTCATTTGGTATTTTTAAATTGCGAAAAAAGTCTTGTTTATTCACGGTTTGCATATTCCATTTTTTATTCATTTTAAAAATCATAAAAAATCTAAAAATCTATGAAAAATTATAAAAATAGTAAACAAAATTCATAAAATAAAAAATTATTTTATTTGGATATTTTTGAGCATTTTATCATTTTTAAAAAATAAAAAAAATTCATTTCTTTTATATATAAATTTGTTTTGGAAATCATATATTGAATATTAAATATGGTAAAATTTAAATCACTAAAAATTTGAAAATCAAAAAAATAGAAATTTAAAATAAAAATAAAAATTTAAAAACAGAAAAATTCCATAAAAACCAAGGATAGTTTACATTTGAGATTCCATTTTTCTCTTAACTGATTTTTCGATTATTTGAATAACCCTCGGGAGTTGTAGCCTCCTTGAGTTCAATCATGTTCGCTATATTGGTTAATTAAATAGCATAATATTTCTCTTGCTGACATTATTTTCTTTAATTATTTCAGCTTGAGAAGGAAAAACATATAAATTTTTTGTTGACACTTGATTGGGTTACAACGACTTGTTCATAATTCATCTAATTAGAAATTCACAAAAGTCCGTTCGACAACTACCGGACTCTCAGAGACTACATTAGTAGTACTAACTAGATGCTCCACCTACTTGGTGATCTGATCCATCTTATCTGGATACTGGGTTCTCGGTTCGATCATAGACAATTTCATCATGTCTTGTTATTGTTTCTCAATAATAGCTACCTTGGACATGTGTCTCCCAATTATGTTGTGGTTGGAGCTATTATCCCTGTCATGCTCATGGGATGCTGCCATTTTCATTAACTTGTAGTGAATCCACTACTGATGTTGGGATGCACAGGATGAGGATAAGGCGGCTTCTTTTTGGCTATTTCTTCAAATGTCTTCTAGACGACATCCTAGTCCTTAATGATGTGAGATCTACCACATGCACAATCAACTAGCCTCTTGCTTTCTTGTGTGATGCCCCTAAAGAAATAATAGACCAAGCTGGTCTGATGAATGTCATGGTGGGGGAACTTTTCTTTTGAATATGTGAACCTCTCCCAGGCTTAATGGATGAACTCATGTGGTCCCTAGGAGACATTGCTTATTATTGCTCGTATCTGACATAGATGACCTAATGGGTATAACTTGTAGAGGAATGAAAATTTTAATTCCTACTTTTTTTATCATGACCTTCATCAAATGATTGATTTAATATAAATCCTTGTCCTAAAGGATGAAGGGGAATTCAATTATTTTGATTACACCTGACAGGAGGGTAGTGAGAGGTGCATTAGATGTGTCAAAATCATTGGTGATGGATATATGACTCTTCATTAGTGTTCTCATGGAAAGAGTGAAGAAGAGCCAAGAACTGGGGCTTCAGCTCAAAGTATTCGTAGAGTACATGAATATTTATCCACTCAGTCACCTTGATAGAGACAGGACTGTATGTCTCCTTGAGCGTAGGATTGGGAGCCTCTCTTCTTGGTTCATCTCATGATCCTCCTGAGGTCCATCTCCTAATTCATCATCATCATCTTCTTCATCTTCTCCTCCTCCTCTGTTGTTCTCTCTATCTCTCCTCAGGTCATTGAGATTATTGAAGGATATAGAAAGATCCTTAGGAGCATCACATGAGCGTGAATATCACATCGTATGTAATTAGGAGCGACCAGTCACACTATTTTCTCGGTGAAATGGAATTTAAAACTTTTTAAATGATTAAACCACATGATCCACAACATTTCTCGGATTGTTTCATCTAAACCACAAATAAGATATAGGAATATCTCTTGAAGTATGGTTGCAATTGTTAATCTAAAGTAAGAGACGTATTGTCTCATCTGATCCGACAGATGATAAGCTTACGAGTGTGCTGACGAAATACATGCTTCTCATAATCAAAGTGGCAAATCTCCTGATCTCGTCACACGAGATTTAACGTCTTCTTCATGAGAAATGTGTATTGAAGGAGATGAAGATCCACGAGACCTAGTCCTGAGAGCTTGCCCTCCCCCTCCCGAAACCCACTCTGACCCTAGTAGATAGTGGGGATATCTGTTGGATGCCCTTCTTCTTGGCAAGATACGATAGGAAAGCACAACACAATCAGACTAGTGCCACGTCCAAATAAACTGCTTATTCTGCTAAAACAACAAAGAGACAGGACCTCTAATGTCATAAATGTTTTCCATTCCTGTGGAGATACATTTCAACTACTAATTATATAAGTGGACAAAGTGACCTCTAGGGAAGCTGATAGGAGAGGAGGTGGGTGAGAGCGGGTTTGGTTTTCCAGCATGACTATTAGGTTGCAGTACACATCTTTATAAGACCTACTATTATCTGAATGACATTATACTCATCGCGGTCTCTATCTTTGAAGGATGCTCAAGCATCAACTTCTATGGAGGTGGATGACTGCTCTTGGAAAAGAGAAGGGGGCATCTGTATGAGAGAGAGGGGCTACACAATTGTTGTAAATGAAGATCTAGCTTTACCTCTTCTTTTATAAAATTTTGGGAGTCCATGGATCTCAATCCATGGAAAACACAAAATCCAATGGTTCACATTGATTATTGTTTCTTTCAATGGCCATGATTTCATTGTAAAAATACAACAACAATTAATTAATTTATATTAAATATATTGAATAATAATCGATATAAATTAATTTCAATTAAATAAATCAACCTCAAAGAAATAGAAAGAAGACAAGCCAGGTTCATCCTCTTTTTATATGATATTACATTAATACTTATTTTCTCCAATATTTAGAATAACATTTGTTGTAAATTATTTCACAAATTGATTCATATTTTTTTTAATATTGCATTCATGCCAAGTAAAAAAGGTGAATCACATTCACACCCAAAATAAAAATGTAAATTACATTTTCAATTGAATGTCCAATGTGAATCCAACTCACATCTACATTTAAATTGCAAATGTTATTTACAACTTGTTTTCTCTAATATATTATAAATCATATTTGTAATATATATGATTAATATGGATATTACTATCCACATTATTCATATCCTTGATAATTAAATCATATTTAAACATCTTGGATATTCATTATAATGTATCAAATAATATGAACCAAATTCACATTATTTACCATAGTTAAATAACATTTTAGTATTCATATCTCAATGCTTGGATAAACATTTATCAATGCACTTTCTTTGTGAATACTTGGATCTAAGGACAGGGAGATTGTACATTCCACATATAGTGACATGGATATTGATATCACATGTCAAATCCATGTCTCGGGGACCTCCCACAGATGCTTGATTAAATAATCTCCCTTTGATTAGAAGCATCATGGTTATACAAATGTTTATGATCACAACACTCTTAGGTATTCCTAGTACCTGTAGATTACATCACCCTTAGATATTCTTAGTATAATCAATTAATACTTTTATGTTCAGGATTTTATAATTATGTTTCTCATTCTTCATTAGGAGTTGTTATCTATCATATGCTTTCAAAAAGCATATATCATACTTACAAACTCTTGTCATGCTTCCAAAGCAAGATGACCATGCATGGAATTCGATCGATCCCAATACCTCATGAGTGAGCTCATATCTTCTGATTCACAAGTGAATCTGTATGATCTCTTTAAGAGATTGTATTGCTTATAAACCCTTGTATGCAGACTGGTTCATCGGTGTATAGACCTTAATTAGGCCATCAACGTATCGGTCTGCCAAATGTACATAATTAGACATAAAATAATAAATCCATCTCTGATTAGAGGATGCATGCCTATATCGTGACAGCTTAGGACATAGATATTGGTTATCTCACTCTCATTAAGTCAACTCTTTGACCTAACTAATATGATAGCTTCGAATTTCTATTCCTATGTAGAGGACCTACATGGAGAGGACGGTCAGATACCAGACAGTATAGAAAGGATTGCCATCTCCTACTCAAGATGGAGATCATCTCTTAATAATCACTTGACGGTGCTTGATGAATCCTCAATCTAACTCCTCATATATTCATCCAAGCACCAATCTTTATGATTCAACAATTGAATCAATATATGTATGATCATTAAGAAGGCCATGGTACATAACCCTAATTGAACTAAGGGACCTTATAGTGCATTCATTTATTTAATTTCAAACATGGAGTAAAATAAACCAATAACTTTTATTGATAAATCAAACATTACAATAACATTTATTGTAGGAATGGTTCACCCCGGGCTCACATGGCTCAAACATTTCGTAGAAGGTGACTTGGGAGAGATCATGATCTATCGGCTACTATTGGATGGACTATATAGGAGCAAGAAATTGTGCATTAACGATGTTCTGATCTAGCTGTAGACCTTGATTTGGTTGTTGTAGTCCCTTTCCTTTACCCTTAGGAACCATATATGAATCAGATTGATAGGAGCTTATCTGCACGGGTGATGAAACCATGTTTCATGTCTCTAATTCACTTAAATTAACCCCCTATCTTATACAAGATGTAAATAAAAACTAGACAATACCATGTCAATATCAGAGTCATTGAAGAAATTAAAAACACAAAAAATTAGCAAAATTAAAATTCGAGGGGTTATTAACCTTAAAAATGCCCTCAAAAATACTTTCTATCTTTGTTTGACCTTATCTCCATTTGTAGTCAATTAAAACTTGTAGATATCATCGAGATTTACAAGTTACATGTTTTGTGTTTTCCAAATTTGACCATCTACCCCTTCATAAATCATTTTCTTTGTTGCAATAATTTGATTGGGCCACATGGCAACTTCTGGTTGCGACATGCGGCCCGCTCCATTGCACATCAGGCATCCCTTTCCCTCTGTCGTTTGATGCTTCTTCTTTCTCCTAATCATCATCGTCCAATCCCGCTTTAACCCCCGTCGTCCAATCCACACCCAAACTCCATCACAACCCTTCAGTAGAGCTGTCATTTCACCACATGTCCCACCCTTAACCACTCGATCTCCTTTTAATGATTTCATCTCCACCTCTCGTAAGCGCCTTTCTCTCAACCCTTGTATCAAGCTAAAGATATCATCTTGGTCGTTCGTTAACGCAAGTCTCCCAACGTGCCAAGTGTGATTCTCTTTGCCGCAAGATCAAGTTTGAGAGGACTCCATCTCACCCGTTGACCCATGCTTTAATGTCCACCACCCGGCCAAGACATAGATTCCATCACAACCATCCACTCTCGCATACGCCTTCTTGAGACATGTGTCTCAACCATAACCTTTCGATCAAGCTCCTAACATCATCTCGGTCGTTCGTTTTCTTGCGCTTATCTCAGTAACACGTGGCGTGATCCTAGCCCTCGATCATGCTAACCCTCGATATAATCTGAGCGGCTCTTCAACACCCATCTCTAAGCCGTTGGATATAAAAATCCAACGGCCCAGAGATAATCCCCTACCTCCAGACGACCCCTGTCCCACGTTCTCCACCTCTCCAACTCTCTTCCCCCTACTTATTTCCCCCATCATCTCCTCCGCTCTTTCCACTCGACAAACACTTCACGACGGAGACCATAACTCTCTTATCCTTGCGCGAACCCACGTCAGTCACGACACCGGCCATCGTGCTCCCCATCCTCCACCCAAATCTGAGCCTCCGGCATCAGAACAACCTCCTCTCCTCCATAAAATGCCATTCCACCCTCCTGTCACGGGGGTCCACCTTTACGTTGGGGAGCTACCCAGCCCCTCTCCTCCTCCCCGTGACAGGGGCAGGACAGATCGAGGAGCAATGACAATGTGCATCCCCAGTGTTGACCCCGAGCTGATGTTTGCCATGCATGTGGTGCTTAACCACCACCAAGTTGCTCCACGTCGCCGACGAGGTTCATCAATCATAGGCTCTCCCTTCCACCATTGCCCAGGTAAGTACCCTTCAATCTTCTCTGCATTTTTCTTTCTTTTCTCTTAATTAATTAGGACTTCATATGCACGTTCCCCTTCCATTATCCATCTCTTCCGCTTTACCACATCACCACCATTCACGTGTCACCCTCAAAACCTCACCTTTTTCATCCATAACCCCAATCACCTCGAACTCAACTGCTCCGAGATCGCTGGAGGAGAGCGACCGTCCACCACCTTCTTCATCCACCTCATGGTTGACCATCTCATTCACTTCACTTCCACTCTTCACACGAAGCTTCGGCTACATTCACTAACATTGCAGGGGTCTTTATTGCTCAATGATCGGAGCTTCATCGGTGCTCACTTTGCAAGTCCATCCTCCGACATACATGCTGTGACTGCCACTTTCAAGATGCCCAACCACTTCGTATAGATTCCACAATGACGTCTTCACCTTTTGGAGCTGCCGGAGGTCTTAACCGAGCAATATAGGAAGGCGACGAAGCTCGGATCCCTTCGCCGGAGGTCAGAACTAGCCTCCACTTAGTGGAGGAGGAATGAGTAGCAGGTTGATGAATACCCATTCATCACTCTTTATTCTTTTATTTTAGCTACAAAACCCATGCAAAACACATGTATATTCTTGTAAATATCAATAATTGTCAAATAGCATGCATTGTGTAAATATGCATTTTTAGCATATTTTGTGCATAAATAAAAGAATAAAGAAACAAAAGAAAAAGAGGGAGATATTTAGAATAAATATTGAGCAACCTAATCCCAAGGGAGGGCTCAGCATGGGCCTGACCGCATAAAAACCCAAGTAGAGAGAGATAAGGAAGCTCATGTCTGTACATATATACTTGTATATAAATAAAAATATTTTCCTCTAAATTAAACAAAAATATATTTGTGTAAATATGTATATATTTGTAAATATAAATTTAAACAAAAATGAGAAAAATAAAAAGAAATAAAAAAATCCCTCATCCTAGTACATAGACCATGTGTATATAAACCACATATGTATTCATTTCACCTTGTAAATAAATCAATAAAATTCCATAAAAATATGTGTATATTCCCTTATCCCATAATGTATATAAATAAAATAAAAATCACAAAAATAAAATAGAAATAAAAAGAAATAAAAATAAAAATCAAAATCACATTGTATATATACCATATATGTGCATAAATAAAAGTATTAATTTATCCCTTGTAAATAATTAATAAAAACAAAATAAAAATACCCCTTTATTCCAAATTTTTATCTTCTAAATAAATAAAATATAAAATTGGAATAATTTGTATAAAAATAAATAATTAAAAATCAAAAACCAAAAATACATATGTATATACATGTATATAATAATAATATTTTTTAAATACCTAAATTATATTTAAGAAAACTATATAAAAATCACTAAAAATTAGTTTGAAAATAAATAAACATTTTTCATGTTTTGAGTTTTTCGAAAATAAGTCATTTACTATTTATAAATGAATTTCCAAATAAATTAAAATCGGAATAATATGATTGGTCCACGGGGGATGTTGATCCCCGGCCAACTCCCCCCGCGAACCTTCGTCCTTCGTGGATCTGGCGCTTGATCCGATTTCTCCCATTTATCGCGCCTTGATCCGAGTTCCATTCGATTAAACCCCGGGCTCCGATCCTTCCCTGTAGATCTGAGATCCTCGCCCGGAGGTTTGCATCGGGGTTCGTGCTCCGATTTCCTCGCCCGACCCTCGTTTAGCCGGACCCCTAGTCGTATATATCCCCTGCTCTGCCGTGCATTTCACTCTATCTTCGTCTCCTCCTTTCCATCCCAGGACCTCCACTACCTTCGCCTGAGTGACAGCGAGCTGAGGGTGGTGTTGCAGTGAGGAGGGAGTGTCCAGCCACTCATCCGACAGCTCTTCGCCGTCGTACGCCGCCCAGGAGTAGCGCTTGAGACTCGAGCATCGACGGCCCTCGAGGCAAGGACCAAGAGCTTCAGAAGCTCTTCCACAGTCGACTTCGATCATCCAGTAAGCCTAATTGCTTCTCTTTTTCTCGAATTTCAATTTACGCCCAAATCCCCCGAGCGTCTTCGACCATCAATTCCCACCATCTCATTCACCCATTTTGATGATTGACCCGACCATCACCTCCGCCCTTCTGCCCTACATGTTCTTCGCTCCTTCATCCAACCTAGTTCGCCACGGAACTGGGAGTCGAACTCCTTCACCGTCGCATCGCCGGAGTTCCTCCGCCCCGACGCATCGTTCAACCACCTTGCCTCTAACCGGGTCGAGGCATTTTTCCCTCGACCCAACAGTCTTTCTGTGCAGCTTTACAGGTCAGAGGGGGTCCATCTGAGGTCCTCCACGTTCAGCACAAGGGCCTAAGCTCCGCCTTCGTCATTGGAGCTCTTCAGAGCCTCCCGGCATCATCGGAGGAACCTTACATACGCGGGAGGCCTTGGTGATCCTTTTCCACCCATCATCAGCCCTCGAGGAGGTCCAGCGCACTCACATTCCTCCGGCGAAGTTCGCCGATGAGGAGTTCTTCCAGAGTCCTTCTCTACCATTCGTTCAGCCTAGGAGACCCAGATTTGATCTGGACCGTTCACTTATACGAAGAGGCACCCTCAATTCTAGAGCGTCAGATCCCCCATGTGTCATCTTCTCCGCCATCAGATCTGAGGACCGAGGCAGCAACTTTCGAGGAGCCGACGCAACTGCAGCAATCGGAGGCGGCTCCCTTCTGCACGGAGCCGTAGGAAAGCGCGAGGAGGCAGCAGGAGTGCGGGAGCCGTGGAATAGCCGCGGATTAGATTAGATTAGCTTAGATTTCTTTTCAGTCAGACCATTTATTATTGTAATAATACAGGGACCGAACTTTCAGACACTTAGACTCTCGGGGTCTGTTTCGTCGAGCACCGGTGAGCTCGGGGGACCCCTCGGTTTTTACTCGGCTTTCTTCGAGGTTTTGATTTCTTTTTTGCCTATTCGGTTTCTCGCAGTTTTGAGCCTCTAGCCTTAGGATTTTTGCTTGACTGTGATGTAATAAATAGGATCCAAATATCCTAATAAATCTACCTGTACCTATAGAGCGGTAATTGGACCAACAATAAAAATAATAATAAAATAGTCGATCAACTGCCTTCGAGCCTACGTACCGCGAGCCCACCCCGTCAAGCACTAATCCTGAACTCGATTTGTCGAGAAGAGGAGGGGTGAGCCTAGATCGGACTCTTGGATTGGAGGTTGGTGGTCGACTAGCCATTCTTTAGAGTAGAACTGCTTGCTTAGGGCTCGGATTTCCGCATGCATCATTTAGGTAGCTTTATTTCAGTCTTTAAATTCTGCGCGGATCATTTTGCATGTATACTGCTGGAGTCAGGTACGCATTTCTTCCTCTGCATGCATCATTGATTTTCACGTATCGGCATTTTTGTCTTCTCCCCCTATTTTGGATTAAAATAACCAGGAGAACCGAAAAAATTGTTAGGCGATTTGTTTGATTATTTGAAAAATAACTAAAAATTTGAACCATAAAATTGGGACGGGTTAACCCTACTTGACCCTAAAAGACGTTCACCCTGAAATCTGTCTTGGGGAGAGCAAGCGCGAGGGAGTGACCCGCACAGTAGGCTAGATCCATATCCGAGCCCCGATCAGACTACCGACCTTTTATACGAGACAGTCTGGTTGGCGGATTGGATTCCTAACAGGTCACGTTAATCGCACTGCTATCCTGACTTGATCACCTAATTAAATTGACAAGATAATTGACCGAACCTTTACGGTCTTCAGCTCGCGTTGCGTAGGTGATTCAGGGGTTTGCTTGCTGATCATATTTGTTACCAGATCCCATCCGCCCGACTCGCCCGATCACGATGATGGGCAAGAGGTTTCTTAGGCAGCCTCTGGCAGCACCGCTTTTCAGCACTCCAGCCCACTCATCTAGGTCGGTTTGTGAGAGATCAGACCCGCTCTCCGAACCCGAGTTCGACTCCGCCCTGTTCCCCCTCGACCACGCTTCTACCAGTTCCGAGATACCAGTGCCAGATGAGAGACTACCATCGGATGATTTATCGACAACTGAGTTTGGGTCTTTTGCCTTTGCAGAGACCATGGCCGGCAACAATGATAATCGCACTGGAGGTCCCCGAGGAGAGCAGACATTCGTCTTGGACCAGGGTACGATCAACTCCACCCTAATCGCCTCCCTTGACTCAGTTCAGCAGCAGTTGAGGGATCAGGGAGCTTTCATGATAGAGATGAGGTGCGAGATGGAGCAGATGAGAGCCGACCGTGAGCAGCGCGGCCCAGGGGACAGACACGACGATGCGGCAGCAACCGCAGCAGCTACAGCAGTAGCAGGGCCTCCGAGACCGATGCGGGAGTCACACAACCACGGATCGACTTTGACGCACCATTGGGTGGTACTTCCAGCGATCGTGGGGGACTTCAAGTTCCCCCCAAACACCTTGTAGCTTCTACCCCGGTTCCATGGGCTGGCTACTGAGGAGCCCCATCTCCACCTTCAGGAGTTTGAGATGATCTACAACACAGTCCACGATAGACAGGTGGACCAGGATACGATACGCATGATTGCCTTCCCCTTCTCACTATAAGACAGAGCAGCCACCTGGCTGAAGCATCTGGGGAAGTTTGTCTACACCTGGGAGCAGCTCCGCACCGAGCACTTGAAAAAGTACTACCCACTCGTGCGAACGAATGTCGCGAGGGTCCTGATCAGTAACTTCTCCATGCTCCCCACCGAGCAATTTCACGAGGCATGGGAGAGGTTCAGAGAGTTGACAGATAGATGCCCGCACCATGACATCTCGAAGCCGAACCTAGTTTAGAGCTTCTTCAGTGGGCTGACATCGGAGCTACAGGGCCTGGTGAATGCTTCTTGTTGCGGGTCCTATTTTGCCAAGGGTCACGATCAGGTCTGGGCCATCTATGAGGAGATGGCAGAGAACTATATGGTGATGTCCCAGACCTGACTCTACACACAGGCACAGACCATGCAGTACCAGAGGATAGCACGGGTCGACACCGGTCCATCCAGTTCGTCAACGGCAGCAGCACAGGCTGAGTCTACAGCGGCTGACATGGGCATCATCAGCAAGAAGCTGGACCGGATGGAGATTATTGAGAAGAAGCATTGCCAGGGCATCACGCAGATGGAGCCGATGGCACAGACTCTGAGTGACCTGAAGACACAGCTCATGTGTCTCCAAGAGGCACAGACGGCTTCCCAGCCCCGTCTTCAGGCACGAGGCAATCCGAGTAGCACCGGTAGCTCGTCCCAGTGCTCCAGCCACCAGCAGCCTAGACAGGTTCACCTTGTACAGGCGGAGCCGTACTAGCAGCCGCAGCTTTCTTACCAGGCACCACCATCCCCAAACACTTCGATGGTGGTATACCAGCTGGATCAGCCTCTGGCAGTACTCCCACCAGCCCCTTACGAGTCAGAGCCGTTGATGGATGTCAACGGGATTTGGTACGACCGACCCCATCCCGGTATCCGACGAGACCATTCCGGATTCCGTTGGTCGACCGGAGGTTCCAGCTCCCAACAGCAGTCGTCAGGACATGGTGGCCAGTACAGCCATCAGATAGATCACCAGCAGCAACAGCCCCCAGTATGGACCCAGCAACAGTCACAGCAGTATGGTCCTCGTCCCTATCAGCAGGGTAATTCTTGGAGGCATGATCAGCCTCATCAGCAGCATCATCCACAGTCATACCCCTCTCACCCACAGCAGCAACAACAGTCTCACTACCAGAGAGGTTACCCATCAGGTTCTCATGGGCCATCCTATGAGAACCCCGCCTTAGACGACATAGCCCGCCTCCTTACTGATCAGCAGGCTACATTCAGACGGGAGATGGATGAGTTCCACCAGGAGATGCGGGACATTGTGAGAGGGAAGGCCGCCATCCCTGCCCAGATAGAGCCCAATCCGAACAACCTGAAGAGGAAACCTGAGCAGGTAGATTTTGCAGAGTATGCCACTCCTAGTGATACTTTTGGTGATTTGTCTGCATACATGTTTGATACTGATTTTGTCACACTTAGGAGCAGTAGGACGTCAGTAGGCGGCGCCTCATCTGAGCGACATTCCCATGCCACTTCAGGAGCGCCAGTCGAGGAGGAGAGAGGTGATGATGCCGCTAAAGATGATGACGGTGGTACTGATGCCACCATGGATGCTGATCCCACCGGCGGTACTAAGGCCGTCACTTCACCAGATGGAGGAGATGGTACTGAGGCCACCGATGTTGCCGAGCCAGAGCGTGGTACTGATGTCGCACGTCTACCAGCCGAGGGTGGTGCTGATACCACCATTTTCACTTTTGCTAGTCCTGTAGTCTTTCCGTCTGTACATGTATCTTAGGACATTCATGGCAATAAAGGAAATGGTTTATTTTATTCTGATCCACCTGTGGTGCATGATGATATATGTGTGTATTCTGCCATGCTTGAGCAACCGAGACCCTCTCCTAGTCCTTCATTTGAGAAGGACCCTGTGATCCCCTTCCCTAGAGCTCTTCACATGGGAAAGGGGAAGAAAATAGAAAATCAAAAAAAGAGGTAGCACGAAGAGTTCAGCCAGTAGATGATCGATCGCTTTCACATTCAGCTGACTCTTCTGGGGCATGGAGGTTGATCCGACCAAGGTGGATGTCATTAGCAAACTTAATCCACCGTCCAACTTGCGGCAACCACGATCTTTTCTGGGGCACGTTGGTTTCTACCGACGATTCATTCGTGATTTCAGTAGGGTTGCCCGACCATTGACCGATCTGCTGACGAAAGACACCGAGTTCCATGTCGATGAAAAGTGCCTTTTGTCGTTTGAGTCTCTTAAGAGATGTGTGATAGAGGCTCCTGTCCTTCAGCCACCTGATTGGTCTCTCCCATTAGAGATCATGACGGACGCCTCCGATTTTGTCATAGGGGCCGTGCTAGGACAGAGGAGGGATGGAGTCCCATTTGCTATTAACTACGCTAGCCGTACATTGGATGCCGCGCAGCGTAACTACACAATCACTGAGAAGGAGATGCTAGCCGTAGTCTTCGCCTTAGGTAAGTTCAGATCGTACATTATTGGATCTAGAGTGACCATCTTTACTGATCATACCGCCATCAGGTACCTCATGGCAAAGAAGGATGCCAAAGCTTGACCAGATGGATCCTTCTACTCGAGGAGTTTGACATAGAGATTAAGGATAAGCCAGGAGTCAAGAATGTGGTGGCAGATCATCTCTCCCGATTGGAGTATCTTGAGGATTCTGAGCAGATTGACCCTATTTGTGAGACCTTCCCAGATGAGGCGATCATTGCTATCGCCTCGCTCTCATGGTATGCCGATATTGTGAACTATCTTGTCACCAAGAAAGTTCCACAAGATTGGCCCAGGCAGAAACTTGAGACCTTCCTCGCAAAGGCCAAGTTTTACCATTGGGAGGATACCATCCTTTACCATGAGGGAGGGGATAGTATCTGGCGTAGGTGCATTCCTCAGGAGGAGCACCACAGCGTCCTTACTTACTGCCACAAGCTGGAGGCAAGAGGACAACACTCAGGGTGGAGAATGGCACGAAAAGTGCTCCAATCCGGCCTATGGTGGCCTACTCTCTTCAAGGACTCTGATGAGTTCGTGAAGAGATGTACTGACTGTCAGAGGATGGGCACTTGTCGACAACGTGATATGATGCTGATGCAGCCCATACACTTCTGTGAGGTTTTTGACGCATGGGGCATCGATTTCATGGGTCCATTCCCTAAGAGTCAGGGATTCAAGTACATTCTATTGGCCGTTGATTATGTGAGTCATTGGGTTGAGGCCATCCCCTCCCGAACCGCAGATGCTAGGACTGTTTGCCGATTTTTTAGGAAAAATATCATTTCCCGGTTCGGGGTGCCTAGAGTGTTGATATCTGACGGGGGGTCTCATTTCATCAACGACAAGGTAAAGGCCCTTGCTAGCGAGTTCAGCATAGACCATCGAGTTTCCACTCCATACCACCTTCAGACGAATGGTCTTCCTGAAGTGTCGAATAGGGATATCAAGACTATACTGCAGAAAGTCATCCGCCCTGACCGAAAGGATTGGTCACAGCTTTTGGACTCGATCTTATGGGCATATAGAACGTCTTTCAAGACTGCTTTGGGTACATCTCCCTTTCCCCTCGTTTATGGCAAGTCGTGCCATTTACCTGTTGAGCTGAGACATAGGTCACTTTGGGTAGTCACTGATATACTTTTGGATCCAGATAGTGTAGGAGACCAGAGGAGGGTAGAGTTAGCAGCCTTGGAGGAGCTGCATGATACCGCCTTTTCAAACAGCCTACATTACAAGGAGAGAGTGAAGGAGTGGCATGATTCTCATATCAGCCACAAGCAGTTTGAGCCAGGACAGAGAGTATGGTTGTTTGATGCTAGGCTTAGATTATTCCCAGGGAAGCTACAGAGAAAATGGAAGGGACCGTATTTAGTAAGAAAGGTACACGACAATGGGAGTATTGATATATCTAAGTTGTCTTCTGATAGTACATTTCGAGTGAACGGCCAGCGGCTCAAGCCATATCTAGATCACGAGCCGCGGGTCATTGATGTTGGCCCTATTCACTTTGCGTGAGATGTGATCTCTTGACTCACATCTATTGCATCTCACGCCTGATTATCACTGTTCTTCCGAGCTGTATAGATCCAGTTGTCCATATCACTCTATTCTTTAGTCCCACATCCCTTCTTTCATCTTATGATTATGTTATACTTAGGGTGTACTTTACCCTATGTATAGGGGGGATGTAGGACCTTCGGGTATTCTTTTGATTCTTTTTACCCCTGTTTTGTTTTGTTGCCTATACTTAGGGATATTTCACCCTAAGTATGGGGGGGTAGACTCTGTACATCCTTCACTCGGATTTCCCTTCATGTACAACTTGCTATACATAGGATTACTTGATCCTAAGTATAGGGGGAAAACACCGAGTTCTCCTCATTCTATTCTTTGATTCATCTCTGTAACAACCATTCCTCTTCACTTCCTTATACTAAGCACAAGTTATGTCTTCTTCATCGCTCTTGATCACTCTGAGGACATCGTTCGAGCTAAGTATGGGGGGGTCTGTATATATTTCATATATACTTTAGCCATAACTCATACTTTGTGTGAGTGTGTTAATAAATAAAAATGGCTAAAAACCCAAAAATCCATAAAAATTTAAAAATTTTCTTCCTTGTAAATAAACATTCTTTTATTGCGCATACATAGCTATTGTACAAAACTATTTTTGTAAAAAGGTTTGTAAAAATTTTTGTGTGAATAGATTGTAAATATGTGTATATCAAAATTATGTATATAGTACAATTTTTTTCCAAAATGTTTTGAAAATCAAAAGTTTGCAAAAACCTCGTGTAAATTTGTGTACATATTTTTCTAAACTTGCATTCATGCATACATCCATGGTTTAAAACATTTTGCAAAAATTTTGCACATGTGTAAATATTTGTAAATAGCATTTTTGTAAATATTTGTACAGTTTTTCCTGGATCATAGTTGACATTTAAACTAAGCCTGGAATTAAATTGACAAATGGAGCTTGATTAAGATCTTAATTCACCTAATTCTAAGAGGAACCTTATAGGGCTTAGGGTTAAGGCTTTTCAGGTCCATTGGGACTTAATTCTTTGAGTCCACTAGGCTATGAGCATATGTCATCTTGATGAGCCTAAGTAGAGCACTTAACAACACACGCATGACTCTCAGAGACAATGGCTTTACTTGCACTAGCACTTTACACATAGCTCTCCATAGATGAGGTGGTGAGGAGGCAGTTTCCTTTGGCTTGGGGTAGCATAAGAGGGTAGTACTTCTAGGAAGAACCTCTCTTCTTCTTCTAGTGAAGGAAGTACACCTCGACTTGGTCAGGTGGTTATGAAGTCTAAAGACAGAAGCCGTGGGTTGCAATAAAGCTTCAAAAGCGGGATAGTCTACTGGCTTAAGAGGAAAAACTCCTTGTATATATGTTGCACCATGTAGATATGTTGTACAAATGCACATGAAAAAAATGTGCAAAAAGAAAAGAACTCCAAAAAAATGGTGGGTCGGATTGAAAATTTAATAATCCCACCGGAGTGTATATAGTCAAATAAAGCAAAAGCTTATGGTATACATTTTCCATCTCATGAAGCTTGCAGCGGGAGACTCAGGTACACTGGTTAGAGCTCCCAAGGATACATGGCTACACTGGTCATGGTCCATTCTCTTCTTCCCCCCTCTTCTTGAGCCGGTTGCACTTGAACTTAGAGGGGAATACCCCGTACTCGAGGAAAGAGTTGCTAGACCGAGGCTTTCGAGTTATCAGATTGGGGGAGGTTGTTTATTTGTTACTTATGAGGTGGGGAGCTACATATCACTTACACCTTACAAGGAAAGATTTATGGTCATTAGAGTTTGTGTATGTAGACTTGTTCTGATCTGGTTTATTGAGGAGTCTTGCCCATAGAGTGGTGGAACTTGGAGGCTGTTAGGTTTTAAACTTAAGTCCAAATAAGGTTCCGACACATAATAATCCAAAGATCTGATCGAGCTTCATATTTCAAATTAATGAAGGAAAGTTTAATACTCAGCATTAACCCATGCATATTCTCCTCTTTTTCTTTTTCTTTTTCACTTTTTTTTCAAATAAGTGTTTGCTAAGGGACTAGCAAAGTTAAAGTATAGGGGGTGATGAATACCCACTCATCACTCTTTATTCTTTTATTTTAGCAACAAAACCCATGCAAAACATATGTATATTCCTATAAATATCATACTGTCACATAGCATGCATTGTGTAAATATGCATTTTTAGCATGTTTTTGTGCATAAATAAAAGAATAAAGAAATAAAAGAAAATGAGGGAGATATTTATAATAAATATTGAGCAACCTAATCCCAAGGGAGGGCTCAGCATGGGCCTGACCGCATAAAAACCCAAGTAGAGAGAGATAAGGAAGCTCATGTTTGTACATATATAATTGTACATAAATAAAAATATTTTTATCTAAATAAAACAAAAATATATTTTTGTAATATGTGTATATTTGTAAATATAAAATTAAAAAAATGAGAAAATTAAAAAGAAATAAAAATCCATCATCCTTGTACATAGACCATGTGTATATAAACCACATATGTATTCATTTCACCTTGTAAATAAATCAATAAAATTCCATACAAATATGTGTATATTCCCTTATCCCATATCATAAATAAATAAAATAAAAATCACAAAAAAAATAAAAATAAAAAGAAATAAAAATAAAAATCAAAATCATATTGTCTATATACCATATATGTACTTAAATAAAAGTATTTATTTAACTCTTGTAAATAATTAATAAAAACAATATAAAAATACCCCTTTATTCCAAATTTAATCTTATAAATAAATAAAATATAAAATTGGAATAATTTGTATAAAAATAATTAACTAAATCAAAAATAAAAAATACATATGTATATTCATGTATATAATAATAATATTTTGTAAATACCAAAATTATATTTCAGAAAAATAAATACAAATCACTAAAAAATAGTTTGAAAATAAATAAACATTTTTCATGTTTTGAGTTTTTCGAAAATAAGTCATTTACTATTTATCAATGAATTTCCAAATAAATTAAAATTAGAATAATGTGATTGGTCCACGGGGGATGTTGACCCCCGGTCAACTCCCCCCGCGGACCTTCGTCCTTCGCGGATCTGGAGCTTGATCCGATTTCTCCCACTTATCGCGCCTTGATCCGAGTTCCATTCGATTAAACCCCGGACTTCAATCCTTCCCTGCAGATCCGAGATCCTCGCCCGGAGGTTTGCATCGGGGTCCGTGCTCTAATTTCCTCGCCCCACCCTCGTTTAGCCGGACCCCTAGCCCTATATATCCCCTGCTCCGCCGTGCATTTCACTCTATCTTTGGCTCAGCCTTTCCATCCCAAGACCTCCACTACCTTCGCCTGAGTGACAGCGAGCTGAGGGTGGTGTTGCAGTGAGGAGGGATTTTCCAACCATAGATCCGGCAGCTCTTCACCGTCGTGCGCCGCCCAGGAGTAGCGCTCGATCCTCGGGCATCGACGAACCTCGAGGCAAGGACCAGGAGCTTAAGAAGCTCTTCCACAATCGACTTCGATCATCCAGTAAGCCTAATTGCTTCTATTTTTCTCGAATTTCAATTTACGCCCAAATCCCCCGTGCGCCTTCGACCATCGATTCCGGCCATCTCGTTCACCCATTTTGTCGATTGACCCGACCATCACCTCCACCCTTCTGCCCTGTACGTTCTTTACTCCTTCGTCCAACCCAGTTCGCCACGAAACTGGGAGTCGAACTCCTTCGCCATCGCATCGCCGAAGTTCCTCCGCCCCGACGCATCGTTCACCTGCCTCTCCTCTAACCGGGTCGAGGCATTTTGCCCTCGACCCAGGAGTCTTTCTGTGCAGCTTTACATGTCAGAGGGGGTCCATCTGAGGTCCTCCACGTTCAGCACAGGAGCCTAAGCTCCGCCTTCGTCGCTGGAGCTCTTCGGAGCCTCCCGGCGTCATCGGAGTAGCCTTACATCCGCGGGAGGCCTTGGCGATCCTTTTCCACCCATCAGCAGCCTCCGAGGAGGTCCAGCGCACTCACATTCCTCCAGCGAAGTTCGCCGGCGAGGAGTTCTTCCAGGGTCCTTCTCTGCCGTTCATTCAGCCTAGGAGACCCAGATTTGATCTGGACCGTTCACTTATATGAAGAGGCGCCCTCGATTCTGGAGCGTCAGATCCCCCACGTGTCATCTTCTCCGCCGTCAGATCCGAGCGAGGTTTACTCAAGGAGGCGCCCGCTACCCGTAGCCGTCAGATCAGCCATGTAGCGCCATCCCAGCCCTCGAATAAATAATAGGGGTAAATATCTCTTAGGCACCTCCTGCTTTGTCATTTACGTTCTAGTCTTGTAAATATTTAGTTAAGTCGTTTTTATTCTGGACATTTTGCACTTAGGACCTCGTGCTTATTTTATTTGCATTTGTACCCCTGTCTACGTGGAACACATGCATCATCACGTGATTTTTGTGGTGTATTTGCAACATTTGGGATGATGTTTTAAGGTGTTATGGAATGAAATATAGTTTTCATTATTTGCATCCATACCCCTGTGCGTGGTTTTATTGAACATGTGCTGAATTAATTGGAGAAATTGCAATATCTTCCGTGGACTTTTAGCACCTGTTGCTATTAAGTCCTCGGAAGTATTTTTTATTGAACATAGGTCCCTCCGTGCCCAGGACACATGCTTTGCGCATGCGATTTTGGAAATTTTGCACAAGGGACCCCAAGTTTCCTGTATTTGTTACATTTCAGTCCCTACAACTTATTTTCCTTGCATTTGGGTCCCTTTGCACTGTGCCTTGTTGTTTGATTTTAATAAAATATCAAATCAAGTCCAAATTTCGTGAAAATTGGGTACGTGGCTCCTACCGCTGTGTAAAATTTTGACTAAAATTTTGGTACATTTTTGAGCATTTTTATTATTTTTTAAAATTCGAAAACCCATGTTTTTCTGTCTGTTCAGATTGAAAATTCATATAAAATATAAAAACCTCTTCAAAAATTACAAAAAAAAATTAGATTTTGTGTGTTTAGTATGTTTGATTTTCTAACCAATTTTGGTTATTTTTAGATTAACAAAAAGCCTAAAAATTGAAAAACCCCTTAAAACTCATAAAAATTCTAAAAAGCATGGAAAATTCAAAAATTAATAAACTCTTTTTCTGATTTTCGTCCATTATTCTACTTTTCATAAAAAAATTACCTCCAGGCTCTTTTAAAATCGTTATATATTTTATTTTGGTCTTTGAATCCTGGCTGGACAGTGTTGCATTTTTTTGCTTTCTTTTATTTTTAGAAAATTCCATAAAAATCACAAAATTATCAAAAATTCACCAAAAAAAGTAAAAAATATATAAAATCCAAAAATTTTTTTATTGGAATTTTGGACTATTTTTGGGTGTTTAAATAATTTCTTGAAGTCGTGCTTGTTTTCAGTGTTTCCTTATTTTCTTTATAATTAAAAATCCAAAAAAATTATAAAAATATTTAAAATCCACCAAAAATCTTTGTTTATATTTTCTTAATTTGTTGACTACTTCGTAGGCTGCTTGGCCAATCCGCGCTCCCTGAGTCCGACCCTGTGTGCTATACCAGGCTAATCTCTTAGCCAGGGCCACTATTTGTTTTTCATTGATTTTTCTGCTTGTTTGGAGGTCTTTCCATATTTTTTCTTGATTGATCCGATTGAATTCCGAGACTCGGGTCGCAACGACCCTAGCTCTATTTCCTTTACCTGAGTCTTGGTCATTTTTTGGCTCATCACAGGTGTCGTTGGATTCTCCCGCCTAGAGCTGATCCAACGACATAGAAGCGACCACGTCACTTCTACAGGAGCGTACAACAACCACCCAATCTTCATGATCGGATGGTTCACATTGATCCATGTGGCATCGCCAAAGCAGCTCCGAGCCTCCTCCCTGATCCTTCATGCTCGGAGCTCCCGAGCCATCACCGAGCCTTGTCCGAGCCCGAAGCAACAACCGAAGCAGCCCCGAGCCTCAAAGCCAATCTGAGCCTAGAGTGCACATGCCATTCATGTGTGTTCTGGGCAAATTGTAGGGAGACCCACCAACTTCTTCAAATTGCCAATGGGTCCTGAGATCACGTGCTATCCACGCACGCCTAGGGTATTTTGCAACTGACCCCTGCAGGTTTCAAAAATTGCCTAAATATCCCCACGCGTGTGGGATAATTACAGGGAAGGTCCTGCACCTTATTTTATTTGCATTTTAGTCCTTCCCAGGGACATGTTTGCTATTTATCTTTCATGTTTTCTTACAGTTATGCCCTTGTCTTCTTTTATGCATATCTTGAGCATCGTATCTCTGTTTCAGTCGATTTTAGTTTCAATTCAAAGCTTTCTTGATGAACTTTTTAATGGTATATTCATTTCTTGTTTGTGGGCAGTGTGATTTTGATGTATTATTGTAATAGCCAAGTGTCTATTCTTGCGTATGCTTAGGCCTTGCTAAAGTTGTCCATCAACTTTATTACTTGAATTAAACCTAAAATTAACTCATTTTTAAATTGCTCATAATTTATTCTGATCTAGGACATAGTTGCATTGCATTTAATTGCATCTATTTGCATGACTAAAAATCAAATAAAAATGCATGTTTCATGATTACACAATGCATATTGCCATGTCCTCATGCATTCATCGACCTACTATTCTCTAATCCAACACTTAATAAAATTAATAAGAGTCTAAATACGATGAGAGAGGTTGTGTCCCTGAGTTCGACCTTGGGCTTGCCTAAGAAAAATATAAATACGACCATTTGATTTTATTGACATATTAAATGAGATGGTTTTTGATGGATCGAATTCAGCCCGACTGCATTGACGATCTGAGTGTTAATTATACACTATTAAAGGGTTGAATTTTCAGCTCGTAAATGGGGTCCAAATACGGCTCTTGATCTGCACATTAAAATTCATCCCATTCTTACTTTCAGTTATGAGCACCATATGAAGTGATGAATATTGGATTAGGGTCAATCCCAGATAGATGTAAATAGAGCATTTGATATGTAGATAATGATCTCCATCCACAAGGGGCAAATGTTGAGAGAAGCATGATCATGGTTTGTGGGAGAAGAAGACGAGGAGTTGAAGGTCGGTTCACACAGTTTGAACCAGGTTCTCGAGAATCGCCTCAACTATTGAAGATGTTGAGTTCATGGAATCGATGTAGGTGTCAGCAGGGTCTCGACTCTCGACTAAACCATCTATGAGTTGACATCTCGAGAGAATCAGTTTAGATAGGGAGTGAAATACAATGATAAACAATGGATTAGATGAAGAGGAGAAATGAAGAAGCTTTAAATGAGTATAGTAAAAGAAGTTAATAATAGATGAAATGAAAAAGGGCACAAGTGCACATGATTGATCTTTGACTTATAATCAAATTCAAACAAACACCAATGCAATGGATTCACCAACTCAAGCCATGTGAAGCTGCAAGAGTTGGGTTATTTTTATATTTTCAATTTTATTTTATTATCAAACAATCTTTTATCGAGTCCTTAGAGGCTGGCCCTATAGGAGAGTGGGACCTATTAGAAGAGTATCTCATACTTCCCACTTCCTTTGTAACTTGTAGCATGCACTTTTTATGAGCATCCTTGCTATTGCATCGGGATCCTCTACTCAGCCAAAGAATAGAAAAGGAAGCGAATAGGTGAAACCAATACTCCCCCTTTATGGGGTACTCGGATGTGGAAAGATGAGATAGACACCCCAATGAGGGTATGGCCTAAGCTCAATACGTTAGACTATGTCTACAAGAAGATGAATCCCTACTCACCCACATACGATAGATGAGCCAATACTTCATGAATCCAATCAATAACAATGCGGTACCCATATTGGGTTTTTGGCTCTATTTTCAAATGGTCGTGCTTCACTCAATCTAGATGGTAACTGAAAACAATGTGGGCTTTATGAACCCAATACAATGATGTCCATTATGAATTTTATTTTTAGCCAAAGTTTATTAAACCACCCATTATTTTAATTTTTGAAATTTCACCCTTTTTGAATACTTTTTAGGACAATATTCGCCCATCATTTTTTTGGAAATATAAGTCATACAAAACTAGGAGAGATGATGGAAAAACCATAAAAGTGGATATTAGGATGGAATCTCAAACTTAAATCAAATGATGCATGCTTAGTTAAAAGATTTACAACATTTCCCAGCTTTCTTCATACAGGATGCAAGAGAAGGAATTTAAATTATACTACAATAAATGTAGGCCGGTGAAATTACCCTAAGCAGGAATTGCTATTACTATGAAGCACAATTTCAGTTTGAACTAGGGTCCAAGTGTAGAATCTATACGTGCGTGAATATATTAAGTTGTGGACCTATGTTACCGAGTAAAGTAATCCTAAAAATCTAATGGCTCGTTGACATAAAACATATAAAAATAAAAGATGAAAATCACAAAACATGAGAAACAAATAAAAACAAGTGGAATAAAATGGAGGACAAAAGTCAGAATTTGAAGAAAACACTATGAAAACCGAGCGGACCCCTAAGTGAACATACACTTGGTAAAATAGGCTCGTGAGAGTGTGATTGTCTGAAGTCCTTGTCCCTTTATTATTAAAACAATTAAATTCACAAAATAAAATAAAAATTCTATTGCTAGGTTGTTCTTCTCCTCTCTCTCTCTTTGTTTTCTCCTTGCTCTCTCCAATCAGATCACAAAGAAAGATATGATCTCCACATAACTTGGGTGCACCGACTCTTCTAGAAAAGTCACCTTCACTCCATGGTCCCTCGTAAAGAAGTAAACCAAGAGAATTGTAAAAAATATGAAAAATAATTATTTACAAAAAGAAATAAAAGCAACTATATGCAAATAAATAAGGTAATCAGTATCCTACTTCCTTCCCGGCAATGACACCATACTTTTAGCTCACTGAATAGGGGTTCCTAATGCTCAGTCTTGGCGTACATACGGTGTCCAACATGTCAGATCTGACAATTATTATAGCGGCTGCTCTCGTGGTACTCAAAACATGATCAATTGAAATAAGATAACTATCAACCCACAATATGAATAAACATGGAATAAATGTGTGGGGTGAAATTTATTATACCCTACAATAAATGGACAATGAAAAGTAGAAAGAATCGAACCACTAAGATCAAACTAGATGGGAATAATTATTATTAATTAATAAAAGTCAATAATAATTATTTTTATACTTTTTTTGCCTTTTTTTTGTTGGTTTTAGATATGTTTACTATTTGCATTTTAACTGTTTCAAATTTTTATTTTTTAATGTTGAAATGTGAATTTCTTTTGCAAAATTTTCATCTATTTTTGTTTTTAAGATATATTGTATATCTATATATGATAACAATGATATGAATATTTTAACAATATTATCATATATATAATACGTAAATATATATAAGAACACTTATTTTAATTTTTTAAAGGTTTTTAAAATATATTTTAGATATTTATATGTAATAATAATATAAGTATTCTTATGTTCACATAGTACGTAAAAGGTATTATAATTATATATAGGTACTATCAAAAATCGTGAAATAAAATGTTTTATGTTTTCAATATTTTTCTCTAATTCGTGATTATATATATTTTACTTTTATGTATATTTATGATATTAAATATAAAACAATAGTAGACATAATAAATAGGTTGATTTATTTAGGGTTTCAAAATGGAAAATAGTATATAGAATTTGCAAAAATATTTTTAGTATATAGTATATAATAGAAATAAAAATATACAATAGAAAACTTTTTTTGCAAATTTTTAGATGTTTTAACAATTTTATAAGTTTTTATGGCTTTGCTATGTTAAATGTTTTATTTTTGTATTTTATTGTGATTTTTGGTCTTGAGTAATAATATATAGTATTATTATACTTTAATTTTTTATATTTTCAAAAGTAGTTTTCTAATTTTCGTTTTTTTATTTGTAAATAGGGAATATTTAGCTCGTAGATCATATTAATCAAAGTAAAGAGATACAAAATGAAATAAGAAGAGGTATTATTGAGATAAAATATAAGTACATGGGTCTCCATGCAATTTACTGCAAAGTTCAACAGTTGTATTACAAATTTGATTACTAAATTTATTAATAAAAGACAACATGGCCCAAGTGGAAAATACCCAGGTCCCTCACACATGTAGGCACATGAGGTGACCTGGCAAATGACCAAGATGCAATATACAAGAAAGTGAGGGGGTCATATGTAATTTTTATGATAGTTTTATACTAGACATAATATTTATAAGACCATGTAGAAAATGCAAAAGATGTGCGGTTGTATATAAATTTACCCAGTAATGCTTCATCGTTCGCTCCTCCTTGCGCCATGTTGTTGATCGTGTGGCGATGGAGCGCTTCCTTTCACCTTATTCTCCAACGACAAAGATCACACTTGGAGATAGGTCGATGATCGGATGGTTCTGGGGTCATGTTCAAGAATACTAAGGAACATGGACCTACTAAGCTATGATCCACTTTACATACGTTCTCAGGCCTTCTCTACCACTAGTAAGAAGCCCGAAAACATTTTGGTAACTTTCTAGTGACTTCCTGTGCTACTAGGAGGGCTTAGATGGGTTCGGGACCCATCAAAGTGGTCATAGAGCTCATGGTCACCTGGAGTTCTAAATAAATCTTAGTCTTGCCTCCAACAGATCACCAATGCTCAAAATCTACACAAAATGAATGAGGGGTGCAAGGTGAATATGCTCGATCCAAGGTTGAAGCTTGATACGCACGTGGATGAAGGCAGTGAAGAGCCCTGACAATAGGTGGTGGAGGAAGCTCGTTAGACCTCGATTCTGGTAGAATCGAGGTTGAAAGGTGAGGCATTTGGCACGGAATGCAAGATGATCATGAATGTGGTAATAATGGGGTTAAATACAATTGGAATACGAGTGATTTTGGGCTCTATCTTATGGCTCCAACAAACAGAAATCTAAGAAATTAAACTATCCTAAGGATTAACTATAAAATTAAAGATTACACAATGAAGAAGGAAGA
Organism: Ottelia alismoides; assembly: GCA_037367405.1. NCBI lineage: Eukaryota > Viridiplantae > Streptophyta > Magnoliopsida > Alismatales > Hydrocharitaceae > Ottelia > Ottelia alismoides. Next base: position 157,328 of record JAZKJV010006123.1, read on the forward strand.
AAATGTTAGATAAAAAGAGAATAAAACAGCTTGTACATGGTGGTTCCATGGATCGTAGAGGCTCATCGAAGCAAGCTTCTGATGAACCTTGGATCACCTCATACGTCACCTTCACCACATCCACTAGGAGGGGAAACACTCGCTGTCACCTAGAGCTTCTACCCTGAGGTCCAATTGAGGTTATAAATAGGCAATAGGGATCAAAACCAAAAAAAGAATAAGGTGGTTGATATTTATATGCGGAGGTTTTGGCAAAAATGGCAAATTCATTTCATAAGGGAGGAGCATTGTTGGTGGAAGCTAAGGGGTCAGTGTGCAATAGGGTTGTGGAAGTTGCAAGAAGGTGGGCGTCTTGAGTAGGAAGGTGGAGTGGAGGAACCGTAGAAATGGGTAGAAGAAGGAGACCCCGTGACATCTGACAGAAGTCAGAAGTTGGAAGGTATTATTGATCGAGGTCAACAAAAGACAACGCTTGATTTGACGAAGTTGACCCATCAGAGAAATTAAGGGAATAAATTTCCTTGTTAATTCGTTTAGAATTATTAAATTGTTTTATTAATTTTTGGTTAAAACATAAAATTATTTGTAATTCTATGTAGATTTTATTCTGATTTTTTACTTATTTTTGCAAGATTAATTATTGGATGCTAATATTTACATGTATATGCATAGGTATATATATTTATATTTAGCATATTCTTATTATTATTTTGTATACATTTGATTATTTTATATACATAATTTCTATATTTATAACTTATTTAGTTACATATTTATATATTTTTATTATATTGTTTCGATTTTATTTATTCACTTAAATAAACACGTACATGTATTATATATGTATGGTTTACCTATATATTTTAATACATTATTTATTTTTAAATACTTTAATAGTTTTATTCAATCTTTATTATTTAAATATACTTCGAATAATATTTAAAAATATATAAAACTATAAAGAAGTTAAAAATATAAACAATAAATATACCTAATATTATATACAGGTATACAATATATAGGGACCTTAAAGTGTCTTTTGCATCTTAACTCTAAATTAAATGAAACCACCTTAATTAAACATATAGTTAAACTTTATTAATAATAGAGGTGAGTTTGGTCAATTTTGAGTTTGTATAAAGGACATAAAAGTCTGTGAATTTTTGGGAAATAAATTTTGTATTTCTTTTTGTATTTTTATGTACAACTTTCATGTAGATGGTTTATTGATTTGAGGTGCAAAAATGGGAAAATAAAATAGGTTCTAAAATTTCATTTGTTGAAGAATTCAAATTAGGGTTTTTGAAGTGTTTTTTGTGCAGTTTCTCTACCCCATCACCCCCTTTATTCCTTATCGATAAATTTATCATGATGGCTAGGTCTTGGGGTCTTAAGGTCATTCAACGTATTTGGCACTTCGTTTGGTTTTCTTTTCATTCCTTTATTCATTTATTTTAGAGTTAAATACAGGTTTTATACAATATTTATAGTCAACTATTGAGCAATATCGTGTACAAATTTTTGATATATACATGAATTTACCTAGAGATTTGAGGTAAAAATGAAAGAATAATGGTGATGAAATGGAGATTCATCAGAGTTGTCTACAAAAGGATACATATTGTATGGCAGGTTGTGCTTCCCTTGGTTTAAAGTAGCATTGGAATAGCGAAAACATGCTTCACCGAGAGATCGAAGGGGAATTCCTAGAACATAGTTCCAGGTCATGCTTTTCCCTCGCTTGGGTTTCCATATAAAAAACACTATGTCTTTGTGGTTTGATATACTTATATTTATATGATTTGTGAATTATTTTTCTGTTTGGATATTGTTACTAGATAATCGTATATTGCATAATTCATGCCCCCTCTTATGTTGGACTTACACAAATAAAGCAGGTGTACATGTACTAAGTCAAGAAAATACATATAACTTTTGAGAAAGCTCTGATCACGGTACCAAGGTCCAGTCTTGGAGGACTTGTGGTGTACGTCTAGTCAGCTTCAACAATCGATGTATTGACCGCTCTCACGGTGCGTGATACCCAATCTAAGCGATGCAACAACAGTTAGCCCATAAATGATAGATAAATCCTATGAAAATGCATGTGAGATAAAATTTATTATTACTCTACAAAAATATTTATAATGACAAACAATAGAGGTCGAATAACTTATAAGAAACGCTGGATAGCTTTGTAAATAATAATTATTGCTAATTAATAATATATGTTTTGTAATTTTAGATCTTTTTCTTATTTTTATGCGGGTTTTTTATTGTATTTGACTTTTAGGAACTTTTAATGGTTTTGTATTTTTTTATATTTTTAGTAATGTTTATGGAATTATAGTAAAATTTCATGTTGTTTTAAAGTATTAAATATATCAAAACAATGTAGAGATTAATTTGTTGAACGTGTTTTAGGTTAAATAAATATAAAATTATCCAAAAATATATTAAAACAATATTTATTATATAATATATGTTATAAAGAAATGTTTGAAACAGAAAGATAAATTTTTAAGTTTTATATATTTTTCACTATTTTTTATAAGTTTTTTAAGGTTTATATTTTGCAATTTTGGAATTTGTATACATGTGATAGATAATATATAAATAAAGCCAATATATTTCATTCAGAATTTGGTAGATGTTTCTCTAATTTTTATGGGTTTTAGAAAATAAACAGAATAATCATGCATGTTTTTGTATTTTTGATAAATAGTAAAAATAACTAAAATAAATGCAAAAATATGTGTCACTAAATAATATTACTGTCACTTATATTAATTTTCCTATAATTTTGAGGCATTAAAAATAGTTAGTAAGACAAATAAACAGAAAAGAGAATGCTATAGTTACATGACCTATTTGCAACATATGAAAACTTGAAATACTTTTCAGAACAGGGCAATAAGTATAAAATATAAAATGTAATTTTCTTCCAGAAGCACCTCACGTAAGGGACTACATGATATGATGAAGACTGGATAAAAGTCCAAATATCGGAAATTCCATGGTCAAAAACAAATCTTCACATAAATATTATACTAACATGAATATTTACGTCACCAATAAAAATATAAAGTGGTGGAGAGTTATGGCTAATATATACCCACAGAGGTGTGTTATCTGACGATGTCTCATAAACCACTTAAGTGCAACAATGGATGGTAGCGCACATCAAGTCACCTGATTTGGATGCTTAGCACCTGGAGCGAGGCTCTAATCCAACATTGGGGGCATCATCAAGAACAACAGAAGAACTCATCCTATAGGTCCTTCGATCAATCGATTCTCATTCCTCTAACATGATCCCTTGATTATAATATGTTCCACATATGTTTGGCATCACTCTGCAGCTATAGGTGCCTAAAAATGGGTCCAGGTTTCATTAAAGGACAGCTAGTCTCTTCTTCTCCTTTAGTGGCCACCTAGAGCTCATGTTCTCTCTGATTGATTTAACTCATAGGTTATCTTGTACGCCTTGGCACCTACATAAAAAGTTCTAGGGGCTGGAGGGGAACAACCTAAACCTAAAGTTGAAACGTACAACAAATGGAGTAAAGGGGGCAGTGAGCTTCCTCCGATCAACAGAGGAGGAGGCTCGATCTCGCTTATCTATGCGAGATCAGAGGGGTAGATGGAGCAGTATGAAGTAGAAGTTGATGGAAGATGAAATTGTGATGGAATGGAGTTGGAACATGGTTGTGACAAGGAGAAATAGAGGCTAGATCTCTAAGCTTTGGCATACTTTAAACTAATGGATTAAAGCTAAAACATTAAGCAAACAAACTAAATAAATCACGCAACTAAAAGCTGAAACGAAAAACTACCTAAAAGGCAAGTAAACTTCAACTCAAATCCAGGAAACCATGGAGCAGGAGACCACATCAGAGTTGATACTCGGTAACAGAGGATTGCCTCTCCGGTGGCTTCTTCTCCTCACAGATGCGTCCACGAGCTTCCTACTATCACCAAGAGACGTAAACACAAAAATGTCCGGCTTTACGATGGTCTAAGAGGGATCAAACTTCAAAAATGGATTTGGTTTCTTATTTATAGACAAGGAGAATGGCTGCAAAGATCGTGAATGTGTAGGCGATGGAATGCATGTACAACAACAATCAAAGTACAGCGAGATGGGGGATCATATGCTTAGGATTTATTATGAAGAAACCATAATTCATCAAGCAATGAATCACCTTCATAAAATGGGTGAAAGTAAGAGGTTCAATGGTTCTAACAAGACGACATCGAAGATTGGACAGTTGACCTAAAGTCAAGTGTCCACGTACCATGATTGGGCCACCAAAGCCGGTTATGCGACAAAATAGAAATAGAAAGGGAAAAATAAATGGAAATAAAAATTGCTATGTATTTGTTAATAAAAATTCCAAATATGAAAAATATTCCTTATTTTCAAACTATTTTATTGATATTTTATTTTTCTTTTACAACCTTATTTATTAGATGTTAATTTCTAATGTGTACATGTAAGTATGTTTACCTATATTATAGGTATTTTGATTTTTATTTTGCATTTTTAAGTTTTATTTTCTTATGTACATATTTTTATATATAAAATATAATTAAATACATATTTACATATTTTTACTTTATTTTTGTTTATAAATCAAAATAAATATATTCATATATAATATAAGTATAATGTACTTATATATTATAATACATTATTTATATGAATACATTTTTAATCATTTTTTATTATTTATATAATTAATATATTTTAAATAATATATAATTTTTTTTAAAAATACGAGAATGGTAAAAACATGAAGAATAAAATATACAAATGAAATTTAAAATACATAGTACATTCGGACACTAGAAAGCTAGCTTTTGTATATTCAATCTATTTTTAATGAAAATAAATCATTTAATAGATACTTTAATTTTAAATGCAATTTATGGGATTTTGGTGAATATTTAATTCACATGGAGAATATATTGATCTATGAAGTTCGAATTACCATTTGTTCATTTGTGTCTCTTAATTGCACTTTGCATATTTTTATGTGCAATTATTTTTTGTAAATTTCTATGTTCTTTTACGTACAAGTTTCATGTAGATCATTTTATTATTTGCGTTGTATAAAAGGAAGAATAAAATAGTACAATAATGACTATTTACAAGGTTTAAAATTTGGGTTTCATGTATGCAACGTTAGACCTTATCTCCCCCTACTTTATTCCTTGTTGACCACGTTAATATTGACCTGGTCTCCGGGTTTAGAGTCATTTAGTATCTTTGATACTTCATTCTTTTCTCTTTTATTATTTTTCTTTTGGATTTAATTACATGTATTTATATAGTATTTATAGACTAATTATAGATGAATAATGAATGCTAATCTGTACAAGTTAGCCATATTTATATGTGTTTTAATAGGGATTTAACTATAATGGAAGAATAAAGGTAGATGAATGGCTATTCATCATCCCCCTATACCTATCTTTGATAGTTCCTATCAAAACACTTATTAGAAGAATTAGTGATGTTAAAGAGAAAATAAATAAAAGGAAAATAAATAAAGTTAGAATGATTACTACTTGTAAACTTATATTCATAAAATATAATTTCAGAGCTCAACTAAGACCTTTAGATTGTTAGTTTGTTTGGAACCTTATTGGGAATATTATCTAGAACTTAATAACCCTCATGTCCATAAGTCTCTGTTCATGTCTCCTACATAGCTAGGTCAAATAAGTCGCTTCATATGCAAATCCTTTTGACTATGAGTCTTACTTGTACATTGAAAATGTGTGTAGATTTTCTCATCAAAAATACCAAGGAACAATCTCCCTTAATGAGATATCCCTAATTCCCCAATCTCACTACCCATTCTTTGAGGACGTGTGTATTCCCCTCTAAGTTCTAGTGCATCTGTCTCAAGAAGAGGGGATACAGAGAAGAATGAACTGTGACCAGTGTAGCCACATGTCCTATGGAGCTTGATTAGTGTAGCCAAGTCTCCTGCTATATGCAATCTTGAAATACGACTTTGAAATACAATTCTATATTATTTCATACATATTCTAATGGGATTTGAATTTTTATTAGACCATTGCTCGTCTATCCATTTTGGAGTTATTGATTTTGTAGTTTTTTTATACCATATACATCAGAATTTAAATAGGGAAATTTTCTTCTTGGGTAGTAAACTAGCCTTATTTTTAAGCTTTATTGCCACCTATATTATCTTGTCTTTAGGCATCCATGCCATTACAATGGGTTGGGGGGAACATGCCACTTATTGTGACTATGTATGTTTCCATACATGTGCTTTCTTAAGCTAAATAATCCTGACGTCACTACCTCCTCAGAGTTGAGCTAAGTGTTGAGTGCATCGTTCAAGTTAGGTCATTATTAGTAAGAGTCATGTGTGCGCTTTGAAAAACTCTACATAGGCTAATTGAGATGACATGATAGCACAGTCTTGTAGACTCAAAGATTTAAGTCTCATTGACCTAAAAGTCTTATTTAGAATTATGGAATTCACAACGATTTACAAAGAAATTTATACAAGGTATATGTTGGTTTGAAGAAAATTTATTTAAGATTTTGTACAACATGTACATGTTTTATTCGAAGAGTTTTTGCAAGGATATTATTTATTGGGTTTTATAATAATTTGAAATTATTTTTGCAAACATTTTTCAAACATTTTGAAAAATTATTTCGCAAATAATCTTACAAAGATTTTTTCCAACATTTTTACAATCATTAACAAAGCATTATATATTCAAAGGGTTTGAAAATATTTTCGAAATATTTTTCAAAGATTTTTAAAAGATACTTCAAATTGTTAAATAACCATTTAAAAAATGTTTTGAAAAATAGTTTTAAACTAATTTTTGAAAAAACATCTCAAAAATTTTCTATACGTATTTACTAGAGGGTATTCTTTACATTTGATTTATTGTATACCCTTACCAAGTATGTTAGTCATATTATTAAAAAATTACAAAATCATGATTTATAACAAATTTATTAATGAATCTCCATTTCATCACCTTTATTCTTTCATTTTCTCCTTAAATCCCTTGTTAAATGCACATATATAACATTCTTTGTACGAAATAAAATTCAATTATTGACTCACAAATACTATATAAATACTTTTACTTAATTCAAAAAAAATAATGAAGGAAAGAAAAGAAAAAAAATGAAATTATGAAAATACTGGATGACCCTAAACTCCGAGACCAAGTAAATATTGACTTGGTCGATCCGAAAAAAAGTAAGGGGAGATAAGGCCAATTAACTATACAAATAACACATAGAAACCTAATTTAATTCATCTGTAAATAGATATTTTGTACCTATTTTAATTGTACTTTATACACCTCAAATAAATAAATGTTTTACATGAACATTGTACATACAAGTACGTAGAAAAATAAAAAAATTAATTACACCTAAAAATAATACACAGTGTGACTCGAACACTTAGAGTAAAAAGCCTAATGCATAGTGTGACTGGGACACATAGAGGAAAAAGCTGCAAACAAAACTTCACATACCAATAATCCTCCATGCAAATAAAAAATTGACCAATATCACCTTTATTATACATAACATTAAATTAACTATCTAATGAAAGCAGTTTCATTTAAAATGAAATAGAGGTGTGAATGTCAGCTTTTGGGTTCCCAATTTCTCATATACTTGTATATTATCTTCAATTTATTTATTCTTTATATCTTTACCCCTCTTGTACTTTATATACTTGTAAATATTAATTGAAATATATTAAAAATAAAAACAAAAATATATACATTAAAAATACGTTAAAATAAATCAAGTATTAAAATATATAAGCGTATTATACATGTAATTTCCATACCCCTATTTATTTAAGTACACAAATAAAATCAAAAAATAAAAATGAAAATATGTAAAAAGATATTGAAATATCTCATAGATACATAAAATATGTACAAACAATAAAAAAATATAAATATAAACAAGCAATACAATACTTAAAATACATGTCTTTATACCTATATACACATTTAAAATTAGCACACGATAAATAAGGTTATAAAAGTAAATAAAAATCAAGATTAAATAGTACATATAATAATATACATTTTTATCTTTTGACTTTTAATTAATATAATTTTTCTTATTTTAAATAAATTTATGAAGTATTTCATCCCAACCTACTTTCTAGTTGGTCTACGTGGACCAACTAGAGGACTCGGACTGTTGACCGCTCGGTCAACCATCCTTCTCCCCCTCTGATGATTGTCAGATTCACATGAGACCTCTTCTTCTCCCATTTCTTACTCCACATCAACTATACAATTTTATTCGAGCAACACTCCGACCTGTAGCTCCCTCATCCCTCTTACATCCCCTAGTTCTAACTCCCACCAACCTTGCCTCTTCGTAACACAATCCACCCACGAGATCACCCAAAAACCTTTATGTATAAATAAAACCCAAATCACCTTTTTTTATTTTTAATCCTCTTTCAGCCCCTTTGTAACCCCAAACCTCGATTAGTTGAGACTCTTTGTGCTAGCAGGAGACTCATTGAGCATTAGTGAGGAGAAGAAGTGTTCGGAGAAAGCGGTCCAGGTCTCATCATAGTTCCTCCGACGAAGCCTCCTTCTGCTCCCTATGTTGTGGGTATGTGTTGATTTAGATAGGTTTTTATTTAGTATTTTCCTTGATCATATTAGTTTACATCTAATTATAGTTAATTAGCCAGTAGGTTAGCAAAATTTCATAGATCTTTATTTGTTGAAGTATAAGCTCTAGCTCTGATTCATCATGCCTTACCCTATAATCCACCCTGCTTTAATCTCCATTTCATTCCTGGATGCATTTTCCATTAAACACCCACCTGTTCCACCTTAATTCCACATGAATTAGGTTAAATCGAGACTCGCCTTCCTCCCTATCCCAGAGGTTCATCGCCATGCTATCCAACATCAACAACTTGTCGAGGACCTTCACATTTATTTGAGGGATTTTTTTGTGCAAGTGAAGCAACATGGGAGCCTTTAGGAGCGAGGAATTGAAGAACCTTCAGGGATATAGGTTACGTAAATAGAAATGATCCCTAGGTGCCCACTGATGGAATTTGGAACCCATTGAATCTTCTTGTAGAGGTGGTTGAATCCCATGAACTCGTGGAGTTTAATTGAGAGGAGGAATAACACCGGAGATGCCAAGAATCAACGCTCTACGGTTGGGAAAGAACACCTTCTTCCAGATTCTTCATGAAACCTTCAAGGCCACATGATCTTAAACACAACCTACATCTATATGGGCAATCCAATATCAGAAAACCATTACGCCCTCGAGTGTCATCAAACTAGCTTAAGTGAACCATGTCGCAACCACCACAACCGTTCATCAAAGCCCTTTATCAGTAATTTTCATAGACCCCCTATCATGTTTTGTATTTATGTTTTATCCATGTAAATATCAATTGTGGTGTTCAATATTATGTAATATTTGCATGGAACACCCCCAAACTTCTTATTATTTGTACCTTAGTTCTCTCCTAGGTCACTTCACGTGCTTGTGCATGTAATGCCCTAGGATTTTTACATCAAAGGCCTTATGACTTTAGGTATTTATGTTTACTCTTATAATTTGTATAAATAGTGTTATATTTCCTGAAATATTGCTAGCATGACCTTGTATTTTCTTTTAATTGCATTTACATCCATACCAAGTGCATATTAAATTAGAATTTCATTGGAAAAAGTGCGTAGGTGCCACTGAACTCCGTTTTTAGTTTCTTAAATGCATAACATTAATTAATATACAAGTAGGTCGCTACTAGTTCTATATTTTTATTTCACATTTTTTATTAAAAATAACATTTTATTACAAAAAAATATTTGAAAATTTATCTACAATGCGTGATACATATATTTCTCACACATATATTTTTCGAGGCATTTCAAATTAATTCCTGATTTGTTGAAAATAAAAAAGTGTATTCCCTATTTAATTATAAAAATATCAAAAATGATTAAATCACTATTAAAAATTCCAAAAAAATAAAGTATTGATATCATTATATATTCTACTTCAGACCAAAAATCACAAATAATATAAAAAGAAAACATTCAAATTTTAAAAACCCTAAAGAACCATAAAAACATAAAAATTTCATCTAAAACATAAAAAATAGTTTATGTTATATTTTTTCTTTATTATATATAAAAAAGTTTTGTTAAATTTTCAAAACCCATAACAATTTAGTTATTTTATTGTAATCTATATTTTACACATTTGAATACTCTAAAAATACATAAAAAATAGAAAAAAACCTACATAAAAATATCAAAATAGAGAAAAAAATTAAAAAACAATTTATTTTATGAAATTAAGTACATATATATAAATATTAAGCCATGTATATGCTATATAAGCTATACATGATTATACAGTGTATATTATTATTACATAGAATTATATGTTATTACAAAAAAGGAATTAAAATATTACAAAATTTAAAAGGAAAATTAAAAAAATCAAAATTAAAAATAAAACAAAAAAAAACAAAAAATCCATAAGAATTAAATATAATTTAAAACCCGCAAAAATTAAAAAATGTAAAAAGTAAAAAAGTAATTATTATTAATTATTATTAACTATTAATATTTATAGCTATCTTCCATTACACTCAGTGGTTCAACCCATACAACCTGTCACTATACCAATCTTTATAGGGTATAATAAATTTCACCTACTACTTCTCTGATTTGATTTATCATGTGATGAGATCTAAGAGAGGGCTGATACAACGATTATCGGATCTGACTTGTCAGACATCGCATGTTCCTACAAGACTAGACATTACGTACCTCAATTTATCCCGTCAATAAAATATCACAATTGTTGGGTAGTGACAAATAGGATAGGAAAATGTACATATTACTTGATTTATTTTCTATTTTTATTTCAATTTATTTAAATAATTATTTATATATTCTAATCATCTCTCGTTGTTGACTTTTCTGTAGGGGCCCACTATGCAAGGACTATCTTCTAGGAGACCAAGGCAGCCAAGTAGAACAAAGGTCGGTCCCTTCTTTGCAGGCTAGCATGAGAGAGCAGGAAAGAAGACCGAGGAGAAGAGTAGAGAAAAGTCATTGTATTTTAGGTTTTATTTTTATTTTTTGAGAGAGTGAAATTTGACAATTTGTGTAATGATTAACTCTCTAGACACTTAGACACTCACAAACCCATTTCATAAGGTGTTTGTTCACCTAGGGGATCAGCTCGATTTTTGTCATGTTAATTTCTCTTCTACATTTTATCCTCCTTATTTTCTCCTTATTTTATTCCATTTCTCATCTTTTGACTTTTTGCCTTTTTATTCTTAGTTTTGTATGCTTGAAGACCCTAGTTCCATGTTTTTATGTGGTGGAGCCAAGTAGCAATAGGTCCAAACACATACTAAAATTTTGTAACTATAGATCATTGGACATAGTTAAATTAATAAACCATTGCTTCCTGAGTAGACGTTACTACTAAGACAGTTCTCACTTGCACACATAAAGGATAGGTTTATGTTTTCGCACATATCATCTTGCATGTAGATTGCTAGAGTCAAGTAAATATCCTTATCTCTAGCATGTGCATTCATTGATTTTCATGCATAGACTTTTCTGAATAGCTTCCCATGTTTCTTGGACTTAAGCAGTAAAAGCAATCAAAAAATTTGTAAGACATTTACTTTTCCAAAAAAACCTAAAAATATGATAACCAATGTTTTGGGAGAGTAATCCCCTCATTATCATAGGTACTCTACTAACCTAGTGAGCAACTTACAAATAAGGATTAGAACCCCAACCCTGGACTTGTGACATTAGCACTTAGGTTGATTCTTGGGCCTTATTATTGCTGAAAGCACTTGCCTCAGATCTTAGATTAAGTAGTTTGAAGTTCTAGTAGGTTTGCTATGCCGACATGAACACAACAACTTTAGTCTACTACACCTATGAGCTTGTACATAACTGCTTTGTTACCTAACTTTAAAATAGTAAATATAAAAGATCGAACCTTCACGGTCTTCACAGTGTTGAGTAGGTGAATCGGGTATATTTGATTTGTGTTTGTTATGCATGTGTTTAATCATTCTATATATTTGTGTCTTTTTTGCTCATATTTTGATGTGATTATCATGCTCTCTCTGATCCCTAACTCTTGAAAACTAAGATGGATAACTGGAGAAACTTTTATCTAGACTTCGTAGATTTCTCTCACTACTATAGTCAGTACACCTCCATTTTTTCAAGAGAAGTATTATCCATACTTTTCTTTTTGTACATATCCTCCTTTAGAGATGGACCCTTCTCTCGAATGGTCAAACATACATCTTTCTCACCACAGTGTCTGCCATTCATTTTGAGTACCCGCCTACACCAATGCCACTACCACAGTTATCTTTCCCACCATCACCCTCACATGATGCTACAACATTAGATCTTCCTTGTTTGGAGCTAAATCTTGAATACTGACCCATTTAGTCTATCAAATGTAGAAAAATATAGAGACTGTCACCGAACAAAATAAGAGACACATCATCGCTTCACCTTCTAGTGTGATAGATTAATGAGAGGCTGCCCATGAGAGATCAAGTCTGAAAAAATAAAAAAATAAGAAAAATATAAAAACTCCAAAAATACAACAATGGGATACACCTCGCAAAGAAAGATTGTGAGGAGCGGGCACCTGTGACATCCACTTTAACCACACATGTACATAACATAGTTCTCATTGAACTACCTATCAAGGATGACTTTGTACAACCTTATAGTCACCCTTGTGTACTCATTGATTTTGACTTCTTCCCTAATAAGGAGGAAATGAACATGAAGTGGTTGGTGCTATTCAAGCTATTAGTGAAGCCACACTTCGTTAGTCTATGGAATTTTTACATGCACCCAAAGGAAAGAAGAGACATCGCATGACTGAGCACCACATTTTGATTATCTCCACTCTCAAAACTCTATCAGTCATCGTCTACCCAACAAGGAAAGGGACACTAATACACCCTTCGTTATATGTGCCATTTCTAACCATCATTTTGATCACACTCTCCTTGCTAGTGGTGTGTCAATTAATATAATACCCTCCTCACTTATCGTGACACTTAATCTCAGGCCTCTCAAGAAAACTTGGATAATTTGTCATTTTGTTAACCGATCAATAAAAAGGCCAAATGGCATTCTTGAAAACATTATCATTAAGATATAAGGGATGAACTGCATTGTAGACTTTGTTGTATTGCTCATTGGGACCTCTACCTATGTGGGGCGAACTCCAATCATCCTCGGTCGGCCTTTTCTCTCTACTACAAGGTCCATTATTGATTACGGATATGTAGAGATAGACATTCATTCACACAATGAAAGCGTTTTGATTGAGACAGTCACTACACCCACTACCACTCAGAAAATCACCCTTGATGAGCGTGTACCTTTGTAAGCTGATTCAAAGGACTATGACCATGTTGTCGATATCAGAGATGTTTGCTACACCATGGACTATTTCGACACCTGAGAATTCCTCTTCAAAGGGGACGACTCAGAAGACATAGATCTATGTGTTACCTTTTCTTGTATGTGGACACGTATTGATGAAATCCACAACATATACATCATACATACCTTACCTCGGAGGGCTGAGAAAGTAAAGACTTTCTAGACCGTACTTGAATGCACTTCTTTTACTGATAAGTTCGTGCCTTTTCATTTTGACACCATTGAGGATCTCCACCCATGTCGATCTTTATCAAGCTTCATCAGTTGTCGGCCTCGATATCGACTTACATATTGTTAGATCCATTCCTCAATGGTCGCATAAGAATGTAAAGTTTCTACCTTCTTGATCATTATATATTCATTAGCTTATAAATAATAACTTTCATTTATTTCATTCCATCTACCATTTCTATAGTATGTCCCGATCAATGTATTTGCCTTGCTAAGGATGTGCTTTAACCTAAGTACAGGGGATGTGGGCAAGTTGAGTATTCTTTCTTTAATTTGTTTGATCACTCTTATGATTTCTTATACATATGGATCTCTAAACCTAAGTATAAGGGGAGTGATGTTGTCCATTCTCTCATCTTTATTTTTTATTTGCCAATTCTTTAAATCCCCTCGCTTGTCTCCTCACTTGTTGATTTCTATTCTGTACTTAGGGATCCTTCACCCTGACTATAGGGGGAGACAAGCCAAGTTGAGTTTTCATTTGACATTTGATCATACAAGTTTTATGTACAGTCTGCTATACTTAGGATTAGTTGATCGTAAGTATAGGAGGATGATTAACTTCTCATTATTTGATTTATCACTGTTGTATAGCATTTTCTATAGTCATCACAAGTTATTCCTTCCTTTTTCTCTTTGATCACTATGAGGACATAGTTCGTGCTATGTAGGGGGGGTGTAGTATGTACATTGTATATACTTTAGCCATAACTCATACTTTCATATTGCGAGTAATAAGGCTAATATATTATGCTGGGTAAGGCTATACAATAAATAAATTGTAAAGAACATACCAAAATTATTTGTAAATACAACTAAAAAACCGATTTAAAACTGTTTTGCAATATGATTTGAAAAATGGTTGTAAATATCCTGAAAAATCTTTTGAAGTCGCTTGGAAAATAATTTTGTAAAGATGCTTCGAACCACTGCAAAACTTTTTGTAAATGTTTGCAAATATTTATTTCATTTACTTGAATAAAATGTTTTGAAAATTCCTTTACAAATCATTTGGAAAATGGTTGCAAAAATAATTTGAAGAATCAATTTATAACTTCATAAAATATTTGCAAAATAATTTTCAATTTTCATAAATGCTTGTAACTTTTTTTTTAAAACATGATTTGCAAAATAAAGTTTCAAAATGTTTGTAAAAGCATTTTTAAACTATTTTTGGAGCCCTATATATAATTGTGAAAATAATAACTCTAATAGATACTACATGTATATATAACACCCTTGTATATAGAACCTGTGAATAACAACTGACACCTTATGTACAAATTCTCAGTATATAATATACACTAAATTCTTATAAATATGGTCACACTCCCATGGAAATATATGTATATATACCTTTTACTAATCTTTATCGAAAATCCTTGAAAAAATTTAGCATTTTCAAAACCTATAAAAATTGGAAATAGTTTCGAAAATTTTCATAAAAATTTGCAAAACTCCTTTAAAAACATCATAAATAGTTCAAAACTAGAAAATTGTTTCACAAATTTTTTCTTGCATTGCATTACATGTGCATTTTAGGAATAATAATGACAATTGGACACGTCTAAATAAAGTCAGAAGATTGGAGCTTGGTCTAAACTTCAATCCACTTAATTTCAGAGGAACCTGCTAAAGTCTAGAATTGAGATGCTTTAGGGCACTACGACTTACTTATATAGATTCCATGAGACTGCGTTCATTAGTCGATTCAATGTGTCTAACTAGAAATTTTCTTGTCATCCATCCTACTCTTGAGACAATGGCTTCACTTGAGATTTTGCACTTAATGCGTACCTCAACTCCGATGGATTGTTGAAATATCCTGGAGTCTATGTCTAGACAAAACTAGTCCGCTTCTTCTTGCATGCCTTAGGAACTAGTCTTGGGGACTACCAAAATTCATACTTCAACCACTTGTTTCTCTAGTATCATGGACATCTAACATTGGTGTCATGAACAATAATTCCAAAACCTCAAAACTTGAGCGGAAAAAACAAAAGATTCTGTATGCGTTGTGGAAAACAAGAATGTAGAGTAATGAAAAATAATGAAAATATCCAAAAAGAAGCCTACACAAAAATTCCAAAAACTTTACGCTTCTATAAAAGCTCTGCTTCTTGATGGAAACTTGGTCAGAATGACCGAGCTTCACAAGGAAATGTGACTACACTAGTCAATTTCCACTTCTTTTCCATTTCTTCTAGCTTCTCCCCCTTCTAGTTGTGAACTTGCATGCACCTGAAATTAGAAGAAAATATCCATCTCCCAAAGGATGAGTTACCAAAGGAGGAGACCACTTGCACTTAAAATATAAAGGCCTTAATTGAGATCAAACCTTTGATTTTATTAAGATTAGTTTTAAAATAAAAATCATTCTAAGTTATTTCTTTTTTATCCTTTTTTTCTTTTTATGCACTCATTATAATAATTGCTTGCTAGGGACCATCAAAGGCAAGTATAGGGGGTGATGAATCTCCATTTCATCACCTTCATTCTTTCATTTTAATCTTAAATCCTTAGTTAAATCCATGTATATAACATTAATTTGTATAAAATAGCATTCAATAATTGACTGGTAAATACTATATCATTATAAGTTTTAATTCCAAAAACTAAATAGTAAATAAAAGAAAGAGAAATGATATATTGAAAATATTGAATGACCCAAAACCCGAGACCAAGTCAATATTGACTTCATCGACCGGGAATGAAGTAAGGGGATATAAGGTTCATTAACTATACATACAACACATATAAACCCAAATTAAATTCATCTATAAATAATTATTTTACAGTTAATAGATGTTCTACACGAACATTGTACGTAAAAATACAAATACAAATACAAAGAACAAAGTGACTGGGACATAAAAAGGAAAAAGCCATAAATAAAACTTCAGAGACCAATAAATTATCTATAAAAAATCATAATTTACCAAACTCACTTTTATTATTCATAAATTTAAATTATCTATCTAATGAATGTAGTTTCATTTAAAATGGAGAAGAGATTATATCAAAGTTGACTTTTTGGGTTCCCATTGTTTCTTATACACCTTATTTTATTAAATTTATTTATTCTTAACATTTTCCCTTTTTTTATTTGTACATCATTTTAAATATTTTTAAATATATAAAAAATAAAATCACAAAATAAAATTGTTAAAAAATCATTAAAATAAATGAGCTATTTAAATATATATGCATATTATAGCTATAATATATATACCCCTAATTATTTAAGTAAATAAATAAAACCAATAAAAAATAAAATATGTAAATATGTATGTAAAAATATCTTAAATATATAAATTACGTACATATACTATTAAAAATTTAAAATATACAATAAAAATAACATACTTAAAATACATGTACTTGTACCTATATGCACATGAATATATATCACATAATAAATAATGTTGTAAAAATGAATAAAAAACATAAAAAAATAGTGCATAAAATAGTAATTATTTTTTACTTTATTACTTTTAATTAATATAATTATTTATTATTTTTAAATAAATTTATAAGTTATTTGATCCTAGCCTTTTTCTTGTTGGTTCATGTGGACCAACTAGAGGACTTAGACTGTTGACCACCCGATCACTGTCCTTCTCCCACTCTGATGATTGTTAGAATCACATGTGATCTTCTCTTCTCCCATTTCTTAACCCACCCCCACTACTGAAATAATGAAATTATATACAGTAAAGTTAATCCACATGGCAGATCAATAATCGATGCGATGACCACTGACAAACCACATTAAATTCAACAATTAACCCGCAATTGATATAGCAATGAAAGAAAAAATAAATATGTAATTAACATTTATTATAACACTAAAAATTATATGTATGTGTTCAAGTAGTGTAAAGGTCAAACAAGGGAGCAAAAGGGGAGAATAGTGCAAAGAAACACAAAAATGGGTGCTTCTTGTTGTATATTTTTTGTGGGTTTTGGATTTTATATTTTTTTTCTAGCATTTTAATTTTTATACTTTTTAATACTTTTAATATTACTTTTTTTATATTTTCATGACTTTTTAATTTCTTTTTCTTTTTAAATAAGATATATAAAGTATATAAGCCTATATATACAATATAGTTAATACAAGTATAAATACAACTATAAATAAGCAAAATATAGAAATTAATTTTTTTTGGGTTTTAAAAAATATTCTACTATTGTGTGATTTTTTATGGATTATTTCCACTATTATTGAATTTTAAAGTAAAAAATATCTCAAATTAGGGATTTGATAAATAGGTTAAATTAATTTGGAAACTAAAAATAGCAAATAATGTCCAAAATTTTCCAAATCAATTTTAATAGGTAAATTGTTGGACATGTCATTATGCAATAAATGTTTTTGCAAATATCATTCCTTATCTGAAATGAAGAATAATTATATTGCATAATAGGTTCCTTAGTGCAGTTATGGTTTTGTATCATGGTCATCTTGATGATTATACAATTGTTTATTGGGTTGAATCATAGATACTGGTGCTTAAATGAATATCCAAAGAGTTAGATTGAGGAATCATCGAGAACCATCAAATGAAGATTAAGAGAGGATCTACAACCTGAGAATGAGATGGCAATCCTTTCTCTAAAGGGTAATATCTGACCGACCTTTTGATGCAGGTCATCTACATATGAGATGAGATTCTGAGGTATCGGATTAGTTAGTTCAAAGAGTTGACTTAACGAGATCGAGATAACCGAAGACCTATGTCATATACTGTCATGATATGGGCATGGATCATTTGACTGGATACATATGTGTTAATATATGTCAAAGTATGTACATTTGGTAGACCAATAGGTTGATGACCTAATTAAGGTCTATACACCAACACGCTGGTATGCATACAAGGGCATATGACTAATATGATCTCTGAAAGGGATCATACAAGGTCACTTACTGACCCTGAAGAGATGAGATCATTCGTCAAATATTAAAACCGATCAAATTCCATGCACGGTCGTCTCACTTTGGAAGTTTGACAGAATTTATAAGGTTTGATATATGCTTTTGTAAAGTATATGATCAATACATGGGTATGATATATGCTTTTGGAAAGCATATGATTGATACCGACTCCTAATGATCGAATGAGAACCTTAATGATAAAACCTTGAAGGAGACATTCTAAATGGATCTAAAACTTCGGGTTTATTCTAGGTCATCCAGTATGCAGGATGTACGGGTATTAGGAATACCTGAGGGTGATGTGATCATAAACGACTGTATAACCATGATGCTTCCATTCCTAGGGAGTGATGAAATGGATTTGGATTTTGGTGACTCTCTCAATAAAGAAGTAATATGATAGTGGTCCAAATGTTGGACAATGATTAGAATGTGATACAGACACAATAAAGAGATTAGATTTACAATTTTGATTTAATAAAACATCTATACGAGGTCCGCAAGATCTGGATTTGAGATGTGATCTGAATATCCAAGTCACTATATGTGGAACAATAAAATCGCCATGTCCTTATCTCCATGTATATGCGGAGAAATCACATTATCCTTATAAGAGTTCAAGGATAATTTCATTGTTGATATATGTATCCGAGGATTGAGAGATGGATAAATAATTGTGATTTAATTATCATGAATAATATGAATTTGATTCATATTATATGAAAATTTATCTGTTATTATTGTGATTTAATTATAAAAGATGTCAATGATGTGAAATTATTTTAAAAATTATATTGATTTTGTGTTGTCCATGGATTGAGATCCATGGACTCCCAAAACCCTATATAAGAAGAGTCACCCCTTGCTCTTCAAGTAAAATCAGCAACAACAAGAGAACAACATATGCTCTCTCTCTCTCTCATTTTCTACATGCCAAGTCTCTCTCTCTCTATCTCTCTCTCATTGTTTCCGTCCACTATGGAGCCTTAGAGAGAGTCATCATCGTCACAACATTGTCGTTATGCTACTGGATTGTTTGCTCGTGGATCTCTGTCTCATTCGGTGCCTGCCACTCATGAAGAAGACATAAGATCTCGTGTGATTGGATCAAGAGATTCACCTCTTCGAACATCAACATGGATTGCGGGGAGGATGCGTTTCATCAACGCGCTCGCAGCGTCTCCTCCGTCAGATGAGACTTGAGACATGGGGACTCTTCATTTAGAGACTCGATCGCAATCACGCTTCAAGAGGTAAAACTAATACTTGTTTATGGTTTAGATGAAATGATCCGAGAAATGTTCTATATCATATGGTCTTAATATTTAAAAAAATTTATATTTCGCTGCCTCTAGCAACTAGTACGGCTGGTCACTCTCAATCGCATACGATGTGATTCTCATGCTTCCATGATGCCATTAAGGATTTTCCCATATCCTTCATAAATAATATATAAAGAAAATTATAAAATAAAAAACGGTATTTTTAACGTTTTTAGCATTTCTTTAGATTTTTATAAAGGATTTTGGGGTTTTTTTAATTTTTATGTATTTTCTTTTTCTATTTTTAGTGAATTTTGGTTTGAAGGCTCAAAATCTTGAATAAACAAAATATCTTTTAGTTGTTTCTTTCAAAATGTTTTTAAAATTTTTGGTATTTTATTAAAACAGGAAATATTTTTGACCTTTTTAATTTTAACAAAATATGTAAAAGTCTGAAATTGCAAATCTAAAAATATGGCGTGGAAGTGTTGCAATCCGGAGCCTAACCCTATGGACACTATATTTTATAAGTAGAACAAACACATATAATTTAATGAAAAGGCATGGCCATATATGTAATTTAAAATAACTACAAGGGCCTCTCTATAAAATATCCAAAGATATATAAATGTAGAGGAATGTTTTAATATTAAAATGAAATACATAAAGTTACAAGGGCCTCAATACAAAATCTCACCTCACATGGGACGTAATGTGAGTTGATGTGGTAAGGAGCAAATAATAATTATAATGAGGAACATGGGCTCACATGAAATTTTACCAAAAATAATAAAATGTTACGTTACAGGAATAAACTGCACATAAACAAAAATGTGGGGGATGTATTGTAAATTATGCCACTTAGCGCCATATCTGACGGTCGAAGGGCGCTCAATTGCCATGCATCCGCTCCAGGGAGCACGATGATGATTAATGGAAGAAAGGCCAGGATTAGATCATCGTTAATGATTAGATTATGAAGGGAGACTTCATCCAACAGTCGTTGTGGTACTGGTGGATGTCCTTGATCCGACGATGGAAGAGGGCAGGAGAAGAACAAGGAAGAAGATCCACCTAGACAAGCTTCTTCCAACCAGATCTCGCCCTCCAACGTTCTCTTGCTGTCCAAACTAGCCTAAATGGGTCCTTGCAGCGTCCACTATCATCTAGAAAGCTAAAAAGGCTTCGGGGATGACATGAGTGTTTACAAGAGTTCGAATGAGCAAGCCAGCACAATGAACCTCTGGTGAACCTTAAAATCCTATCAAGAGGGATTCGATCATGGATGACCTACACAAGAAGCAAACCAGGGTCGAGGGTAAACTACCTCGACCTGATTAGGTGGGGAACGAAAGCATGGTGAGGTGATGCGACAATGGCTCTGACGAGAAATGAGGAGGAGCATCGGGATCATACTCCTGGGAGGAGCAGGTTGGAGTGAATAGTGTGGGGTGAAGGGAAATGTCAGGGAAAGAAGGCGAAGGTGGAAAGTGGGTTGTAAACATGGTGCATCGTGGTGGAAGGTTCGCCCAGCTAGCCTCCAGCGAACTTCTAATCAAGAGATCTACACCAAATAATGGAATGAATGCTAAAATAAAATTATAAAATTAAACCTAGGATTAACATATACCGAAAAATGAAAAGAAATGTACGGTACTCGTTCGTAATCAAGGAAGTGGATACCTCATGGCGACGATGGCTGGAGATGTGGAACTGACCTTCAGACCTTGCTTTCACTTGCTTCCAGCGGCTGGAGAAGGCTCCTCTCACGAGCATTAATTTGGAGCACATGCAAGAGAGGCAACGTGGGGGATAAAATGATTCAAAATGGGAAGAAGGCTCGGATGGAGGTTTTGTACTCCTGACGGGGCAGTAGGGAAGATTGAGATAGAACTGGCAAATCAACATTGCAAAGATCAAGGAGATGAGCATATGTGTAAGCGGGGTGATCGAAGAAGAAAAATGCGAGAGGAATTGATCCAAAAAATTGCAAGGTTCGGGCCGCAAAAATTAAAGAAATCGGGTCAAACTAGGTCTGTCAGAAGTTAGGACCTCAGTTAGAGAGTTGATTGAGGTTAACTAACGGAGCAACCTGGTTGGTCCACGTGGACCTACCAGGAAAAAGTAGAGCTAAAATTATTTGAAAAATGACAAATAAATATTAAATTATTTTATTAATTTTCAGTTATGAATAATGTTTATTATTTTCTACAACATTTTATTATTATTTTTATTTAATATTTTGGGCTCTATTATAATTTATATTTGACTGTATATTTATCTCTATTTGGGGAATTTTTTTATTTTATATTGTTGGCTTTATTATTTTATTTTATAAATTTACAGAATTATAAATTGTTTTTATAAACTTGAATATATTTTTATTACATTTTTTTGATAGAATATGTACACTTCAATAAATTAGGCTATATAATATATATGTATAATACAAGGTATTTGATCTATGTATTTTGTATACTTATTTTATTTTAATATTTTGGTTGTTGTTTTAATGTTTTTAAACATGTACATATACTATAAATAAGTTTTACAAAATTTATAAAATATAAATTAAAAATAAAATAAAAGGAATAAATTGAAAATTTTATATAGGTAAATTTTATAATAGGGATCCAAAACCTAACTTTCACACCTTGACTCCAAAAAATATGGAACCACCTTCATTATATTTAATATTGAAAAATAGATGTATATAAAAGTGATTTTGATATATTTTGAGTTTTTATTTATGAGATATGGGTTTGGTAACTTAGCATTTGGCTTTTTTAGAGCACACAAGTACACTGTACATTATTTTTGTTTAAAATCAATTTTGTATTTTTATTTGTATTTTTATCTACAAATCTATGTACAAAATTTATTCTTTGAAGTATAAAAAATATAAAATAAAATTGGTCCCAAAAATGAATTATTGTTGAATAAAAGAATGAGATTGTATTCTGTTTTTGACTCTTATATCCCCCTACTTTACTCCTTGTTGACCAGTCATCGAAATGCCTAGGTCTAGGGTTTGAGGTCATGAAATACCTTTGGCATTATATTCATTTTCTTATCTTTTATTTATTCTATAATTTTGGCAATAAAAACTATATTTATGCACAATAAGTGGAATATATAAAGAATGTTAATTTGTACAAAATAATGCTATTTGCATATATTATCAAGGAATTGTAAGGCCAAAATGATAGAACAAAGGTGATGAAACGGAGATTCATTGCCCCCTCTACTTGCCTTTGTTAGTCCCTAGCAAACACTTATGCAATAAGTGTAGAAAATAAAAATAAAGAAATGAAAAAGGAAGAAAGTGGATTAATTTCTATTCTTAACGCAAACATTTGGATTTAGGTGTGATCATAACCTTGTTGTGAAATAGATTTGAAACACAACATCCTTAGAGAATCCCAAAACTGTAATAAAGTCTCCTTAATAGCCAGGTCAGAATACTTTAACTCGTACACAAAACCTTATGACTATGAATCTCACTTGTATAGTGTACGTAATGGTGGCACCCCTCAACTGAAATGACAAAGAGACTGATTACTCATGTATGACAACCCAATGATTCCCCCATCCAGTAACTCTTTCCTCAAAGAGCGGGGTATTCACTTCTAATTTCAAGTAACAACCGACTTAAGAAGAGGAGGTGGGCAGAAGAGAATGGACGGTAGCCAATGTTGTTACCAATCCTAGGATATTTGATATGTATAGCCTATTCATCCAGCTGCAGGCTCACATACATATGACTTTCAGGCTCAAGCGTTCTTATTGACTATACAAAAGTATACAATCCGACAAACATTTTTTTCCAATATGGTCTGTCCACTTTTTTGGAGGGTATTTTTGAAATATTATATACAACAACATTTACATATGGATTTTTTCTAGTTGAGCCAATAGATTATCCCCCTTTTGAAGCATTATTGCAACCCACAGTCTCATATCTTTAGATGTCTCTACTACTAAACATGATGCAATAGACTTCCCTCCCTAGATGAGGACAAATGTTTCCATTTGTGTACGTCTCATACTGGCAAATCTAATCCCCTCAGGACTCCAATTAAGTTGAGCGACATGAAAGGTGCATGTGTCCAAGTTAGGTCAATATTGACAAGAGTCGTACGTGTGCTCCGAAATATTCTACTGATGCAGTCAAGATGACATTGAACCAAGACTCACTATTCTCAAAGAATTAAATCTAGTAGACCCGAAGTATCTTGATTCTAGTTTCTATAAGTTCCTGTGATTAGGTAGATTTAAGGTCAAACCAAGTTCCATTCTTCAGATTTTACTTGGCCTTCTTCGATGATAAAACTCAATCCGAAAAATGAAAATGCTATGCATAATGCAGAACAATTTTTTTGTGATGCAATTTTCTAAATTTGATATCTTTAATGTGTTTTTGAAAAGGTTTTGCATGTTATTTTTTCAAAAGGATTTTGTTAATGTTTTTTGAATTTTCGGTTTTGTAAATGTTTTTCAGGTTTTTTCAAAATAAAAGTTTTTTGGAAGAAAATATATGTACATATATTTACAAGGGATGCTTACAAGAATTATGATTTTTAAGAATTACACGAGAGTTATTTTATTGTTTTTATAAATAGATATAAACAGTTAGTAAGGAATTTTCGTGTGATGTATATATTCCTAAAACTTATTTATAAATCAATTTACAAACAATTTTGAAAATTAAAGTCCAAATAATTTTTGCAAATACCTTTTACAAACATTTACAAACATTTGAAAACCACTTTGCAAAGGTTTTTCAAAAAGTGTATAGATTTTTTAAAATATTTTTGCAACCCATCTTACAAACATTTGAAAATAGTTTTTAAATATACCTTATGCACATAATGAAAATAAAATTTCACAAACAAAAAATTTTTACAAAAGTTGAAAATATTTAACAAAACATTTTACAAATTGGTATCAAAAGATTTTTTCAAACAAATTCAAACTATTTTTCAAACACTTTGCAAAAAATATTTCTACTTGATTTATTAATCGGTATATACAAAAAGGGTTGAGGAATGATAACCATATATTTATTAATTTATTTAATGAATTATATGTGTGTACATTTATATATATATTATTTTATAAAGTGTATTATCCATAATTATTGAAAATATGAAAGTACGAGTTATGGCTAAAGTATATACCTAGTATATACGACCCCCTACACATGGCATGAGCTATGTCCTTATAGATTAAAAAGAAAAGGAGAAGAAATATCTCATACAAGTATAGAAAAGCATAAAGAATAAATGACTCAAACAATGAAGAAATGAATGAATGAGCAGTCGAGTGTCCCCCCTATACTTAGGATAAACTAATCCTAAGTATAACAGATTGTATAGAACGTAGTGAGGGCCAAGGGTAAGAATGAACAAATCATAACTCGATATTTCTCCCCCTATATTTATGGTAAGATATCCGTAAGTACGGACAAGAAGAGGAGACATTGAAGGTGATCAAAGAATGAAAAATTCCCGGGGTGCAAACCCCCGATACTTAGTACAAAATATGTCCTTAGTATAGCAGAATGTCAAAATGGCAACACTTTTTCGGTGGGAAAAAATGAAAATGAAAAGAAGAAAAGATCACTCAACTCTTGTACCTCCCCTATACTAAGGACGTAATACTTCCTAAACAAGGCAAAACACAAGGAATGGGGTAGATGAAAAGAAAATGAGAGATAGAGAGAAGTAAAACGAAAGCAAATATACAAAGGAGTGGATATACATAGGATCAAAAAGGTATAAAGTGGACCATCTTGCAAGATTGTCAGGGAATCGATCTGACAAGGTACATGTCGATATAAGGGTCCTCGATAGACACAAACAGGTAAGGGTCGACCTAGATGGTATCCTAAGTGATGTCAAAGCGGAAAGACACGAATTGGTCAATGGAAGTAATGTCATCATGTTCATCCTGACGAGTCTAACCCAGGTCGAAACAAAAAGGAATGGACTCTTCTATGTAATTAGTAAGGTTAAGTTCGTCCAACAAGGTCTCAACTGGAGGCTCATCGTCATCATCATCATCATTAAAAGGCCCAAATTTATTGATGAAAGCAATAAGACTAAATTCAACTTCTTTAGTCTCTACTAAGTTTTCCCTTCGCTTAAAGGTATCAATTGTGTAAATGTCATGGATGTCATCAACACAGTGCCAATCACAGAAAGAGGGAACTACAAGGTCTATGCCTCCAGATTCTTCCTCCTTGCTGAAGAAGTCTTGGGTCTCATCATCAGTCACAAAAGAAAACCTCTCTGATATTAACACATAGGTCATAGGCCTCAGGATCGCATAAGTCAAGGGTAGTGACATCAGGTGCAGGAATTTGGTCAGCAGTAGGTGTGGTGATGACCACAACATTCTCTTCATCAGGATGGAATCGGATCGCTCTTGATTCATAATCAATAACGACCTCTTGAAGAGGCGAGAAAGGGTCATTTCAGGATGGTTGGAGGGTTCTCCCCAGTCGTAGGCGTCTCCATGGGCAATATGACTAAACCAATAGTGTGGCTCAAGCCTTGAATCAAAATGGCATCATTCTCTAAAATACCCTTTAACCTCTTTATTGATCCATCAAAAATTGAACGATCATCTTGGTTTCCTTAAGAGGCCCTAAGTGAAGAGACTATACCAATGTTAAGGGTATTATGCTAATTGAAGCAATGTTGTCAAGGAGTGTGATCACATGAATAGTCAGATATGGTGCATCTAATGAATGGTGTAGCAATGTTCCCTTTCCTAGAAGAATTGTGGTGGGTGATGGTGTAGTAGTGTCCATGGTCAAGATATGACGCTTTGATCTGCTCTGCTCCTTCACTTTATCTTCTTGGGTAAAGGAACAAATAAACGGGCAATGGCCTGGTGAAGTGGGAATTTAATGATCTCATGAATAGAATCCACCACTTCAGGCTCAGTCAACATATTTTTGAATTTTAGATCGCCTCCATCCCTTCTTAATTGTGGGAAAAGGCTTTCTTATTATTGTTGTTTTTGTTTGGATCTCTGCCATACAAGGGAGGATACCCGAATCATCAACTACATAAGAATGATTATGAGTTGTGTGTAATTGTAATCCATTGGGTCAAAGGAGGGACATGGGGTCAGTGAGTGTGTGGGCAAGTGATATGGTAGGTGGGCCCTCTCCTCAAAGTATGAATCAACAATGCGTCTCCCGAAACCTTTTTTTATTTTTAAGTTGTTCTCATTTTTTGTATTTTTGGCTATTGCAAGCTCTCATGAGAATCCTCGAGTGAACCCATATCATCAAATAGTGAAGCATCATTATCGCTCCTATTTACACTAGTGAGGTCATCAATCCTCCATTGAATATGCTCCATCATATGGGTCAAGTGCTCAAGGGTAGACTCCATGAGAGTTGACTCGAACATATCAGTCTTGAGTGGGCTGTTGGAAATGCGAGCCCACGGCGAGCCATTATGCAATAAATGTTATTGCAATTCACTCCTTAATCTGAAATAAAGAATACATAATTTGCTTAATAGGTCCCTTAGTACAATTAGGGTTATGTACCATGGCCATCTTGATGATCATACAACTGTTGATTCAACTATTGAATCATAGAGGCTGGTGCTTGGATGAATATCTAAAGAGTTAGATTGAGGACTCATCAAGCACCGTCAGATGATTGTTAAGAGATGATCTCCAGCCTGAGTAGGAGATGGCAATCCTTATCTCTGAAGGCTGATATCTGACCGACCTCTTGATGCAGGTCCTCTGCATAGGAATAGAGATTCGGACGTGTCAGATTAGTTAGGTCAAAGAGTTGACTTAACGAGATCGAGATAACCAAAGTCCTATATCGTATGCTGTCATGATATAGGCACGCATCCTCTGACCGGAGACAGATGTGTTGCTATATGTCTAGGTATGTACATTTGGCAGACCAATAGGTTGATGACCTAATCAAGGTCTATACACCGGCGCGCTGGTGTGCATATAAGGGCATATGAGTAATACGATCTCTCAAAGGGATCATACAGGTTCAGTTACTGAACCGGAAGACATGATCTCACTCATGAGATATTGGGAAGAATCAAATTCCGTGCGCACGGTCGTCTCGCTTTGGAAGCTTGACTGAATTTTTAGGTTTGATATATACTTTTGGAAAGTATATGATCAAGACCTAGGTATGATATATGCTTTTGGAAAGTATATGATCGATACCGACTCCCAATGATCGAATGAGAAACTTAATGATAAAACCATGAAGTAGACAGTATAAAGTTGATCGAATACTTCGGGTTTAGTCTGAGTCTTCCAGTATGCAGGATGTACAGGTATTGGGAATACCTGAGGGTGATGTGATCATAAACGATTGTATAACCATGACGCTTCCATTCCTAGGGAGTGATGAAACGGGTCTGGATTTTAGTGACTCCTCTCAGTAGAGAAGTGATCTGATCTTGGTCCAAGTATTGGACATTGATCTGAATGTGATTCAGATACAATGAGAAGATTAGATTTACGGTCTTGATTTAATCAAGCATCTATGGGAGGCCCACGATCTGGATTTGAGATACGATCTCAATATCCATGTCACTATACGTGGAACAATACAATCGCCCTGTCCTTATCTCCATGTATCTGCGGAGAAAGCGCATTATCCTTGAAAGAGTTCATGGATAATTCTATTGTTGATATATGTATCCGAGCATTGAGAATATGGATAATTAAATGTGATTTAATTATCATGATTAATATGATTTTGATTCATATTATAAAGAGAGCTATCTTAGATAATTAGATTATCAAAGATGTAAGTAATATGAATATGATTCATATTATTTGGACACAAGAGAATAGAGATCCAAAATGATTAAATGTGATTTAATCATCATGGATATGAATAATGTGGATAGCAATATCCATATTAATCAAATATATTATAAATGTGATTTATAATATATAAGAGAGAGATGTTTGTAATTTACATTTGTTAATTAAATGTTAATGTGAATTGGATTCACATTGGACATTAAATTGAAAAAGTAATTTACATTTTGTTTTGGGTTGTGAATGTGATTCACAAATTTCCAATGGCATGATTGTAATGTTCACAAAATAAATTGGATTTATTTTTGTGAAATAATTTGCAACAAAAGTTGTTGCAAATATTGGAGAGAATCATGAGATAATATAATCTCATGTAATAGGAAAAGGGAGCTCCCTTCCTAAAAAGGAGAGGGGACGGCCACAATTCCCATGAGGAATTGGTGGCCGTCCACCCTCCTTATGGAAGGAGGCTTGCCTCCTTTCCTATTTCTCCATTGGAGATTAATTTGATATAAAATCAAATTATATTTATTGTATATTTGATTTTTTATTAAATTAATTGTTGTTGTGTTTTTAGCAACAAATCATGACCATTGAAAGAAACACAAATTAATGTGGACCATTGGATTTGTGTTGACACATGGATTGAGATCCATGGATCCCAAAACCCTATAAAAGGAGAGGCACCACATTGCTCTTCAAGACACATAAGTGGAGGCAACAATTCTCTCTCTCTCTCTCATTCTCTCTACACGTCCTCTCTCTCTCTCATGTGGCCGTCCACCATGGATGCCCTAGAGAGGTTCTCCATCGCTGCGGCATCGTCGTTATGCTGCCCGATGGTTTGCTTGAGGATCTCCGTCTCCTTCGGTGCGCCCCGCTCGTGAAGAAGACATCGGATCTCGTGTGTCGAGATCAGGAGATCCGCCGTTTGGATCATCAACATGGATTGCGAGAAGCACGCGGTTCATCCCCGCGCTCGCAAGCGTCTCCTCCGTCGGATCGGACTTGAGACAGGAGGTCTCTTTGTTTAGAGACTCGATCGCAACCACGCTTCAAGAGGTAAACCTAATACTTGTTTGTGGTTTAGACGAAACGATCCGAGAAGTGTTCTTGGATCATGTGGTTTCGTCGCAAGAAAATTTTTTAATTTCCGCTGCATAGAACAACTAGTGCGACTAGTCGTTCTTCGTCGTATTCGATACGACGCTCACGCTTCCGTGATGCGCTTGAGGATCTAACCATATCCTTCAAGTGGTATCAGAGCCTTAGGTCGGTGGTTTTGGATACGATCCATAAACCGAGGACGACTTGGGTTCATTAGGGTTTGCGAAAGTTTTCTTGCATTTCATTTTCGCATCTCTGTTTTGATATTATTTTCGGCACTGTTTAAATTGTTTAAACACGAAAATAATATTTGGATTTTGTTCCCCATTAAATAAGGAAACCGTAGGATCTGAGTTTGCGTGATTTCGATTCCGTTTGCTCTAGATATGCTCATTTTAGTGAACATGTATCCACTGTTTCGGGGACTGCGGATCATGACGTAATTAAGATGTTAATTGCGGATTTGAAACGCCTTGAAATGCGTGCAAATCTCTTGGGTTCTGTTGTAAATCAAGTTAACAAACTTTAGAAATTTATTTTGCTTAATTTGGATTTAAATTGATTTAGATATGGTATTTTTAGTAAGTGAGTGTCACTGCTGAAAATACTTTCCTAATCAAGAACCTAGTGATTGTCATTTAACTAATTAGTGAAATTAAATTGTTTAATTTCCTGGAATAATTATGCATAAATATTTGTGAAATATTTAATAATAATTATGTCCTTAAATGACTTTGCCCTAACCAACAAATGATTAGATGTGATCTAGATCAAGATTGGTTACATGATCTACATGATCAACATTCCAACAAACGTGTTGCTTGAATAGGACTTGGGATTTGTTTAGCAAATCTCATTATAATGTTAATCAAAAATGTTTTGATTATTACTATATGGTACAATTTCGGTTGAAGAACCGATGATCATCTCAAGTACAAATTAATCAATTTGGCATTATCCTTTCCCGAGGCGGATATGGTGCCTAGTCGGAGAGCATTGGGGTTGCGGGTTGCAACGTATGTGGTCCGTCCCACTCTCGTCGGTACTGGCCATGACAGCGGGTAGGGCCGGGATAATGTCCGAGGGATTAAGATGTATTTTTCTAATTATTAAAATTCGAAATAATACGTATTTGAGATAATACCATTATTCAAGTAACTATTAAAATGTTTGTTGGATATTAATTGGATCATTAATTTAATATGATTAGATTAATTGGAATCCAATTAAGATTGAAATACTCTAATATTATTGGAGTTAATAATTCCCTTGGAAGAATTAATCATAATGAATATGATTCATAATGATTAATTAGAATTTGAATATGATATGGAGGATCACATAAGTGACATCCATGGTCTCCCGTCAAGGCGAAGGGTTCCGTCGCCAGATATTGTATGTAGGAGACGCCTGTCCGAAGTGACAGCTCCTGCATACGATCCATTTGGATCGGGCTCTTCGCTTCTCGAAAGAGTAAGGACGTATGCGTAGTGACCCCAATATCGGGTCCTCATATTATTGGGGCGATATTGGATTGCGCATAGCGAGTTGTATTCCTGTTGACGGTTGGTTCAATTAATGACGGGTCAACATTGCCTTAGGGGTGGTGGGCCCGGGTGTTAAAGACCGAATTGGGAGATGCAAGTTGGACTTGCAAGGCGGAATGTGTTCCCGCTTCTTTTTATCCGAGTTGTAGGTTCTCATATTATTGGGATGCAACAAAGATAAGGAAGGAGATCCCAGATCTTGTTGAGATATAATGGTAAGTATATCTCTTACATTGAAAGTGATTAAGGGAATGAACTTTCAGTGTTGACAAGACAAGACAACTTTGATATAAAAATCCTAAATCAAAGTAATATATATATTTATATATTTATGCAAATTTCTTATTTCAGATAATCCTTCATTAAAACCCACTCAATGTTATACTCAATAATAACCAGTAAAATATCATGGATTGGACTCATGATCCAGATATTGTACTTGCAGTTGAACACATAATGTATGTGGTTGCAATGTGCAAGTTTCCTCATAATAATGAGGAATGGCAATTAAATAGATAATAGGACTACAACCCTAGGGTTTGTATGTCTCTATAGTCTTGATCTCTCATCGGATGTACTTTGAAAGTGACATGTCGATGATGATCGTAATTGTCAAATAATCCTTATAAAATTTATGAAGATATTCGGGCATACATATGTGCTCTTGACATTTAACATGAATGAGATGGTTCACTGCATCATGCAGAATGGTGGCTCTATAAGAGATGGTGTATTCAAATTGTTTGAGTACCTACCTAAACCTATGTTTTAAGAGTTTAGATGGATGTAGATGATGAGTGTCATCATTCTACTATCTATACTCTGGTCATTCATGAAGCTTCATAATATTCATATTGTATGAATTTAATGAAGCATGTATAAATGTTGAAATGCTCTTACATAAGAGATCCTTAGTCTTAAGCAATGGTTGCTTATAGATAAAGGGAGCGCAGTGGAAGCATGGGTTGGACCCGAATAAGAAGTATGGTCAAAGAGTTGACTATACATCTACAACTTCCATATGTCATCCGAAGAGTTGGATAAATGCCAATACTGCAATAAGTTGATGTGTTGATAGTATGACTATCAAGTCTATCTAGAATCCTTAGAGAAGGACTCGGATGGAGCATCAGATTAATCTACATAAATCATTGATAAGATAAAGTCAAATAATTGTATCTCAATCTTCTGATGACATTTGCAATAGGTTGCATATGTTTTAGAAGACTGGAAAATTTGATCTTAAAGGTTTATAGTTATCCACATGGATATTGATGCAATTGTTGCAACAATCTCTGTTGGATTGATAGACTTGTTAATTTCAGTGGGAGAGTCCTTAGTCTTAGAGAATGTCTCTATGACCTAGATATAAGAATACACTCATTGTTTGTTTCTAAATGTTGGCAATAAACATGAATTCTGAGGTAGAACTATCATAAAAAGTTATGATGGAGATATTTCAGATAGTAATCTAAAATCTAGTGGACTCCACTAAATTAGAAAATTAATGAATGGTTCATTAACATTTCTAAATACTGAAATTAAACCTTAAGATCAATAGGAGGATGAAGATCATTTGACAATGATCTAGCATCAAGCCTTGGACATTTGTCTATTGATTTGATTAATAGACTAGTAA
Source organism: Ottelia alismoides (assembly GCA_037367405.1). Classification (NCBI taxonomy): domain Eukaryota; kingdom Viridiplantae; phylum Streptophyta; class Magnoliopsida; order Alismatales; family Hydrocharitaceae; genus Ottelia; species Ottelia alismoides. The sequence goes on from JAZKJV010006123.1 coordinate 190,433, forward strand.
GAGATGAAACTTTAGAATGTCTAAAATTTCAAAACTTACATACTTATGAATATTGTATTCAAAGAAAAATGTCCAATACACCCTTCTTAGAGAAAGGTGTAAGATGTCAAGGTATTCAGGATCTCATACATATTGATGTATGCAGATCATCTATATCATAGTAAACATTATGGATATGTGATATCTGTTGATGATTATGTATGATATGAGATTTCTTCTCTTCACCTAAGAAACCTTTGAAATGTTCAAAGATTTCATTATTTTTGGTTTAAAACCAAAAGTTTGAAGGAAGATAAAATGAATTTGATCTAATCTAGGTAGCAAGTACCTGTTAGATAAATTCAAAGAATACCTTATAGAGATATGAATATCATTTCTATCTCAATCCTCCTAACACACCTTAACTCAATAGAGTTATAGGCAGATACAATTGGATCATGTGTGACATGATCTTATCAATGATGAATTTTAGCATAATTATCCCTTAGTTTCCAGGTATATATGTGTAGTAGAGACTACAATGTATATCCTTAATAAGGTTCCATGCAAGATGGAATCTAGCACTTGAGAGTGCTGCTTCATTAGGAAAATAAAGGATGGTATTGGATACCTACTTTATGATCTTGAGATTCTTGAAATATCTCATCTCTGAGAATGTGATTCTTGGAGGTTGAGACTCTTGAGAATCAAGATAAAAATGAAGTGTAGGAACTCATTTAATCTTGAAAAGATAATGAGGCTCCTAAAATTGGAAACTAAAAGGATAATTGAAGATAAACACTAAAACCTCTTCAAATAAGTTTGAGGATGGATTCCATGTGTCAGAGAAATCTGACAATGATCGAACTTCATGTGATGAAGCTTCTGAAGATCATAGCATGGATAGATGGATGTTAGCAATAAAAGTCTAATGTAGACCTCATGTACAAGTGTTGTATATGGACCCTCGTGGATCCACCTATATGGGTAAAACCTGTAAAGGTGTAAATGGATCTTCAAGAGAAAGGGAACCTGATGAGAAGGTACATACCTTCAAAGCATAGTTCGTAGCAATGAGCTACACATGGAAGAGAAGACATTGCTTGCAATGAGACTTGTTTTTCGGTGAACATGCTTAAAATCATCAGAATATTGCTAACCTTAGCTACACAACTTGACTATTGCATCTTCGAGATGTAAGTCCAGATTGCATTCCTCTATGAATATCTCTCTGAGGATATTCACATGAAGTAGCCCCAGGGCTTCATGGTTGAGGAAAGCAAGGTGTGAAAGATAAGGAATCCATCTAAGGACTCAAATAAGCTTCTTTGAGATGGACCATAAGATTTGATGAAATTATAAATGTTATGATTTCAAATGAAATCTTGATGAGCCATGCGAAGCTTAGTGGGAGTGCCTATGTGTTCATTGCGCTAAATATAGATGATATCCTGATCATTTAAAATGATATAAGGATAATAATAAGTGTTTTATTCTCTGGTTATTCCATATCTTGAAATATGATTTCAAAGATACCTCTTAGATCTTAGTTCTGAAGTTGTTCAGAAGCCAAGAGAAGAGGATAATTGGACTGTCACATTTGTAGTATACCTTGGATATATTCTATTCATAGAAATTCCAAGAAAGGCTTCTAACCATTAAGATATGGTACTGACCTATCTTAAGGGATAGCACCTCAAAGAGTTGAGGAAGTAAATGCTACAACTACTTGCACTTGTGCATTAGTTACGAGAAGCTGAGTGTATGCTAGAGTGTACAAATACCAGATGTCTGTCATGCAGTGGGAGTAGTAAATTGTTACTAATCCTACTGTATAGATAAAACACTTGATTGCAGTAATAACAAAATCTTCATAGATGAGGAGATTTTTGAGATAGTAATCTCAAAGTCTTATCTTCAAAAGTTTAAGACCATGTAGATAGTGATCTATAAAGGTCTAAACTTTAGATACCTTAGGAGATAGAGATCTCCGGGAATGAAGGTATTCTAATAAGGATTACGGGGATACTGGTTATGATGTCAGGGACAATGTAACCAACTAGATTGAGTATTGGTTGCATGAGATGCAACATTCGCATTAGATGCGAGCACTGTTACTGGGGATATGCAAGTGTCGTAAAAGGACTTGGCATAGTCTCGCGGGAACAGAGTGACTGATCAGCTTACCTAGCTATTTTCTAAATAGCCTATGATTGTCACATGAGTGCGGGTTTAAATGATTAGCCCATTAATGGCTCTTTGGGCTAGTGGGAGATTGTTGGAAATGCGAGCCCACGGCGAGCCATTATGCAATAAATGTTATTGCAATTCACTCCTTAATCTGAAATAAAGAATACATAATTTGCTTAATAGGTCCCTTAGTACAATTAGGGTTATGTACCATGGCCATCTTGATGATCATACAGCTGTTGATTCAACTATTGAATCATAGAGGCTGGTGCTTGGATGAATATCTAAAGAGTTAGATTGAGGACTCATCAAGCACCGTCAGATGATTGTTAAGAGATGATCTCCAGCCTGAGTAGGAGATGGCAATCCTTATCTCTGAAGGCTGATATCTGACCGACCTCTTGATGCAGGTCCTCTGCATAGGAATAGAGATTCGGAGGTGTCAGATTAGTTAGGTCAAAGAGTTGACTTAACGAGATCGAGATAACCAAAGTCCTATATCGTATGCTGTCATGATATAGGCACGCATCCTCTGACCGGAGACAGATGTGTTGCTATATGTCTAAGTATGTACATTTGGCAGACCAATAGGTTGATGACCTAATCAAGGTCTATACACCGGCGCGCTGGTGTGCATATAAGGGCATATGAGTAATACGATCTCTCAAAGGGATCATACAGGTTCAGTTACTGAACCGGAAGACATGATCTCACTCATGAGATATTGGGAAGAATCAAATTCCGTGCGCACGGTCGTCTCGCTTTGGAAGCTTGACTGAATTTTTAGGTTTGATATATACTTTTGGAAAGTATATGATCAAGACCTAGGTATGATATATGCTTTTGGAAAGTATATGATCGATACCGACTCCCAATGATCGAATGAGAAACTTAATGATAAAACCATGAAGTAGACAGTATAAAGTTGATCGAATACTTCGGGTTTAGTCTGAGTCTTCCAGTATGCAGGATGTACAGGTATTGGGAATACCTGAGGGTGATGTGATCATAAACGATTGTATAACCATGACGCTTCCATTCCTAGGGAGTGATGAAACGGGTCTGGATTTTAGTGACTCCTCTCAGTAGAGAAGTGATCTGATCTTGGTCCAAGTATTGGACATTGATCTGAATGTGATTCAGATACAATGAGAAGATTAGATTTACGGTCTTGATTTAATCAAGCATCTATGGGAGGCCCACGATCTGGATTTGAGATACGATCTCAATATCCATGTCACTATACGTGGAACAATACAATCGCCCTGTCCTTATCTCCATGTATCTGCGGAGAAAGCGCATTATCCTTGAAAGAGTTCATGGATAATTCTATTGTTGATATATGTATCCGAGCATTGAGAATATGGATAATTAAATGTGATTTAATTATCATGATTAATATGATTTTGATTCATATTATAAAGAGAGCTATCTTAGATAATTAGATTATCAAAGATGTAAGTAATATGAATATGATTCATATTATTTGGACACAAGAGAATAGAGATCCAAAATGATTAAATGTGATTTAATCATCATGGATATGAATAATGTGGATAGCAATATCCATATTAATCAAATATATTATAAATGTGATTTATAATATATAAGAGAGAGATGTTTGTAATTTACATTTGTTAATTAAATGTTAATGTGAATTGGATTCACATTGGACATTAAATTGAAAAAGTAATTTACATTTTGTTTTGGGTTGTGAATGTGATTCACAAATTTCCAATGGCATGATTGTAATGTTCACAAAATAAATTGGATTTATTTTTGTGAAATAATTTGCAACAAAAGTTGTTGCAAATATTGGAGAGAATCATGAGATAATATAATCTCATGTAATAGGAAAAGGGAGCTCCCTTCCTAAAAAGGAGAGGGGACGGCCACAATTCCCATGAGGAATTGGTGGCCGTCCACCCTCCTTATGGAAGGAGGCTTGCCTCCTTTCCTATTTCTCCATTGGAGATTAATTTGATATAAAATCAAATTATATTTATTGTATATTTGATTTTTTATTAAATTAATTGTTGTTGTGTTTTTAGCAACAAATCATGACCATTGAAAGAAACACAAATTAATGTGGACCATTGGATTTGTGTTGACACATGGATTGAGATCCATGGATCCCAAAACCCTATAAAAGGAGAGGCACCACATTGCTCTTCAAGACACATAAGTGGAGGCAACAATTCTCTCTCTCTCTCTCTCATTCTCTCTACACGTCCTCTCTCTCTCTCATGTGGCCGTCCACCATGGATGCCCTAGAGAGGTTCTCCATCGCTGCGGCATCGTCGTTATGCTGCCCGATGGTTTGCTTGAGGATCTCCGTCTCCTTCGGTGCGCCCCGCTCGTGAAGAAGACATCGGATCTCGTGTGTCGAGATCAGGAGATCCGCCGTTTGGATCATCAACATGGATTGCGAGAAGCACGCGGTTCATCCCCGCGCTCGCAAGCGTCTCCTCCGTCGGATCGGACTTGAGACAGGAGGTCTCTTTGTTTAGAGACTCGATCGCAACCACGCTTCAAGAGGTAAACCTAATACTTGTTTGTGGTTTAGACGAAACGATCCGAGAAGTGTTCTTGGATCATGTGGTTTCGTCGCAAGAAAATTTTTTAATTTCCGCTGCATAGAACAACTAGTGCGACTAGTCGTTCTTCGTCGTATTCGATACGACGCTCACGCTTCCGTGATGCGCTTGAGGATCTAACCATATCCTTCATGGGCAACATGGTGGGTAGTGAGAAAGGTGGTGGTGAGTAGAAGTCTGACGCCTGAAACTGTGGTTGAGGCGAATATGTACAAAAATCATGAGAAAATTCCTCTTGGATAAATCGAGTGGACCAGCTGGACGGTACGCCAGATCCAAGAAGTTCAAATAAAAAGTACTCAAGTCGGCCATCTCTTAATCAAAAGGATGCGATCGGGATAAGACGAGGGTCAAATTAAGAAATGTTAGAAAAAAGGCACAAATGCGTAGAGAGATCGAGTATACACACAAAAAATCAGAAACATCAATACACAAAATAAACCCCTTAATGCACCTACTCACATGGTGAAGATCATAAACATTCAATCTTTTTACCTTTTCGATTTTAGAGTTAGGTGAGAATACAAAATCGCATAAGCACTTAGGAGGCATGGGATTGGGGCACTAACCTTAGTGTATATCTGAGCAAATTAAAATGAATACAATGAGGGGGTTACTCTCCTAAAGACTAATATTTTCCATTTTGGGTTAATTTAGGATTGAGTAAGCTTAAGAGTCCCAATTTTATTAATTATCATCTTCTTTTGTAATTTTAACAGAAATGCACGAGTCTAATGAGGGACCAATTCTTTTTAGCTCATATGTGATCAAAATTAGAGGGAGAGAGTCCAAAAAGCAATGCGAGGTGAAAATGATGACGAATGCTAAGTCGAAATGCTCACCTTACGTCCAGATCTCATCATGCAATGACGCAAAGAAAAATTAAAACCTATCTATATATATTAATGAAAAGACGATGAAATCACCCTAGATCGGAGTATGCTATTATCATGAAGCACCAAATGTCAACTACCTAGAAATGAGAAAAAGTCTGATCATGGAGTCAACTTGGTAAACGCCCCAATGCGTACGACAAGTAATGTATGTGACCTATCTCAGAACACCGTCCCAAATGCAAATAATTAACAATTAAATTTTAACTAAATCTAAAAGGCGAATCTATAGGCACAGACAAATATAATTAAGTGCTTGCACCTTAATCTTTCGAGCAAGCAAATCCAACGACTAGGGCTCTATCACACAAAATAAAAGAAAACAAAGGAGAAAAAAGCAACAAAAATAGGAAAAAACCAATGAGGCCTTCGAGGGAATATTCCCTCGGGCAGTGGACCTCATTAATTGTATAGAGTCTTGGAGACTATAACGAGTAATTACAATAAATGTATCTCTCCACTTGAATTAAAAAACAAATACAATAAAATAAAAGTGGCTATGTCTTCAAAATTTCCTCAAGCTCTCTCTACTTCTCTCTCATGTTGGCCAAGTCAGAAAGCCATCTTCTCATCTCGGGGGTGCATCGAATCTCCTAAGAAATCCTCCATCGATTCGCTGTACCTCACAAAAAATCAAAAAAGAGGAAGGATCAGACAATTCAATAATATAATATCAAACAAAAGGAAAATGAATAAAAGAAGATGAAGACATGAAATAATACATGAGTAAAATCCAATCTACAATCCATTGCTCCTCAATAATGGTGCCATTTGAAATAACAAAATTCTTGAAGTTCATGTTAATCCACAAGGTAGATAAACAATCAATGCGATGACTACTCAAGAACCATGTTAAATTCAACAATTAACCAACAGCAAATATAGTAATTAATGTAAAAAAATGTTGAGTTAAATTTACTATAACTCTACAAAAGATGTGTATAAGTGCAAGTAGGGTAGAGGTTTAACACAGGAGCAAAACAGGAGAATGATGTAAATAAATGCAAAAAATATGCAAAAAATAACTCTACAAAAGATGTGGTTTTTTTACTTTTATAATTATTTTAATTTTATATTTTTTTTTATATTTTCTAATTTTTTAATTTCTTTTTATATTTAAATAATATGTACAAAGTATATAAGACTATATATACAATATACCAAAAACAAGCATAAATATAACTAAAAATATGCACAACATAGAAGATAAAGTCTTTTGGGTTTTAAATATTTTTTATTATTTTTGTGATGTTTAAGGATTTTTGCTAATTTTTATGTACTTTTAAAGTAAAAAGTACCCCAAATCATGAATTTCATAAATATGATGAATTATTTGGATACTAATAATAAAAATGTCCAATTTTTTTCAACTACAAGGGTATAGGTATAAAGAAAATAATAAAATTGTAAATATTATTTTTAGGATTTTTAATTTTATAACTATTTTATGGGTTTTTTATTTTTATGTATTATCTTTTTTTCGACTTTTAGTGATTTTTTGTCTGAACACTCAAATACTTGAATAAAAAGTATACTTATTGGGATTTTTTTCAATTTTTTTTATATTTTTTGGTATTCGATAGCACAAACAGGAAATATTTGTACATTTTTATTTTTATAAAAATATTAAAAATCCCAAATTACAAATATAAAAATTTGGGTATGGAAGTGTGTGCAATCAATATCTTAACCCTATTTTTCGGCAATTTTAGGAGCATGGACACTCCATTTAATAAATAGAACAAATACGTAAAATTTAATGAATTCATGGGGCATATATGTAATTGAAAATAAGATCAAGGTCCTTTCTTCAAAATATCTAAAAATATATAATTGCATAGAAATGTTTTAATGTTAAAAAACAAAATACATAAAATTATAGGGGTCTCATTGCAAAATGTCACCTCTCGTGAGATGACATACAAGGTGACATGTCCAGTCCCAAATAATAATTAAAATGAGGTACATGGGCTCACATACAATTTTACCAAAAATAATAAATCGTTACTTAACGTTATAGGGATAAAGTGCAAAAAACAAAAATAAGGGCATGCGGTGTAAATTACCCCACATAGAGCTAGATACAACAGATAAAGGGCGCTCACTTGCCATGCTCCTCTCAAGGCAAATGATGGAGATTCGCCGATAAAAAGTGAGAATTTGATCCTCGTTGATGATCGGACAATGCATGGCGACCATCCAACGACTATTGTGTGCATTGGTGGATGGCCTTGATCCGACGATGGAGGAGGGCGAAAGAAGAATAGGGAAGAAGTTCCACCTCGGTAAGCTTCTTTTGACTATATCTCCCCCTCTGAAGTTCTCTTCTTCTCCAAAATGGCTGAAATGTCTCATGGCAGCCTCTACTATTTTCTGGAAGGCTCAAAATGCTCCAGGGATGAGAGGAGTGTCCACCGGAGGTCAAAGGAGCAAGACAACTCCAAGAACCTCTGGTGAACCTCAAACTACTCTCCATTGGGCTTTGGAGACGAATGACTTGCACAAGAATCAAACTAGGGTCGAGGGAAAACTACGTCAACCTAATTAGGGGTATTGGAAGCATGGTGAGACAATGCAACGTCGGCTCCGACGAAGTGAGGAGGAGGAGCACTAGGATCTTGTTCCAAGGAGGAGAAGGTTGGATGGAATGGTGTTAGGATAAGGTAAATGTCAGGGAATGAAGGTGAAGGTGGAAAGTGCGTCAGAAACATGGCGCAACACGGTGGAAGGCTCGTCGAAGCTAGCCTCCGACGAACTTGAAATTGGGAGATCTATGTTAAATAGTGCACTGAACGTAATGAAAAGCTAAAATTAAATGGTAAAATTAAACCAACGACTAACAACTACCTAAAAATGCAAAGAAATGTACCTCACTCAGCATGTTTTAATGAAGTGGATACCTCACGGTGGTAATGGCTAGAGATGTGTAACCGGCCTTCAAACCGCGCCTTGACTTGCTTCCAGTCATTGAAGAAGGCTTTTGTCACCAGCTTCAATCCCGAGCCCACATAAGAGAGCCAAAATAGAGTCAAAAAGTATTCAAAATGAAAGAAGACATGGATGGAGGTTATGTACAAGTGACGGAGCAGTAAGAAAGATCAAAGTAGAACATGTCAATCATCAACGCAAAGATTGAGAAGACGAGCGAGCGTGTACGAGGGGTGATCAAGGATGAAAAGTACAAGAGGAATTCATCCAAAAAATTGAATATTTAGTCCGCAAAAATCGAAGAAATGTCGGTCAAACTAGGTCTGTCAGTTACTAAGATCTTGGTCAGAGAGTTGACTAAGGTCAACTAACGATCTGGGAATTTGGGATTTTAGCGTTTTATTTAGAGTATAAAAAGTACACTGTATATTTTTTTTATGAAATTAGTTTTTTGTTTTTATTTTTATATTTCTCTACAATTTTCATGTACAAAATTTCTTTATTTGAGGTATAGAAATAGAAAATAAAATAGATCTCAATATTATTGGTGAATAAAAGAATAAGATTTTATTTTATTTTGACCCTTGTCGCTCCTTACTTTATTCCTTGTCAAACCAGTCATGTAGATGCCTAGGCCTCGGGGTTTAGGTCATAAAATACCATGGCATTTTATTCTTTTTCATTTATTTCCTATTCTATAATTTTGGTATTAAAGTCTATAATTTATACACAATAAATGGAGTAGTCTAAGAATTTTAATTTGTAAAAAAATAATGCTACTTACATGCATTAGCTAGGCTTTTTATGGCCAAAATAATAGAATAAAGGTGATGAAATGGAGATTTATCAACTACACCATTTCCGTCAAGCAACACCATGACCTGCATCTCCCTCATCCCTTTTCCATACCTTAATACTAGCTCCCACCAACCACACCTCCACCTAACACAATCCAAAATCAAGATCACCCAAAAACTTCGGGTTTATTCTACGTATTCCAATATGCATGATATATGGGTATTAGGAATACCTGAGGATGATTTGATCATAAATGATTGTATAACCATGATGATTCCATTCCTTGGGAGTGATGAAATGGATTTGGATTTTAGCGACTCTCTCAGTAGAGAAGTAATCTGGAAATGGTCCAAATTTTGGACAATTATATGAAAGTGATACAAACACAACGAAGAGATTAGATTTATGGTTTTGATTTAATAAAACATTAATGGGAGGTCCAAAGCATCTGGATTTGAGATGTGATCTCATTATCCAAGTCACTATACATGGAGCAATACAATCACCTTCTCCTTATCTCCAAGTATCCGTGGAAAAAGCACATTATCCTTGTAAGAGTTCAAGGATAATTTCATTGTTGATATATATAATCAAGCATTGAGAGATGTATAATAAATTGTTATTTCATTATCATGAATAATATGGATTTGATTTATATTATAAGAAGAATTATATGTGATAACTAAATGTGGTTTAATTATCAAATATGTGAATGATGTGAAATTATTTTAAATTTTATATTGATTTTGTATTGTCCATGGATCTATGGACTCCCAAAACCATATTTAAGTAGAGGCACTCCTTGCTCTTCAAGTTAGATCAACAACAATAAGAGAACAACATATACTCTCTCTCTCTCTCATTCTCTACATGCCAAGTCTCTCTCTCTCTCTCAATGTGTCCGTCCACTATGGAGCCCTAGAGAGTCGCCAACATCGCAACATCGTTGTTATGCTATTGGATTGTTTGTTTGTGGATCTCCATCTCATTAACTACACGTTGCTCATGAAGAAGATGTAGGATCATGTGTGACGAGACCAAGAGATTCACGTCTTTGATCATCAACATGGATTGCGGGGAGCATGCATTTCATCAACACACTCGCATCAATCTCCTTTGTGGTATGAGACTTGAGACAACAGGACTCTTCATTTAGAGACTTGATAGCAATCACGCTTCAAGAGGTACAACCAATACTTATTTATGGTTTAGATGAAATGATCCGAGAAATGTTTTTAGATCATATGGTTTTATCGTTTAAAAAGATTTAAATTCCGCTGCTACGAGCAATTAGTAGGTCGGTCCCTCTCGATCGCATACGATGTGATCCTCACTCTTCCATGATGCACTTAAGGATTTTTCCATATCCTCCATAAATAATACATAAAGCAAATTATAAAATGGAAAATGGTATTTTTAGCGTTTTTAGGACTTCTTAGATTTTTATAAAGGATTTTGGGGTTTTAATTTTTACTTATTTTCCTTATTTTCATTTTTAGTAAATTTTGGTCTGAAGGCACAAAATACTTGAATAGACGAAATATATTTTTATGTTTTCTTTCAAAATGTTTTTAAAATTTTTGGTATTTGATGTCAAAAAAAGAAATATTTGTCCTCTTTTTATTTTTTATAAAATATTTAAAAGTCCTAAATTGCAAATCTAAAAATTACCATGGAAGTGCTGAAATTATGAGCTTAACACTATTTTTTGATAAATTTTGGAGCACAGACACTATATTTAATAGATAGAACAAACAAAAAAATGTAATAAATAAGTAAACGTATATATGTAATTTATAATAACTACAAGGGCCTTTCTATATAATATCCAAAAAAATAAATGTAGAGGAATGTTTTACTATTAAAATGAAATACATAAAAGTACAAGGGCCTCAATGCAAAATATCATCTCACGTGGGACGTCACCCGATGTGAAGTGGAAAGGAGAAAATAAGAAATAATTATAATGAGGTACATGGGCTCACATGCAATTTTACAAAAAATAATAGTGTTACTTAACGTTACATGACTAAAGTGCATATAAACAAAAATGTGTGGGATGTACTGTATATTATGCCACTTACTAGCAGATCCGGCGGTTGAAGGGTGCTTACTTGCCACGCTTCTACTCCAGGGTGCACGATGACCATTCATGGATGAAAGACCATGATAAAATCATCACTGAAGATTAGATGATGTCGGGCAACTTCATCCAACGCTTGTTGTGCGTATTGGGGGATGGCCTTGATCCGACGATAGAGGAGGGCAGGTGAAGAACAGGGAAAGAGATCCACCTAAGTAATATTCTTCCAGCCAGATCTCCCCCCTCCAACATTCTCTTGTTGTCCAAAGTAGCCCAAATTGTTTCTTGCAGCGTATCCAATCATCTGGAAGGCTAAAAACGCTCTGGGGATGACAGGAGTGTCCACATAGGTCGAACGAGCTAGATAGCTCCAGGGACCTCCGGTGAACCTCAAAATCCTCTCCAGAGGGATTTGATCAGGGATGACCTACACATGAAGCAAACTAGGGTTGAGGGTAAACTACCTCGACCTGATTAGGTGGGGAATGTATGTATGGTGAGGCAATGCGTTAGTGTCTCCAACAAAGTGAGGAGGAGGAGCGCCGGGATCATGCTTTAGGGAGGAGCAAGTTGGAGGGAATGGTGTGGGGTGAATGGAAACATCAGGAAATGAAATTGAAGGTGGAAAGTGGGTTTGAAACGGGGTGCATCATGGTGGAAGGTTCGCCCAGCTAGCCTTCAATGAACTTCTAATTGAGATATCTATGCTAAATAATGGAATGAAAGATAAAATAAAATGACAAAATTAAACCTATGACTAACATATACCTAAAAACTAAAAGAAATGTACTTTACTAATTTGGAATCAATGAAGTGGATACCACATGGTGTTGATGGCCGAAGATGTGGAATCGACCTTCAGGCCTCGCTTTTACTCTCATCCAGTTGTTGGAGAAGGATCTTGCATGAGATTGAATATGGAGCACATGCAAGACAGACAGCATGGGGGCCAAAAGGATTCAAATGGGGAAGAAGTCTAAGATGGAGCTTTTGTACAGGTGACGAAGTAGTGGAGATGATCGAGGCAGAATTGGTGAATCAACAATGCCAAGGTCGAGGAGATGAGAAGGCATGTAAGCGGAGTGATCGAAGAAGAAAAATGCAAGAGGTCTATCCAAAAAATTACAAGATTCAGGCTGCAAAAATCAAAGAAAATCAGGTGAAACTAGGTCTATCAAAAACTAGGACCTCGGTTAGAGGGTTGGCCGAGGACAACTAACGGAGCGACCTGGTTGGTCAACGTGGACCTACCAGGAAAAAGTAGACTTAAGATAATTTATAAACTAAAAAATAAAAAATAATTTATTTTATTAACTTTAGTTATAAAAAGTTTTTATTTTTTATATACTATTTTATTATTATTTTTATCTAATGTTTTAGTATTATTTATTATACGGTAGTTTTTGAGTGTATATTTATAGGTATATTAATATATGTTTTAGGTATTTTATTTTTATTTTGTATCATTGTTTTTATTATTTTATTTTATAAATTTATAGAATTATAACTTATTTTTTATACTTGAATATACTTTTATTACATTTTTGTGATATAATATGTAACCTTTAATAAATTAGGGTAGATAATGTATATGAATAATTAGAGGTATTTAATCTATTTAGTTTGTATACTTATTTTATTTATTTTTTACTAATGGTTTTAATGTGTTTTAAATTTATACATATATTATAAATAATAATTACAACAACAACAACAAAGCCTTTTCCCACAATTAAGTAGGGTCGGCTACATGGATTCTTTGCCTCCATTCAGATCTATCTTGGGTCAATCTCGGACTTATATCCAAAAAAACTAAGATCCCTTCATATAGTCTCTTTCCAACACTTCTTGGGCCATCCTCACCTCTCTTAGCTGGCTCAACATCCCACCACTCGCATCTCCTAACCGGTGCATCAGTTGACCTTCTTTGGAAATTACCAAACCATCTTAAGCGGTTTTCTCGCATCTTATCCTCGATCGGAGCTACACCAACTTTCATTCTGATTGCATCATTCCGAATCCGATCTTTATGTGTATGTCCACACATCCATCTTAGCATTTTCATTTCTGCTACAACCATCCATTCTCTACACATGTCTATGGTTCACAGGCCAACATTCAGAACCATAAAGCATAGCAGGTCTCATGGCTGCTTTGTAAAACTTTCCTTTAATTTTTAAAGGAATTTTCTTATCACAGAGAACAGCGGAGGCTCCTCTCCACTTTAGCTAGCCTGCATTTATTCTATTAGTAACATCTCCATCAATTTCCCCATCATGTTGCAAAATAGATCCCAGATATCTAAAAGAATCTCTCTTCTAAATGTTATCGTCGCCAATCTTCACCTCGATTCCTTCACCATTGCTTCCATCAAAGGTGCATTCCATATATTCCGTCTTAGCCCTACTTATGCGAAAACCTGTAGTCTCCATTTCATGTCTCCAAACCTCAAGCTTCTCATTTACTCCATCTCTAGTCTCGTCAATCAACACAATATCATCAACAAATAACATACACCAAGGTAACTCATCCTGAATGTGACTTGTCAACTCGTCCATAATCAAAGTAAAAAGAAATGGACTCAAAGCTGAACCTTGATGTAAACCAATGTTGATATCAAAATAGTCAGTCTTCCCCATCGGGGTCCTTACACAAGATAAAGCCCTATCATACATATCCTTTATGAGATTAATGTATAGGACAGGGACTTGTCTCTTCTCCAAAACTCTTCATAGTATCTCTCGTGGGACGGAATCATAAGCCTTCTCCAAATCAATAAAGATCATATGGAGATTCTTCCTTTTAGCTCTATAAATCTCCATTGTTCTCCTCAGAAAATGGATGGCTTTAATAGTTGAGCGTCCTGGCATGAATCCGAATTGGTTTTCTTTTATTTGGGAAACTTGTCTCAACCTTCTTTCGATCACACATTCCCAAATTTTCATAGTGTGACTCATCAGCTTGATACCTCTGTAATCTGAACAATTTTGAATGTCTCCTTTGTTCTTATAAAGAGGCACCACAATACTCCTCCTCCAATCTTCAGGAATTTTCTTGCTTCGCCAAATAACATTGAATAGATTCGTAAGCCAAGTCAAACCACTCTCACCTAAAACTTTCCATACTTCTATAGGGATGTCATCTGGTCCAACACCTTTCCCAGGTCTCATAACCTTCAAAGCCTCCTCTACTTCTTTTCTTTGTATTCGTCTATAGCATGCACGATTCAAGTAACTTTCACTACTAGCTAGATCACCCAAAGTGATCTCTCTATTTCCTTCTCCAATGAAAAGTTTATGGAAGTATTGCTCCCATCTAGTCTCTATATCCTTCTGAGTAACAAGCACTTGACCTTCCTCGTCCTTAATGCATCTCATTTGAGAAAGGTCTTTGGTCTTTCTTTCTCTTGCTTTGGCCAACCTGAATATATCCTTCTGGCCCTCCTTAGAGTTGAGATTTTTATACAAAACCTCCGAAGCTTTTGACTTAGCTTCGCTTACAGCCTTCTTTGCTTCCTTCTTCGCTATTTTATAGTCTGTGACAGTTTCCTCTGTTCTATCCTTAGACATAGCTTTAAAGCAAGCTCTTTTAATTTTTAGTTTCTCTTGCACCCCTTCACTCCACCACCAAGCCTCCTTTTGACCGGGAGCTCCTCTTTTTTACTTGCCTAGCATCTCTTTGGCTACCTTTCGGATACAAGATGCTACTGCCTCCCACATCTCGTTTGCACTACCGCTACAATCCCAAGATAAGTCTTCTAAAACCTTCTCCCTGAAGCTTGATTGCTTCAGCGGAAGATTCCACCACATAGTTCTTGTGATCTTAAGAACCTTCCTTTTCTTTACTAGCCCTTTTATTTGTAAATTCAAGACTAGCAAGCGATGTTAGGTTGTCAAACTCTCTCCAGGGATTACTTTGCAATCTTTGCAACATAACCGATCTCTTCTCCCTCTTATTGAAAAGAGTGTTTGGTATGAAAAGATCATATGCAGTTACAAAATCCAGAATGACTTTTCCCTCTTCGTTTCTATCCCCAAAACCATGTCCTCCATGCACACTTGCATACCCTGAAGCATCTTTTCCCACATGGCCATTAAGATCTCCACCTATGCAAATCATCTCTCTTTGTGGGATTCCTTGTAAAATCTTATCCATATCCTCCCAAAAAACTTGTTTAGTCCTTTCATCTAAACCAATTTGTGGTGCATAAACTGAGATGATATTCAGAATTTCTTCTTCAAGCACCAACTTTAGCAAAATAATCTGATCCCCAAATCTTTGCACCTCAACCACACAAACCTTCAAATCCTTATGAACAACCACTCCAACACCGTTTCTGCCCTTATCTTTACCTGAATACCAAAGTTTAAAGCATGTCTTCTCGATCTCCCTTGCTTTATCTCCAACCCATTTAGTCTCTTGAAGACATAATATATGAATCTTCCTTCTTTCCATTGTATCCACTATCTCCATCAATTTTCCAGTTAAAGTACCGATATTCCAACTACCAATCCGTAACTTCCTTTGCAATCTCTTTTGGACTAAATTCTTTACTCGCATGCGTCCATTATGCGAGAACCCTTGCAAATTTTGGACTACTTCCGGGCGGTGATGCAGCGGAACTAGCTTATTTACCCGCATGCGTTCCTCATACGAGAACCCTTGTAAATTTTGAACTACATCCAGGCTGCGATGTAGCGGCCCTTGCCAATTTTTCATTGCATTCGCGCGATGCAACGCGTCGCAAGTAGGGAACGCCCCAAGCTGTATGTTTGCTTAAATCCATGTTTAAAAGATCCGAATGGTTTCGAGATAAATTCATAAATAGTTTTCTTAGAAGAAATTAAGAACACTATTTACGAATTTATCTCTCCTGCGCTGGCTGTCGGTACCTAACGCGCAACCCTCCTCATTTACCCGGGCTTGGGACCGGCCATGGTTGAGTTACAAAATTTAAAAAATATTAAATTCAAAAAATAAAAATTAAGGAATAAAATGAATATTTTATATAGATAAATTATACAATAGAGATCCAAAACCTAACTTTAACGCCTTAACTCAAAAAAAATATGGAACCACCTTCATTACATTTCTTATTGAAAGTTATATGCTTATAATGGTGATTTTGATATATTTTGAGTTTTTATTTATGAGATTTGGGTTTGGTAATTTACCATTTGGCTTTTTTTAGAGTATACAAAGTACATTTTATATTATTTTTGTATAAAATCAATTTTGTATTTTTATATGTATTTTTATATACAACTTTCATGTACAAATTTTATATTTTTAAGTATAAAAAACAAAAATAAAATTGGTCCCAAAATTGATTTATGGATGAATAAAAGAATGAGATTGTATTCTATTTTTGACCCTTATGTTCCCCTACTTTATTCCTTGTTGACCAGACATCAAGATGCCTAGGCCTCAGGGTTTGATGCCAGAAAGTACCTTTGGCATTTTATTCATTTTGTTTTCTTTTATTTATTCTATAATTTTGGCATTAAAAACTACATTTTATGTACAATAAATGGAATATATAAAGAATGTTAATTTGTATAAAATAATGATAATTACATGCATTAACTTGGGATTTTAAGGCCAAAATGATAGAATAAAGGTGATGAAATGGAGATTCATCGCCCCCTGTACTTGCCTTTGCTAGTACAAACACATGCAGTAAGTGCAGAAAATAAAAGAAAAAGAAAAGAACAAGGAATAAAGTGTATTCATTTTAATTCTCAACTTGGACATTCGGATTTAGGTGTGATCGTAAACTTATCGGGAAATAGATTTGAAACACAACTTCCTTCGAGAATCCCAAAACTCTACTCAAGTCTCCTCAAAAGCCAAGTCAGAATACATCAACTCATACACAAACCTTTATGACTATGAATCTTACTTGTATAAAGTATATAATGGTGGCACCCTTGAATTGAAATGACAAAGAGACTGACTTCTCTTATATGACAACTCAATGATTACCCCATCCAATGACTCTTTTCTCGAGGAGTGAGGTATTCCCTTATAAGTTCAAGTGACAACCGACTCAAGAAGAGGAGGTGGAGAGAAGAGAATGGACGGTAGTCAATATTGCTGCCAATCCTGGGATACTTGACCAGTGTAGCCAATTCATCCAGCTGTAGTCTCGCATAGATATGACTTTCATGATCAAGCTTTCTTATTCACTATACAAAAATATACAGTCTGAAAAACATTTTATTTCCATTAGGCCTGTCCACTTTTTTAGAGTTTTTTTTGAAATATTATGTACATCATCATTTACATATGGACTTTTTCCTGTTGATCATGTAGACCATCCCTCTTTTGAAGCATTATTGCAACCCACACTCTCCTATCTTTAGATGTCTCTACTAATGGTCATGTTACAATACACTTACCTCCTTAGACGAGGACAAATATTTCCACTTGTGTGTTTCTCATACTGGCAAATCTAATCCCCTCACCACTCCAACTAAGTTGAGCGACGTGAAAGGTGCAGGTGTCCACGTTAGGTGATTATTGACAAGAGTCATATGTGTGATCTGAAATATTCTACTCATGCAGTCAAGATGACATTGAAGCAAGTCTCACTATTCTCAAAAATTTAGTCAACTAGACATGAAGTACCTCCTACTTCCAATAAAGTTCCTGTGATTAGGTATATTTAAGGTCAAACCAAGTTCCAATCTTCATATTTTACTTATCCTTGCTTATTATAAAACTCAATCCAAAAAATGAAAATACTATGCACAATGCAGAACAATACTTTTGTGATGCAATTTTCAAATTTGAGCTCTTTAATGGGTTTTTGAAAAGATTTTACACATTTTTCTACAATTTTTCAAAAATATTTTGCTAATGTCTTTGAAATTTTTGGTTTTACAAATGTTTTTTGGATTTTTTTTCAAAACAAAAGATTTTTGGATGAAAATATATGTATGTATACTTACAAGGGATGTATCTTATATTTACAAGAATTAGGTTTTTTAAGAATTGAAACGAGGGATATGTTATTGTTTTTATAAATAAATATATACAGTTAGTAAAGAATTTTTGTGTAATGTATATATTCCTAAAATTTATTTATAAATCAATTTACAAACAATTTTGAAAATTATAGTCCACAATAATTTTTGCAAGTACTTTTTAAAAACATTTACAAGCTTTTGAAAATGACTTTGCAAAGGTTTTTCAAAAGTATCTATAGATTTTTCAAAATATTTTTACAACCATTTTCCAAACATTTGAAAATAGTTTTTTAAATATTATTTTTCACATAAAGAAAATAAATTTTTACAAACAAAACATTTTTATGAAAGTTGAAAATATTTAACAAAATATTTTCCAAATAGGTATCAAAGATTTTTTTTTCAAAACAAATTTCATACTATTTTTCAAATATTTTGCAAAAAAATATTTCTCCCTGATTTATTAATCGATATATACAAAAAGACTTTGAGGAATTATAACGATCTATTTATTAATTTATTTAATGAATTGTATATGTATATATATTGTATTTTATTAAGTATTTTATCCATAATTACTGAAAATATGAAAGTACAACTTATGGCTAATGTATATACCTAGTATATACGACCCCCTATACATTGCATGAGCTATGTCCTTATAGATCAGAAAGAAAAGGAGAAAACAAAACTCATACTAAGTATATAAAATCATAAAGAACAAATGAATCAAATAATGAAGAAATGAATGAAGAAATGAAAGAATAAATGAGAAGTCGAGCGTCCCCCCTATATTTAGGATCAACAAATTCTATGTAGCAGACTGTACAAAAGGTAGAGAGGGCCAAGGTTGGGAATGAACAAATCAGAACTCGATCTGTCTCTCCCTATTCTTATGGTGAGATATCCCTAAGTATAGACAATAAGAGGAGGCATTGAAGGCGATTAAAGAATGAAAAATTCTTGGGATGCAAACTCCCCTACATTTAGGACAAAGTGCGTCCTAAGTATAGCAGAGTGTAAAAAAAAGGGCAACACCTTTTCAGTAGAAAAAGAACAATGAAAATGAAAAGTAGAAAAAGATCACTCAACTCATCTACCTCCCCTATACTTAGAACATAATACTTCCTAAGCAAAGTAAAACACGAGGAATGGGGTAGATGAGAAAAAAATGGGAGATAGAGAGACGTAAAACAAAAGGAAATATACAAAGGTGTGGATATATGTAGGATCAAAAAGGTAGAAAGTGGACCTTCTTGAGAGACCGCTGGGGAATAGATCGAACAAGGTACAGGTTGATATAAGGGTCCTCGATAGACACAAACAGGTAAGGGTCAACCTGGAAGGTATCCTCAGTGATGTCAAAGCGGAAAGACACGAATTGGTCAGTGGAAGTAGTGTGGTCATGTTCGTCCTGACGAGTCTATGCTAGGTCAAAACAAAAGGGAACGAACTCTTTTATGTAATTAGTAAGGCCAAGTTCGTCTAGTGAGGTCTCAAATGGATCATCATCAACATCATCAAATGGCTCGAATTTATTAAGGAAAACAATAAGATCAAATTCAACCTCTTTAGTGTCTACTATGTTTGCCCACCGCTCAAATGTATCAATCATGTAAATGATGTGGATGTCATCAACACAATGCCAATCACAGGAAGAGGGAACTACAAGGTCTATGCTTCCAGGGTCTTCCTCTCTGTAGAAGAATTCTTGAGTACCATCATCAATCATAAAAGAAAACCTTTCTAATATTAGCAGATAGGTTATAGGCCACAGGGTCGGCTAAGTGTGGTGTAGTCACATCAGGTGCAGGACTTTGGTCAGTAGTAGGTGCGGTGATGACCACAACATTCTCGTCATCAAGATGGAAGCGGATCTCTACTAATTCATAATCAATAACGACCTCTTGAAGAGGCAAGAAAGGGTCATTCCAAGATGGTTGGAGAGTATTCCCCAGTGGTAGGGGGTTCCATGGGCAATTTGACAAAGTAAATAGTGTGTCTCATGCCCTAAATAGAAATGACATCATTCTCTGAAATCCCCTTCGGGCTCTTTATTGATCTGTCACCAAATCGAACGATCATCCTGATTTTCTTAAGAGGCCCTAACTGAAGAGACTGTACCAATGATAAGGCTATTATGCTAATTGAAGCACTACAATCAAGGAGAGTGTGATCACATGAATAGTTAGAGATGGTGCATCTAATGAATGGTGTAGTGGTGTTCCCTTTCCTAGAAGAATGGTGGTGGGTGATGGTGTAGGTAGTGGCTATGGTCAAGATATCACGCTAAGATCTGCTCCTTTACTTTCTCTTCTTGGGTAGAGGAGCAGATAAATGGATCATTGCCTAGTGAAGTACGGCTTTAATGATCTCATGAATAGCGACCACCACTCAAGGTTCAATCAACATTTTTTTGAATTTTTGGATCTCCTCCATACAAAGGAGGAGATCAGAATCATCACCTACAGAAGGATGAATATGAGCTGTGCGTACATTGTAATCCATTGGGTCAAAGGTTGGACATGGGGTGAGTGAGTGAGTGAGTGAGAAAGTGATCTGGTAGGTGGGCCCTCTCCTCGTAATATGGATCAACAATTTCTCTCCAGAGATCTTTTTTTATTTTTAAATTGTTCTCATTTTTTTGTATTTTGGCTATTGCAAGCTCTCATAAGAATTCTCGAGTGAATTTATGTCATCAAATAGTGAAGCGTCATTGTCGCTCTTATTTATGTTAGTGAGTTTATGCTCCATCATCTGGGTCAAGTGATCAAGGGTGGACTTCATGAGAGATGACTCCAACATATCAGTCTCGGGTGGGCAAAATGGTGGGTAGTGAGAGAGGTGGTGGCGGGTAGAAGTATGTGTCCTGAAATTGTGGTTAAGGAAAATATGTAAAAAAATCATGAGCAAATTACTCCTGGATAAATGGAGGTGGACCTGCTCGAGGGTGCGACGGATCCATGAAATCAGGATAAAAAGTACTCCAGTCGACCATCTCTGAATCAAAAAGAAGTGATCGGGAGAACACGAGGGTCAAATCAAGAAATGTTATGAAGAAAGGAACAAATACGTAGTGAGATCGAGTATACACACAAACGATCACAGACAATAATACACAAAACATACCCCTTAATGCACCTACTCACATGGTGAAGACTATAAAAGTTCGATCTTTTTATCTTGTCAGTTTTAGAGTTAGGTGTGAATACAAAATCGCATAAGCACTTAGGAGGTATGGGGTTGGGGCACTAACCTTAGTGTGTACGAAAGCAAATTAAAATGAATATAATGAGAGGGTTACTCTCCCCAAGATAAATATTTTCCATTTTTGTTTATTTTACGATCCTGTAAACTTAGTAGTCCCAATTTTATTGACTATTACTTTATTGTAATTTTAATAGAAATGCACGAGCCTAATGAGGGACCAATTCTTTTTAGATGTTGTCAAACTCAAAGGGAGAGTCGGAAAAGAAATGCAAGGTGAAAATGATGATGAATGCTAAATGGAAATGCTCACCTTGCCTCCATATCTCATTATGCAAGGATGCTAAGCAGAACTGAAACCAACCTATATATAAGTGAAAAGATGATGAAATCACCCTAGATGAGAATATGCTATTATTGTGAAGAACCAAATGTCACTTACCAAGAAATGTTAAAACGCCTGATCTTCGAGGTAACTTGGTGAACGCCACAACGCGTCTGGCAAGAACTGTATGTGACCTCTATCAAAACACAATCCCAAATCCAAATAATTAAAGTTACAAATTTTGACTAAATCCAAAAGCGAATCTATAGGTTCAGCCAAATATAATTAAGTTCTTTCACCTTAATCTTTCAAGTAAGCAAATCATAAGACTAGGGCTCAATCACACAAAATAAATAAAAACAAAATAATGAAATAGAGGAAAAGAAAAGTGTCAAAAATATGAAAAAAACAACGAGGTCTCCAATGGAACAATCCCTCGGGCAGTGGACCTCATGAAGTGTATAGAGTCTTGGAGAGTGTCACAAGTAATTAAAATAAATGTATCTCTCTCTCACTTGAATTAAAAAACAAATACATTAAAATAAAAGTGGCTATGTCTTCCAAATTTCCTCACGCTCTATCCTACTACTCTCTCCTATTGGCTAAGTCAGAAAGCCAACTTTTCATCTCGGGGGTGCACATGATCTCCTCATAAATCCTACCTCTATTCACATCCCTCATAGCAAAATCGAATAAGAGGAAGAATCAGACAATTCAATAAAATAACATCAAACTAATGAAAAATGAATAAAAGAAGATATAGACAAGCAAGAAGATAAGGGTAAAATCCAATCTACATTCCATTGCTCTTCATCAACCGGGACATTTGAAATAATGAAATTCTAGAGGGTCTTGTTAATCCACAAGGCAGATAAACAGTCGATGCGATGACTGCTCAAGAACAATGTTAAATTCAACAATTAACACACAACATATATAGTAATGAGTGCAAAAATAAATGTCGAGTTAAATTTTATTATAACTCTACAAAGGATGTGTATAAATGAAAGTAGTGTAGAGGTCGAACACAGAGAGCAAAACAGGAGAATGGTCCAAATAAATGCAAAAATGTGTGCTTCTTATTGGCTTTTTTTTTTAATTTTCGATTATATACTTTTCCATTATTTTAATTTTTATACTTTTTTAATTGTTTTAGTTTTATATTTTTTATTTTCTAATTTTTTAATTCTTTTTATATTTAAATAAGACGTATAAATTAAAGAAGACTATATATAGAATATAACGAATATAAGCATAAATATAAATAAAAAATCAAAATACATAATATAAAGTGTTTTGGGATTTAAACAATTTTTAATTATTTTTGTGATTTTTAAGGTTTTTTTGCTAATTTTAATGTACTTTCAAAGGAAACAATATCCCAAATCATGGTTTTAATAAACACGACGAATTATTTGGAAACTAATAAAAAATGTCCAAAAATTTTCAATTTAATAGGTAGATAATAGTATAAATAAAATTTAAAAAAATGTTTTTTAAGATTTTTTATTTTTATAATTTTTTAGGGTTTTAAATTTTTATGTATTATCTTTTTTCTATTTTTAGTGAATTTTGGTCTAAAGGCTAAAATACTAAAGTAAAAAAATAATTTCTCAGAATTTTCTTTAAAATGTTTTTTATATTTTTTGGTATTCTATATCGTAAATAAGAAATATTTGTACATTTTTTGATTTTTATAAAATACTAAAAAGTTCAAAATTACAAATCCAAAAATATGGCATGGAAGTGTGTGCAATAAAGAGATTAACCCTATTTTTTGGTATTTTTAGGCACATGGACACTCAATTCAATAAATAGGAAAAACACACAAAATTTAATGGACTCATGGGGCATATATGTAATTAAAAATAAGTACAAGGACCTTTCTTCAAAATATCCAAAAATATATAACAACATAATGTTTAAATGATAAAACTAAATACACAAAATTGTAGGGGCCTCAATGCATAATATAAACTCTCGTGGGAAGACACATGCGGTGGCATGGCCAGGACCAAATAATAATTAAAGCAAGGTACATAGGCTCACAGGAAATTTTACCAAAATTAATAAAGCATTACTTAATGTTATAGGGCTAAAGTGCCAAAAAACAAAAATGTGAGGATGCTGTTTAAATCACCCCACTTAGCGCTAGATCCGACGAATGAACGATGCTCACTTGCCACGCTTCCTCTCCATGGTGCATGATGGTGATTCGCTAATGAAGGGTGAGGATTTGATCCACGTTAATGATCGGACAATACATGGAGACTTCATCCAACGACAATTGTGTGTACTGGGAGATGTCCTTAATCCGACGATGGAGGAGGGTAGAGGAAGAATAGGGAAGAATCTCCACCTAGACAAGCTTCTTTCAACTAGATCTCCCCCTATGATGATCTCATATGCTCTAAAATGGCCAAAATGGCTCATGGCAGCATCTAATATCGTTTGGAAGGCTCAAAAGGCTCTAGGGATGATCGGAGTGTCCACAAGAGGTCGAAGGAGCAAGACAACTCTAGAAAACTCCGGTGAAACTCAAAATACTCTCTAAAGGGCTTTGGACACAAATGAATTGCACAAGAATCAAAGTAGGGTCGAGGGCAAACTGTGTCGACCCGATTTGGGGTAATGGAAGCTTGGTGAGACGATGCGGCGGCGGCTCCGACGAAGTGAGGAGGAGGAGCATCGGGATCATGTTCCAATGAGGAGAAGGTTGGATGGAGTGGTGTTGGGAGAAGGGAAATGTCAGTGAATGAAGGTGAAGGTACAAAGTGGGTCAGAAACAGGGCGCAACACGATGGAAGGTTCGTTGGAGCTAGCCTCCGGTGAACTTGAAATGTAGAGATCTATGTTAATTAACGCGATGAATGCAATGAAAAACTAAAATAAAATGCTAAAATTAAACCTACAACTAATAATTACCTAAAAATGCAAAGAAATGTACCTCACTCGGTAGGTTTTGAGGAAGTGGATACCTCACGGTGGCAATGGCTAGAGATGTGGAACCAGCCTTCAGATTACACCTTGAGTTGCTTCCAGTGTCTAAAGAAGGCTCCTATCACCAGCTTCAATTGAGAACACACACAAGAGAGCCATAGTGTCAAAAAATATTCAAAGTGAAAGAAGACACGGATGGAGGTTGTGTACAAGTGATAGAGCAATGAGGAAGATCGAAGTAGAAAAGGCGAATCATCATTGCAAAGATTGATGAGACGAGCAAGTGTGTACGAGTGGTGATCAAGGATGAAAAGTACAAGAGTAATCAATCCGAAAAATCAAATATTCTATCCGCAAAAATCAATCAAAAGTCGGTCAACTAGGTTTGTTAGTTACTAGGACCTCGGCCAGAGAGTTGACTAAGGTTAAATAACGAAGCAACATGGTTGGTCCACGTGAACCTACCGGGAAAAAGTGGACCTAAAATTAGTTGTAAAGTCAATAATAAATAATAAATTATTTTATAATTTTTTGTCTTAAATATTTTTTTCAATAGTATTTTATTATTATTATTTATTTATTGAACTTATTTGTTATAAGTTAGTTTTTGAGTGTATATTTATAGGCATATTCATCTATGTTCTATGTATTTTAATATTATTTTGTATTCTTGGTTTTATAATTTTATTTTTCACTTACCTCTACGTAACACAATCCACCATCGAGATCACCCAAAAACTTGGGGTTTATTCTGCGTATTCCAATATGCAGGATGTATGGATATTAGGAATACCTGAGGGTGATGTGATCATAAATGATTGTATAACCATGATGCTTCCATTCCTTGGGGGTGATGAAATGGATTTGGATTTGTGTGACTCTCTCAATAGAGAAGTAATCTGGTCATGGTCCAAATGCTCGACAATGATCTGAAAGTGATACAAACACAATGAAGAGATTAGATTTATGGTTTTGATTTAGTAAAATATCTATGGGAGTTCGACGGGATTTGGATTTGAGATGTGATCTCAATATCCAAGTCACTATATGTGGAACAATACAATCGCCCTATCCTTATCTCCAAGTATTCGTTGAGAAAGGACATTATCTTTGTAAGAGTAAAAGGCTAATTTCATTTTTGATATATATAACCAAGGATTGAGACATGGATAATTAATTGTGATTTCATTATCATGAATAATATGAATTTGATTCATATTATAAGAAGATTTATCTATGAAAACTAAATGTGATTTAATTATCAAAGATGTGAAATTATTTTAAAATTTATATTGATTTTGTGTTGTCCATGGATTGAGATCCATGGACTCCCAAAACCCTATTTAAGAAGAGGCACCCCTTTCTCTTCAAGTTACATTAACAACAACAAAAGAACAACATATGCTCTCTCTCTCATTCTCTACATGCCAAGTCTCTCTCTTTCTCTCATTGTGCCCGTCCACTATGGACCCCTAGAGAGAGTTGCCATCGTCGCAGCATCGTGTTTATACTACTGGATTGTTTGTTCGTGGATCTCCATCTCATTCAGTACATCTTGCTCATGAAGAAGACATATGCTCTCATGTGATGAGATCAGGAGATTCACGTCTTGGATCATAAACATGGATTGCGAGGAGCATGCATTTCATCAACGCGCTCGCATGTGTTTCCTCCATCGGATAAGACTTGAGACAGGAGGACTCTTCATTTAGAGACTCGATAGAAGTCACGCTTCAATAGGTAAAACTAGTACTAATTTATGGTTTAGATGAAATTAAACGTGAAATGTTCTTTGGTCATGTAGTTTTATGGTTTAAAAAAATTTAAATTCCGCTGCCACAAGCAACAAGTTGGTCGGTCGCTCTTGATCGCATATAATGTGCTCCTTACGCTTCTGTGATGCGCTTAAGGATTTTCCCATATCCTTCATAAATAATATATCAAGAAAATTATAAAATGGAAAATGGTATTTTTAGAATTTTTAGGATTTTAAGATTTTTATAAATTATTTTGTGTTTTTTATTTTTATGTATTTTATTTTTTATTTTTAGTGAATTTTGGTCTGAATGCTCAAAATACTTTTATGGTTTTCTTTCAAAATGTTTTTAAATTTTTTGGTATTTAATGATAAAACATGAAATATTTGTGGTCTTTTTATGTTTTATAAAATATGTAAAATTCCTAAATTGTAAATCTAAAAAATGTCATGGAAGTTTTGCAATCAGGAGCTTAACCCTATCTTTTGATAAATTTTGGAGCATGGACACTATATTTAATCGATAGAACAAACACATAAAATTTAATGAATAAGCAGAGGGATAAATGTAATTTAAAATAACTACAAGGGCCTTTCTATAAAATATCCAAAAAATATAAATTTAGAGGAATTTTTTAATATTTAAATGAAATACATAAAACTACAAGGGCCTCAATGCAAAATGTCACCTCACGTGGGACGTCACCTGAGGTGATGTGGTAAGGAGCAAATAATAATTATAATGAGGTACATGTGCTCCCATGCAATTTTACCAAAATAATAAAGTGTTACTTAACGTTACAAGACTAAAGTGCATATAAACAGAAATGTGTGGGATGTACTGTAAATTATGCCACTTAGAGCTACATCCGATGGTCGAAGGGTGCTTACTTGCCACGCATCTTCTCTAGGGAGCACAATGACGATTCATGGATGAAAGGCCTGAATTAAATGATCACTGAAGGTTAGATGATGTCGGGAGACTTCATCCAACAGTTGTTGTGCGTATTGGGGGATGGCCTTGATCCGAGACAGAGGACGACGGGTGAAGAACTGGGAAGTAGATTCACTTGTGCAAGCTTATTCCAGCCCAATCTCCCCCCTCCGACATTCTCTTGTTGTGCAAAGTAGCCTAAGTGGCTTCTTGCAGCGTCTACTATCGTCTGGAAGGATCAAAAGGCTCCAGGGATGACAGGAGTGTCCACATGAGGTCGAACGGTCTAGACAACTCCAGGAACCTCCGGTGAACCTCAAAATCTTCTCCAGAGGGATTTGATCACGGATGACCAACACAGGAAGCAAACTAAGGTCTAGGGTAAACTACCTCAACCCGATTAGGGAGGGAATGGAATCATGGTGAGGTGACACGATGGTGGCTCCGGCAAAGTGAGGGGGAGGAGCACCGAGATCATGCTCCGGGGAGGAGCAGGCTGGAGGGAATGGTGTGGGGTGAAGGGAAATGTCAATGAAAGAAGGTGAAGGTGGAAAGTGGATCGGAAATAGGGTTCATCATGGTGGAGAAGGAACCCACCTTGACCTCAATCCTTGATTGCTTCAGACTTTTGGTGTCAACAAGAGATTCGTCGAGGCATTGATGAGGAGAACAAGTGGTCAAAGAAGGCGGTCAAGGTCTCACCAAAGTTCCTCTAGCGAAGCCTTCTTATACTCCCTATGTTGCAGGTATGGCTTGACTCAGTTAAGTTTTTATTTTGCATTTTCCTTCAGCACATTAGTTTAGATGTTACTTTAGTTAATTAGTTAGTAGGTTAGCGTAATTTCACAGATCTTTGTTTGCTGGAGCTTCAATCTCCATCACTGATTCAATGTGACTTCCCTTGTAATCCAACTCCCTTCCATCACCATTTCATTCCTTGACACATTCTCCATCGAACTCCCACCAGTTCCACTCATATCACATAACAAACATGTCAAATTGAAGCTGACCTTCCTCCATTTCCTAGAGCTTCATTGCCCCACTCTTCTCCCTACTATCTAGCATCAACAACTGGTCGATGACCTTCGCCCCGAGCCGAGGAATCTTTTTGTGTAGGTGAAACTACCTGGAAGCCTCTTGGCGTGACAAATCAAAGAACTTTTAGGGACATAGGTTGCGTAAAACAAAAAAGATCTCCATTTCCCCATTTATGGGGTTGGAACCCATTGAAGCCTCCTATAGACATGGTTGAATCACAAGAGCCTATGGAGCTTGAAGAGAACGATAAAGAATACAATAGACTCTAGGGATTGATGCTCGAAGGTCGAGGAAGAACACAGTCTTCCACTTTTTTCATGACATCTTTAGGGTTGCACAATCCGGAACATGACCCAGGACTAATCTGGATCGTCCAGTCTTGGCAAACCATTACGCCCTCTAGCATTGTCAGATTAGCATAAGTGAACGTTGTGTTTACGACCCAGCTGTCCATCAATGCCTTTTAAGGGTTAATTTTCACAAACCTCCTCATTTTGTTTTTTATTTATGTTTTAGTCATGTAAATACCAACTGTAGTGTTAAATGTTATGTAATATTTTCATAGGACCCCCTAAATATCTAGCTTTTTGAGCTTTAGTCCTATGATAGGTCACCTCTCGTGCCTATGCATGTGAGGTCCTAGTCTCTTTACATCCAAACCCTTACAACTTTAGGTACTTTTGTTTAGTCCTATAATTTGTATAAGTAGTGTTATTTTTATGGAAATATTGCAAACAAGATCTTGTATTTCTTTTTAATTTCATTTATATTTTTGTTTGGTGCATATTAAATTTGAATTTAATTAGATAAATTTCTTGGTTTCCCATGGACATTTATTATATGGTTCTTAAATGCATTTAAATTTTATTTAAATTACAAATAGGTCCCTGCTACTTCTAAAATTTTATTTTGAGGCAAGTTTCCCAAATAAAAGAAAACCAATTCGGATTCATGCCAGGTCGCTCAACTATTGAAGCCATCCATTTGTTGAGGAGAACAATGGAGATTTATAGAGCTAAAAGGAAGAATCTCCATATGATCTTTATTGATTTGGAGAAGGCTTATGATTCCGTCCCACGAGAGATACTGTGGAGAGTTTTGGAGAAGAGACAAGCACATGTCTTATACATTAATCTCATAAAGGATATGTATGATAGGGCTTTATCTTGTGTAAGGATCCCGACGGGGAAGACTGACTATTTTGATATCAACATTGGTTTACATCAAGGTTCAGCTTTGAGTCCATTTCTTTTTACTTTGATTATGGACGAGTTGACAAGTCACATTCAGGATGAGTTACCTTGGTGTATGTTATTTGATGATGATATTGTGTTGATTGACGAGACTATAGATGGAGTAAATGAGAAGCTTGAGGTTTGGAGACATGCATTGGAGACTAAAGGTTTTCGTATAAGTAGGGCTAAGACGGAATATATGGAATGCACCTTTGATGGATGCAATGGTGAAGGAATCGAGGTGAAGATTGGTGACGATAAAATTCAGAAGAGAGATTCTTTTAGATATCTGGGATCTATTTTTAAACATGATGGGGAAATTGATGGAGATGTTACTAATAGAATAAATGCAGGCTGGCTAAAGTGGAGAGGAGCGTCCGCTGTTCTCTGTGATAAGAAAATTCCTTTAAAAATTAAAGGAAAGTTTTACAAAGCAGCCGTGAGACCTGCTATGCTTTATGGTTCTGAATGCTGGCCTGTGAACCATAGACATGTGCAGAGAATGGCTATAGCAGAAATGAAAATGCTAAGATGGATGTGTGGACATACACGTAAAGATCGGATTCGGAATGATGCAATCAGAAAGAAAGTTGGTGTAGCTCCGATCGAGGATAAGATGCGAGAAAACCGCTTAAGATGGTTTGGTCATTTGCAAAGAAGTTCAACTGATGCACCGGTTAGGAGATGCGAGCGTTGGGATGTTGAGTTGGCTAAGAGAGGGCGAGGACGACCCAAGAAGTGTTGGAAAGAGACTATACGAAGGGATCTTAGTTTCTTGGATATAAGTCCGAGATTGACCCAAGATAGATCTGAATGGAGGCGAAGAATCCATGTAGACGACCCTACTTAATTGTGGGAAAAGGCTTTGTTGTTGTTGTTGTTGATATTATTTTTAAAAATAGCATTATATTTCTACAAATTGTAGGAAAGTAATATAAGGTGTGTTAAATATATTTATCACATATAGTTTTCATTATGCATTTTAAATTAATATCTTATTTCTTAAAAATAAAAAGAAAGTATTTTATTCCCTGTTTGGATAAAAAATAAAAAATATATATAACCACTTTTAAAAATTCCACAAAAAGTAGAGTATTTATATTACTATATATTCTATCGTTACACCAAAAATACCAAATAATATAAAAAGAAAACCTTAATAATTGCAAAACCCTAAAAAACCATAAAAATTAGAAAAAAAATCATTTGAAAATTAAAAATATAGTTTTATATTCCATATTTTTCTTTATTATATTTAAGATATATTAGAACTAGTTTTGAGTATTTTTTAATCTATTATCTACTTTTAACGCCCAAAATAATTTAGCTTGTTTATTGTGCTCACTGTTTTGCACATTCAAATAATTTTAAAATATACAACGATTAGCAAAAATTATATGAAATTACTATAAATAGAGAAAAATATAAAACACACAACACAATTTATTTTGTGAATTTTAGGTATACAAATATACATCTAAATATCAATCCCTATATATCCTCTATAAGATGTATACTGCTTATATAGTGTATTTTATTATTACATATAATTCTATATTATATTTTTTAAATAAAAAATAAATTAAAAATTGCAATACTAAAAATAAAAAAATAATTATAAATTTAAAAATATAAAAATATAAAACAAATTAAAATACATAAAAATAAAATATAATTAAATACCCACAACATTAGAAAAAGATAAAAAGTACAAAAATAATGATTATTAATTAGTATTCATTATTAATAATTATACATATTATCTTTTACTTTTAGTGGATTGACCCATGTTACTTGTAATTATACACAACTTTGTAGGGTATAATAAATTGACCAATACATTGATTGTCAAATCTCACTTGCCAAACACGTCATAGTCCTCCAAGTCCAAACGTAAGGCTCCTCAATGAGTCCCTTCAACACGTATATACATATATGCGATCCCCCTATACTGATCTCCAACACGTATATACATATATACGATCTCCCTATATTTATATCAAATTATATACTCGTAGTGATCAAAGAACAATAATGGAAGACATAACACATGCGATGTACAAAAAGTCTATACTACGACGACTCAATAAAAGTATAAGAGGTCTATTGTATTCCCTATACTTAGGATCAACTAATCCTAAGTTTAACAGATTGTACACAAAGAAAGGATTATTGAGGATTAGAATGTACATGATGAACAATGAGTCATCTTGTCTCCCAATACTTAGGAGAAAATATCACTAAGTATAGAAAAAATATCAACAAGTTGAGAGACAAGCGAAAGAATAAATAAGTAATATCCGAACACACTCACCCTCCATGCTTAGGATGAAGTACATACTAAGTATATCATATATGAATGGGATGAATAAACTAATGGATAAATGAAAGAAGTGAAAGAAATGAAAAGAAGAAAAAAAAGAAGAAAAGAATAAATCAAAAATGTTTTTTGATGCATTGTTTTAATCTTGCGATGTTGCAGTTTGGAGATCTTCATCAAACACAACATTGATTCAATCAATAATGTACATGAATGTATCATTATCTACAGACAACTTCAACAACTGTTCACTATAAATGGTTGTGCGCCAGATAATAATTCTGATATGAGGATGCTACCATTACTACACATAATTCTCACAATGAATGGTCCTATCCATTTACTTTTGAGTTTGCTTAAGAAAATCTTCAACTTCACATCAAATAACCTCACCTTATGTCCCAGCTTGAAAGTCATTTGTATGATATTCATGTCATGTTAACGTTTGACTTTCTCCTTATTAATAAGGCTATTATAGCATGTAAATTCTCTGAATTCCAAGATTATGTTCAATATTGTTTTCCAATTCTGACCACCTTTCCATAAGTCTGAATTACATATGTTTACATCCCATAAAGATTTATGAATCGATTCAACTGGTAGATGGTATGTCTTTCCATAAAGTAGACTATAAGGAGACATAACGATTGGAGACTTGTAGGCACTCAGAGAAGCCCATATAAATGAGTCAAGGAACTGAGACCAGTTCTTCATATCCGACCTAACATGTTTCTACAAGGTTGTCTTAATCTCCCTATTTGACAACCTGACCAATCCATTTCTACTGTCGGTTGTATGGAGATGCGACACAATGGTTGATGTTGTACTACTACGCAAGTCTTTTAACTTCCATATTAAAAAAATTGCTACTCCTATTGGAAATTAATAACTTTGGAATCTCAAACCATGAAATAAAATTGTCCTTGAGAAAGCGAAAATTGGTTTAACTAGCAGTAGATCGGGCGAGAATAGCCTCCACCCAACGACTCACATAATCAATAACAAGCAATATGTATTTGAATCCTTGATTGTTAGGAAATGGACCCATGCAGTCATTGCACTAAGCATAAAAAACATATGATATCTGAATAAACTTAAGGATAAATCTTTTGAACTGAGGGTTCATTCCATTTTCTGACAATGAATGCAACACTGGCATCCTTAAATAGTATGGGCCACCAAAGTCCATACTTTAATACTTTCGTCATCGTTCTACTTTCATAATGTTGTCCTTCATACTCATGCTTATGATAGTGCTTGAGGACACCAGCGTACTCCTCGGGAATGCATCAATGCCAAATTCAATTTGCACCTTCCCAAAAAAAGTATGGATCTTCCAACGAGTAGAAATGAATATCAGACAAAAAATTATCCTTCTTTACTCCTGTACAATCTAGTAAAACTTTCTCAGAAATGAGAAAGTTCACAATATTGGTATACCAATGGAGAGAAGCAACACGTAGAATGGATTAATCGGGAATGGTTTCTAATATCAACAAACTGCTCACTTAGTATCTGATAGTTCAATTCTTGACAGGTGATCTACTACCAAATCCTTAACTCCATGTTTATCTTTGATATCCAAATCAAATTCTTGGAGGATAAGGATCCATCTGAGTAGACATGACTTGGCATCCTTCTTCTATTGTAAATATCATATAGTAGTATGGTTAGTGTAGGTAATGATTTTGGAACTGAGAAGATGCGATATGAACTTCTAAAGTGTGAATACAATTATCAACAACTCTTTCTCCATTACTGTGTAATTTTTCTATACATTATAAAGTATTTTGTTGGCATAATGGATGACATGAGGATGGTTTTCTCTTCTTTGTCCTAGAACAACCCCAATGGCAAAATCAGATGCATCCATAAGGATCTTGAGTAGGAGAGACCAATCGGGTGGCTGTAGGATGGAGCCTGGTGACAAGTTCTTTCAAAAGATTAAAGGTGTCAAGAACCTTCTAATCAATAAAGAAATTTATCTCCTTGCATTGCAGTTTTCTTAGATATCGAGCAATCTTGCTAAAGTCTTCTTTGACAAATCTTCTATAGAAACCAAAATACCCCAGTAATGACCTCACTTTCTTGACTGTTCGAGGTTGATCATGATTAGAAATTACATCCACCTTTGCCAGGTCAAACTTCAGACCTTTCTTGGAGATGACAAAGCACAACACAATTACTTCTATAATCATGAAGTTACTCTTTTCCTATTATAGAACCAAATTGACTTCAAGACATCTCGTAAGTACTCGGGTTAAGTGTGCAAGACAAGCATCAAAACTATTAATGTAGATTGATAAATCATCCTTTAAGACCTCGCGAAAGCAACCCATCATGTCGACAAAAACAACCAACGTACACCAATAAAATATGGTAGGCATGTTACATATTCCAAAGGGAATCCCTTTGAAAGAATAAGTTTCGACCGGACATGTGAATGTAGTATTCTCTTAATCTTCACGTATGATTGCCAATTGGTTTTCCCAGAGTACCCGTCCAAGAAGTAAAAGAACTATTTCCCTAACAACCTCTCAAGACTTGATCAATAAAAGGTAGAGGAAAGTAAATCCATCTTACTCGTTGAATTCTTAGTTTTAATTATTTGGAAAATGGTTGTAAAATTATTTTGAAAAACATATATATACTATTTGAAAAATATTTGCAAAACGGTTTTCAAATTTTTAAAATTTGTTTGTAAAAATTATTTGCAAATTAGTTTGCAAAATAAAATCTTCAAATGTTTACGAAAAAACTGTTCAAATTATTTTGAGAACAATGTACAAAATTCAAGCAAAGAAAGATCCTTTACAAACTTCTATATACAATCCTCTAAATTCCTAAAATCCCTAATCTTTTAACTAATAAGAAGCACTCCTGTGTAATAATCAATACCTATTCTTTTCCAAAAACTTTTGTTATGAAAAATCCATAAAAAAATTGCAAAACAAAAAATCACAAAAATTGTTGCAAAAATCTTTTAAAAAATTTGCATAAAAGTTTGCAAAATCTTTTTAAAAAATTCACAAAAGTTTGAAATTAGAAAATACATCCAAAAAAAAATTTTCTACATTGTTCACAGCATTTTCATTATTCGGATTGAGTTTGCTAATGGAACTAGTCTAACTAAAATATGAAAATAAATGCTTAGTTGGACCTTAAATATACTTAATCATAGGAACTTTGTAGCAACTAGAGTTGAGATACTTTATATCTACTAAACTTAATTACTGGAGTTCACGAGACTTGGTTTGGTGTCGTATTGGCTACCTAAGTATAATATTTCAGAGCAAACACACAACTTTTGTTCATAGTAACCTAGATTGCATACCAGCACCTTATACTTTTCTCACCTCAGTTGAAGTTGTAGAGGGCTGGATTTGCTAGCAGGATATACAAGCCAATGGAAACATCAGGAGTCATACATTAGTGGTCATTGTACACCAACCCTATCCAGCAGACATAAGGTACAAAGACATAAGTGTTGGGTTTCAATAAAGCTTCAAAATAGTATTAGCCTATTGGCTCAAGAGGAAAAAGTCCGTATGTAAATGTAGTTGTATATAGTATTCAAAATAATGTAAAAAGCAAAAAAATCTTAAAGTGTGGACAAGCCTGATAGAAAATAAAATGCATGTCAGAGTATGTAAATTGTAGAATAGTCAATAAGCAAGCTTGAGTTTCAAAGTCATATATATCTGAGCCTGCAGCCTAATGGCTTGCTAACACTGGTCAAGCATCCTAGGATAGGTACCTATACTAGCTACTATACATTATTATCTCCACCTTCTTTTATTCACCAGGTTCTACTTCAACTTAAAAGAGAATACCCCACCTCTGGAGGAAAGAGTTGTTGGATTGGGGAATTAGGATCACCATGTTGGAGAAGACTGACTTTTAACGCTTCAGTTGAGGAGAGCTACATATCACACACATTGTCCAATATAGATTCATAGTCATAAGGGTCTACAAATAAGTTTATTTGTTCTTACCTGGTTATTGAAAAGAATTGAGCAAAATTTTGTGATAATCAAAGGTTGTTGTGTTTCATATCTAATTCCCAATAAGGTTCTGACAACACCTAAAATCCAAAGGTTTGGTTTAAGCTCCAAAGTTTGATTTTATGAATACAAGTTTGAAATTTAAAATCAATGCAAGTTCTTCCTTTTTCATTTCTTTATTTTATTTTTTGCATTTATTGCATAAGTGTTTACTAGGGACTAGAAAAGGCAATTGTAGGGGGTGATGAATCTCCATGTTATCACCTTTATTCTTTCATTTTGGCCTCTAAACCATAGCTAAAAACATGTAAATAATATTATTTTGTATAAACGAACATTTATTACTTATTGTGTAATTATTGTCTAAAACACATTGTTTAAAGCCATAATAAAGGAATAAATAAAAGAAAAGAAAAAGAAGTAAAATGTCGAATATAATTTATGACCCTAAACCCCGAGACCTGGGCATCTTGATGACCGAGTCAACAAGGAATAAAGTAGTGGACATAAGGGCCAAATATCACCTATAAAACCCTAATGTTTATTCTCCAATATTGCTTTTTTGGACTCATTTATTCTTTACTATTTATACATCAATAAAGAAACTGTATAAATCAAAGTTGTAGATTAAATACATAGAAAAATACTAATTTTCTTTCACACAAAAATATATGGTGTACATTTTATACTTAGAATAAAATGTGAAATTCAAACTTCTCAGATCCATATCTTCTACATATCAACTCAAAAAGTATCTAAATAACTTAGTTATATATAACTTTTAATAAACTATTTAATGAACATGTTTTTGTTAAATTTGGAGTTAAGCTATGAAAGTTTGGTTTGGACCCATATTACTGTATATAAATTAAAGGGGAAATTATTCATTGATTATTTCATTATTTCATTTATTAGTTTTTATACCCTTGTAAATATTATATACATTCCCTAAAAATATAATAATAAGATAAATCCATAAACATAAAATAAAAAAAAGATATATAAATACATAGTCCAATATACTAATTCCTACATATCTAATAGCCATATTTTATTAATTGTACAAAATACATTAGAAAAATACAATAAAAATATATTTTTGCAAGTTAAATAAGTTATAAATATATAAATTGAGAAAAAATAATAAAATAAAAATTACAAAAAATATACAAATGAGATATAATTACACTTGCAAAAAGTATCTTGTAATATGCTAATAAATAAATAAATAATCAGATTAAAATACTATATAAAGTAATAATAAACTCTTGTGTTTTATACAAAATATAAATAAATAATTTATTAATTTATTTTATTATCTTTTAATTTAATTTCAGTTTTGTCTTTTTACGGGTGGCGTGGACCAATCATGTCACACCACCTGTTGACCTAGGTCAACTGCCATGCCTATGTCATATGCCTGCCAGAACTGTATTTCACCTTGCGTTCTCCCTTTTTCTTCGATCATTAAAATTGTAGATTTGGGTTGATTACTTCTCGATTTGTTCTCCTTGATTTTCCACTTATGACGTGCCAAGGTCCCCTCTTCTGAATTGAGCTCGTCACCTTGATCTTCCAGCCGACTTGTTCACATGTACATAATTATTCCCTCCTCCTTCCTTGAATTTTTAAATCTCCTTAACTCTATTTCTTCTACCCCTTTTACTTCCCAAGGCTTGAACGAAGTGATAGGTCATTTTCCCAGTAGTTAGGAAGATCGAGGAGGTAGTGTATAGAGATTGATTACACAGCTCCGACAAACCTCACCATGAGGTACCCCATCTCACGGCCAACACTACGTAAGGTTTGTTTTCTTTTCTTTTAAGACAGTTTGTAGTTTCTATTTTAATTTCACGCCATTAGTTTTAGGTTTAATCCACAACATTAGCGTAATTTTAATCATTTGTTTTTTGTCGGAGTTCTGCTCCAGCGAACCCTCCACTATGCTTCATGTTGTTCCCGACTAGACATCCACTACCATACCCTTCCATTCACCCAGATTCTTTGTAGGATCTCAAGATCGATGTCTCCAGCTTCTTGCTCACCGGAGTCGTCCACCACACTCTGTTCTCCATCCATCTCTACCTCATAAAACCCCTAAGACCATCTAGTTTGTGTGTTTGAGATGCCAATGTAGGTCCTGGAGGGTATACACCTCAAATGAGGTAATATGGTTGAAGTTGGATGTTCCCGGGGCACCATTTCTTATCCTACCTCGAGGGCTTGTCGGAGAGCTTCCTAGCCTTGTTAGAGCCCACCAGCTAGTGAGCAAGGCTTCAAGGAAGATTTTACACCTCGGAGGAGCGCCTAAGCATGCAAGAGGAGGGCGTTATGCATAATTAAAGCTCGAGCTTGGATGAGTTCTTCCCTATTCTTCTAGTGGATGTCTCGACTGTCCGATTTAAGAGGAGCACCATATCTTCCAGCTACTATTGGATGTGACACACCCACGACCGTTGATCTTTGCTAGGAGATATAATCTATGTCGTTGCCTTCCAACCATCACCGTGCCACCTGTGTCTGGCATATGGATTAGTAACGCACCCACCACTATTTGATAAGACACATGTGGGGTAAATTTGCACTTTATATCCCCCTTTTTGTTTTATCACTATATCTTCCTGTAATTTCTTTTGCACATTTAAATTTGTTGTAAAAATTTCATGGGAACACATGTATGTGTTTAATATTTCCTTTGGGTTCATGCTAGGTCGCCTCACATGCGGTCGCACATGAGGTGGCTATTTTACAATTAACCCCTTATGGGTTGTATTTCCTTTTACTATTTAAATTGTGATTAATAGTTGTAACTATTTGGGTTATTTGAATCTTTATGCCTTGCATTATTTTTAATTGCAAAATTACCCTTTCTTGTTCAAGAATTTTTATGGGTGTTTTCTATTTACTAAAAAATCAATAGATGCTTTAAAAAATACAAAAATAGGGTATTATGCATGATAGAATGCACATTCACATTATATTTTTATATTTACATTTTGACTTTTTAACTATTTATTAGAAAATAAAAGAATACATTTTTGTCCTTGTTTGAATTAAAAAACACGCAAAAACTATAAAACCTTTTAAAAAAATTCCAAATAATTACATTTTGTTTATTTTAATATGTGCCTCCGAACAAAATTCCATAAAATAGAAAAATAAAAAGTCTAGAAATAAAAAAGCTCAAAATGTTATATAAAAATATAAAAATCACCAAAAATTATTTATTTCTATTTGCAATGTTTTATTATATATATTAGTTCTAAAAATTTATTTGTACATTTTTTATATTTTTTATTATTTTTAATCTTCAAATCAATTCGACCTATTTATTAAATCTCTACTTTGGGATATTTTAGACTTTAAAAGTATACAAAATTACCATAAATCCATAAAAATTACAAACATAGCAAAAAATTATAAAAAAATTAATTATGTATTTTTTGTTATTTTTAGTTGTATTTATATTTATATTACTCTATATTACATACATAGTTATATTTGCACATATCCCTAAATTATATATTTAAAAATAATTTAAAAATAGAAATTATACAAAGAAAATAAAAAAATATTAAATTAGAAATAAAAAACTATAAAATTAAAATCACTAAAAATTATAAAAATTTAAAACCCACAACCAAAGAGATAATAAAAGACAAGAGAAAAGGAACAATTTTTGAATTTAATTTCCCAAATATATCGTTTGCTATTTGTGTTCCACTTCTGTTATACATGCACCTATAAACATGGAGAGTATAATAAATTTTAGCTATGCTCATTTTATTTGTATTCATGTATTAGATTTGTGGGTTGATTGTTGAATTAGAATGATTTTTGTGGGTCACCACAACGATTGTGTCTTGACCTTGTGAAGACACATTTGACCTGTGACATTTCCCTCTTTTCAAATGGTTATTGTTGGGGAGCAACATCGTGTAGATTGTGTATCTTTGTTCGTGCCTTCTTGTCTCTTATTATTTATTTTCTATTTAATTTTAAATTAATTTTTAATTGTTTTACCCCTTTCTTCTTTTAATTAGTTACGAGAGACCGTGGATCAAGGGGTGTACTCCTCGGAGCACCTATACACCCACGTAAAGTGGAGCCAACTTTTCTGACCTAGCCAACAAGAGAGAGGGACTAAGGAAGACTTGGAGGAATTTTAAAGATAGTGCATGTTTTTTCAGTTTTTATTTAATTTTTTATTTGTAATTTGAATTGAGAGAGAGACACATATAACTGTAATAAATTAGACTCTCTAAGATACTACAACTTCACAAGGTCCACTGCCTGAGTGATTGTTCACTTGAGGCCTCGTCGGTTTTATCGTGGTTTCATTGCTTTTATTTCTCTTTGTTTTTTGACTTTATTAATATTTGTTTTATGTGATTGAGCTCTAGTTCTAGGATTTTCTTGCCAACAGATTAGGTCCAAATGCTTGATTACACACGCATGCACCTACAAACTTGTGCTTGGACTTAGTAAAATTTATTTGTTTATTATATGTATTTCAAACCACGTGCCATGAAAAACCCATAATGCTTGCATGACCCGCTATGGTAGGCACCGAGAGATTTCCATGACAGCGCCTTAGGTTGCTCTTCTAAATAACTAGCATATGGTGCTTCACGCCAATTGCATATTCTATCTAGGGAGATTTCATCGATTTGCATTTTAGATAGTGTAGGTTTCTATTCTTCTTAGCAACCTTTAGTGAAGAGAGATGGAGACAAGGTGAGCAATTCTACTTGGCATTCATATATGTTTTCACCTCGAATTGCTTTTAAGACTCTCTCCCTACGATTTTCACCACATAAGATCTAAAATTTGTCTCCTCGCCAGGTTCATGCATTTTTATTAAAAATACAAAAAATTGATAACCAATAAATTGGGACTACAAAGATTGCTCGACACTATAATTAAAATAAAAATTTATTATTATGGGGAAAGTATCCCCCTCATCGTATTTGCATTTTATTCTTGATACATATTCACTAAAGATTAGAACCCCAATACCATGCCTACCTACGTGTTTATACAACTTTTTTGAATTCACGTAACTCTAAAATTTGAAAATACATAAAGATCGAGCCTTCATGGTTGTCATTGTGTTGAGTTGGTAAATTGAGGGGTTTGTTTTGTCTATATTTGTGTTTGTTTATGTGCATAGTCTATCTTCTCTTCGAAATTGAGCCTTTTTCTTGCATATCATGACTTGACCTTCGTGCTCTCATGATTCATTTTTTTTATTTCGGAGATGGCCAACTGGAGTGATTTTTATCTGAACTTTGCAGATCCCTCATACCTTCCAGTCGATCCACCTTTTTTCCTAGAGGACTTTGTTCCTTATTCTTCTAATTGTACATATCTGCCTAACCAACTTTTTGGGCATCAAATTTTGAGTTTTACCCTCCACCATCCACATTATTTCCACCAGCTCACTCACCCAAGACTGAGGTGTGGGAGTCACCTCTCATTAAGACCTCTCTTGAGCTCTTGACCCATATAATGAAGCACATGAAGGAGAGGAATGATGACTTCACTATAATAAAAAAGATCAACATTGATGCTTCGTTATCTGATGATATGTATTCATTTGAGGACACCCTTGAGAGATTGCAATCACCAAAAATACAAAAAATGAGAATAACTTAAAAATACAAAAATATTTCGAGAGACACATAGTAGAGTAAGTTTGTGAGAAGAGAGCGCCCATGCTTTATCCTATGTGCACACTCACACTACTATTCCCAACTTTAATCACAAGGATGAAACTATACAGATTACTGTTAGTCATCCATGTGTAGATGATGATTCCATTCTCCTCCCTTGTATGAAGGGGATACAAAATTGTAAGAAATTGTTGATCGAATAAGAAGTGGTGGCAGCTATTCATGAGATTATTGTTGCCCTAATTTGTCAGGTGATGACCTAATTATCTACACCCTCATTCAAAAATAGAAAGTGATGATGTAGGTCCGAGATTTTGAGAATTTGAGGAGAGCTTTGTAATTCTCAAGGTTGTTGTGTTTCAAATCTGATTCCTAATAAGGTTACATTTGCATCTAAAATCCAAAGATCCGAATAAAGCTCCAAAGTTTGATTTTACGAAGATAAGTCTGAAAGATACATTTAATTCAAAGTTATTACTCTTTCTTTTCTTTATTTTTATTTTCTACTCATATTGCATAAATGTTCTCTAAGGACAAGCATAGGCAAGTATAGGCGGGTGATGAATCTCTATTTCATCACTTTTATTTTTTTCATGTTGTCCTTTAATTAGCTTAAACATGTAAATAATATTATTTTTTATAAATTAACAGTCATTACTTGTTCTGTACATATTATGTAAAAAACATTGATTAAAGACAAAATAAAAAAATAAAATAAAATAATAAAATATTAAAGATAAATAAAATGGCAGAGGTATTTTATGACCATAAACCTCGAAGCATATGCATCTTAATGACTAGGTCGACAAGTAAAAACCTAGGGGGAATAACGACCAAAAATCCTCAATAAAACATTAATTTTTCTCCAATATTGCATTTTTGGTACCCATTTTATTCTTTGCTATTTATACAATAAAAAAAGTAACTTCATATATGAAAGTTGTGGATAAAAATACATAGAAAAATATGAAATTAATTTCACACAAAAATAATACATAGTGTCCATTTTATACTCAGTATAAAAATCCAAAACTCAAACTTCCCACATTGGTATCTTCTCCATATGAAATCATAATATATGAAAATCACTTTAATTATTTATAACTTCTTATATGCTATTTAAATATGCTGGTTTCATTAATTTTACAGTTAAAATGAAAAAATTAGATTTTGGACCCCTATTGTACAATATACATGTATGTAAATAAAAGGGGGAATTTATTTTTTATTATTTTATTATTTTATTATTTTATATATTTATACCTTCAGATTATCTACATTCCATTAAAAAGATAAAAATAAGATATAATAATAAAATTACAATAAAATAAAATATATATTAAATACATAGATGAATAAGATGTACTTATACTTACATATTTAATACCATATTTATGTAAGTGTACAAAGTACATTAGAAAAAAATAAAAATATATTCATGCATTTTAAATAAGTTATACATATATCATTAAAGAGAACAAAATAATAAAATCAAAAATAAAAAATAAAACTAAATTATGCAAAACATAGGTCAATTTATCTATAAATACACTTGTAAAAAGCAACTTGT
Source organism: Ottelia alismoides (assembly GCA_037367405.1). Classification (NCBI taxonomy): domain Eukaryota; kingdom Viridiplantae; phylum Streptophyta; class Magnoliopsida; order Alismatales; family Hydrocharitaceae; genus Ottelia; species Ottelia alismoides. The sequence goes on from JAZKJV010006123.1 coordinate 233,876, forward strand.
AATAAAATAATCCCTAAAAATAAATAAAAACTCGATTAAAATACTATATAAAATAATAAACATTTTTCAATTTTGTCTTTTTGGGGGTGACGTGGACAAATGAGGTTATGCCAGCCGTTGACCTGGTTTGATTCCATGACCCAGGTCATAGGCCTGTCAGAATGGCATTTTACCTCTTCTTCTCCCTTTTCTCTAATACAATCATCGATTCAGGTTGATTCCTTCTTGACTTTTTCTCATAGATTCTTCACCTATCATGCGTCATCATCCCCTTTAGGATTGCTCTGTTGAATCGAGCTCACCCTCTCAATTTCTAGCCACCTTGCTCACTAGTACTTAACCGCACCTTCCTCCTTCTTTGATATTTTCAATCTCCTTAACTCCATTTCTTCTCGCCCTTTTTCATACCAAGGCTTGAGAGAGGTAAAATATACTTTGCCAAGTAGTTAGGCAGATCGAGGGGGCGGTGTTGAGTCTGATTCTGCATCTCTGTCGAACCTCGCCTTGATGTATCCCATCTCGTTGCCAAAGCTGCTCAAGGTTTGTTTTCATAACTTTTTAATTAGTTTGTTGTTTCTATTTTAATTTCCTTCTAGTAGTGTAAGGTTTTATCCACATCATTACCATAAACTTAATCATTCATAATTCGTCAGAGTTTTATTCCGGTGAAGCCTCCATTGTGCTTCCCGATGTTCTCGACTCGCCCCTTGATCCTTCGTGTATTTGGAGATCGACGTCTCCAACTCCACCGCTCATCGGAGATGTCCACCACACCCCATATCCATCTATCTCTACTAGATAAAACCCCCCAGACCATATAGTTTGTCCATTTGAGCCGCTTGTGCAGGTCTTAGAGGGTATACATCTCAAATGAGGAAATTTCGTCGAAGCCGGAGATTCCTAGGGCACCATTTCCTCTCCGACCTCGGGTGCGCGCTCGAGACCTTCCTTTCCTTGTTGAAGCCTGCTAGATGGTGTGCAAGTATTCCAGGAAGCTTTCATACCTTGTAGGAGTCCCTGAGCTTGTAGGAGGAGGGAGTTGTACGCGCTCGATTTCTTCCTTGTTCTTTTAGTGGAGGTCTCGACTGTCCAATTTAGGAGGGGCGTCAAATCTTCTAGACATTATTGGATGCTACATGCCCATAGTCATTGATCTATTCCAGGAGATCTATTCCATGCCATCACCCTCCAACCGTCAACGCGCCTCCTGCACCTGCCACTAGATCAGTAACACACCCACCGCCATTCGATGAGGTATCTGTAGGGGTAATTTGCACCTTATATCCTCGTTTGTTTTTATTTTCAACTACTCCTATAATTTATTTCGCATGTTTAAAGAGTTTACAAAAATTGCATGTGAACCCTTATACATGTTTAATATTGCTTCCGGGTCCATGTTAGGTCACCTCACGTATGGTCCCACCTTAGGTGGCCATTTTGCAATTATCCCCCTAAAGGTTTTTATATTTTATTTTAATATTTAAATTTCAAATATTAGATGTAACCTTTTGGGTTATTTGCATATTTATCCCTACCTTTATTTTAGTTACAAAAATACCCTTTCTAGTTAAGCATTTTTGTGGGTGCTTTCTATTTATTAAAATTACCATCAATCCTCTAAAAATACACAAAAATATGCATGCTATTATACACATTCATGCTATATTTTTGTATGTGCATTTTAGATCTTTTAACTATTTTTAAAAATCAGAAGAGTACATTTTGACCCTATTGACAGTAACAAACTCATAAAAAATATAAAACCATTATGAAATATTCAAAAAATATACTTTATTTATTTTGTACTTTATGCCTCCAGAAAAAATGACAAAAAAAGAAAAAAAGGCTAAAAATCAAAAAGCTCCATATCCTTTATAAAAATACAAAAAGCTAACAAAAATCCAAAAATATTTAATTCTGTTTTATAATTGTCTTTTTATTTATTAATTATTTAAATTAATTTAGAGATTTTTTGACCATTTTTTCATTATTTTTAATCATCAAAACAATTCGACCTATTTATTCAATCCCTATTTTCAAATATTTTTTACCTTAAAAATATATGTAATTTAGCAAAAACATACAAAAATATTAGAAAATTAAAAAAATATAGAAACATTTATTTCTATATATTTTTTTACTATACATAGTTTTATCTATAATTATATTAGTCTATATTGCATATATAGTTATATATATTCCTACATTAGATATTTAAATAAAAAAATAAATAAATAATAAAAAATAGAAAAAAAATAAAAAATTAAAAATTAAAAATTATAAATATTTTTTAAAAAATGAAAACATTGAAAATATAAAATAAAAAACCTACAACCAAAAAGATAATAAAAGTCATGAAAAAGGAACAATTTTGTAATTCAGTTTCCCAATCTATCGTTTTCTCCTGGAGTTCGATGTCTACATTACATGTGCTTGTATACATCATTTGTAGAGTTATAATAAATTTTAACTCTACATATTTTATTTTCATTGTTGTATTTTATTTGTGGGTTAATTGTTGAATTAGAAGGATTGTTACATGTTGCCACAACCATTGCGTCTTCGCCTTGTGAAGACATATATGACCAGTAATATTTCCCTCCTTTCAAATAGTATCGTTGCTAGGTAGCAATATCTTATAGATTGTATATATTTGTTTATGCTTTCTTATCTTTTTATCTATATTTTACCTCTATTTATTTTCTTTTTTATTTGATGTTATTTTTGAATTGTCTAACCCCCATCCTTGTTTGATTTTTTTTCGAGGGACCACAGATCAAGGGAGGTCCTCCTAGGAGCACCTACATACCCACATAAAGCAAAGTTGGCTTTTCTGACCTTGCCGATAGGAGAGAGCGACCAAGGGATACTTGGAGGAGTTTTGAAGATAGTACATTTTATTTTTGTATTATATTTTTATTTGTAATTTTAGGAGAAAGAGAGACATCTATAATTGTAATAATTTGGACTCTCCAAGACATTACGACTTCATGAGGTCCACTGCCTGAGTGTTTGTTCACTTACGGGCCTCATCAATTTTTTCATGTTTTCATCGCTTTTCTTTCTCTATTTTTTTCTAAATTATTTTTATTGTTTGTTATAATTGAGCCATAGTTGTAGGATTTGCTTACCGGTATATTGGGTCCAAACACTTGATTACACATGCATGCACACATAGACTCATTCTTGGACTTAGTCAAATATAATTGTTGATTATTTGGATTTGAGGTCGTGTGCCACAAGAAAACTCACACCGTACCTACAGGACACATGATAAATCTCAGATTTATCAGCTTAATTGATCATATTTATCTCCTTTACTTAAGTTAATAATTTGATTCATTGACTAAATAACACAAATTGCTAATTTATGGGTTATATATAATTAACACTAATTATTATATATTAATATGGTGTATTATTTATGTATTTTGTTCTTATTAAAAATCAAATAGAAATTATAATAACATTCTATATAAATAAATTAGAATAAAATAAAATAAAATACAAAAAAATAAGCAAAATGAAAATTAAAGAAAATTGTTTTATATAGTTTTTAATAATATTTAATTTTTATTTATGTACAAATTACCTCTAATTTCTTTGACTTTTACATGAAAGTTGTATATCTCATCAAGATTTAAAATTCATGTTTACCACTTTTCTAAATTCGGTCTCTAATTATTTTTTCTTAATTTTCCCTTGACATATCGATTTTCTTCAATTTCTATTGGACTACGTAGTGCTTCCAGAGTGCGCAACAAGGCCCGTTGCAGTACTGCCACCTATTCCGTTCTTAGCCGCTTGATCTATCTTGGATTAGGTTGATTATGGCCGTTGTCATCCGCCTAAACTTTAGCCTTGGATCCTATGATCCAACGGTACTTACTTCATCCCTAACCTCCAGATAGTTATGGCCACCAGTCACCGACCTGTCTTCTCTCTATTTTCCTGGCTGTCTTGAGTAACTTCCCGACCAACCGCCATTGCTATTTCCATTCCCTAACTTCTGAGATTCATGCCTGCCACTACGGGTTCCCAAAACCTAACCATTCGATCGAGATGACGGTTAAAACTTCCGCCTAGAACAACCTGCAACCTCTGCTACTCCTTTAAATTCCCAACCACCGCCTAGCGCGATGGTTGTCTACCCTTGAATGGAGAATCCCTTGTTATGAATATATGATTCGTCATCTTTATTCATTTATTTTAGATTAAAATCTGTTATAAAACACCAGTATATAATACTATGTGTGTAAATATTTTAAATTTTTTTATATTATTTTAACCTAAAAGAAATAAAGAAAGAAAGAAAAAAAGAAAAGAAAAGAAGAATGTATATATATATATATATGTAATTGATACAGGCTGACCCGAACCCCGAAAGAAGGTCAAGACTTGACCTGATTGACCAGGAATAAAGTAGGGGGAGATGATGTCCTTAATCAGAAAATCCAAAAAAATGTGTGTGTTGTAAATACTTCTCACTTATTGTGTATAGCTGTATAAAACTAACAGTATTTTATTTGTATATAAATTTACCTTAAATAAAATAATTTTCAAAACAAAAGTTATAAATAAAAATGTTCAGTAAATAATAAAAATAATTGCACAATGAAACAATATATATAAAAATAACCACATATGGAAAAAGCCATTATACGATAAATGGAAGATCAATTTGGGTTCCAAGTGATCAGATTGATCCAAACTCACTTTCATTGTATTCTAAATTAAATTGTCTTTAAAATGGCTGTGATTTTATAATTTTTGGAGTTACGGTTGAGAAGTCAGTTTTCTGGGGTGGTTTGTGCAATTTTGCTATTTATTTGTACATATTCTTTTTGAAAATATTTGTAAATATTTTTCCTAATTATTTAATAAAAAGTAAAAAATATTTTTTTAAAGAAATAATGTACTTATTTACCCATGTATATACTATCATGTATGTAAGTAGCATATGTATATAGTTAATTTTCATAACTAAGTACCGCAAACAAATAATTCAAATAAATAAAGTGACAAAAATACAAAAAAAATAGTTAATGTTTGTCAGTATTTTTTACACTAATTTTTTTACTTTATCTCATTATAGTTTTTCTTCTCTCTTATCTCTTATCTTCATCCAAAAATATTCAAAAATTCAAATTTCGATTCATATCTTTTATATTAATATGGCTCCTTGTCCCACTTTTCAACTTGATCAATCTTTGATTAGAGGAGACCAATCTCCGAGAGTCTTCTAGCTCAGAAGGGTACAAAGCTGTCGAGAAATCAGAGACAGCGAGACGGCCTTCATCGAGGTGATCAAGGTCTTTTCCGCTCCTAAGGTGAGATCCACATTTTTATTCTCTTATTTTTATCTTAGGTTAATCTTAATTTTATTTTTCACCTCTTTATTTTGTCGTCATTTTTTTCTAGATTTTAGAATCCATCACAACTTGGTTCTTCGCCATCGATCTCGATTTTTCATGCATCTCAATCTCTCCACATTCTTTTCTACCTATCACGATCTCTCAACTCCGGCCACACACGGTGGCCAGAGACTCGGATCCATCTTTCACATCACAAGGATCCCAATCCACTCAAGCAATCCCTTTTGAATTGGAACCGAGTCGTCATGCTCGTGTCTTAATTTGTTTATAAATTAAAATATATATAAAAACAAAAAATAGATTATTTTTCTTCTCTCTAACATTTGTTTTGCAGGATGACCTAAAAAATAAAAAAAATATTTGCAGTTTCGATTCTAAAAAAAAGGTTTTTTTAGTCATCTTCATTTCTATCTTTACATGTACAAATAAAAAATAAAAAAATAAATTAAAAAATAAAAAAGGTAGGAGGCACGCCTTCTCCAACCGTCGGCTTGCCCGTCGCCATCCTTTGGTCGTTCTCCCTTCGCTATGGAGTCACACCGCCGTAGGTGTAAACCATCAGCATCGACCTCCACTGCCCATGGCTGTTAGATGCAGCACCGTCGTCATCGCAGTAGCACGACTCCGTCGCCTCCAATGCTGCCACTTGAAGCGGCTACCACTGCTTCCTCCGCCCACCAATCCTCCTGGAGCACCACCATGACCTCGACTTCCTTAGCTGTTGGTCGCATATTCGGGAACCTCCAATGTCACCGCCATTGGCAAGACTCCACTTCTTGAAGCACAACCCCTCTCCACATCCCCGGGCAAGGCCCCTCCGTAGAAGTCTGCACCAGCCCACCGTCGTTATCTTCACCGTCACTATTGCATTGCTTTAGTCACCCATCCGCCATATATTTGGAGAAGAAGATCATCGGCGGCAACGCCCATCGCTCCCCTTTGCTTTGTCTTATGTTTGAAGCAACGAAGAGAACCCTAGCTGGGGATATTAAAAAATTTTAAAAAATATCAACTACGACCCTGCACTCCATATCCTAGCATGTGCATTGCACGTGTACTTTGGGAAAACTGCAAGCAAGTTTCCCGCATTTCTTAATACTGCAAGAGGATTCCTTCCAGCATTGAAGCACATACAAAGCACGTTTTTCTTGGGTAATTATCACTTTAAGTCCTTTGTTTTATATTTATTATTTATTTAATGCAAAAATATTGAACAAATTGCATTCCAGTCCTTTTAGTCCAGACTTTATATTCTTGTTTATTTTTTATTGGACAAATAGCATTTGTACCTAATAAATTATGAAAAAAATTATTTTATCTCTTGTTTAGTTGATCTATCTGCGGTAATTTTTTCATTGCATTTACCATCATTTGTTATTATTTAAAAATAAAAAAAGTATCTTTTTCTCTTTCTGAAATCCAAAAATTCCTAAAAATTCGAATATTGCCCTAAGAAATCAAAAGTAAATTAGAGTAGTTTTATTTTATTGCCTTCTAATTCCTTTCCAAATTTTGTTCATTTATTCTTTTCAATACCTAAAAAAATTCAAAATACTAAAAATCTTATCAAAATATTTCAAAATTCTAAAAAAATCCAAAAATTGTGATTTCAATTCATGTTTATAGATATTTTCCTATATTTCATCATAAAAATAGTTGCTAGGAGTCTTGGGCTTTCAAATATTTGTAAGTTGCAAATTACTCTAGGTTGTGCACTATTTATCACTTTTTGGCACTGTTTGATTTTTAGAAAAATACAAGTACATCTAAAAATTCTAGAAAAAATCCCAAAACATTTCAATGTCTTAAAACCCAAAAATATTTTCTCTGGATTTTTTGAGTATTTTTGATGTAATTGAAAAATACAAAAATAGTGTAGGGTGTGTATTTCTTATCTTGTGCATATTGTTCCATATTTGAAATTAAACAAAATTTGTAAAATGAAAATCACTAAAAATTTGAATATCAGAAAAAGAATAGAGATAAAAAATAAAAAATAAAAAGAGAACATTTTCACAAAAAAACTAATGGTAGTTTGCCTTTGAGATTCATGCTTTTTCTTTTAATTGATTTTTCGTCTATTATTTTAAGAACCCTCTTGAATTGTAGCCTCCCTGAGTCCTATCATGTTCGCTATACAGGTAAATAAGTAGCAAAAATTTCTCTCGCATCATTATTCGCCTGTAGTTAATTTTGCAGCTAAAGAAGAAAAAAATGTTTGTTTGTCGCGGGATTGTTTGGTGATAATTAAGACACCACATATCATCCATTATTCGATACTCAAATCTTCCGTGCTAACAAAATGGTGTTGTTGCCAGAGAAACGTACATTAGCAAAGGTTTTACAGAGTAGCCTATGGTGGCTCACATTGTTTAAGAATGCTACAGAGTATGTTCGAGGTTGTATCGACTGTCAGAAAATATGAGAAACCATTGGTTACAAAGATACCATGCCCCTAGGATACATACAGATTTCTGATGTTTTTGATGCTTGGGGTATAGACCTCATGGGTCCATTTCCTATTAGTCAGGGATTTCAGTACATCCTGCTTGTTGTGGATTATGTTAGTCGATGGGTAGAGGCTATCCCCACCCAAGCCGCAAATAGTCATACAGTGTGTTCCTTTCTTAAGGACCACATTATTGCATGGTTCGGGATTCCCCAAATACTAATTTCGGATGGGGGAAGCCATTTCATTAATAAAGAAGTAAAAAAGTTTGTGAAGGAGTACGCCATTGAGCACAGTGTTGCTTCTCCTTACTACCTTCAAACCAATGACATGGAAAAATTTCAAATAGGACCCTCAGACTAATGGCTTGGCAAAAATTTCAAATAGGGAGATATAGATGATATTGCAAAAACTTTTACTTTCAGATAGGAAGAACTGGTCCCGGATGCTTGATTCATTTCTATGGGCTTATTGAACGGTGTACAAGTCTCCTTTAGGTATGTCTCCCTACATTTTGGGGTATGGAAAGCCCTACCACTTGCCAGTGGAACTAATTCACAATTCTATATGGGCACTTCGTGTATGCAATCTCGATTATGAGAAGGCAGAAAAGAACATGAAGTTAGATTGGAATAGATTACTGGAATTCCGAGACTTTTGCATATGATAACTTGCTCATGTATAATAAAAAAGTGAAGTGTTGGCATGATGAACACATTCGAAGGAAGAATTTCTTTCCTGATCAGAAAGTTTGGTTATTTGATGCTAAGTTGAAGCTGTTTCCAGCAAAATTGAAAAGCACATGGTCAGGATCGTTCATCGTGAGAGCTATGCATGATAACGGAAGTATTGTCATATCTGGGTTTTCATTTGACGCACAACCATTTGTTGTGAACGGACAATTGCTGAAGAGATATCTAGATTATGATACATTCCTATCTGTTATGGATTCTATATATGTGGTATTAGACGATGATCTTTTGATTCCATCTATCGTGTCTGATACATGAGATGACTACCTCTTGTATATCATTTTGTTTCGTTCTTTCTTCTCTCGTTTTATCATTCACCCCATTTCAGTATGTATGTATGTTATACTTAGGATGTGCTTTATCAAAAGTATAGGGGGGTTGAAGGATTAGTGTTGTTCATACTCGTCTTGTTCATCACGCCTGTTGTTGCCTATACTTAGGGATACTCTACCCTAAGTATGGGGGGTGATGTTGCTCATATCGTGTTTTTTTGTGTTTTCCATTGACTCCGTACATTCTCTTCATCAGTTTTCCCTTTTGTACACTCTATTATACTCTGGATTACTTGATCCTAAGTATAGGGTGGGATCACTGACTTGTCTAATTTTTATCTTTGAGTCATTGTAGCATAGGAGTCTTTTCACTTTTCTATACTTAGCATGAGTTATGTCTTCCTTTGTCGTTCTCTGATCACTATAAGGACAAAGTTCGAGCTAAGTGTAGGGGGTGTCGTATATATTGTATATATACTTTAGACATAACTCGTACTTTTAATATATTTATTTTGGGGACATGTATATAAATTCGTAAAATCCACGTGTGCTGAAAAAACAACAAAATAAAAAAAGCAAAAAAACAAAAATAAAAAATAAAAAAAAACAACAAAATAAAAAAATCCTTCTTTTATATAATTATATATATTTTACTAAACCTTTTCCCTTAAAATCCCTAAAAATTACAGAACCAAAAGTCTATAAAAATTTGGAAAAAAAACTCTCTTTCACTTCTTCACTTTTCCCCAAAAATCCATAAAAATTTTTAAATGAGAAAATTGTTTCAAAAAAAAGTTATTTTCACTTATGCATCATTTTTTCAAGAAAAACAAAAAATGCTTTCTCTGCATTGTACTTATTTTCTTGCATTTGCATGTGCATGTTTTAGGATGGTAGTGATATTTAAACTAAGGCTGAAATAAAATTGAAGAATGGAACTTAGTTGGACCTTAATCCACTTAATTTTAGAGAAATCTTGTAAGAAATGGAAGTTAAGACTTTTCAGGTCCTGGTAACTTAATTCTTTGAGTCCATAAAACTATGTTCACATGTCATCTTATGTAGTCTTAGTAGAATATTTAACAAAACACATGATTATTTCAGACCGTGGCTTATCTTGGGCAGGCACTTTACACTAGCTCTTCATGGATGAGATAGAGGAGGCAAAATCTTTTGGCTTGGGGTAGCATATGAGGGTAGTACATCTAGGCAGAACCTTTCTTCTTCCTCAAGAGAAGTATATCTGTCTCAACCTGGTCTCACGATATTGAGGTCCAAAGACAATATTCTATGGGGTTGCAATAATGCTTCAAAAGCGGGATAGTCTATTGGCTCAAGAGGAAAAACTCGTTATGTACAAGCTGCACCTTGTATATACTTTCAAAAAAAAGAAGACGAAAAAAGCAGAATCTCCAAAAGTGGAGAGGCCTGATTGAAAAGTAAAATGCCAACCAGAGTGTGTATACAAAGATGAATATATATATATATATATATATATATATATATATCTGTGTGTGTGTGTGTATGTGTATGTATAATAAGAGTTTGGAAGACAATTTTTTGTAGGCTTGCAGCGGATGACTTGGCTACACTGGTCATGTATCCAAAGATAGGTTGCTACACTTGTAACCATCCAATTTTTTCTCCATCTCCTCTTCTTGAGATGGTTGTACTTGGACTTAGAAGGGAATATCTTTGCTCCTCGATGTAATAGTTGCAATACCGGGGAACTCGAGTCATCTTGTTGAGGGAGGCTGTTTCTTTGCTACTTTTGAGATGGGGAGCTATATCTCACTTATATCGTACAAGTAAAGATTCATGGTCACAAGAATTTATGTATGTAGACTTGTTCTGACCAGATTGTTGAGGTGACCTGAATAGGAGTCTTTTGGAACTTAGAGGTTGTTAGGTTTTAAATCCAACTCCCATTAAGGTTCCTACACACTAATAATCCAAACGTCAGACAGAGCTCCAAACTACCATTTTATGAAGAAAAGTTTAATACTCAATATTGTCCTAACTTCTTTATTTTTTCCTTCCTTTTTCTTCTATTCACTTATTCTTTCAAATAAGTGTTGGCTAAAGGACTAACAAAGGTAAAGCATAGGGGATGATGAATACGTAATTCGTCATCTTTATTAATTTATTTTAGCTTAAAATCCCTTATAAAACACCATTATATAATACTAACTCTGTGGTCTTACTAATGTGCATATCTGTGTAAATATTGTATATTTGTATACTATTTTAAACTAAAATAAATAATTAAAGATGACGAATCACATATTCATCGTCCCCCTATGCTTTACCTTTGGTAGTTCCTTAGCAAACACTTATTTGAAAGAGTAAGTGAATAGAAGAAAAAAGGAAGGAAAAATAAAGAAGTTAGGACAATATTGAGTATTAAACTTTCTTCATAAAATTGTAGTTTGGAGCTCTGTCAGTCCTTTGGATTATTATTGTGTCGGAACCTTAATGGGAGATGAATTTAAAACCTAACAGAATCTAAGTTCCATAAGACTCCTATTCAGGTCACCTCAACAGTCAGGTCAGAACAAGTCTACATACATAAATTCTTGTGACTATGAATCTTTACTTGTACGGTGTAAGTGAGATATAGCTCCCCATCTCAAAAGTAACAATGGAACAGCCTCCCTCAACAAGGTAACTCGAGTTCCCCGGTCATGCAACTCTTTCCTTGAGGAGCGGAGATATCCCCTTCTATGTTCATGTACAACCAACTCAAGAAGAGGGTATAGAGAAAATATTGGACGGTAACGAGTGTAGCTACCTATCCTTGGATGCATGACCAATTTAGCCAAGTCATCCGTTGCAGGCTTACAAAAAATTATCTTTGAAGCTCTTATTATTATTATATATATATATATATATATATATTCATGTCCTTATATATACACTCAGAGATGCATTTTACTTTTCAATCAGGCCTATTCACTTTTGGAGATCATGCATTTTTCATCTTCTTTTTTTATTTACTTATTCTTTCAAATAAGTGTGCTAGGGGACAAGCAAAGGTAAAGCAGTGGGGGATGATGAATCTATGATTCGTTATCTTTATTCATTTATTTTAGCTTAAAATCCCTTATAAAAGACCTGTACGTAATACTATCTCCATGTTCTTACTAATGTGCATTTGTTTGTAAATAATATATGTTTGGATATATTTTAACCTAAAATAAATAAAGAAATTAAAAAAGGTAAAATAAAGAAAAGAAGATTATATATATAATAGATACAGGCTGACCCAAACTCGGAGAGAAGGTCAAGACTTGACTTGATTGACCAGGAATAAAGTAGGGGGAGATAGGGTCCTTAATCAGAAAATCCAAAAAAATTGTGTTGTAAATACTTCTCACTTATTGTGTATATCTATATAAAACTAACACTATTATATTTGTATATAATTTGACCTTAAATAAAATAATTTTCAAAACAAAAGTTGTAAATAAAAATGTTGGATAAATAATAATAATAATTGTACAATGAAATCATGTATATAATAAAAGTAACCACATCCGGAAAAAGCCATTAAGCGATAAATGAAAGGTCAATTCCATCTCCTTATGAACTCGGATTGAACCAAACTCACTTCCATTATATTCTAAATTAAATTTTCTTTAAAATGGCTGTAAAATTTAAAATTTTTGAAGTCACAGATGAAAAGTCAGTTTTATGGGGTGGTTTGTGCAATTTTGCCATTTTGTACATATTGTATTTTAAAATATTTGTAAATAATTTTGCTGATTATTTAAAATAAATAAATATAAAAACATAAAAATTGATTTTTTTTAAAAAAATATTTTTCTTATTTGCCCATGGATATATTGTCACATATGTATATAGCATGTGTATATAGTTATTTTTCTTTACTAACTGCCACAAAAAATAAAAAAATAATAATAATTTTTAAATAAAAAAGTGACAAAAATAAAAAAGTAGTTAATTTTTGTAAATTTCGTTACTTATTTTTTTACTTTATCTCATTTCAATTTTTCTTCTCTCTTATCTCTTATCTTCATCAAAAAAAAAATTAAACCTTCAATTCTTATCTTTTCAATTAATATGGCTCCTTGTCCCTCTTTTCAGCTTTTTCAATCTTTGGTGAGAGTAGTTCGCTCTTTGAGAATCTTTTTATCGCAGAAGGGTACCTAACCTCCAAGTCGTCCTGTGACAACGAGTCGGCCTTCGTCGAGGTGATCAAGGTCTTTTCTGCTCCTAAGGTGATATCCACATTTTTCTTCTCTTATTTTTATCTTAGGTTAATCTAAGTTTTATTTTTCGCCTCTTTATTTCATCATCATTTTTTTCTAGATTTTAGAATCCATCACAACTTGGTTCTTCACCACTGATCTCAATTTTCCATCTCACATATCGATCTCTCCACGTTCTTTTCTACATATCATGATCTCTCCACACCGACCACGCATGGTGATCGGAGACTCTGATCTGTCTTTCACATCGCAAGGATCCCAATACACTCAAGCATTATATTTTGATTTGGATCGAGCCGTCGTGCTCATGTCCTCATTTGTTTATAAATAAAAAATATAAAAAAACAAAATTAGATTGTTTTTCTTCTCTCTAATTTTTGTTTTCCACGATCACATAAAAAAGAAATATAAAAAGTTTATTTACAATTCTTATTCTAAAAAAATTAAAAAGTTTTTTTATCCATCTTCATTTATGTCTTTACATCTACAAATAAAAAAATAAAAAAAAAACAAAAAAAAACGGCAGCAAGCACGCCCACTCTAGCCGCTAGTGTGCCCGCCGCCATCCTTTGGTTATCCGTCCTTCATCCAGAGTCACGTCGTTGCAGGTGCGTGTCATAGGCATCGACCTCCACCACCCACGGCTATCAAATGCAGCGCCTCTATTATCGCGATAGTGCCGCCCCTCCACCTCCATCGCTACTGCTTGAAGCCTCTAACCGTCGCTTCCCCCGCCCACCAATCCGCCTAGAGCCATCGTCATAAACCAAACCTCTAAGAGCCATCGTTGTCCACTGCCATGACCTCGACTTCCTTAGCCACCGACTGTATCTTCTGGAACCTCCAACATCACCATTGTTCGCAAGCCTCCTCTGCCTGAAGCACCGCTCCTTGCAGCACCCTTGTGTGAGGCTCCACCGTCGACGTCTACACCAGCCCACCACCGTCCACTTCATCATCACCACCGCCTCACTTTAGACGTTGATCCGCTGCAGCTTTGAGAAGATGATCATCGACAATGGCCCCCATCGCTCCCCTTTGCTTTGGTTTTAATTTGAAGCAATGAAGAGAAACCTATGTGAGGGTATTAAAAAATTGGAAAAATATCAACTACGAATCTACGCTCCAAAGGCTAGCATGTGTTTTGCATGTGTACTCTGGGAAAATTGCAAAAAAGCTCCCCGTATTTCTAAAAACTGCAAGAGGATCCCTTCACAAGCATGTAAGTAGAACGTTTTTCTTGGGTAATTATCGCTTTAATCCCTCTATTTTAATTGATGCAAAAACATTGAATAAATTGCATTCCAGTCCTTCTATTCCAGACTATATATTCTTGATAATTTTCTATTGGAATAAATAGCATTTGTGCTCAATAAATTGTGCAAAAAATTGTGGTATCTCTAGTTTAGTTGATCTATCTGTAGTAATTTTTTCATTGCATTTTATCAACTTTCATTATTATTTAATAATAAAAAACAATGTCTTCTTCTCTTTCTGAAATTCAAAAATTCATAAAAAAATCAAATATTGCCCTAAAAATTCCAAAAAAAATAGAGTAGTTTTATTTTTTTTTGTCCTTTAATTGCTATCCAAATTTCGTGCATCAATTCTTTTCAAAACTCCCAACAATTGAAAAATACGAAAACTATTATAAAAATAAAAAATACTACAAAAAATAAAAAAATGTGATTTCATTTCTTGTTTGTAGGTATTTGCCTATATTTCATCGTAAAAATAGTTTCCACGAGTTTTGGGCATTAAATTATTTTTAAGTTGCAAATTACTCCAGATTGTGCACTATTTATCATTTTCGCCACTGTTTGATTTTTAGAAAAATACAAAAAAAATCTAAAAATTCTGCAAAAATTTACAAAAATATTTTCTCTGGATTTTTCTTAGCGTTTATAATATAATTTAAAAATACAAAATGAGTGTGGTGTTCATATTTCTTATCTTGTGCATATTGTTCCTTATTTGAAATTTAAAAAAAGGCAAAATTAAAGTCACTAAAAATTTGAAAATTGGAAAATAAAAAAGTAAACATAGAGAAAAAAGAGAAAAATTCCACAAAAACCAAGGATAGTTTGCCTTTGAGATTCCTGCTTTTTCTCTTAATTGTTTTTTCGTCGATTATTTGAATAAACCTCGGGAATTGTAGCCTCCCTGAATTCGATCGTCTGCTATACAAGTAAATAAGTAGCAAAAATTTCTCTCTCTTCAATATTCGCTTGTAGTTAATTTTGCAGCTTGAAAAGAAAAAAATGGTTTGTTTATAGCAGGATTATTTAGGTATATCGACGACTCCACATATCATACATTAACCAATGCTCAAATCTTCTGTGCCAAAACCTAATCACCTCCTCCCCTTCGTGATAGAAAGAGCGTAGAGCCATTGAACCATTATGGAGTTCTCTCCCGATGTGACCTATGGCATTAGGGCCATGCTACAGCCGCGATGAAAGGCTTTTCGAGCTTCTTCCTAGGTTGAGCAAGTTAAGCGAAGACAGGGGGTATGATTTGAACTCTATCCCTAGCCGCTCATCCATCAACAACATCTATTTGATTCAAGTAATTTAGAGATTTTGTTTCTTTAATGTTCTCTTCAAATTAATATGTATTGTATATAGCGTTCTTCGTCAACCCAAGATTCTTCTGACTTCTAGCATGGATCTTGTATCCACATAGAAGGAGTTATCCTCTGTGTTTCTTGTTCCTTCATCTCTACCATCCCTATTAATCTCCTCCTTCAGCTATGAAGGAAGATACGCTGAGGGCTTCATCTTCCCCACTCCTTTAGCCTTCACTCCACTCATAATCACACGCAACCACTTCATTCTATCTTCGACTATACTCTGCTAACATCTACAGGTGATGCGGACCTTCAATAATCATAATAGGGGAGCACGCTCATATCTGGATTTTTCTTCAACCGACATCGACGTCATCACTCAGATTGTCTCTCGTGTTCTCTGACATCATGTGACATATGCAGGCCATCATTTTGTAATCCTCGACTTTCAAAACTCTTCCAAGATGACGGAGGGGAAGAAGAGCTCTCGTTAGAGCCCCACCCTTCGTGTAACCTTGCAAGGTGGAGCACCTTTTGAGGAGATGGTACAGTTGTTGTCACATCGCGACAAATTTGGTATAATCTGATGGCACAATTTCAACCACAATGATCACCTGAGCCTACACCTTTGGATCTATTAAAGCCTAAAGCTGAAGCATAGAATGCCACCACATGGCCCAAACCATAGGTCGGCAATCGAGCCTAGGACTGCATGTTCCTTGCGCGTGCAGGCCTGGCAATTTGCACTACCACCCAGATGATTCCTTTAATTACAAAAATACCCCCACACAAGGGGTACTTAATAAAATTCAAGATTGGATTTTAATAATTACATTGCATTCCATTCAGGGACTAAGTATATTTTTATTACATTTATACCCTTGGATTAAATGGTTAATATCTTGAGCACATTATATCTGATCGATATGATTTTAGTTTCATTTTGATTTCTATTCATTATATTTTACATGGTTTCCTTTATTCGTTGATTTAATGCATGATGATTGATTGATTAATTAGAGAAATTATAGATACTACTTGTCACATGAAATGAAACTTGGCTTATCATTATTTGCTCAAATGAATCATGATTTTACTTTAATCACTTGCTTAAGTTTGTTGAATCATTTTTGGGCATAAAATTTTGTGTATTTACATGTGCAATCATTTTTTCATCACATCATCATTATTTTCTAACATGCATTTATTTCTTTCATTATCAATTTTCATTTTGTCTCATGCATACATTTGTGATGTGCATCTACCTTGCATTATTTTGCATGCATTGTTTGTTGGTTTTGACATAATTAAATTGTCAACCACTTAAAGTATATATTTAATAATCTGAATAAATGTATTATGGTTCGTGTCCTTGTTTTCGACCTTGGACTTCCCAGGTTAAAATTTTAAGCCGAGAACCTCGACATAGAGTTTTATCTTGGTTCTATATGAGATGCTAAATGCACATGCTACAATGGATCTCTCTTAATAGATGCATTTAGCGCTTCGTCAGATGGCCCCGTTGTTGGGGACACGACTTCACTAATATAATTATTTAGGATTTTATATTCTGGTTAAACTTAATTTATCTTTCTTAGGTCAATCATGTGATGTGTTGTTTATTTGCATAATTATATATATTTATTGATAATATTTGAATCATCTAGTATTTTCTCTTATGTGGTAGCGAAACCCATTCATCGAGGATGCTTGTGGCGAGTGGAGGTTGGAAGATCAAGATTGAGTTCCTGTTGAGAAGACATAGAAGATGCCATCAATCTTTTCGAAGATTATTGTTGTTGATATTCTTGATAGATAATTTTGGACTAGACTTTATTTTGTGTGTGTCGAGTCTATTTCACCCATGCAAGGTGGGACTCGACTAGTGTTCTCGATTTAGGATTCATGCACACGATTCATAGAGTTGCTTTCAATGTACTACCTTAAGTGCTTGAATCATAATATAGGGCACGCTAACTTCATCTTCTAATATTCACTCATCTCTAAGATTCATGAGACATACATAATCTATGTGACCTAGTCAAATTAAATTGATTATTTTCCCGCTAAAATACACATGATTAGGTGAAGATTTCCATCAACTTGCATGTATTAGTTAAATTTTATATTCAATCTAGCATATGCATGAAGAGAGATGGAGCCACTGTAAGTATTTCTCGTGAGCATGACATCATTATTTTTCGTCTGCATGATTTTTACCTTTTGCGGTTTGTCATTTAGGATAAAATGGAAAAGGGATTGGATAGTAGAAGATGATTTTTGTGTTCAGAAATTTAATACAAGTGACAAACAAATCTCTAAAAAATTTAGACTGTTAATGCAAGTTGATGTAAATAAAATAGAGCTAAAATTTACCTTGTTTTTGAGAGAGAAAACCTCGCTCTTACTTGTAGTTTTATGTGCATTTCGTTGAGGGGTGAGGACGTATCCCTAGGATAGTGCCCAAACTGTAATTAAGCATGCTCGTAATGAACGTGAAATTTGTATTATTATCAATAAAAGTGATACGATAATTAGACTACATTGATGGTCTTCAGTGGGTGTGTTGGTGAAAATTGGGTTTGTTTTGATCCTGTTTGATTCTTCGCCTCGTAAAAATTTAGGCTACATTATCATCTCCTATGATTCATCATCTTGAGATTTAACTAACATTGATCCATTCATGACTGAGCTTCCTATTTTTTTATACTTAGGCCTATTTTCAACCTTGGTATAGGGGGATCCAAATTCATTCTGAATGTTCCCCTCCGGTCACCGAGTTTTTAATTCATTTCTTTGTACTTAAGATATTACTAAGCATAAGTATAGGGGAACCCGAGTACATGTTTTCATCTAACTTATTATTTTACTCGTGATGCATCTGTGATACTGGATATAATCTGTATTGATTCTTTTATACTTAGCATGAGCTATGGTTTCATTTCACTTTGTGCTATGAGGGCATGGAAAAAGCTAAGTATAGGGGGGTCTAACAAATATATTGTATATATACTTTATCCATAGCTCATAATTTTAAAATTTTTCACACTATTGGGGTTATGGGTATCGTATTACACTTTTGAACTGATTTGTATACAAAATGTTTTGAAAATTATATTATTTTACATGGTTTCCAAAAATATTTTACGTGGTTTGTGAAAATATGGCTTGACATGTTTGGAAAAATATTTGGAAAATTGTTTTGAAAATCTATATATTTATATGACATTGTTTTGAAAAATGTTTTACTTACGTTCGAAAAATGGGGTTTTACTTGTTTTGAAAAATCATTGTAAAGTGATTGTGACAATGTTTGTAAAAAAGTTTTCAAAGATCTTTTTCAATGCTATGGGTGTAAATGAGTTTAACCATCTAACATAAAAAAAAAATTACAAAGAGTAACTTATTAATTGGTGTCTTTTCGTGACATGTTTTCACTATGCACTCAAGGCATGAGATGATCTTCAACACTTGGTTTAAGGATTCCCTAGACTTTGAGTTATCATGTATTAATCAATAGGGTCATGGACTTAAAAATTTATACTCTCTTATTTGAAAGATATGCATTCTATATCCCATGCTTATTCTCCTTTAAAAAGAATTTGACTTTCACTAACATGCTCAACTACAACAGCGATTGAGATGAGTCAAAGTATCACTAAGGAAACTGGGATTGGAAGTTTAAGTTTGGACTTGATTCCTATGATGCTTAAAGATTGGATAAGATTAATGAAGGTTTTATAAAACCTGAGTGTCAACATCTTAGCCTATATGGGACTTGTTCTCATGCTATCTCGTGATCAATCCTAAAGTACCATGGTGTGATGACATTAATTAATAAATTGACCAGTGTGCACCAATTGTTTGTATAAGTTGTGGAGCTAGTCAAAAACAAAGAAAAATGATAAATAAAAAGAAAAACTCTCATCCTACAAAGTCAAAAATTCAAAGAGATATCACCAATGGCAAGCGCTCCCAACAATTTCAATCTGTCCATTTGGATCAAAGCAATTTAGAACTAGGTCTCGGGCTTGCACCAAAAAAAGTGCTCTACGGCATAAATGCTACAAGTCCGGGTGTAGAAGTATAATAGATACTCAAAAAAGGCACACCTCATTGTATTCACAAGAAAACAAGTGCAGACGACCCCAACTTCTTTTGATGGACACATTGATTGGCAAAAGTCAAAATAAAAATGTGTTTCATTCTGACACTTGAGAGAATTGTGTTCCATTGAGAGGAAGAGAAAATAAGTACACAATCATACAACCTCCATTATCTGACCTTCCATCTTTCCTTAAAAGTCTGACGAACTAAATAGACGATCGATTGAAGCGAGATTAGATTTGTTCCCTAGAGTTGAGGGTTGGGTCCTTGGGAGAACTTCCGAAATTGGAATTTTTGGTGATATATTGATTCTACACTCATGGTGCAGTCAACACTAAGCCATACTGATTATTTATATGAATACATCGAGAGTCTGACAAATTATGAGAGTTGAATTCTTTTTTATTAATACTTAGATCAACTTAGAGTTTTAGAATCCTTAAAAAACCTAGTGTTCTAGGTAAAATCAAGCCTCGTGTACTCACTTGCGCAAGTCGGGGAATTCACTAATTTATCTAACTAATCCTCTATTAGCTCGAGGACGACCTTAGCTTAAGTATAGGGGGATAATAAATCTCACATTTATTAGCTAAATTGATCATATTATCACCTTTACTCAAGTTAATAACATGATTCATTGACTAGATAACACTAATTGTTAATTTATGTGTTGTATATAATTAACACTAATTATTATATATTAATATGGTGTAATATTTTATGTATTTAGTTCTAATTAAAAATCAAATTAAATTTGGAATAAAATTGTATATAAATAACTAGAATAAAATAAAAATTATAAAATATAAGCAAAATGAAAACTAAAAAAATTTGTTTTATATAGTCTTTAATAGTATTTATTTTTTATCTTAATGTACAAATGACCTCTGATCTCTTTGAGTTCTACATAAAAGATGTATATCTGATTTGAACCCTAGCCTAAGCTGCTCATCCATAAAGAACATTTATTTGATTTAAGTAATTTAGAGATTTCTCTTCCTTGAATGTTCTCTTCAAATTAATATGTATTGTACATAATGTTCTTCGTCAACCCAAGATTCTTCTAACTTCTAGCATGGATCCCGGATCCAAGCGGGAGGAGTTATCCTCTATTCTCCTTGTTCTTCATCTCTACCATCCCTATTCATCTCCTCCTTCAGCTGTGAAGGAAGATCCGACTGGGGATTCATCTTCCACGCTCAATTAGCCCTTCACTCCACTCACAATCGCATGCAACCACTTCATTCTTGCTTCGTCTATACCCTGCTAACATTTGCAGGTGATGTGGATTTTCAATGATCGGAATAGTGGAGACCACTTTTTTGTGGATTTTTCCTCCCGACGAACCGACCTCAATGTCATCACTCAGATTGTATCGTGTCCTCTCTGACCTCAGGTGACATATGTGGGGGATCCCTTCCTCATCCCTGACGTTCAGAATTCTTCCAAGATGATGGAGGGGAAGAAGAGCTCTAACCAGGGCCCCTCCATTCGTGTAACCTTGCGTGACAGGGGACCTTCTAAGGAGATGGTACAGTTCTCGTTAGATCACGCCAAATTGGGCATGATCTGACGGTTCAATTTCCGCCACGACAATCCCCTGAGCATGCAGTTTGGATCCATCAAAGCCTAAAGCCGAATCATAGAATGCTGACACATGCCCCGAATCATAGGCCGATAATTGAGCCTATGACCGGCACATGCGAACTTGGGTAATTTCACTACAACAAAACTGGTTTCCTTTAATTACACAAATACCCCCCACACAGGGGGTATTTAATTAAATTCAAAATTGGTTTTTAATAATTGCATTGCGGACCTTTAGGGACCTATATGTAAGTATTTATGTATTTAATAATCTGAATAGTCATTCACTTAATCTAAATATTTAATAATCTGAGTAATCTTATTATGGTTTGTGTCCTTGTGATCGACCCTAGACTTCTCAGGTTAAAAATTTAGGCTGAGAACCTCGACATTGAGTTTTCTCTCAGTTCTGTATGAGATCTTAAGTGTCTGTGCTACAATGGATCTCTCTTAATACATGCATTCAACGATTCATCAACCCATTTATGCTGCAAAGCAAGAGGTTTTGAAGGTCAGACCTTAGGTTTCTCTTCTGGATAATTAGCATATGGCCCTTCACGCTAATAACAAATCCTATTTAGGGTGAATTCACCGATGTACAATTCATATAGTATAAGTTTCAATTCTGCTTAGCATTCTTGCATGAAGAGAGCTAGAGGTAAGGTGAGCATTTTTACTTAACATTCATCATTATTTTTGCCTCGCTTTGCTTTTCCGGCTCTCTCCCTCTCATTTTGAATGCATAGGATCTAAAAGGAAATGACTCCTCACTAATTTCGTGCGTTTCTATTAAAAATTCAAAAAAGTGATAACCAATAAAATTGGGATTACTAAGATTACTCGACCCTAAAATTTAAAAGGAAAAATCATTGTCTTGAGGAGAGTAACCCTCTCATTATATTTGCATTTTATTCTAGATATGTACAAACTAATGATTAGGGCCCCAATCCTAGGCCTACCTACGTGTTTGTACAACTTTGTGGAATTTACCTAACTCTAAAATATAAGAAGGTAAAAAGACTAAACCATCATACTTGTTATTGTTTTTAGTTGGTCAATTTAGGGGCTTGTTTTGTTTATACTTGTGTTTGTTTATGTGCATACTCGATCTTCTCTACACATTTGCACCTTTTTCCTGCATATCTTGACTTGATCTTCATGCTCTCCTGATACCTTTCTTTTTTTCTTGGAGATGGTCGACTAGAGATTTTTTATCTAGACATTTTAGATCCCTCATGCCCTCTAGCCGGTCTACCTTCGTTTTTTTAGAGGACTTTGCTCCTTATTTCATTTTATACATATGTACCAAACCCACTATTTCATGCATCAGATTTTGAGTTTTACACTCCCCTATCACCATCCTTGCATTTTCGACAATCTCACTCACCTGATACTAAGATGTGAGAGTCACCTCTCATGAAGGCCACTCTTGAGCTCTTGACTCATATGATGGAGCACATGAAGGAGACGATTGATGACCTCATTAGAACAAATAAGAGCCACATTAATTCTTCACCATCTGATGATATGTATTCATTTGAGGACACCCATGAGACCTCATAATTGCCCAAAAACAAAAAACGAAAAGAGCTAAAAAAATGAGAGATATAAAGTCAATTCAGCTAGTGAGGAGAGGGCACCCATGCCTTATCCTATGTTCACACACACACCACAGTTACCACCTTTGTCCCCAAGGATGACATTGTACAGACTGATCTTAGTCATCCTTGTGTATATGATGATTCTGATCTCCTCCTTTGTATGAAGGAGATCCAAAATCCTAAAAAAGTATTGATTGAACAAGAAGTTGTGGCAGATATTCATGAGATTATTGAGACCCCCCTTCATCAGGCTATCACCCAATTTTATACACCCTCTCCCAAAAAGTGAAAGTGAAAACATATATATGAGCAACACATTTTGACCATGGCCACTGCCTACGCCATCACTTACCTCCCACGCATAGGAAAGGGAACATTATTACACCTCTTGTAAGATGCATAATTTCTGATGATTCTTATGATCACACTCTCCTTAACAATGGTGCTTCAATTAATATATTACTATTATCATTGCAGTGTCTTCAATTAGGGCCTCTCAATAAAATCATGATGATTTGTCAATTTGATGGATCAATAAAGAGGTTGAAAGGTCTTCTAGACAACATTGTCATTAGATTAAGGTTTTGAGCTTTCCTTTTCACTTTGTTGTAGTGCCCATAGAAACCTCCACCCATGTGGAGTGCCCTTTAATCATCCTCGGATGGCCTTTTCTCGCATAGACCTTGTAGTTCCCCCATCTAGTGAGTGGAGATGCATTGATGACATTCACGACATTTATACCATAGACACCATAGCGTGGTGGGCAAACTTAGTATAGGTCTCACAGGTCGAATTTTACCTTACTTCTTTCATCAAGGAATTTAGGCCATTTTGTTCTGACCTAACGGAGACTTACCGAGCACGACCACACTACCTCCATTGACCAGTCTGTGCCTTTCCACCTTGATATTGTTGAGGATCTTCATCAGGTCGATCCTGATTAGTATGCGTTTGTTGATGACCCTGATACCGATCTACTCCTTGTTAGATCCATACCTTAGTGATCACACAAGAAGGTCTGCTTTCTACCTTCTTGATCCATGTATATGCACCTCTTTGTATATTCGCTTTCGTTTACTTACTTCCATTTACTGTTTTTCCTCTTCCTCCTCATTTCGTTTGTTTTGCTATGCTTAGGACTTATTTTGTCCCGAGGCGAATGAGTTGAGTGATCTTTATTGTTTTCTTCTTTTCTTCGCTTCTTCTTTTCATTTTCATTTTCTTTTTCTTCCAAAAGGTGTCTCTCCTTGTTCATTGTTATACATAGTATGTACTTTGTCCTAAGTGTATGGGGTGTACTTTTGACACTCTATCTATACATAAGGATATTCTACCCTAAGTATGGGGGGACAGGTCGAGCCGATGATTTCGTACATTCCCACCCTTGACCCTCTTTGCCTTGCGTACAATCTATTATACTTAGGATTATTTCATCCTTAGTATAGGAGAAACAAGCAGCTTCCCATTCATTATTTCTTAGACATTGCAATAGTATAGACTCTTTTATACTCAATATGAGTTATGACTTCTCTTTTTCTCTCTGATGTATTAGGACATAACTAAATCTAAGTATTGGGGGGATGCGCATAATCTGCATATACTTTAGACATAAGACGTACTTTCATGTTTTCAATAAGTCCGACTAAAATAGAAATAATATACACTTGTATAAAATTTCATTAAAATTACTTATATATACTAATTAATAAAACAAGTTAAACAAAATTCATAAAATGTTTGAGAAATAGTTTGAAAATCATTTTGAAAAATCTTTTGAAATCTATTGGGAAAATATTTCGTTATATATTTTCAACATTTGTAAAAATATTTTGTTTGTAAAAATTCCTTTCTTTGTTTAAAATAAAGTGATTTAAAAATATATTCGCAAATATTTAGAAAATGGTTGCAAAAATATTTCGAAAAAACTATATATATTTCTTGATATATATTTGCAAAATAATTTAAAAATTTTATAAATTGTTTATAAAAAATATTTATCAAAGTAGTTTGCAAAATCAAGTTTTGTAAATTTTTGCAAAAAATTGTTCAAATTATTTTGAGAAAAGTGTACATAATTCAAGAAAATAAAGACTCTTCACAAATTTGTATATATAATCCTGTAAATTCCTAAAATCTTGGCTCTTGTATATAATAAGAAGCACTCCAATGTAAATATATGTAACTATTTCTTTTTTAAAAACTTTTGTTTTGGAAATCCCTAAAAATTTGCAAAACTAAAAATCCCAAAAATAATTGCAATTTTTCTTCAAAAATTGCATAAAAAATTTGCACAATTTTTTTCTCAAATCCTTGAAAAGTTCAAAATTAGAAAATAACGTCACAAAAAAATGTCTACATTTTGCATAGCATTTGCATTTTTCAGATTGAATTTTATAATGGAACTAGTCGAAGTAAAATTTGGAGATTAGAGCTTTCTTGGACCTTAAATATACTTAATCACATGAGCTTTATAGGAGCTGGAGTTGAGATAGTTCAGGTCTGCTAGTCGTAATTCTTTGAGATGACGAGCTTGGTCCAGTGTCATTTAGACTACCTAAGTAGAATATTTTGGAGGACACATAAGACTCTTGTTTATATTGACCTAGCTCACACACATGCTCCTTACATTTTGCTCACCTCAATTGAAGTGGTAGAGGGCTGGATTTGACAACATGAGACACTAGCCAATGAAAACATCAGAAATCATACATTTGTGGCCATTGTACCCCAACACGATCAAGTAGTCATGAGGTCTAAAGATAAAAGTTGTGAGTTACAATAATGTTTCGAAAGAAGGATAGACTACTGGCTCAATAGGAAAAAGTCCGTATATAAATGTCGGTAAATATAGTATATTAATAAAATGCAAAACTCCAAAAAAGTTAACAGGCCTTATTGAAAAAAATGTCTGTTGGAGTATGTATATAGATGAATAGTCAATAAGCAAGCTTGAGTTTCAAAGTCATATGTATGTGACCCTACAGTTGGATGACTTGGTTGCACTAGTCAAACACATTAGGATAAATAGCTACACTAGCTACCATCCATTCGTCTCTCCACCTCCTCTTCTTGAATAGGTTGTACTTGAACAAAGAAGGGAATACCTCACTTCTCAAGGAAAGAGTTGGTGGTTTGGGGAATTAGGGTCACCATGTTGGAGAAGACTGAATTCTACAGCTTCGGACGAGGAGAGATACATGTCATGCACACACTAACCAAGATAGATTCATAAACATAAGGGTTGTAAATGAATTGATTTTTTCTGACTTGTGTATTAAGGAGACTTGAGTAGAGTTTTGTTATCAAAGGTTTTTGTGTTTCAAATCTGATTCCTAATAAGGTTCCGACCACACCTAAAATCCAAAGGGACAACTTAAGCTTTAAAATTTGATTTGTTGGATGCTAGTTTGAAAGTTTAAATCAATCCAGGTCCTTTCTATTTCTTTTCTTTATTTCTTTATGCACATATTGCATAAGTGTTTGTTGAGGATTAGAAAAGGCAAGTATAGGGGGGTGATGAATCTCTATTTCATCGCCTTTATTTTTTCATTTTTGGACTTTAATCCATAGTAAAATACATCTAAATAACCATTTTTTGTATGAATTAAATTTCATTATTTATTGTGTAATTATTGTATAAAATACATTTTTAAAGCTAAAAGTAAAGAACAAAGAAAATAAAAGAAAAAGAAATAAAATGCCAAAGTTATTTTATGACCCTGAATCTCAAGACCTAAGAATCTTGATGACTGGATCAACAAGGAGTAAAGTAGGGTGAGATAATGCCAAAAATCACCAATAGAACCATATTTTTTATTCTCCAATATTGCATTTTTAGGACCCATTTTATTCTTTATTATTTATATCTCAAAAAAGGAAACTTTGTACATGAAAGTTGTAGATAAAAATGCATAGAAAAATAAAAAATAATTTGACATGAAAATAATACACACGGTACATTTTATACTAAGAATAAAAATAAAAAACTCAAACATCCCAGATCGTATCTTCTCCATATGAACGCAAAACGTGTTAAAATCACTGTAATTGTATATAGCTTTTAACAAATAAATAAAAGGAAAATGTAAATTATTCATTAAGCTTCATGATATTCAGATTGTATGAGTAATATAAAGGTATGAGTAATATAGGGAAAGGATAAATGTTGAAATGCTCATATATAGAAATCCCTTGTGGACTTTTTTTTAAGAAATCCTTTATCTTAAGCAATGGTTGTTTATAGATAAAGCAAGCACAGTTGAATCATGGGTCTTACCCCTGTAAGAATGAGAGTCAAAGAGTTGACTATACTTCTATGACTTCCACACATATGACATCCAAATAGTTGAATGAATGCCAATATTGCAACAAGTTAATGTTACAATAGTATGACTATCCATACAATCTAGAATCTATAGAAAAGGACTGGATAGTGTATTGGATTATCCTACATCTACATATCATCATTGAAATTGACTTACTTATTACATATGATTAAAGTTTAATAATTGTATGTCCTTCTAATAACCCCTTGCAATTGGTTGAATATGTTTTAGAAGACTAGAAAATTTTATTTAAAGGTTTATAGTTATCCACATGGGATATAATGCAACTGTTGTAATAATATCCATTGGATAAATAGAATTTTTTTTCAACGAGGGAGCTCTTAGACTTAGAAAATGTCTCTAGGACCTAGATATTAAAATTAATTCATTGTTTTTTTAAACATGTTAGAAATGAACATGCATTTAGACATAAAGCCATAATAAAGAGTTATAATGGATTATTTCAGATAGTGATCTGTCATCTAGAGGACTATATTAAATTAGAATATATATGAATCGTTCATTAACACTTATAGTACTGAAATTAAACCTCTAAAGATCAATATGGGCATGACGATCATTTGATAAAGATCTAGCATTATGAATTGGACATGTGTCTATTGATTGGAAGACTAGTAATAGATAGAACTTTAGATTGTCTAAAAGTTCAAAACTTACATGCTTGTGAATATTATATTCAAAGTAAAATGTCTAATCACCCTTCTCTGACAATGGTGTAAGATGCATTGGTATTCCGACCCTCATACATATTGATATATGTGGACCCTCTACCATAATAAACATTAATGATATGTGATATCCATTGATGATTATTCATGGTATGTGATTTCTTTCTTACCCGTTAGAAACCTTTGAAATGTTCGATGATTTCAAAATTTTAGGTGAGAACTGAAACTGGAAGGAAGATGAAAAGAATTTTGTCTGACCTAGGTAGATAGTATCTATCAGATAAATTCAGAGAACACCTTATATGGAAAGGAATGTTGTTCCTATTTTACTCCTACTAATACTGCTCAACTACTGAGTTGTAGGGAGATGCAACTTGATTATGTACGACACCATTTGTTCAGTTATGAATCTAAGCATAATTAACTATTAGTTTCCAAGTATATGTAGTGGAGACTACAATATACATACTTAATAAGACTCCAATAAATTGTAAACTCAAAACTCCTTGTAAGCTATGGTTTGGAACCAAGCCCAATATGAGACAATTGACGATTAATGGTTGCTTGGTTCATGACATAATCATGAACGCCTAGAGAGTGCTACTCCATTAGGTATATAAAAGGATGGTATTGGATACCTTCTTTATGACCTTGAGGTTCTTAAAATATTTCAGCTTTAAGACTATGATTCTTAGAGGATGACCTCCTTAGTAATCAAAACAAGAATGAAGCAAAGGGACTCCTTGAATCCTTGGAGGATAATGAGATTCCTGCAATCGAAACTAGAAGCACAATTAAAGATGAAACATTCATACCTATTTAAATAAGTTTGAAGGTGGTTAGACGACTGATGAATATCAGATTCAACATGCTAACATTGATCACTTAGGCTTTGTTCCCCAAAATCCATATGCATTTATTCATTAATATTGCATCATTAGCATTCATACATGTGTTAATAGTATCGGCATTTCATTACGCATAATTGCATAAAATAGGGAACCCAAAAATCCAAAAGTGTAAATTGACCTTAAAAAGCTGCTAACATCCCATATTTGAAATTAATTTATCCTCACTTTGATTGACCTAAAACCACTTCCATTATGTAGATATTACTAACAACAATAAAAATATAAAAAAACACGAACTCAAATATGTATCAAATAATCCCAAAACCTAATTTCTCATCTGCAGGACTAATACTCGCATATCTTCCTCATGTAGTGTCCGATTTTTATATACTCACTTTTAAGTACTCCAATTTCAAATATCTTCAAAACAAGATCAACTTCATATTATTCGGAGCCATATGTGAAAGTTGGGGTTTGGGCCTCTTTTGCGCATTTTATCTTTTTACAATTTTTGACCTGAGTTTTTATGTACATAAGTAGCCATTTTAAATTTTATTTATTTTTTATTTTGTGTTCTTCGATGAATGTTTTATCTAACGGTATAAAAATCCAAATCGAAATCAATATTGAAATCAAAGAAACTGACCTAGTCCATGTGACCTTTGAGAGTATGTACAAAAAATTACGTGTTTCGTACCTCTATTTTATTTCTCTATTTTCTAATTTATTTAAAATCCAAAAAAAAGATTAATATATAATTAAGTGTGTTTTTGATTTATCATATTTTATCTATAATTGTTATCCTCTATAAAATCACCAAAATAATACAAAATCCTAAAAAGATGGTTTTCTATACACATGGAGACCTCCGAAAATACCATATTATACAGATGATCTCTTTTACTGCTGACTACTTCATGAAAGTTGTAGATCTTGACGAGACGAACAACTTTCATGAAGAAAATTTTTCGAAATGAGTTTCCTTCTATTTTTCTGATTTTTATATCTTTTAATTTTGAATTTTTTTTGGGGTTCCACATGGCAGCCCTTGGGCATGCCACATCGCACCCCTACTCTCTCACCTCCTATCCTTCTCTCTCTCCTCCCTAGGGTCCGGTGCCCATCATGTGATGCCTATCTTCTTCTTCTTGGTTGCTACCCATCAGATCCGCATTTTGACCCTTGTAATTATATTTTTCAATTGATTATCAATAACCAAAATTATGTTCAAATTATTCCTAACATTGTCTATTTACATTACGTAATTTATTAAATTCATCTTCGATTTTTATTTAATTATTTAAAATTTTTATTTTACATTTGCCACGTAGCCTATTTTGTTTGTATTACAGGCACACAATGATTGACCAACCTCGGTTGGGTCAACTCCTCAGCTACGCTCCCTTGCTCCATTGATCTCGCACCGACCTTCTCGTCTCATTTTTTTCCCAACTTCATAATGCCCTCCTCATCCTTCTCTGATTCCCTTGATCATTCATTCCCTTTCCACACCCATATGTTATCTCCAACAAATTCTCCTGATCAAACGCACATTTTCAAATTAAAAATCCGTTGCGCTTCACATCTATAAATATCTGCCTCCAGCTCTCGTGAGAGGTTAATCCTTTCTCAATCCGAATTATGGCCAACGATCAATCCCTAGAGTCAGCAGCTATGACAGGTCACTGCTTTACGATTTGGAGTGTCGGATTTTGAGTGAAGGACATGATTCTCCTACATCGTCAGCAAGCTCCACTGCAAGTCTCCGTCACACGTCTCTACCTCTCCTCCTAGCCGCAGATTGCAGTGCTTTAGTTCCCATTTCTTATCTGTGGGTATCCTATGTAATTTAGTTTTTAAGTTAGCATTTATTTCATGCTTTGATTTTGTTTAAATCATGTTAATATTCTCATCATCTCCAACCTCCGATGAGCAT
Organism: Ottelia alismoides; assembly: GCA_037367405.1. Classification (NCBI taxonomy): domain Eukaryota; kingdom Viridiplantae; phylum Streptophyta; class Magnoliopsida; order Alismatales; family Hydrocharitaceae; genus Ottelia; species Ottelia alismoides. The sequence goes on from JAZKJV010006123.1 coordinate 264,621, forward strand.
CATTGGAAGAGTTACGTTTGCCATTAATCAATTCCGACCAAGCCAACACATTCGTCCAACCATTCTCCACCTCTTTCACCTTCTGTTCACCTCCAGATCCTCAAAGATCTGGAATCTGGTCTCCTCTCTGACCATCTACATCGGAGACCTCCGCTCACCCATTTTTACGCATCCTTTGACCAAATTATTAAGCCGAAGAGACCCTATGATCTTCGGGCATAGCTTGCAGCTCCTAAGGCCTCCAGGGAACATGTGATGAAACAAGATTATATTGAGAAAATATTCTTAGAGCAAGAAAGACTAACCACCTCTCGTGTCCTCGAACTGGCGTTTTCATGCTAATCCAAGGTTTTCATCAGAAGCTTAATCTTTTAGGCTATCTTCAGAGCATGATTTGAAGGAGATCATTGCTGAATCGAAGGAGAACCACTTGATCGAAGTTCATCAGAGGTCGCACTCTTCCTAGTTCATCCATACCTCCTCAGGATCATCAGATAAAGTACAGAGCCCTAGATTCGATCTCAGCCATCCTTGATCCCTAATTCTGACTCGTCGCTCGTGGATCAAGATCTGATTGTGGCCATTCCATCCACAGCCAATCACAGTTGTTTGATTAGACTTCTAGCACACTTGTGCCTTCTAGCTCTCCACATCATTTACTAAAATTTCTGCACCATTATCCCTATCTTTAATTTATTTGCAAAAAAATTCCCTATGTGGACAGTGTCAGTTGGTCTTTGATTGAATAATTGCATTTTATTCCTTGCATTTATTTTAATTATGAATAAGTCTAGTTTGATCTGTTTGCGTATTTCTCATGTAAGATTTTGGAATTTTTGCAATAAATATATTGAAGTTCTGTGTTACTCATTGGACCCTTGAATTCTTCAATCTACATTTTGGTCAAATCCAATAGGTCACACGTGCCTCAATGTGTGACTTTTTGAAAATTTCGCATCATTATCCCAATGATTTTATTATTTGTTATCATTTAACATATAAAGTTTAACTATTTGCATATATAGCCCTATTTGTCTACATTAATATTGCATATTTAAAACCAAATAAAAGATATCAAAATGCGTTAAAAATTTCCACAAAATTAAATATAATTTCTTGTTGCTTTCATGTTCAATACATAATTTTTATTTCACAATTTCTTTATTTATTATTTATTAAAATTGAAAAACTGACTAAAAATGTCATATTTGCATTAAAAATCATAAATAAAAAACTTTTAAAAAATTATACAAACATGAGAAAAAGTCCTCAAACCTAAAAATATTTTTAGTTACATTCCATACTTATTTTGTTAAAGTTAACAATTCCAAAAAGAGTGCATTGTCTTATTTGTCTATTTTTCTTTCAATATTCCATTGGTTAACAAATATTTATATGTATATATATTGCAAAATTTAAAATAAAAATATAGAAAAAAAATAGAAAACCAAATAGAAATTATAAAGTTATAGTAATAAATATAAAAAAAAAATAAAAAATGACAATAAATCAAGAATATTTTGACTTAGGAATTCCTTTATTCATTGCATTGATTTTTTTATCAATTATTAGAATAATTCTCGGGATTCTTGTAGCCTCTATGAATTCGATCCTATTTTCTATACATGTATATCAAATACCAAATTATCTTACTATATTTTTTATTTATTTCTGCTAGAGAATGATTATTTTATGTTTGATGCTTCTTTGGGTTGCGACGACACCTGTCAATAATTTATCGAAATAAAAACCCAGAAGATTATGTTCAACAAAATGATGTCGTTGTCGGGGAGGCTTGATAAGGGTAGTTAAGTTTTTTTTGACATACTATTCTTTGGTTATACATACTTGCTTCTCCTCTTTTACTTTTTATTCATTAATTCATTGTTCTTATTATTTTTGTCTGACACTCAAAAATATGTGTCTCTTACACATTCTTCATTTCCTTTTCTTGCGATGAGCAAGGTTAGCATTATTAGGAGCGTGACTCACCTAAGTGAAATGGAGGCAGCTTGATTCTTCACCAAGTCGTAGGAGAACATAGGAAAAGGAGATGAATTTAAAGAGACCAACACTTGGAACATTGATAGTTGTAGATAGATTTTAGCATTTTTAATCTTTCAAAAACTTTGCAAAAAGAACATTATATACCATCAGTGCGGGGTCTGCTTCACCGATTTTATTTTTCACTACTTTGTTTAGTTCACGTGGTTTTCTATGTTGAGCAACAGTGATTTCTTTAATTAATTTGCTTGAGCTAGGAAATTGATCATGTCTAAAGCCCTAAACAAGAATTCTTTTACCTATAGAGTATAGAATAGGTGGACTTAGTCAAATTAAATGGTTCTTGCCAGCTAGAATTTATTTCTAGGACATTTTATATGCATCATTTAGGTCAGTTTTATTTACTATTTTTAAATTTATGTGGATCACCCAACATGTGAAGTGCTAGTGATAAGGTACGCATGTCCAACACCTACATGCATCATTGTATTTAATCATGTATTGGCTTTTCTGATTTCCTCCCTTGTTTTCACCCACATAATGCAAAACAGAAATTTGACACTCTCTAGACGATTCATTTAAAAATATTAAAAAGAATGATAACCTTTAAAATCAGGATTGCTAAAGAAAACTCGACTCTAAAATAAACGTAAAGGGAAAATTCTTGTTTTGGGGAGAGTAACCACCTCATTGTTTGATTTTACTTTCAAGTGAGTGAGGGATAAACACTAGTATCTGATATGGAACTAGTATCTAAGACTAGCTCTAATATCGAACTAGTATCTGAGACTCCATCAATTTTGAGGGCTAATCAAGTATCCACCACATTTTGAGAGTCATATTTCGAACAATTTATGCCACCCAAGGGAAAGGGATCCATGGCCGAAAAGACTGAGATAAACGAGAATTTATTAGCCTCTATTCAGTAGATTCAAGCTCAATTAACAATAACTTTCAACCTGCACTTAGAGATTTGATTATCGAGCTGAGGCAGGATAGACAAGATAGGAGAGAGGAGGAGAGAAACAATGGAGGAGGTGTGAATGGGGGAGAAAAACAAATTGAGGCAGTGGCTAAGATGACATTAAAAGATGCCTATAATCCAGGGGCGGGACAAATAAATTCTTGGATTCAAATCCTTGCAAGTCATGGCCATTTTGAGCTCAAGACCGTTGATTTACCACTTCTCCCTATATTCTACGGAAATATAAATGAAGAGTCTTACATACACCTCCAATAGTTCGATCACATTTGTTGAACAATACACTACCAGAATGTCACATTAGAGGTAGTAATGATGACAATTTTCCGTTCAGTAATGGAAACAGCTTTTTGTTAGATATACCATTTGGGAAGGGTTATCACTACTTAGGAAGAATTAAGGTCCGTATTTTTGAACAAATATTACCCTCTTGTACGTCTCAACAAAATGCGATCATTGATTGCTAACTTCTCCCAAATGTCTCATGATCCTATTCACAAGGCATGGGAATGATTCAAATACTTGATAGAGAAGTGTCCCAGCCATGATATTCCAAAGATGAGCTTAGTGTAAAATTTCTTTGGGGGGTTAAGCATAAAAAAATAGAAATTGGTAGATACCGCTTGTGGGCGATGTCACTTCAAGAAGAATTAGGATGTCCTTTATCAAATTTTTTAGGAGATGGCAGAAAGCTCAGCAGCTCTATGTACTTCATATGCTTTTCAGAGGCATTCTATTTGCTCTCCAGCAATACCTCAAAAGACAGTCAATATAACGGCATCGCATGAAGTGGATAAGGTGGACAATTTTGATTGACCGTCATTGGAAACCACCTTTCCAAAGTGGACATTGTTGAGAAGCAATCAAAGGAGATTGAGAAACTCCAAGTGATCGAACAGAGGATGAAGAACCTAGATAAGCTGGATGAAATCACAAAGCACCTTAAACTTCTTGTCAGTGCGATCAATGCATTTCAAAGCTTGAGTGCAGCAGCCGACACTTCTACTAAAGAGAACACTTCTTCCACCAAACAGAGTAGCGGAGGACGATCCACAGTTCAACACGTTTACTACGTGTAGACCACTGATCAGGTCCCACAACATTCATAACAGATAGTTTCATACCAGCAAGAGAGCCCATACATTCTCGAGTAGGAGGCTCCACCTCCACCTATCATTCAGGAGGTGAATGGTATCTGGTTCAACCGTGAGCACAACTAGTCTCGTCCATAAGAGCAAGGCCAGTCTTTGGGGGGTTAAGGTTAAAAAAACAGAAGTTGATAGATACCGCTTTTGGGCGAAGTCACTTCAACAAGAATTAGGATGTCCTTTGTCATATTTTTTAGGAGATGGCAGATAGCTCAACAACTCTATCTACTTAATGTGATTTTCAGAAGCATTCTATTAGCTCTCCCGCGATACCTCACAAGGTTGTCAATATGACGACATCACATGAAGTGGATAAGGTGGACAACTCTGATTGACCATAATTGGAAACCACCTTTCCAAAGTGGAAATTGTTGAGAAGTGATCAAAGGAGCTTGAGAAACTCCAAGTGATCGAACAGATGATGAAGAACCTGGATAAGCTGGATGAAATCACAAAGCACCTTAAACTTCTTGTTAGTACGATCAACGCATTTCAAAGCATGAGTGCAACAGCTAACACTTCTGCTCGGGAGCACACTTCTTCCACCCAACAGAGTAGTGGAGAACCATCCACAGTTCAGCACGTTTACTACGTGTAGACCCCTGATCAGGTCCCACATCATTCATAACAAATAGTTCCATACCAGTAAGAGTGTCACACCCCGTCCTCCCGAGGACCTTAGGTTACCCGTCAAACACGTCATTCGCCTGCTTAATCAGCTTAGAGTTAATCAATCTGTTGTTACGGAAACCTGAGGAAATTTTTCGTTTTTTAAACATGACATTCACAAGATTTAAATCTGGCTATGCAAGCAACCACGAGAAAAACTAAAAGCGAAAGTAGTAGTACACCAGAACAGAACAAAAGGATATCCATTCATTTTCATTTCATTCATATAACATGCTGAAGTTCCACAACATTCAATATACATGTAAATATCCCAAATATCAAGCTACAAAAGAGAACACAACTAACAACTGTCTAATGAGCTCCAAAAGAATACACCTGCTCTGAACGTGTTGCACCAAAAAGAAACAACAACAGCCCAAACTAAGTCGGCTACTCGATCGCTGGGCCCTTGCCTGCCACAAGTAGAAAGGGAACAAGCAAGTATCTGTCACAAAGTTGTTGAATACAAATTTTACACAGTTCTATTAAGAAAAGTAGTAAGCACAGACTAGAACAACTAGAAAATCGTAAGGTAACTGTAGTGTACAAAAGAAGCTAGCAATTAAAAGTGGGTTAATTAATTCCTTTAAATTATTTACTTGCTTTCTGAAGTCTATCAAGAATACACTCGCTCACTCCACACCGTGTCTCCCTCGATCAATGGAACTAAACCAACTACAACTCAAGCCTAGAAGTAAGTCTGTGGTCTTGGTCCGGTTAGGACCTCAACATCCGGATAGGACTTCAAAGCCCAGGTTGAACCTCACACTATGACTCTGAGGTATGATGTACGCCTTAGGGTTGGGATGCCTCCGTAGGCATGCGGTGGTGTCTTGCATCCTAACTAAGTTCCCAACACTCCTTCTAGCTTGTTCTTTCAACTTTCATTGATCCTTGGTCGACACGTGTGATAGCTCGCTCACGAAGGTGTATAAGAGGAACCATACTCACAACTCTCTCAACGCCCAATCCTCGTTAGCCTCTACTAACGGAATTGTCATCACTAGTCTCCTAGCGGAGAAGTCACTCATCTCTTACCCCATCACGACGTCATAGCCTGGCGGAAAGGTAAGTGAAATCCTTAGTGTCTACTAACCATTACCCCATCACCAGGACACCAACCTGGCGGAAAGGTAATTAAAGGGGTCATTAGTGTTTAATGGGGAATCTTTACTGGGTAATTAGTGAACTGTCACATGTCTATCGATTACTACCCCATCACCAAGACACCAGCCTGGCGGAAAGGTAATAATCTCAGAGGTGAGGAAACCCCCGAAGGGATTTGTCTGCTCTCGCCAATCCCAGTGGAAGTGTGGTCCAAGGGAAAGGCAGTGGTAGTACGACTACTACGCCACTAGAGGCAGGAAAGAGAAGAGGTAAGCATGCCGGACCCGACTTCCTCTCTCGTTGCTCAACTCCCGAAGGAGAAGAGCTAAATAAAAACCAGACGATCTCGTAACTAACTGCAGAGAATCCCGACCTAGGTTCTCAAAGAAAAGCCAACGGGTCAGCGGAATGGTCTAGACAACTCGTAGATCCCAACGAAGCGTAAAAACCGAGCCGGCTCGAAGAAAATATGTGAAAAAGACTGGTATCCTAGACCCATGCTCTCAGTGTCCGCTACCCAAGCCTGAGCGACCTCATCTCCTGCTCAGGTGAGGGTCACCACGCCCTCGCACAGTCGGAGTATGAATCTCCACGACTGGCCACATGTGACATCACCATTTCATTTATTGCCATGTTTCACCCTAAGTGACTATGGTTTCTCTGATTTGTTTCACATCTACAAGTTATCGGTCCTAGACCGAACTTGTTCTATAAGAACCTCAATTGATCCAAGGTCAGGGATACAGACCTGCTATTAGTCTCTCTCTCATCTCCCATTGATGAACATCTTATCCAAGGATCTTGGCTACCAGATCAGGAACCTTCTTCCTCTCATAGGTCCCACAAGATTCGTAAATAAACCTAAAGATCTGGCCACAAACTAGAGAAAGACCTTAAGGCAACAGGAAATCAATTCATAGATTGGAGGAGTTAAACTCCTTATCTTATTTAGAGTCAGATGACAAGTCTTATACATAGGGACACCAAAAACAAATATGGCCTAACATCACAGGTACTCATTAAAGTGCACACACCACATGACATTTTGCATTACTTATGTTCTACTACATGTATTACTGAACTCTTCTTAAGTCAATACTACAGCCCACAATATGAGCCAATCATGCCAAAAATACAAGTTCCATAAAGTCTTATTTTCATGTGTGATCCCATATATATATATATATATATATATATATATATATATATATATATATATATATCAGTCTATAGCTCACAAAACCCAACACTTGGTCTCTTTATTATTAACATTCCCAATTCAACACACATTCGGTCACATGGAACTATGAAAGTACCACACAATTAGCAAAGTTTATCATCAAGTTTGTCCCCAATTTATTAATCAATATCATGGAATTCAGGCCCACCTTCTTAAGTATCAATAAAGGACTAAGGAACCACTCTAAGACGGTTCTTAAGAGAGACTCTACCTTTTCAAAAGTCATCACACAACAATAGTAAAATGCGTGTGCACTGTTATATGCACAACAACACATATGGCAATTTGAGGCATCTAATTCCTTTCAAATTTCTCACCCAACTTCATGGGATTCACCTTCACCAATTTCAGCAACATATAATCCTTAAAGTCCAACAATAAGGACTTCATTAAGAGGGCATTACATATTCCAAACATGCATATATTCAGTGTATAAGTTTATGCGTACTGTATGAATATAGCAGCAGACACACAGCAGTTCAAGGCCCCAAAACCCTCTCAAATTCTCATGCATACTCATGGCTTCCAACACCACATCATCTACTATAAATTCATGCTTAAGAGATAACAAAACCGTGGCTATTATGCACTCAAAATCACAAACATTCAGCAACGAAAGTGCATGTGTGTACATCAATGTATCACAGTGAACCATCAGTCCAAAACCATCAATTATTCAACTAAAAATCCATTTCCTCTAAGGAGTTGAGTTACTATATGATCACTCATATCATGTATGAGGAGAACTCGATGATTTGGCGTCTTAAAAAAACCACAAAAGATGTATGTTAATGGATCTAACATGCATACGCTGAAATTTGGCTAACAGTCCTTGGACAGCAGCTATCTTTCCCAAAATCACCACCAAAACTTAAACCAAAGGCATGTATCTCATGGGTTTTATAACACTCATTCATACAGCATCCAAACCACGAAGAATGGTTCTTAAGATCATCTCAAAAGTCATGCATAATCCAAATATAAGGAAGATCACAGATTCTGAAATTTGTTGAACTGCAGTATAACAGCAGTTAAAACACTCTCAAATCATCTTCAAATCCATTTCTAAGCCATGGATTAAAGGTCAATAGGATGGAGACAAGATCAAACATCAAGGATACTCGAAAATGGCCCTTATATCATACAAAATCATGCATTAATCGCATGCAAATCACAAGAACACAGATCTGAATTTCAGTTGCAGGTCCATGTGTACAGCAGCCAAAATCCCCAAAATCATCATCCAAATCCGAAATATGCACATGAATCTAAAGCCAAATTGATGGAGGATATAACATCAATCAAATGCCCAGAAAATAGCTCAAGAATGTCCCCCAAACCAGGCCAAAAACTCGGATTTATCAAGCATGAACAGATCTGGAAATTCCCAAAACCATTCACCAAAAGCCACTCCAAAACCAAATCAAATCCCAACAAGAATCACAATCAAAATCTTGATATAGCAGCTCAACACAAGGCTCATATAGTGGAGAAAATTCTATCTTAATGGTAGCAAAGAGGGGTAAGATTTGTACCTTTAAACAGTTCTCTGGAACTGCTCAAGAACAGCTCAAGAACAACAACAACTCCAGTCTTCTATCACCAATTTCGATCCAAGCTTGGCCTTGGATTCAACATGTACTTGGTGGAGAAGAAGCTCTTTCCTCCCAGATTTAATTTGAGCCCAAGAAACTCAAATTTGGTGGAAATTTGGGTGGTGTATCAAGAAGAGAAGGTGGAGAAGAAGAAGTGGTCGGTTATGGCTTTTGGAGTGGGGAAAATGGAGAAGACGAAGTGTGGCTACAGGGGCGCCTATGGGAGTTATTCCCTTGTTAAAAAATTGCAATATAACCCCACCCACTCCTCTTAATTGCAACCAAGGCCCACCCATGAATAGTAATCCATAAATGACTACCAATCCTTAGTCTCTAATCTTACTTAGCCACGATTGACATCTCAAATTTATCATAAGCTCACTAATGGTTCATCATCTTGGGTTTAATTAGTCATTAGAATTTAAGGATGTTACAATCATAAAAACCTCAAAGAGTGTCTCGTCCTTGAGACTCCACTTCTAAGTTGAGTTCGTCGGTCTGCCATAAAAACCTCAAGAGGTTTTTAACCCATAAAAACCTCAAAGAAGGTTTTTACCCAGAAAGTGAAATGAGTTGCCAAACAGAGAACTGATAAACTAAACTGCGAAAGTACTTGAGAAGAGTCACGGGTATCTCTTGCGCATAGCTGCTTCAGTCTCCCATGTCGCCTCCCGGTGTCCTTGGCAATCCCATAACAAAGTCCATCGAAATGCTCTCCCACTTCCACTCAGGAATGGGAAGAGGCTGTAGTAAACTAGGTGGTCGTCTGTGCTCCTCCTTCACCATCTGGAAAGTCAAAAACCTGCTGACATGCCCAGCTACGTCCCTCTTCATCCCATCCCACCAGAAATGTCTGCGAAGATCGTGGTACATCTTCGTACTACCGGGATGAATGGAAAGATGCGAACAATGCGCCTCATCAAGTATATATCTACGTAGCTGCTCATCGTTGGGAACCACTACCCGACCTGCCTTCCACAGAATCGACTCTGAGACAACAAAGTCATCAAACTCATCCTTCACTGCCCGCATGTATCTGTCGCGAATCCATGGGTCTGTCTGCTGACCTGACACTATACGATCCCAAAGGCTGTTGTACCTAGGAGGTACGGAGATGGGAGAAGATGTACTATCCTGCGGATGCCAATCCGTCAGTACTGCAAGTAAGTCCCAAGTTTATAGCCAATTCATTGTACCCTCCGTGTGCGCTCTCCTGCTAAGGGCGTCTGCAACCACATTTCCCTTACTAGGATGGTAAGAGATCGTGCAATCGTAGTCCTTCAGCAGCTCTAACCATCTACGTTGTCTCATGTTCAGCTACTTCTGATCAAATATGTACTTCAGACTCTTGTGGTATGTGAAGATCTCAAAGTTAACCCCGTACAAGTAGTGGCGCCAGGTCTTCAGAGCGAAGACCACTGCCGCCAACTCAAGGTCGTGCGTGGGGTAATTCCGCTCATGCGATCTTAACTGTCTCGAAGCATAGGCAATCACATGTCCGCTTTACATCAGCACTACTCCCAAACCATCACCTGACGCGTCTGTGTAAACCGCGTAGTCCTGTGTACATGACGGTAAAGCAAGAATCGGAGCTGTAGTAAGTCTCTCCTTCAGTGTCCTGAAGGCCAGCTCGCACGAACAATCCCAAACAACAGGTACTCCCTTCTGCGTTAAACGCGTCAAGGGTAGTACGATCTACGAAAAGTTGCTAACAAAGCGTCTGTAATAGCCTGCCAACCTAAGAAAACTACGGATCTGTGTCATTGTCTTAGGCTGCTCCCAAGACATCACTGCATCTATCTTCGCAGGGTCCACTGAGACACCTGCTCCTGAGATGACGTGTCCCAAGAATGAGACATGAGGTAGCCAAAACTCACATTTACTCAACTAGACATACAGTCTATGCTCTCTCAAAGTACCAAGCACTGCTCTCAAGTTGTTCTCATGGTCCCATTCATTCTTCGAATAAATCAGCACATCATCTATGAACACCACAACAAACTTGTCCAAGTAAGGACGGAATACTTTGTTCATCATGTCCATGAATGCCACGGGGGCATTCGTCAGTCCGAATGGTATCACTACAAACTCGTAGTGGCCATACCGTGTTCGAAAGGCTGTCTTTGGGATGTCTGTCTCCTGAATCCTCAACTGATGGTACCCCGAGCGGAGGTCATCTTTGAGAACACCGAAGATCCCTGTAGCTGATCAAATAGATCATCAATGCGTGGCAGAGGATAACGGTTCTTCACCGTCCTCTTGTTTAGCTGCATGTAGTCAATGCACAACCGCATGGTTCCATCCTTCTTCCGAACAAAAAGTACAGGAGCACCCCAAGGTGAAGTACTCGGCCTCACAAAGCCCAAGTCAAGCAACTCCTGTAGTTGCACCTTTAGCTCTCTCAGCTCTGTGGGTGCCATGCGATACGAAGCCATAGATATCGGCTACATATCGGGAAGCAACGAGATTTCGAACTCGATCTCTCTAACTGGAGGTAGTCCTGGTAACTCCTCAGGAAACACGTCGGGATACTCTGACACAACTCTAATGTCCTGAGTCATCCCCTCTCTGTATGTAACCTCCTGAACAAAGGCCAGAAAAGTGTCACATCCCTGATCAACCAATCGCTGTGCTCTCATTACTGAAATATACTCCATCCTGGAGACTTGCAATGTCCCCTCAAAAGTGAACTTTGTCAAGCCGGGGTCCTGAAGATAACAATCTTCCTATAACAGTCGACTAAGGCGTGATGTGTAGACAACCAATCCATGCCCAAAATTATGTCGAACTCAACAAGCTGTAGTAGGAGGCAATCCACAGTCATTTCGTGACCACCTATGGACACTGGTAACCCTCTAACTATCTCTGAAATCACGAACAACCATCCGCCTGGCCCTCGGATGTGAAATGGAGGATCTACATCCTCCGCAACTTACCTAATGTGGCCTAGAAGCCTCGTCAGACGTACCCGTGCCCTGGAACCTGGGTATTCCAACTCTCTGGTAGGATGTGAAGACATCATGGTGTCTCGGTGCAGTAGGAAGAACAAACCATGTCACCTCTACTCCTGCTGCAGGCCCTTGTCCTACCTCAGCTCTGTCGGCTCCTGACTCCCTCGAATATCTGCCTCAGAATGCTGGGGAAACTCCTCAGAGAACAGATGCTCGGCTCTAGCGAACTCATCCCTGGACGGGTGGTATGAGGAGTCAGACAGCTCCTCCATCCTCAGCTCCATCCCAGTCTGTCGCTCTGCCAACTTAGTCTGTTGGGCAAGTATCTGATCATGTGTCTGTCGCAGATCAGCTAGTACAGCTAGTACCTGTGCCATCTCTCATGGCTGATCATGAGCTACTCGTGGTGCCATGCTAATCCTCCCTGTATCGGATCATAGCATAGTTAAGCACACTTTAGGGAAAAAATCAGTTGTACAATTTCTCCTCTTTGGATACTTATATGAATGAAATGTTCTGGTGACTTGTAGTTACATAAATCTTATGAATGTCAAAAATTTTCCCCATTCGGCTTCATGAGAAATCAGAAGACTCTTGCCATTAAGTTATGTGAATGCGTGTATCGGTGTAACTCTGCTCTGATACCAACTTGTCACACCCCGTCCTCCCGATGACCTTAGGTTACCTGTCAAACACGTCATTCGCCTACTTAATCAGCTTAGAGTTAATCTGTTGTTACGGAAACCTGAGGAAATTTTTCGCTTTTTAAACATGACATTCACAAGATTTAAATCTGGCTATGCAAGCAACTACAAAAAAACTAAAAGCGGAAGTAGTAGTACACTAGAACTGAACAAAAGGATATCCATTCATTTTCATTTCATTCATATAACATGCTGAAGTTCCACAACATTCAATATACATGTAAATATCCCAAAGATCAAGCTACAAAAGAGAACACAACTAACAACTGTCTAATGAGCTCCAAATGAATATACCTGCTCTGAACGTGTAGCACCGAAAAGAAACAACAGCAGCCCAAACTACGTCACTACCACACCGTGTAAAAGTGGGTGTGTTCTCTTTTTGGGCTGCTGTTGTTTCTTTTTGGTTCTACACGTTCAGAGCAGGTATATTCCTTTGGAGCTCATTAGACAGTTGTTAGTTGTGTTCTCTTTTGTATATTGAATGTTGTGGAACTTCAGCATGTTATACGAATGAAATGAAAATGAATGGATATCCTTTTGTTCAGTTCTGGTGTACTACTACTTCCGCTTTTAGTTTTTCTTGTGGTTGCTTGCATAGCCAGATTTAAATCTTGTGAATGTCATGTTTAAAAAGCGAAAAATTTCCTCAGGTTTCCGTAACAACAGATTAACTCTAAGCTGATTAAGTAGGCGAATGACGTGTTTGACGGGTAACCTAAGGTCCTCGGAAGGACGGGGTGTGACAAAGAGAGCCCATACATTCTCGAGTAGGAGGCTCCACCTCTACCTATCATTCAGGAGGTGAATGGTATCTGGTTCAACTGTAACCGCAACTAGTCTCGTCCATAAGGGCAAGGCCAGTTGGGTTCACAACAAGGTCAAAGACCCACCTACCAATTTTATGGAGGAAAATCCCCGGAGCACCGACACCAATAGTTCTAGCCTTAGTATTAGTCTCCACACCAATTCTGAAATTGGAAACATGGCCAGTAGTAGATGCAACCCGCGTATTTTCCACAATCTTATCAGTAACAAACTGCATCGTATGGACAGTATCCACATTCTCCTCCTCCTCATTATTAGCAACAGTATGGATACCAACCTCCACACAATCTTTCTCAATGACAACCTATCATTCAGCATCCAGAGGCCCCTTTAATAAATCCCGCACTTGATCATCTTGAACTACTCATGAAGAACATGAACAAACTGACTCAGAGGATTGACGACCTGACCACTAAGAAGACACTGATTCTTTCACAGGTCGAAGTCAACCCAACAATTTCAAACGTAAGGAGCAGGTACCCCATGATCCATCCACAATCGAGATATGTATGGCCCTTGATTTTATAGGTTTATCTGAAGCCATTCATCTCAAGAGTGGTGGGAGATTGTAGTCGCCAACACAATAGTTAGGGTTAGGTGATCGAGCCAATGATAGACCGTAATCTTCTTCATCATCTTCTTCACCAGCAGTCGAGAAGTCTTGTATTGCAGTACCTGAGTCTGGAGTTTCACTGCCATCACCACCACCTTCACCTTCACAAGATAGATGTAGATTATAATCAGCAAGGGAGAACATACCAGATGCATATTCTTCTACTACACAAGCAGTAGCATCTCGTTCTGTTTTAAATTATGTTTTTCCTTCAACAAATTTGGATAACACCGTACAGATTGATTCTGGTTGTCCTAATGTACATGAGGATTCCCATTTTTTAATAGAATTATGAATTTAAATGTTTCTTCTGATTCTATACCATTTCCTTTTGATCTAAATACATCCAAAAATATAAAAAATTAAAACCATATATGATCCTGGAGTGGTTGAGATCTTATAAAATATCTTTTTAGAGATGCCACTCCTTGAGGCCATGGAGTACATGTCTTTAGTGAAAAATGGAATGTAGGAGGCATGTACACAAAAGCCTCAACCAAAGCAAAATAGAGAAAAGAAAATAGAAAAACACATCTTGACCATTTTCTCAGTTCATGCCATCAGCAACCTCCTGACTAAAAAGAAAGATAAGGGAGCACCTCACATCAATTGTTAAATATTAGATCATGAGTTCGATCGCACTCTTATCGATATCGGTTCCTCCATTGATCTCATGCCATCATCTCTACTCATTGACTTTAGGTTAGGACCTCCTAAAACAACTTGGATGATTCTTCAATTTGCTAATAGATCGATTAAGAGGCTAAGGGACATCTTAGAGGACTTTATTGTAACGGTCCAAGGAATGAAATTCCCTATTGATTTTTTGTCTTGGATATGGACATACTGGAATCATTACTCCATACCCCAATCATACTAGCTCGACCATTCCTCTGAATGGTAGAAACAATAGTTGATTACAGTACTAGAGAGATCATCTTTCACTCTCGGAGTAATAAGATAAAAATTGAGACAATCTCTGATCCTAGACTAATATAGCCACCACCAGCTGCAAATAAGAGACTAACAGTTACAACAAATCCTAATGACTGCAATTTTCTTACAGAATTTAGAGAGACTGATCTTTTAGAGTTTTCATAGACACCCAGGAATTCATTTCCCAGAAGGACCTTCTGGAAAGCACAGTCACCAGGGGCTCCCTTGCTGACAGACAGTTTAAGCTGATTTCTGAGGATCAATGTGAATTTTTTGGAGGAACCTTCTGATATCCCTTTGACACATTATTATGAGATTACTGATGACATGCCTCCTTCTGAGAATTCTGAAGTATAGATTTCTAAGCCATACGCTGAGTATCCTAAGTTATGCACTGATGAGACACGTCCTTCTAAGATTATTACTGAGTTATCTGAGCTGTTAAATGATGAGATTACAGAAAATTGTGAACATCTTGATGAGACCCTCCTTTCAGAGTAGAGATCATTCATTGCATACCTTTTTGATATTCTATATTCTAAGCCAATAGTAGCCATGGTGGGCGTTTCACATGGTACTGATCACATACCTTATACCAGTACAACTACATAAGTTATCAAAGAGTCAATACAGATCCCACCTAATCTCAAGTTTTTACCATAAATATTGAAATATGTCTTCCTTGCAGGTCCCCTTAAATGTTTCTGATCATCCTTAGCTTGTGATTGACCAATGAACAAGAATCTCGCGTGATAGAGGTTCTTGATAGAAACTGCAAGGCCATAGGATGGAATATTTCATATCTCTGTGGGATTAATACAGCTTTGTGCTTGCATCATATCTTCCTAGAGGATGATTGTAAACACCGCTAGCATTGCCAACGTCAACTAAATCCTAATCTTAGGGAGGTTGTCATGAAGGACATCAGAAAATGGTGTGACGTTGGCTTTATATATCCCAATTCTGATTTGAAATGCGTCAGTCCTTTACATGTGGTCTCAAAGAAATCTAGTATTACTATCGTAAAGAATGACCATAGCGAGGAGATTCTGACCAAAGTAACTACTTCTTGGCGTGTTTGTGTGTACTTACTAGCACCTGAACTCAACTACTATGAAGTGTCACTTTCTGATGCTCTTTATTGATTAGATTATTGAGAGGTTGGTAGGGAAAGAGTTCTGCCTTTAGACGGAAGCCCTTTGGATTGGGGAATGCCCCCACTACATTCTAGAGGTGTATGTTAGTTGTTTTTTGCCAACATGGGGGGGGTAGATTTCTAGATGTCTTCATGGATGATTTCTCGGTCTATGGGGATAGTTTCGACACATGTCTTGATCATTTAGAACGAGACCTTTAATGTTACTACGAGGTAAACCTAGTGCTCTAGTGGGAGAAGAGTCATTTATGGTGACTAATGGAATTATATTGGGCCATGTCATCTCCAAACATGGTATAGAGGTCGACCGGCTAGGATCGATGTGATATCAAAGCTTGAGACACCAAAGAACTTGAAGCAGTTCAGATCATGGGGTACATAGGATTCTATACGCGATTCATTTAGGACATCAGCAAGATTGTCAGACCTTTGACTGAGCTTCTTGACGATCGCTAAATACGTGATATAATTTGTATTCGTTGTAATACGTGTACTTAGCAGATCAATAAGAAACGAGAAAAGATCTCTGTAAAGCATGTCTCGGCTTAATTTATATCTCGGGCAAGTCCGGGGTCGAACACAAGGAGGCAAAGGATTAACTTTGTACTTAATTCAAAAATTAAGAACTAGATTCTCAATGTGTATTTTTTTTGAATATTTTTTATGCAAAAAATAAATGAGAATGCAAATGCAGGTGGATTAAGTTAATGAAAAAGCACACAACTTAGCTAAATTGCATTTAATGCAAAATTAATCCAATTTAGCCAAATTATATTTTTTTCCAGTAAACTTAATCCAATGATGAATGCAACATATATTGTTTTGGAATTTTAGGGGTTAAAAGGGAACAAGTAAAAATACACACTTTTTATTGGGTTTTTAGCAATTTTTCACACAAATAGTAAGCAAATATTATGAAAAAATTAGTGGAATATAAACATGATGAAATGAGACTACAGTAATTTTTTTGAATTTTCTGATGAAATATGAATTTTTTATGCATTTTTTAATGAAAAAAAGTGATGGTGAGTAATTAATTCCTAATAAATCCACATTATAAAAGTAATCATAGTGCAAAATATCTCAACAAGATATTTTCATATGAAATCCAGGAGAGTTGAAATTTTGCAAAAATAATGTACGTGGATTAACTAAAAATCAAATATGAAAATCACTCCACAATTTATTTTAGGCACAGGACAACTCCACTTTGGATGAAATTTGGACAATAAATTAAGCACTCTTCAAGGCATCATGTCTATTTTTTTAAGAATTTTTAGAGCAGCTGAGTTAGAAATTAATTTAAGAGTCCAGATTGGGTAAAATATGAATAATTTCAACTAAATAATTTTAATTAATTACCCATAAATCACAAAAATAATGATAAATATTCAGATGATAGACAATTTGTTGCTCAAAATCATGGTGTTTTAATTGAATAAAAAGATGCTTAATTTAAGTCCAAATTAATTTGCAAATACAGGGTTATTTGTGCAAAAGAAACAAAAATTGAAAATAAACAACCCAAATATATACAACGACGTTTTTGCAATTACATAAACATATAAATAAAACAATGCAATTTTTAAATAAAAATAAAAAAAACTTTCGAACCTTCTTCTTCCAGGTCGCAGGTTGGTTAGGGCCTAGATGGGGTGGCGAACGGGGTCGACGGCGGTGGTGTCGCCCGCACGCGGCTATGGCGAGAAGGTCGCAGTGCAGTTACACGGCCTCGTTGAAGGCGGTGTGCGCAGCGTTCAGCCGTACAAGGGACGGAGAAGATGGCGGACTGCTGGAGAGGGCGTCGGAGCCGCACGCGTGGTGGGCTGGGCTATGGCCGATCGGTGGCACCGCACGCACGGCGGAGGCCTGGGTTGTATGATTCTTTTATTTTTTTTCATGTTTTAATTTTTTTATTTTAATTTCTTTAACATGGAATAAAAGTGAATATGTACAAATAAGGAAAAATAAATGGGGTAGTGATGGTTTTATGGAGAGAAATGATAAATGCCAATATGAACAAATGAAGGTGACAAATATGTGGTGATGTGAATAAAAAATGAGAAAATAACAATGATTATAAAATGAAGGGAAAAATACCTACAATGGAAACGGTCGCCTATAGTGTGCTCACGAGATTACGGTCCTCACTCAAATCGCTGGCGAGAGATGATGATCTCGAGCAACACATAAATGTAGCTGCGGTGTTGGCTGAAAAGCCAACGGATCTCACCGGAGAGAGGGATGTCCTCGCTCGACCGTGGTTGCGTCGCTGTCATCGATTCAACTCCGGGAACTAGGCTCTCCTCACATAAAGATGGATCGAGTGCAAATTTAGGAGGATGAGATGTATATAAAGAGGATGAAATGAGAGATTATTAAAGTGGTGGGAGGTTATATTATTAATGGAGTTGAATGGGAGGTTTAAAAAATGGTGGGGTTGAATGGAGGTTGGTGGTAGAATGGAGTTGAATGGTGGTTATTGTAGTGAATGTAAAATAAATAAATAAATAAAATAAAGGAGGCTACTTTAAATACAATAGAATAAAAGAGAAGAAATAAATAGTGGAGAATTTACAAAGGAAGACAAACAACATGTACATTTTTTTGTTTGCTTTTCTAATATTTTTTTGGCTTTTTTAATAAGATATATTTACAAATAAAAATACAATAAAATACTATATTCAAAATATAACACAAGCATGCTTTTTTTCTATTTTTAGTAATTAGGAAAGATAAATATAAAATAAAGAAAGAATGAATATATACCTAATATACAATGTACATCTAGATCCAAAATCCAATTTTTACAAATGAGCTCCGATTTTAATGAAACCATGTCCGTTAAATATATAATTTTTTAACATGAACTTTAAAAGTGAGTTTGGTGAATTTGGAGTTCATACGGAGCGGGAATTTGGCTTGGAAGTTGGACGTTACGGCTTTTTCTCATTGGGATCTAGGAGCATTTATTTGAGTTAAAATTTGTTTTAATTTTTTTTGTTTTTATGTACATTTTTATGGACAAGTTGAATAAAGAACTAGCTAAAAAGGAGTTGAAATGAAATTATTAAAAATACATGAAGCTTTGGACTATTTACAGGTGAAGAACTCCTTTAATTTTTACGGCTTTTTATTGCTAATTTATTTTGTACAATCTAATATACAATTATTAGTGTGTTTTATTTACAAGAGTCGTTTTATTAATTTATTGATTTTATAGACATTTTTTTGGGATTTTACTCGGGTATTTTGCTAAGATCAAGATATTGAGATGATGAATCACGGATTCATCACCCCTATATACTTAAACTTTGCTAGTCCTAGAGAAAATAAAGAATGAATAAGTTGGGTTATCCCCTAACTGTGCATGTGAGTACAAGACTTGTTCCGTTCAAGAACGATCGGTTTTAGAGATCCTAAAATTCTAAGATGAACCAAACTCTAGCCAAAAGGTATCCTATTTCCCTAATCATCATACTCTCTTTGTATAAATATATAGTAGGGATATGACTTAAGTGTTGACTACAGTCACAAGAGTGAGTTGACTGCAGTCACAAGAGTAGAGTCGCAACGTCACCCAAGGTTCCAGTTCAAGAGACTCTCCTAAGAACCCTATCCTCAACACTAGGAAATAAACCATTTCTTGCATCCAATTCACCATCTCTTTAGTTGTCAGACTTAAAAGTGTAGATGGAAGGCCGGTTGATGGAGGGCATAGGATTGTGTCATTTCTTCTCTCCCTCTCATTGGAACACGGATTCTCTCAAGTGCCTTATTATGCAATGCATATTTTTGGTGTTGATCAATGTGTCCGTCAATAGAAGTTGGAGTCGTCTGCACTTGTTTTCCTGGGAGTACACCGAGGTGTGCCTTTTTTAGTATCTATTATTCCTTCTACACCTAGACTTGTAGCATTTACGATGCAGAGCCCTTTTTTGGTGCAAGCCCGACTCCTGGTCCTAATAGTGGTGGTCCAAGTGGACACTTTGAAATGGTTGGGAGCGCTCGCCTTTGGTGGAAGCTCTTTTGATAATTGACTTTGTGGAATGAGAGCTTTTCTTTGACATTTCATTGCTTTGTAGTATTTTTGGCTAGCTCCACTGCTTTTACCAAGAGTTGGCACACACTGATCAACAATTTTTTTATTTTATCACACCCTGGCACATAGGTAAATGTCAAGAGATAGTACAAGAACCATGTTCTCATACTGGCTAAAGATGCTGACACTCATGTTTCATGAAGCCTTCATTGATTTTATCCCATCCTCGAGCATCATCAAATCAAGTCCAAACTCAAATTCCTCATCCCAATTCCCCAAGTGAAATTTCAACTCATCTCATCATAACTGCAGTCGTGTATGTGAGGTGCTAATTATATTCTTAAGGTGGAGAGTAAGCATGCAATATAGCACACAAATCTTTCAAACTAGGGAAATGTGAATAATTAAGTCTAAAACCCTAATGACTAAGGATAGTTAACTCAAAATATCAAGACCTCATAAACCAAGTATTTTGAACATCACTAGTCTTGTGTGAAAGTTAATTGTGTCAGGGATTAAACCAACTTATTAGTTAGTTTTTTTATTTTTTAGAGAGTTTTTTTAAAAACCGAAGGAAAAGAAGAAAGTTTTTTTGTTAGAAAAAGGTTTGCTTTTTTTTCAAAAGTTTTTTTTTAAAAATGGGTAGATAAGAAAGGACATTTTTTTGAAAAAGTTTTTAAGAAAATAAGGAAAAATAGTTTTTTTGAAAAGTTTTTTAAGAGTTTTTTTTGAAAAAGGTTTTTTTAACCCACCACATAATTATTGTATAATATATACATAAATACGTGAAAGTGCGAGCTATGGGTATAGTATATATGTAATATATACACGCCCCCCATACTTAGGATGTGTTATGTCCTCAAGGCACAGAAGTGAGAAAAAAGACATAGCTCGTGCTAAGCATAAGATGTCTAAAAAAATATAGAAGTCGATCTGCCCCCCCCCTATACTTAGGCTCTGGTCAGCCTAAGTGTAGAAGAATAGCAAAAATGGGGCGGACGAGGTTAAGAGGAGAAATGGATGAGTGTATACACATGGCGGGCATCGGTTCCCCCTATACTTAGGCTCTGGTCAGCCTAAGTATAGGACATGAGTAAGTGTGACAAGTGATCTAGAGAATATACAAAGAAGGGAGACTATGTACAAGAGTGATTGAATCTTCAAAGCCACTGAATCTCGATGCTGCATCTTCATGAAGAGTAATATGATGTATTTGCTCTATGCTCTCTGTGCATGAAGTTGATGACCTCGACTTGGACTAACTGCTCTTTCCAATCTACAAAATGCTTCAACAATTGTCCATTTACCACATGAGAATGTGCAACATCTGTGAGATCAACTATCTCTACACTTCCTTTCTCGTGCACTTTCTTAACAACAAAGGGACCCGTCCATTTATATTTGAGCTTCCCATGGAACATCTTCAACCTGGCATTGAATAACCATACCTTTTGTCCAGGGATAAAGTCTTTGCACCTAATGTGCTTATCATTCCATCTCTTTACTTTGTCCTTATAAATCAAACCGTTGTCATATGACCTGTTTCATATTTCCACGAGCTCGTTCAAGTTCAAGTCTCGACAAAGCTTCCCTAGGTGACGACTCCAATTAATCTTCTTCATGTTCTATAGGCCTTATGAATCAACTCTGAAGGCGAATGACTGATGAATCTCCATTTCATCACCTTTATTCTATCATTTTGGCCTTAAAAACCCCAGCAAATGCATGTAAATAGCATTAATTTGTACATATTAGCATCTATTATTTATTGTATTAATTATACATAAAATAAGGTTTTAATGCCAAAATTATAGAATAAAGAAAAGAAAAGAAAAAGGAATAAAATATTGCAAATATTTTATGACCCTAACCCCGAGACCAAGGCCAGCATGGAATTGGTCGACAAGGAATAAAGTAGGGGGAGATAAGGGCCAATTATATAATAATACCTCATTTATTTATTCATCCATTTATGCATTTTTGACACCTATTTTGTATAGAATTATTTATTCATCAAATTAAAATCTTTTGTACATGAAAGTTGTAGATAATAATGTAAATAAAAATGCAAAATTAAGTTTATGTGAAAATAATATACAGTGTACATTTTATACACATAATAAAAAGCAGAAATCTCAACTTCACAGACCCATATCTTGCAAATAAAAACTCCAAATCACCCAAACTCACCTTTAATTGTATATAGCATTTCATAAACTATTTTATAAAATTAGTTCCATAATTGTTGGAGTCCATCTGTGAAAGTTAGGTTTTTGGCCCTTCTTGTACATAATACCTGATTAAAATATTCATTTTATTCAATATCCATTACTTTTATAAATTCATATTTTTAGAATTTTGTAAATAATGTATATAATTCATGTACATATTGAAATTAAAAGAAAACCAAAAAGAAACTTCAAAAATAAAATAAGCCTAGCTGATACATAGGCAAAATACCTATGTTCCCCATGTGTATATAAATAAAAGGAAAAACATTCTTTAATTATTTCATTCATCTATATTTTTCTAAAAATATATATATTACACATAACTTATTAAAAATACAAATCCAAAATAAAAACAAATAAAATTCATTAAATAAGTAAAATGCATATAATATATAGGTAAAGTACCTATAAGTATACATACATACACATACATCTATTTATTTAAAAATATAAATAAACTCATAAAAATAAAATAAAAATATACTTATACTCA
The DNA here is from genome assembly GCA_037367405.1 of Ottelia alismoides. Taxonomy (NCBI): domain Eukaryota; kingdom Viridiplantae; phylum Streptophyta; class Magnoliopsida; order Alismatales; family Hydrocharitaceae; genus Ottelia; species Ottelia alismoides. The sequence goes on from JAZKJV010006123.1 coordinate 287,320, forward strand.
CAAAAATAAGTTATAAAATTATAAAATAAGAAACTAAAATAATAAAATAAAATAAATAAATTAAAAATAAAATATACAAAAAAATACATGTAGATATACACATATACACATTATTCAATTAAAAACCATAATAAAATAATTCATAAAAATAAATAAAAATCGTATTAAAATGCTACATACAATAATAAAGATTTTTTATTTTATACTCGAAAAATATTAAACTCATTTACTATTTTAAATAATTCATTCTTTACTCTCCAGCCTATTTTGTCTTCTAGCGGCCCCCGTGGACCAACCACAGGCCGGCAAAAGTTGACCTCGGGTCAACTCTTCTGACTCAAGGATGGCCCCTCTGACAAGTCACGAGAGGTCCCTCTTCCCCGATTTTTCACGCCGATTGTGTTGCTCGAGGGTGATAAGACCCTTCATAAGATTTGTTCCTCGAACATCCACGAATCACGCCGCATCCCATGATTCCTTGTACAGCATCTAGATTCACCAAGATCTGCCGGCCAATAAGGGCGCGAACTTTGCTTATAAATAAACCCTCCGACCTCCTCATCCATTTTGGCCTCCCTTTCCGTCGTTTTCCACCGTCTATTCCAGTCCTCTGAGGTTCCTTGTGACAGGAGGGTCCTCCTGGAAGCTTCAGGCAGTCGGAGGAGTCGAAGGAGCGCCCACGGCCGCCGCGTCGCCGGAGGTCCTGCTCCCTGGTCGCACACCAGGTATAAGAGCTGCTTTCTTTCCGTTTTTAGCTTAGTTTTAGTCGTTATTTCGTAGTTTAGCTTTTAGAGTAATCAGTAGAGCATCAGGTGCTCGATTAGACCAAGATCGAAGTTCGCCGGAGTTTAGCTCCGGCGAACCTCTCTACTCTGATTGACACTCTATCCGACCCTTCGTTCCACCTCATCGCCTTCCCCTACGTATTCTCCACGCACCCACGCTCCAGATCAACCAGAGCTTGCACCGCTCTACGAATCAAGGTCCTCCCTCCTCCGCTTCGCCGGACCTCGCCGCCATCCACCTTTCCCCGTTCGTCTACCCTAAACCTCGGGTCGAGGAAGATCCCCTCGAGCCCCTTTTTTATTTGGTGCAGGACCCAAGCTGAAAGGAGCCCTTTGGGGCTCGACTCAAGTCCGTTCGAGGTTCCAGGACCCCCTTGTCTTCCCCGAGCTCGTTCAGCCGATCTAGGAGGTCCTGGACCTTCTGGAGTATCTCGAACGGTGCGCACCGCTTCGCCGGACGTCTGGAGGCTACAAGCAGCAACATCGAGCGCCTGGAGGCGGAGGAATCACCGATCGAAGTCAGGGAAGGCAGTTGTTCTTCCCTGTTCTTCGTGAGCAGCAGCTGCCGTTGGATCGAAGGGACAGCCCCAGTTCTAATCGGGGCCGTCCATCTAGCACCAGCCGTGGCCGTGAGATCAGATCTCAGATGCAATCACAGCCACGGATCGCCGAAGGGGTATCGAGCGTCGAGGGCTCGACACGTGGACAAGTGGCGCACTGGAAGCCGTTGGATCGCGCGCCTTTAGGGGGTAAATTGCATATCTCGTCCCCCGCATTTTTGTATTTAATATTTAGTGTTGTAAATAAAAGTGTCTGTTGTAAAATAAATGTTTAATTTGCTGAAGGACCCTTGAACTTTCAGTTATTCACGTTTAGGTCCTTCCGCACCTCACGTGTAGTCCCACGTGAGGCGCGGGTATTTTGCATGCAACCCCTGGCGGGTTTTGTAATTGTGAATTAGTGCTAAAAATTAAGATAAATGTTTATTTCAGTATGTATTTTTGCACTGAAGCCCCTGTAACTTATTTTATTTGCAAAAATGCCCCTGCCAGGCTGCTTTATTTTTGTGTCTTTATCTATTTATTAAAAATACCTATTAGGCTTCTAAAAATCCACAAAAATTAGGATAGGTGCTCTATGCCATGCTTGTTCACGCACATATTTTAGTTTGCATTTTTCGCATTTTTCCTAATTATTAAAAATGAAAAAGAAGCCCTTTTGGTACTGTTTAAATTAGAAAATCCAAAAAAAAATTAGAAAATGTGTTTGAAAAATTCAAAAAAATTATATATGATATATTTATATATATATTGAGTCCAGAAAATGAAAAACCCTAAAAATATGAAAAAGAAAATAAAAAAAATCATAAAACCCCAAAAGCAACATAAAAATCAGAAAAACTCTTTAAAAACCCAAAAAATACATTTTTCTCTAATATAATTATCTATATATTATTATTCATATGTAAAAATTAATTTGGGCAATTTTGGGTATTATTTGATATTTTTAAAACCCAAATTATATACGGCTATTTATTTAGTCCTATATTATGGACATTTTTGCATTAAAAAATACATAAAAATTAGAAATATAAAAAAAATATAAAAAAAAGGGGGTTAAAAATATAAGTCTATACATTAAGTTTTTATGCTTATAAATATATATATTCTATATTACTTCTCTATCTCTCTTCTTATATATATATATATCTCTTTATATATATATATATAGTATATAGATTTATATAATTAATAATAATATAAAAAAAAGTATAAAATATACAATCAAAATAAAAATTATAAAAACAAAAAAAAAAGAAAAGAAAAAAAATATATAAAAAAATAAATAAATAAAAAAAAAAAAGAGACCCACTTCACTCAAGAATGACTGGTATGCACATATAGGCTCATGCATTTTTGTATTGCTCTCTGTGGTTCGACCTCTACATGCTTGTTCCCTATACATTCTATGGTAGAGTAAATAAATATTGATTCACACTTCCTTTGAGCTTGATTGTTTTATTCTTTGATTGTGGGTCAATTGTTGATCACTCGCCTTTTATTGAGGGTCGCCACGACGACATATTCAGACCCTTGATAAAAAGCGCGTCCATCAAATGGCGCCGTTGCCGGGGAGCAATGAGCATAGCCTACTTTCTTCTTTGTCATTCTTGTGTACATTTTTGGTGATATTCATTTTTGATTCATGATTGATTATATTTTGTGAGCAGCTATTTTATTGCCATTAATCACCATGCTTCATTCCTTTATTTATTGTGATTAATTTATCTGCTCTATGATTAATTGATTGAGCTATTCTAATACATTCTTTTTGTGACTTTAATGCAAGGGACCGCCACGCAAGGATGGCTTCCTAGGAGGCCAATGCAGCCAAGCTTGGAGAAGGATGGTCTTCTCTTCTCATGACCATCAGGAGAGAGAGAGTATCAAGGAAGCAAGGAGATGTGGATTAGATAGGCTTAGAACACTTAGGATTATCTCTGTAATTTTTGGTGAGAGAGAGACAACTTTGGCATGTAATAATTAACCGGACTCTACTCTTCACAATGAGGTCCAGTGCCCGGGTGTCTGTTCACCTGGGGGCCTCATCGCTGTTTTCCGCGATTTCTACCGCCTTCTTTCCTTTGTTTTCCGCTGTTTTGTGCTTTTCACCTTTATTTTATTTTGTTTTGTGTGCTTGGAGCCCCTAGATATAGGTTGCTTGACTCGGTAGCTAGGTCCAAACATTAATAAGAATGCATGTTCCTATAGTCTACTTCGTATGGATCTAGTCAAACTTAAACAGCTAAGTCATTTATCTCTTAACCCACGTGCCGTGAGCGAGCCCCATCAAGCGCTACTCCTAAACTCGAGCGTGTCGAGAAGAGGAGGGGTGAGCCAAGACCGGACCCTTAGGTTAAAGATGAATGACCAAGCTTGTGGTTCTTCACGTTAATAGCAGCTAATGTTTAGGGCGATTTTGACGAATGCACACCGCCATGTAGATAGGTTTAAAAATTCTGTTTTGCATACCACATGGAGAGAGCTGGGATGCACTGTAAGTCTTCTAACTCAGCATGCATCATTCGGTTCAATGATGAGATTTCCATCATAGAACCACTTGCATGGCTTTTCCGCTATCTCCCTCTGATTTTGAGCACCTAGGACTTAAACGAAAATCTACCAAAACGTTAGGCGCTGGTATGAAACAGATCAAAAAAAAAGTGAAAACCCAAAAATTAAAACTAGGGGACTGCTAAATAAACTTTGACCTTAATTAAAAGCCGTAATGGACTATCATTGTACCGGGTTCATAAAGCCCTCATTGTTTTCAGGTACCTTGGAGGGGGACCAAAACCCTACTCCCTTGAGCGAGTGCGACCCCCTAAGGATTAGAGCCAAAAGCCCAGTCTGCAACTGCCTTGTGTATCGCCTGGATTTCCGAAGTAATGGCGCTTCTATCGTACGTAGGCGAGTAGGACTTGGTCACCAATGGTGACTCTCTGTTGTGAGAGCATCGACCCTGTCCGAAGTATTGAGCATAGGCCACGCCTTCACGGGGGTGTCTGTCTCATCGTCCTGCGTCCGAGTAGGTTCTTGCGCGCTCACGGGTGATTCCGTTGCGAGCGAGAACCGAAGTATTGGTTTCGCCTATCGGCTTCCTCTCTCTTTTCTTTGGCTGAGTAGGGATCCAGGAAGGGTTACGAGGACTCCAAAAAGTACAGACTACAGGTTACACAGGAGGAGGACAAGTACGGGATACCCTTCCGGCAGTACTCTCTCTCCTATAGGGTAGCGTACTAAGGACTTGTTACAAGATATGCCTGAAAATAACAACTCTAAAAATGAAAAGATAATAATAGCCGAGCTTTCACGGCTTCACATGGCGTGAGTTGGTGAACCCGATTTTGTCTTGTGTTTGTATGGATCTAGATTAAGGTTCAAAGATCCAAGTCCCGCGCCTTTGCGCCAATTCTGTTATGTCTTCCTCTTTGACCCCCGCTCAGTTTGAGCCTTTTCTACTGTTTTGCACTCCTTTGAAATCCTCGTTGACCATCGTATCTTTCATCCAACATCCTACCTTCTCTTGTACTTCGCGACGTTGATCCATGGATGGTTTCCGTCGGGACCATGCCGACACCCACATCGATTCCATGGACTCAACTCCGCCAATAACTTCGAGGTGATTCACGAGAACCTAATCCGGACTTTGCGGATCGGTCTCTAGACTCCTCGTCTTCTACCTTTCTCTTGGCCACCAAATAAACTGGGATCACTTTTGTCCCACTATCACCGTTGTGAATGGGAGTCGATTACAGTCTACATCATTTTTCCATTCACAACAAGCTGGGGTTGACTTGAACTCTAGCCTCATCACGACAGCTGAGTATTTATGGCAAGTGATCTGATTCGGACCGTCTCATTATGCAGATAGAAGACAGTGCGAGCCCTGGAGACCACTCCGGAGTTCATCTCTTCCGACTCAGACCCTGACATGGCTCCCGGAGGAAAGGGCAAGGGTCAGCAGCCACCCACACCAGAGGGACAGGCGCCAGATCAGAATCAGGTCAATGCACAATTACTGGCATCTATCCAGGCCATTCAGCAGCAGCTGACCGAACAGGCCCTCACTCAGACAGCTTTCCAGGACATGTTGAATGATGTGATTAACCGAGATGATGGAGGAGGAGGCAGAGGCAGAGGAGGCAGGAGAGGAGAAGGTGAAGGTGGAGGAGGTGGTGATGACCCCAATGATGATCTTGAATTACCACCACAGAAACCTACCCTGAAAGAAACATATAACCCGGGAGACAGCCAGATGACCGAATGGATCCTCATTCCACCGGTACACGCTCACTTTGAGCTGAAGCCCCAATTCATTGCTCTTCTTCCTGCATTCCATGGAAACACCAGCGAGGAGCCGTACATCCACCTGCAGCAATTCTCCCGCATTTGCCGTACGACTCACTATCCCAATGTCCCTCTGGGCATTGTCAAGATGACGGCTTTCCCCTTCAGCCTACAGGATAAGGCCCTTTATTGGGTCAATCATATGGGAAAAGTTGTGACGACCTGGGAGGAGCTGAAGTCCGCTTTCTTGCACAAGTACTACCCTCTGGGTCGGCTCAACCAGATGCGAGCCCGTATCAGTAATTTCTCCCAAGGACCCCATGAGTCGATACATGAAGCATGGGAGAGATTCACTGACCTGCAGGAGAAATGTCCCCATCATGATATCCCAAAGACCAGCTTGGTTCAGCATTTCTTCGGGGGACTGAATATCGAAAGTCAAAGGCTCGTAGACGCAGCATGTGGGGGCTCACACTTCAATAAGGATGAAGATGTCGTCTGGCAGATCTTTGAAGAAATGGCCGAAGGAGAGGCCGCCCTCTCTTCATCCAAGGCTTATCAGAAGCAACCCCAGATCCTTCAAAAGCAAGTGCACATGGCAACGTCTAAGTAATCAGAGAGAGATGAGAGCTCCAACCTCAGCATCATCGGGGGCCATCTCTCTAAAGTCGACATCATCGAGAAGCGATCACAGGATCTCGAAAAACTCGCCGTGATCGAGAAGAGGACCCAGAGTTTGGACAAGCTGGATCACATCACCAAGCAGCTAGAACTGCTGGTAGGTACCATCAATTCTGTTCAGTCGGCAGCACCGCTCGAAGCTCCAGCTGAGAGAAAAGACGAGCAACCACCGCTACACCAGCCTCAGCCGAGCCAGCAACCACCGGCAGTTCAGCACGTGTACTACGTGCAGGCACCTGATCAGAGCCAGCCGCAACAACAGATGGTTGTGTATCAACCAGAGTTTATTTCAGAATCCGATTCAGTGTTCCCACCACCACCCCTGGTCCAGGAAGTTAATGGGGTTTGGACTCATGACGCACAGCCGACCCGTCCTATGGGACAACCACAGGGTCAGCCATTTGCCAACCGGCAATACCACCAACCTCAGGGTGGTCGTTTTGGGCACCCCTCTCAGCAACACCAGCAGCCTCCTCAATTCGCACATCAATGGAGGCAGAATTTTCCGTATCAGCAGCAGCAGTATCGCCATCCGCAGCCGTATCACCAATACGCGGCTGCTCAGCCTCAGCAATACCAGCAGTATCCACCTCCGTCTTATCAGCAACTTCAACTTCCTGCCCCGCCTCAGCATCACCAGCAACAGTCTCAGCATCAGCAGATGCAACAACAGCGTGGTCTGCACGCTGACACCACCGAGGCACCTCCAGTGAAACCCTCCTTGGACTGTCTGGCCCAACTTGTCAAAGGGCTAGCAGAGATGACCAAGCGGCTTGATGACCTGACCTCCACTCGCACTACCATTCCGGCGCAGGTCGAAGCCAACCCCAACAATTTCAGGAAGAAGGAGCAGGTAGAAAGTGATGTCCAGTCCGCGTGTGATAATGATATTATTGCTTTTTCTAATACTGTTACTCTCAGGAGCGGTAGGGCTTTGCCTCTGCCTGCTACCAGATATGGGGTGAATAAAGAAACAGGTGGATCGTCATCTTCCGCATCAGCCGCGCCAGCTCCAGGGGCGGGTGAGGAGGAAGAGGAAGGAGAAGCCAGTCCAGCCGTCGTGCCATGCCAGCAACAACCTCAGCTGAAAATACAAAAAAATCCGCAAAAACAAAAACACCAAAAAGAAGCCTGTAGCAGAAGTGAAGCCGCGCCAGCCTTGGAGGAGCCGCCAGCAGCAGCTGATCCTGTGCCAGCCGATGGAGCCAATGCTACCCTTTCTGATCGCCCAGCAGCACCAACAGAGTTAGATCCACCTTGTACACCTTTTTGTAGTCCGGATGTACAACATTCTGTGGGCGATAATTTTGATGTAAATGAGAACTCTGATTTTCCTGCCAGTAGTGTACATATTCCTTTTCCTCATGCAATACAAAAATCCAAAAAAATTGCAAAACAAAAAAATGCATTGTCTGATCCAGGTGTTGTGGACATCCTGGACAAATTGACTGTTGAGATTCCCTTGCTAAAGGCCGTGGAATACATGCCAGCCGTGAAGAAAGGACTGAAGGAAGTATGTACTACTAAGCGTCGCCCATCAAGAAAGAACAGACGCCAGCAAGTTGAGAAACATGTCCTCTCATTAGCCACGGTCGCAGCGATCAGCAATCTCCCCCAGAAGAAACAAGACACCGGAGCACCTCTGATCAGTTGTGTGATTTTTGACCAAGTCTTCGAGCGCACTCTCTTGGATAGTGGTTCTTCCATCAACCTTCTGCCCTTGACCATAATGCAGGAATTTGGGCTGGGACCGCTCAAGCAGACACGCATGATCCTTCAGTTTGCTGACCGATCCGTCAAGCGGCCCCAAGGTCTCTTGGAAGACGTGATAGTTAAAGTGCAGGAAATGAAATTCCCAGCTGACTTTGTAGTCCTTGATATGGACTCACCTGCACCCTTGCTCCAGACCCCTATCATCCTTGGCAGACCATTCCTTCGTACTTCAGGCGCCGTGGTCGATTACGGGTCTGGGAAGATCACTTTCAGCTCGAATTCCCAGCAAATCACGATAAACATGAACAAAGAGCAGAATGCCACAACAGATGAGAGCCAGGCAGCGTCAGATGCGGACTGTGAATTTATTGCGGAGATCAGAGACTCAGTTTTATCATTGAACGATTCATGGACCCTAGAAATCCTCACTCTCGAGGAGGACTTGGGAAGCGCAGTCAGCATGTGCTCCGATGATCCTTGGGAGATAGATTCTCAGATGCAGGCGCATCTTCTGGAGCACTCATTCCAAACCGAACATGATCAGCTTAGCGCAGACCCATTCGGTGCATCACCGGGATCTCAACAGAATATTGAGGATGGCAGCCTCTTCACAGAAGCACTGCCCACCTACAGTATGATGTCAGAGGTGACAGACAAAGTGGACAGATCAACACCAGAACTCAAGCCACTTCCGGCAGGCCTGAAGTATGCTTTCCTTGCGGGTGAAGAGCAAATGTATCCGGTCATTATCAGCAGCAGGCTGAAACCAGATCAGGAATCTCGACTTCTCGAGGTTCTAGAGAAGAACCGCAAGGCACTTGGATGGAACGTATCAGATCTCCGCGGGATAAATCCAGCCTTGTGTTCGCACCACATCTATGTAGAAGAAGACGCCAAGCCGTCCCGCGAATTTCAGAGAAGGCTGAACCCTAACCTTCGGGACGTCGTCATGAAAGAAATCACGAAGTGGTGTGACGCAGGCTTCATTTATCCCATCTCCGATTCAAAATGGGTAAGCCCATTGCATATAGTTCCCAAGAAATCAGGGCTTACTGTGGTTACAAATGACAAAGGGGAGGAAATTTCTACTCGGGTACCAACATCCTGGCGGGTTTGTGTTGACTACCGCCGTCTCAATGCAGCAACTAAGAAGGATCACTTTCCCTTGCCATTCATTGATCAAGTTCTGGAAAGATTAGCAGGCAAGGAGTTCTTCTGCTTTCTGGATGGGTACTCTGGGTACAACCAAGTGGCGATCGCCCCTGAAGACCAAGAGAAGACCACCTTCACTTGCCCGTTCGGCACCTACGCCTTCAAGAGAATGCCCTTTGGACTGTGCAATGCACCTGCAACCTTCCAAAGATGCATGTTAGCAGTCTTCGCCGAGATGGTAGGCAGTTTCCTCGAGGTATTCATGGACGATTTCTCTGTCTATGGTGATAGCTTCGATTCTTGTCTTGAGCATCTAGACAGAGTGCTTCAAAAGTGCCGGGAAGTCAATTTAGTGCTCTCATGGGAAAAGAGCCACTTTATGGTCACCGAAGGTATTGTGCTGGGCCACGTCATTTCCAAACGTGGCATGGAAGTCGACCCGGCGAAGGTGGACGTCATTTCAAATCTTCAGCCACCTCAGTCAGTCAAGAATGTGAGGTCATTTCTGGGGCATGTGGGATTCTACAGGCGATTCATCAAGGATTTTAGCCGCATTGCCCGACCTCTGACAGAACTCTTGTGCAAGGAGACGGATTTCATTGTTGATCAGCCAGTTCTCCTTGCTTTCAATCACTTGAAGGAGCTTATCACTCAGGCTCCGATCTTACAGCCGCCCGACTGGACGCTTCCCTTCGAAATAATGACCGATGCGTCCGATTTTGCAGTTGGAGCTGTTCTTGGGCAAAGAAAAGATAGAGCGCCCTACGCCATTCACTATGCCAGCAGAACGTTAGACGAAGCTCAAAGAAATTACACTGTAACAGAGAAAGAGCTGCTGGCTGTGGTTTTCGCCTTAGAGAAATTCAGATCCTATTTGTTGGGATCCAAAGTCACCATCTTTACAGACCACTCTGCTATCCGCTACTTACAACAGAAGAAGGATGCCAAGCCAAGGCTGATTCGTTGGATCCTTCTACTCCAGGAATTCGATTTGGAAATCAAGGACAAGCCTGGAACACAGAATGTGGTAGCGGATCATCTCTCCAGAATAGAGCAGCATGAACCTCCCCTGAGCAATGCACCTATCACAGAAACCTTCCCTGACGAAGCCATTTTAGCTGTGGATTCTCTTCCTTGGTATGCTGAGATTGTCAATTACCTCGTCTCTGGGGTAATACCGTCGGATTGGACGAAGAACCAAAAGAACAAATTTATGTCGACCATCCGTTTCTACCATTGGGAAGATCCTCTTTTATTCAGAGAAGGGGCAGATTGTATTTGGCGCAGGTGCATCCCTCAGACGGAACAATCAAGTGTCCTCGAGCATTGTCACTCGCTCGAATCTGGCGGACACCACTCTGGAGATCGGACGGCAGCCAAAGTACTTCAGTGTGGCCTCTGGTGGCCTACTTTATTCAAGGATGCAACTGAATTTGTTAAACGATGCACTGACTGTCAGCGAATGAAAGGTACACTCACTGCCAAAGATTCAATGCCCCTGAAAATCATTCAGATAGCAGATGTCTTCGATGCATGGGGCATTGACTTCATGGGACCTTTCCCTAACAGTCAAGGATTTCAGCACATCCTTCTCGCCGTCGATTACGTGAGTCGTTGGGTTGAAGCTATCCCTGCTCGAGCCGCCGATAGCAAAACAGTTTGCCAGTTTCTCAAAAAGAACATCATTTCGCGGTTCGGGATACCGAAAATCCTTATCTCAGACGGGGGTAGTCACTTCATCAATAAAGAGGTCAAGAAGTTGACGAAGGAGTACGGCATTGACCACCGGGTTGCCACTCCTTACCATCCTCAGACCAATGGCATGGCAGAATTATCGAACAGAGAAATCAAGACTATCCTGCAGAAACTTGTTAGGCCAAACAGAAAGGACTGGTCTCAACTCTTGGACTCGGTTCTATGGGCATATCGAACCGCCTACAAGTCTCCCTTGGGCATGTCGCCCTATCGTCTTGTATATGGAAAGCCGTGCCATCTGCCCGTGGAGTTAATTCACAAGTCTTTATGGGCAATCAACAGCTGCAATTTGGACTCACACAAAAGTGGTCAGAAAAGGAAAGATGATCTGAACAGACTCTTGGAATTTCGAGACTATGCATACAATAACACCTTGATATACAAGGAGAAGGTGAGACGCTGGCACGACAGGCACATCAGACGAAAGACCTTCGAAGTTGGGCAGAAAGTGTGGTTATTTGATGCAAAGTTGCGAATATTTCCAGGCAAATTAAAGAGTAAGTGGACAGGGCCATTCCGAATATGTGAAGTGCGTGACAACGGAAGCATCGCGATATCAGAATTGTCCCCTGACGCACAGCCTTTCGTCGTCAACGGCCAACTACTGAAGCCTTACCTCGAACCAGATACATTTTTGGCCGTTGTTGATTCCGTCCAGCTCATGCAACATGATGATATCTCGACAGCACCTGCGGCATCGAAAGATTCAGACTATGCAATCCAACAAATTCTTCTCTGATTTTCTTCTTTTCTTCTTTTCTTCTTTTCTTCTTCTAGCCTATTCTTTATATCTAAGAGGTGCCGACCTTGTGGACAGTTTTCTGTACTTAGGACGTACTTTGTCCTAAGTATAGGGGGGGCGTGCACCCCGAGTATGTCAATCCGTTGATCCTCTCCATTGTCTCCTCTCCTCGTCTATACTCAGGGATATCTTACCCTAAGTATAGGGGGAGGCAATCGGAGAACGATCTGTTTATTCTTACCCTTGACCCTCCCTGTGTTGTGTACAGTCTGCTATACTCAGGATTAGTTGATCCTAAGTATAGGGGGGACGGTCAACTTCTCATTCATTCATTCATCCCGTTAATTATTCCTTCATTCTTTAGATCTGTCTATACTCAGTACGAGTTATGTCTTTGCTTTTCCTTTCGATCTATGAGGACATAGCTCAAGCTAAGTATAGGGGGGTCGTATATACCATGTATATACTATAAGCCATAACTCATACTGAAAAAAATAAAATATCACCTCGATAAAATAGGATATAAAAAGTAGCTCTATAATAATAAAAGATGATTGTGAGTTCCTCAGACTAGTTGTAATTATACTGACTAGTAAGTCAGAAAAGGGTTTTGTGTGAAACGTTTTCCTTTGAAAAATCTTGAGAAAATTGTTTGAAAATAGCGTGAAAAAGTATTCAACGATTGAAAAATTAGTTTGTGTGTAAAACCTATTTTCTTTAAGTGAAAGCAAAAACTTTGTGAAAATTAGTGTGCAAATGATTGTGAAAATTGATTGTCAAATTGTTTTGAAAAATATATCTATGTTGTGTAAAATCTTTGGAAAAAGGATTTTCAAATGCGTGTAAATATTGCAAAATTATTTTGGACTATAGTTTCCAAAATGCTTGTGAAACTGATTCTGGAATGAGTCTGAGGAGTCTGCACAAAAATCTCTCATTTGTAAATAAGGAATAAGTTCAAATAAAGCCTATAAAACCCGAAACCTTAGTGTACAGCAAATACAGTTTTCCTTCTTTTGTATATACTGATTGATAAATCAGATACCTATATAGTATGATTTGAAAAATAGTGTGACCAGTTTTGAAAGATTTGAGGTAAAATGATTTCAAATGCGTGAAACTGTGTTGATTGCAAATTTTTTTTTCTTGGTGTGAAAGAAAGGATTTCAAAAACCTATGTGCAAATATTTTGAAAAATGTTTGTTAAAATTATTGTGAAAAATGTACATATAGTGTGAAAATTCTTTGCAAAAATAGTTTTCAAATGCGTGTAAATGATTGCAAAAATTATCGTGTACTATAGTTTGCAAAACTATGTTCAAAAATAGAACTGAAGGATAAGATCACTATTACAAATACCTGTAAATAAGAAATAAAGTACATAAAAATTCCTTCTCAACAACCAAATAAAACCATTCCAGTAACACATGTACAGCCTGTATAAATTCATATATTTTGTAAATAAAGCAGTACGCCCGTGTAAATAATGGTAGATACTCTTTGTATGTGTCAAGCTCTTATTTTGTTTGCAAAAATTTCTTTGTGTAAAAACATTCTTTGCTTCTTTGTGAAAAATTGCATCATTCATTGTGCATAGCATAAGCATACCATGCATACTCTTTTTGAGTGAGCTTGATGATTGAATCAGTCTAATAAAGTCTCAGAGTGGAGCTCGGTTGGACCTTACTGCACTTAACTGCACTGGAACCTTATGGGAACTAGGTTTAAGGTACTTCAGGTCTATTCAGACTTAATTCTTTGAGAAACCAGGGCTGGGTTCAAGTCACCTTAGTGGACTAACTAGAACTTTTCGGAACACACGCATGACTCTTGTCGGCCGTGACCTAACTTGGACACCTGCACCTTTCACATAGCTCTCCATGGATGAGGTGGTGAGGAGGCAGTTTCCTTTGGCTTGGGGTAGCATATGAGGGTAGTACTTCTAGGCGGAACCTCTCTTCTTCTTATAGTGAAGGAAGTGCACCTCAACTTGGTCTAGTGGTGATGAAGTCTAAAGACAGAAGCCGTGGGTTGCAATAAAGCTTCAAAAGAGGGATAGTCTACTGGCTCAAGAGGAAAATTTCTTGTATATGCTGCTCATGTAGATATGTTGTACAGATGCAATTGAAAAAAAAAAATGCAAAAATGCAAAAAGAACTCCAAAAAAGTGGTGGGTCGGATTGAAAATTTAATAATCCCACCGGAGTATGTATATAGTTCAATAAAGCAAAAGCTTATGATATCCATGTTTCATCTCATGAAGCTTGCAGCGGGAGACTCGGCTACACTGGCTGAGCTTCCAAAAGTCTATACTTCTTCCCCCTCTTCTTGAGCCGGTTGCACTTGAACTTAGAAGGGAATACCCCGCTTCTCGAGGAAAGAGTTGCTAGACCGAGGCATTAGAGTTACCAGGTTGGAGGAGGGTGTTTCTTTGTCACTTCTGAGGTGGGGAGCCACTCTCACTTACACTGTACAAGTCAGCTTCATAGTCATAAGGGTTTGTGTATGGTGTAGGCTAGTTCGGACCAGGCTATTAAGGTGCTTTGAACCGAATTCTGCGATTATCGAAGGCTGTTGTGCTTTAAATCTGGTTCCCGACTAGGTTCCACACACATCCACACCTAAGGACTGACAGGAGCTCCAATCTCAGATTTTGTAGAGACATGCATTGCTCTGAAAGCACCCCTATTCACTCTATCTTCCTTTCATTTTCCTTTTTCTTTCCTTTATTCTTCTGATACTTATTGCATAAGTATTTGCTAGGGACCAGCAAAGGCAAGTATAGGGGGGTGATGAATCTCCATTTCATCACCTTTATTCTATCATTTTGGCCTTAAAAACCCCAGCAAATGCATGTAAATAGCATTAATTTGTACATATTAGCATCTATTATTTATTGTATTAATTATACATAAAATAAGGTTTTAATGCCAAAATTATAGAATAAAGAAAAGAAAAGAAAAAGGAATAAAATATTGCAAATATTTTATGACCCTAACCCCGAGACCAAGGCCAGCATGGAATTGGTCGACAAGGAATAAAGTAGGGGGAGATAAGGGCCAATTATATAATAATACCTCATTTATTTATTCATCCATTTATGCATTTTTGACACCTATTTTGTATAGAATTATTTATTCATCAAATTAAAATCTTTTGTACATGAAAGTTGTAGATAATAATGTAAATAAAAATGCAAAATTAAGTTTATGTGAAAATAATATACAGTGTACATTTTATACACATAATAAAAAGCAGAAATCTCAACTTCACAGACCCATATCTTGCAAATAAAAACTCCAAATCACCCAAACTCACCTTTAATTGTATATAGCATTTCATAAACTATTTTATAAAATTAGTTCCATAATTGTTGGAGTCCATCTGTGAAAGTTAGGTTTTTGGCCCTTCTTGTACATAATACCTGATTAAAATATTCATTTTATTCAATATCCATTACTTTTATAAATTCATATTTTTAGAATTTTGTAAATAATGTATATAATTCATGTACATATTGAAATTAAAAGAAAACCAAAAAGAAACTTCAAAAATAAAATAAGCCTAGCTGATACATAGGCAAAATACCTATGTTCCCCATGTGTATATAAATAAAAGGAAAAACATTCTTTAATTATTTCATTCATCTATATTTTTCTAAAAATATATATATTACACATAACTTATTAAAAATACAAATCCAAAATAAAAACAAATAAAATTCATTAAATAAGTAAAATGCATATAATATATAGGTAAAGTACCTATAAGTATACATACATACACATACATCTATTTATTTAAAAATATAAATAAACTCATAAAAATAAAATAAAAATATACTTATACTCACAAAAATAAGTTATAAAATTATAAAATAAGAAACTAAAATAATAAAATAAAATAAATAAATTAAAAATAAAATATACAAAAAAATACATGTAGATATACACATATACACATTATTCAATTAAAAACCATAATAAAATAATTCATAAAAATAAATAAAAATCGTATTAAAATACTACATACAATAATAAAGATTTTTTATTTTATACTCGAAAAATAATAAACTCATTTACTATTTTAAATAATTCATTCTTTACTCTCCAGCCTATTTTGTCTTCTAGCGGCCCCCGTGGACCAACCACAGGCCGGCAAAAGTTGACCTCGGGTCAACTCTTCTGACTCAAGGATGGCCCCTCTGACAAGTCACGAGAGGTCCCTCTTCCCCGATTTTTCACGCCGATTGTGTTGCTCGAGGGTGATAAGACCCTTCATAAGATTTGTTCCTCGAACATCCACGAATCACGCCGCATCCCATGATTCCTTGTACAGCATCTAGATTCACCAAGATCTGCCGGCCAATAAGGGCGCGAACTTTGCTTATAAATAAACCCTCCGACCTCCTCATCCATTTTGGCCTCCCTTTCCGTCGTTTTCCACCGTCTATTCCAGTCCTCTGAGGTTCCTTGTGACAGGAGGGTCCTCCTGGAAGCTTCAGGCAGTCGGAGGAGTCGAAGGAGCGCCCACGGCCGCCGCGTCGCCGGAGGTCCTGCTCCCTGGTCGCACACCAGGTATAAGAGCTGCTTTCTTTCCGTTTTTAGCTTAGTTTTAGTCGTTATTTCGTAGTTTAGCTTTTAGAGTAATCAGTAGAGCATCAGGTGCTCGATTAGACCAAGATCGAAGTTCGCCGGAGTTTAGCTCCGGCGAACCTCTCTACTCTGATTGACACTCTATCCGACCCTTCGTTCCACCTCATCGCCTTCCCCTACGTATTCTCCACGCACCCACGCTCCAGATCAACCAGAGCTTGCACCGCTCTACGAATCAAGGTCCTCCCTCCTCCGCTTCGCCGGACCTCGCCGCCATCCACCTTTCCCCGTTCGTCTACCCTAAACCTCGGGTCGAGGAAGATCCCCTCGAGCCCCTTTTTTATTTGGTGCAGGACCCAAGCTGAAAGGAGCCCTTTGGGGCTCGACTCAAGTCCGTTCGAGGTTCCAGGACCCCCTTGTCTTCCCCGAGCTCGTTCAGCCGATCTAGGAGGTCCTGGACCTTCTGGAGTATCTCGAACGGTGCGCACCGCTTCGCCGGACGTCTGGAGGCTACAAGCAGCAACATCGAGCGCCTGGAGGCGGAGGAATCACCGATCGAAGTCAGGGAAGGCAGTTGTTCTTCCCTGTTCTTCGTGAGCAGCAGCTGCCGTTGGATCGAAGGGACAGCCCCAGTTCTAATCGGGGCCGTCCATCTAGCACCAGCCGTGGCCGTGAGATCAGATCTCAGATGCAATCACAGCCACGGATCGCCGAAGGGGTATCGAGCGTCGAGGGCTCGACACGTGGACAAGTGGCGCACTGGAAGCCGTTGGATCGCGCGCCTTTAGGGGGTAAATTGCATATCTCGTCCCCCGCATTTTTGTATTTAATATTTAGTGTTGTAAATAAAAGTGTCTGTTGTAAAATAAATGTTTAATTTGCTGAAGGACCCTTGAACTTTCAGTTATTCACGTTTAGGTCCTTCCGCACCTCACGTGTAGTCCCACGTGAGGCGCGGGTATTTTGCATGCAACCCCTGGCGGGTTTTGTAATTGTGAATTAGTGCTAAAAATTAAGATAAATGTTTATTTCAGTATGTATTTTTGCACTGAAGCCCCTGTAACTTATTTTATTTGCAAAAATGCCCCTGCCAGGCTGCTTTATTTTTGTGTCTTTATCTATTTATTAAAAATACCTATTAGGCTTCTAAAAATCCACAAAAATTAGGATAGGTGCTCTATGCCATGCTTGTTCACGCACATATTTTAGTTTGCATTTTTCGCATTTTTCCTAATTATTAAAAATGAAAAAGAAGCCCTTTTGGTACTGTTTAAATTAGAAAATCCAAAAAAAAAATTAGAAAATGTGTTTGAAAAATTCAAAAAAATTATATATGATATATTTATATATATATTGAGTCCAGAAAATGAAAAACCCTAAAAATATGAAAAATAAAATAAAAAAAATCATAAAACCCCAAAAGCAACATAAAAATCAGAAAAACTCTTTAAAAACCCAAAAAATACATTTTTCTCTAATATAATTATCTATATATTATTATTCATATGTAAAAATTAATTTGGGCAATTTTGGGTATTATTTGATATTTTTAAAACCCAAATTATATACGGCTATTTATTTAGTCCTATATTATGGACATTTTTGCATTAAAAAATACATAAAAATTAGAAATATAAAAAAAATATAAAAAAAAGGGGGTTAAAAATATAAGTCTATACATTAAGTTTTTATGCTTATAAATATATATATTCTATATTACTTCTCTATCTCTCTTCTTATATATATATATCTCTTTATATATATAGTATATAGATTTATATAATTAATAATAATATAAAAAAAAAGTATAAAATATACAATCAAAATAAAAATTATAAAAACAAAAAAAAAAGAAAAGAAAAAAATATATAAAAAAAAAATAAATAAAAAAAAAAAGAGACCCACTTCACTCAAGAATGACTGGTATGCACATATAGGCTCATGCATTTTTGTATTGCTCTCTGTGGTTCGACCTCTACATGCTTGTTCCCTATACATTCTATGGTAGAGTAAATAAATATTGATTCACACTTCCTTTGAGCTTGATTTGTTTTATTCTTTGATTGTGGGTCAATTGTTGATCACTCGCCTTTTATTGAGGGTCGCCACGACGACATATTCAGACCCTTGATAAAAAGCGCGTCCATCAATGACATGGCTTGCCATAGATCATTCTAAATGGTGAAGTACCCAAAGGTGTCTTGTAGGTTGTCCTATAGGCCCGCAGAACTTGGTCCAAGAGCTGAGACCAGTTCTTCCTATAAGGACGAACCAATTTCTACAAAGTACTCTTCACCTCTCTGTTCGAAACCTTTGCCATGTCGTTGGACTGTGGGTGGTAAGGATTGGTAACTCTATGCTCAAATCCATTGTCCTTAGCTAAAGATCTCATATCTCTGTTCGCAAAGTGGCTACCCCCATCAGATATCAAAACTTTTGGCACCCCAAACCTAGCAATAATATGGTCTCTCACAAACTTACAAATAGTCTTGTTGTCTGTGGTTCGCGTTGGGATAGCCTCCACACACCTGGATAAATAATCAACCGCCAAAAATATGTACTCATGTCCTTGGCTTTTGGGAAAAGGACCCATAAATTGATGGCCCATGCATCAAAAACATCACAAATAATCATCGGTTGCATGCGCATCTCATCTCTCTTTCCAACTGTCCCTCCCATTTTTTGACAGATACGGCACGACCGTACAAAATCAATAGCATCTCTAAACATGGTCGCCCAATACAATCCAAATTGAAGTACTTTGTGAGCGGTTCTCTTTCCTGAATGGTGTCCTCCAGCCTCAAGTGAATGACAATATGTGATGACACTCTGGTATTCCTCCACAATATGTGATGACACTCTGGTATTCCTCCTGAGGAATACACCTTCTCCAAACACAATCCAGTCCTTCGAAGAAAAGGAAAGGATCGTCCCAGTGGTATCTCCTTGAATCCGACTTCAGTCGATCAATGCAACTCCTAGTCCAACCATGGGGAACCTGCTTGGAGACAAGATAGTTCTCCATGTTGGCATACCACAGGAGGGAGTCAATAACACAAATTGACTCATCTGGGAAGGCCTCTCTAGTCCACTCATAATCCGGAGAATCCTTAAGTTCAATCCGAGAAAGGTGATCAGCCACAACATTCTTCACTCCAGGTTTATCCTTTATCTCCAAATAAAATTCGTGTAGGAGTAAAATCCACCTGAGAAGATGCATCTTCGCGTCCTTCTTTTCCATTAAGTATGAATGGTTGTATCATCAGTATATATTGTCACGTTAGAGCCCAAAATATATGATCTGAACTTCTCGAGGGCCCATACTATCGCGAGCATTTCCTTTTCAGTAATTGTATAATTCTTCTGTGTAGGATCTAATACTTTTCTCGCGTAATGGATCGCAAATGGGATCCCCTCTCGCCATTGTCCTAATACGGCTCCTATAATGAAATCTGAGGCATCAGTCATGATCTCGAAGGGAAGAGACCAGTCAGGAGCTTGTAGGATAGATGAGGCCTCTTCAAGAGCTCAAAGGCCTCCAAACACCTATGATCTACAACAAACTCTGTGTCTTTCCCTAAGAGCTCAGTCAGTGGGCGGGCGATATTTGAAAAAATCCTAAATGAATCTTCCATAGAATCCAACATGCCTTAAGAATGACCGCACTAACTTCACGTTAGTAGGTGGATAAAGTTTCTTGATCACCTCCACCTTAGCATGGTCAACCTCCGTTCCCCTTTTGGAGATGACATGCCCCAACACGATACCCTCCTGGAGAGACTCTTCTCCCAGGAGAGTACCAGATTCACCTCTCTATACCTCGTGAGGACTCGGTCCAAGTGCTCTAAACATGTATCAAAAGAATCAGCGTGGACTGAGAGGTCATCCATGAACACTTACAGGAAATCTCCCACCATCTCAGTAAATATGGCTATCATGCACCGTGAAATGTGCCAGGGGCATTACAGAGCCCAAATGGCATGCGCCTGAAAGCATAAATACCGAATGGACATGTGAACGTGGTCTTTTCCTGGTCCTCAAGGGCTATGGCCACCTGGTTGTAGCCTGAGTACCCATCATGAAAATAGAAGAACTCTTTCCTGTGAGTCTCTCTGAGATCTGATCAATAAAAGGCAAGGGAAAGTGATCTTTCTTGATCGTAGCATTCAGGCACCAGTAGTCAACACAGACACGCGACGATGTATGTACCCGTGTCGCGATCTTTACCCCCTCCTCGTTGGTGACCACCTTAATTCCTGACTTCTTCGGGACAATATGAAGCGGGGCCACCCACTTGGAGTCAGAATAGGGTATATAAACCCTGCTTTGCACCATTTCTCAATCTCTTTCTCCACTACTTCCTGTAGATTGGGGTTAAGTCTCCTTTGGAACTCACGGGAAGGTCTCACATTATCCTCAGTAAAGATGTGGTGCGAGCAGAGAGCGGGTTGATGCCCACAAGATCTGACATTGTCCAACCTATTGCTTTGTGGTTCCTCTCTAAGGCTTCTAACAACCTAGACTCATGTTCTGAAGTCAAGCCTGAGGTAATGATGATAGGATATCTCTATTTGGGTCCCGCGAGAAAGGCATACTTGAGTATAGGGAGCAGTGATTTCAGTTCTGGCAATGCAGTATCATCAGGCAAATCTGGCTGAACTGAATCTGAATCCGGTTCCGTGTTGTATGAAGGTGGGCTAAGATGTGTAGTACTCGCCACCAACTCAGAAGTAAGGGAGTCGGATCGCCAAAGAAATGCGGTAGTTCGACCAAAAGCCGCATCCGACTCATCATCTAAATCCCATGGTCGTTCCGAAGGTGATGGAATTGACAGATCCAGATGGATCTCTATGTCATAATAGGAATAGTTAGATGCATCTCTCACAAGGTAAGACAACACCTGGAAAACTGCATCATCCACTATACACTTTCCATATGAAAGGGACTCACTCTATCCTGAAGGAATCTGTCCCCAAATCCAACTATTCTAATCATACTGCAATCTGCCTATGAAGATGAGTACTCTGTGCTACTCTCTGAATCAGGTCGCTAACCATCTCAAGGTTCACTTCTCAGCCTGGAGAATGGAACTTCATCATTCTCGTACCATAATCGAAAGTTGCGCTTGCGATCCTAAGGAAGGGCCGCCCGAGAAAGATATGAGATTCTCTCCAATTATTGGTGGTCTCTATGTCCAAGACTGTGAAATCAACCTGATAGTTCTGCCCCTCAATAGAGATAACGACGTTCTTCACTTTTCCCTTAGGTCTCTTCACTGAACGATCTGGGAATTGGAGTGAAGCTCTAGATTTGCGAAGTGTTCCCAACTTCAATTTCTGATATAATGCTAAGGGAAGTAAGTTGATTGAAGAACCGTTATCTAAGAGTGTGCGTGCAAATGCAATGTCGTCAATACAACTCTCCACATAGTGAGCACCCATGTCTCTCTTTTTCCTTTGTAAAGTCTGATTCTTGAGACAATAGGTTGTGGCCACTGATAAGACATGTGTCTTTATATTTCGGTTATCTTTCTTCCTGCTAACCTAGTAGGTGTGCATCTCACCTTAAGGTATTTTTGGAATGCAGGATGATTAGCCACATACTCATCAAATGGCACTTTAACTATGATATTTTCTTTACAAAACCGTGCCATATCGGGGTCGTCTTTCAGAATATTTTTGATGCGCTTTCCTGCCGTGAGAGCACGGGGGAAAAGGATTGAAGCTAGGGAAACAAAGGATGAAAAGTCTGAATCATGAACTGAAAGATCATTCTTGGCATTAACTGAAACAGAGTTCTTCATACAAGAATCTTTTTGATGCAACATGGAATCAAAATCTAGACTATCTCCTAAAGGTTGTGGAATAGAAGCTGGATGGTATCTGCCACAACCAGAGATGAAAGGTCCTCTGTAGAATCAGAAGTGTATCCATGTTGTCGATGCTATATACATGCTCTTCTCCTCCTCTCGGCTCCCTGAGTAGGTATCCACAAATGTTGTTGATGGGGCTCCAAATAATGATGCCTCTCCTCCTCGTCCTCTGAAGACTCCTCAAGTAGAGTTCCATAGTTGCCCCTCCTCGTGTCCCTCGCCCAGTCAGGTACGGTCATGGTCCTTCCACTCCTTAGTTACATGTGGTTAGCCTCGTCACACGAAAGAATCTCATGTTCAGATCTAGGAGATGTTGAATAGTATACCTGACCAAAGTGCTGTTGAGAACTAGAATGGCTCAGGCTATTGGGGATAGCCAGAACTTGGGCTGGGATAGAGGTAGAGGGTGCAGTCTGCTCGTCTCGCCATCTGGACAGGTGGTTGACTGATGGGCCAAAATTTGATCAATCCGGATTAGGTAAAAATATCACTCTCGGGTCGTTGCGACCCAGATCGATAGAGATCTCAGCTCAACCAAGAAAAAATGCAGGAACAGACCACCAAACGGAGATAAAATCAGAGAAAAATAACTAGTGGCCCTGGCTATTGGATTAGCCTGGTATAGCGACCAAGGTCGGACTCAGGGATCACATGATGGCCTTACGGCCTACGAAGTAGTCTCAAATCAAATAAATAAAAACAAAGCATTTTTGGTGGATTTTTAATATTTTTACATTTTTTTTGTAATTTTTAGTTTAAAAGAAAAGGGGAAAACAAATACAGCAAGCAACTTGGACTAATTATTTAAACACTCACATTAATCAAAATTCAAACAAAAATATTTTCAGATTTTATAAATTTTTTACTGTTTTTGGTGAATTTTTGATAATTTTCTGATTATAGAACTTTCTAAAAATGAAACAAGGCAAAAATCAATGAACATTGTCCAGCCAAGCTTCAACGGCCCAGATAAAATAACCAATGTCCAAAACAAAGCCTGGAGGTATTTTTCATGCACAATATAGTCAACAAGGAACAATCACGGACTGAGTTCATTAATTTTGATGTTTTCGTGATTTACTAGAGTTTTTATAATATTTTCAAAGTTTTTCAATTTTTATATTTTCTGTAAGTCCAAAAATGACCAAAATTGGTCAGAAAATCAAGCACAGCAAAACACACAAAATCTGATTTTTAGAATTTTTGAGAAGATTTAATATTTTTGTGATTTTTATATCTGGACAGACAGAAAAAGAGGTATTTTTGAATTTTTAAAAATAATAAAAGGGCTCCAAAAATTTCCCAAAAATCAGTGAAAATTTTACACAGTGGCAGGAGCCACGTGTCAAATTTTCACTTAATTTGGAGATGATTTTATATTTTATTTACAACAAACACAAGCCCACAGTCATAGGGACCTATTTGTCATAAAAGTATCTTCAAGGGGCCTAAAAGTAACAAAAGGAGAAACCCAGGGGTCCTGGTGCAAAAAGTCAAAGATCTCACGCGCGGAGCACGTGTCCTGGACACTGAGGGACTTATTTGTAAATAAACTTAAGTCCCTGGACATATTAGTAACATGTACTAAAAGTCCAGGGTCGAAAGTGTAAAAGCCCACTATATTCAACACGTGGAAATAAAAACACTCACAGGGGCATATTTGCAAATATACAAAAATATTTCTCATTCATTAACAACCAGAAAGTACATCCCACAAAATGCAATTTCACCAAGAAATCACATGTCGAAGCACATGTCCACAACAGGCAGGGGTAGAAATGCAAATATAAGAAACTAACAGGTCCTCTATGCTAATTTACCAAATTAAAATGAACTACAAAAACTATTTACAGGACTAAATGATAAACACTAAAAGAAAGAGAGCCTAAGGGTAAATTACCCCTTATTATAATCCGAGGGCTGAGATGACGTCGTGTGGTGAATCTGACGGTGATGGTGCGCAGCGCCTCAACAAAGGAGCCCTGGCTCTGATCCAACGATGGAAGTGGTGCCACATATATGATCGTACGGATGGGATTGTTATGGCTACACCTCGCTGAATCGACGGTCACGATCGAACCTCCACAGATCTAACGGTGGTGGCTACTCCTCAAATGGGCGGCACGGATCACAACTGGAGCGGATGGTCGATCGGACGGTTGTGAAGGGTCCTGGAAGAACAGGTGGCCGGCGAACTTCATTGGCCCGATACACGTGCGGTGGACCTCCTCGGGGCTGCTAAAGATCGGAGACGAATCGCCTCGGTGGTCCGCAGCCAATGGGGGCCTCCGATGAAGCTGGAGGCGCCGGAGATGCTCAGGCGACCGAGGCGGAGCTGGAGCTGCTGCTCCTGAATGGTCAGGCCCTCAGATGGACCTGACTTGACCTGCAAAGTAACGCAACAGACTCCTGGGTCGAGGGCAAAGTGCCTCGACCCGGTTAGGGGCGAAGTAGGGGGTCGGTGCGTCGTAGTGGTCTAACTCTGGCGAAGCGACTGCGGAGGAGTTTGAAGACCCTGCTTCGTGGCGAGTCAGGGGGTACGAGTGGGTGTAGAAGATGCGGAGGAGGCTCGTGAACGTGAGGGTCGATTCCGATGATCGAGATGGTGACTGGCGTGGTCGGAATCAAAGGTCGAAGGCGACAGGGCGATTTGGGCGTAATTTGAAATTAGCGAGAAATAGGAAGATGCAAGCTCACCGGATGATCAAGGTCGACTGTGGTTGAGCTGATGGAGCTCTAGGTCCTTGCCTCGAGGGTCGTCGATGCCCGAGGCTCGAGTACCTCGCAAGGGCGGCGCACGGCGGCGCAAGGCTGCCGGATCGATGACCGCGCACTCTCTTCTCACTGCGACACTACCCTCAGCTCGCTGTCACTCAGGCGAGCGCAATGGAGGTCCTGGGAAGAAGAATGTGGAGCCAAAGATGCGAGAAAGTGCGGTGGAGCTCGGATTAAATAGGGTTAGGGGTCCGGCTAAGAGAGGGTCGGGCGAGCTTATCGGAGCTCGGACCCCTTAAATCCACCCGCGCGTGGATCAGGGATGAACGATGGTGGATTAGGACCCCGGGGTTTTGGGTTTCGGCGATCGGACCATGACGCAATAAATGGGAGAACATGCGGGTCGGGCGCAGAATCCGGCTCTGGTGGTCCTGGGGGGAGAGTTGATCGGGGTCAACATCCCCCGTGGACCAATCAGAGCCCGCCAATTATTCTTATTTTATAAATTAAATTATAAATAGAAAATGGTCGAATTTCACAAAACTCAAAACATAAAAATGTTTCTTTTATTTTAAACTTTTTTTTTTATTTTTATTTATTTTTTTGGAAATATAATTTAGAGATTTACAAAATATTATTTTTATATACATGTATATACATATGTATTTTTTATTTTTGATTTTTAATTATTTATTTTTATGCAAAGTATTACAATTTTATATTTTATTTTTTATAGGATAAAATTTGGAATATTTTGGTATTTTTATTTTATTTTTATTATTTATTTACAAGGGTAAAATAAATAGATATATACAAGTATGTACATGGTATATATACAATGTTTATTTTGATTTTTATTTTTGTTCTTTTTATTTTATTTTTGTTTTTATGGTTTTTATTTTATTTATTTACAATATGAAGTATAGAATATGTACAATTTTTAGGGATTTTAATTGATTTATTTATAGGGATAAATAAATAGATCCATGATTCTCTGTACGTGGTCAATATACTCAAGGAAGGTTATTTTGTTTTCTTTTTAATTTTTCTTATTTTGTTTTAATTTTGTATTTACAAATATACACATAGAAACCCATTTTTATTTAGAGGAAAATATTTTATTTATTTATACACAGGTATATTTACACAAGTGTGAGCTTCCTTATCTCTCTCTACATTGGTTTTTATGCGGTCAGGCCATGCTGAGCCCTCCCTTAGGATTAGGTCGCTCAATATTTATTCTAAATATCTCCCTCTTTTTCTTTTATCTCTTTATTCTTTTATTTATGCACAAAAACATGCTAATTATTTATTTTTAGACAATGCATGTGTTTTGATAATTATTTGTATTTACATGAATATACATGTGTTTGGCAAAGGTTTTGTAGCTAAAATAAAGGAATAAAGAGTGATGAATGGGTATTCATCACCCCCCTATACTTAACTTTGCTAGTCCCTTAGCAAACACTTATTTGAAAAAGAAGTGAAAAAGAGAAAGAAAAAGAAAAGAGGAGAATATACATGGATTAAGGCTGATTATTAAACTTGCCTTTATTAAATTGCAATATGGAGCTCGATCAGATCTTTGGATTATTAATGTGTCGGAATCTATTTGGACTTAAGATTAAAACTCAACAGCCTCTAAGTTCCACCAATCTATGGGCAAGACTCCTCAATAAACCAGATCAGAACAAGTCTACATACACAAACTCTAATGACCATGAATCTTTCCTTGCGGTGTAAGTGATATGTAGCTCCCCCCATCAGAAGTAACAAAGAAACAACGTCCCCCAAACTGGTAACTCTAATGCCTCGGTCTAGCAACTCTTTCCTCGAGAAGCGGGGTATTCCCTCCTAAGTTCAAGTGCAACCGGCTCAAGAAGAGGGGGAAGAATAGAATGGACCATGGACAGTGTAGCCATGTATCCTTGGGAGCTCTAACCAATGTAGCTGAGTCTCCCGCTGCAAGCTTCATGAGATGTAACATGTATACCATAAGCTTTTGCTTGATTTGATTATATACACTCCGATGGGATTATTATATTTTCAATCCGACCCACTACTTTTTTTTGGAGTTCTTTTAATTTTGCGCATTTTTTATGTGCAACTGTACAACATATCTACCCTGTGCAGCATATATACAAGGAGTTTTTCCTCTTGAGCCAGTAGACTATCCTCTTTTGAAGCTTTATTGCAACCCACAACTTCTGTCTTTAGCCTTCATCACCAGTAAACCAAGTTGAGATGCACTTCCTTCACTAGAAGAAGAAGAGAGGTTCCACCTAGAAGTACTACCCTCATATGCTACCCCAAGCCAAAGGAAACTGCCTCCTCACTACCTCAACCGTGGAGAGCTATGTGTAAACTGCTGGTGCAAGTCAAGCCATTGTCTCTGAGAGTCGTGCGTGTGTTGTTAAGTGCTCTACTTAGGCTCATCAAGATGACATATGCTCATATCCTAGTGGACATAAAGAATTAAGTCACTATGGACCTGAAAAGCCTTAACCCTAAGCCCTATAAGGTTCCTCTTATGATTAGGTGGATTAAGATCATAATCAAGCTCCATTTTCCAATTTACTTTCAGGCTAGTTTAATTGTCAACTATGATCCTGGAAAAATTATACAAATATTTACAAAGATGCTATTTACACAATATTTACACGAATGCAAATTTTTGAAAAATGTTTTGAAATCATGGATGTGTGCATGAATGCAAGTTTTGCAGAATATTTACACAAATTTGCACAAGGTTTTTTTTGCAAAGTTTTGATTTTCAAAACATTTTGGAAAAATTTTGTACTATATACATAATTTTGATATACACATATTTACACAAACTTTACACAAAAAGTTTTGGAAAACATTTTTACAAAATAATTTGTACAATAGCTATGTATGTGCATGTAAAAGAATGTTTATTTACAGGGAAAAATTTTTAATTTTTATCGATTTTTGGGTTTTTTAGCCATTTTTATTTATTAACACACTCACACAAAGTACGAGTTATGGCTAAAATATATATGAAATATATACACACCCCGCTATACTTAGCTCGAACGATGTCCTCAGTGAGCGATGAAGAAGACATAACTCGTGCCTAGTATAGGGAAGTGAAAAGGAAGGCTATATACAAGGACGAATGAAAGAATAGAAAATCAAAGGGACCTCGGCTTTTCCCCCTGTACTTAGGATCAAATAATCCTAAGTATAGCAGGCTATACACAAAGGGAAAACCGAGTGAAGGATGTACAGGGTCTACCCCCCTATACTTAGGGTAAAATATCCCTAAGTATAGGCAGCAAAATAGGGGTAGAAAGAATCAAAAGAATACCCGAGAGTCGTACATCCCCCCTATACTTAGGGTAAAGTACACCCTAAGTATAGCATAATCATAAGATGAGAAAAGGGATGTGGGACTAAAGAATAGAGTGATATGGACATCTGGATCTATACATGTCGGAAGAACAGTGAAAATCAGGCATGAGATGCAATAGATGTGAGTCAAGAGACCACATCTCACGCAAAATGAATAGGGGCAACATCAACGACCTGCGGCTCATGATCTAGATATGGCTTGAGCCGCTGGCCGTTCACTCGAAAGGTACTCTCAGAAGACAACTCAGATATATCAATACTCCCATTGTTGTGTACCTTTCTCACTAAATACGGTCCCTTCCATTTGCTCTGTAGCTTCCCTGGGAATAATCTAAGCTTAGCATCAAACAGCCATACTCTCTGTCCGGGCTCAAAATGCTTGTGGCTAATATGAGAATCATGCCACTCTTTCACTCTTTCCTTATAATGTAGGCTGTTTGAAAAGGTTGTATCTCGAAGCTCCTCCAGGACTGCTAACTCTGCCCTCCTCTGATCTCCTACACTATCTGGATCCAAAAGTATATCTATGACTGCCCAAAGTGACCTGTGTCTCAGCTCAACAGGTAAATGGCACGTCTTGCCATAAACGAGGCGAAAGGGAGATGTACCCAAAGGAGTCTTGAAAGACGTCCGATATGCCCACAAGACCGAGTCCAAAAGCTGTGACCAATCCTGTCGGTCAGGGCGGATGACTTTCTGCAATATAGTCTTGATCTCCCTGTTCGACACTTCGGCTAGACCATTCATCTGAGGATGGTATGGAGTGGCAACTCGATGGTCTATTCCGAACTCCCTAGCAAGAGCCTTTACCTTGTCGTTGACGAAATGAAACCCCCCGTCTGATATCAACACTCTAGACACCCCGAACAGTGAAATGATATGCTTCCTCAAAAATCGGCAAATAGTCCTGGGCATCTGCGGTTCGGGCAGGGATGGCCTCAACCCAACGACTCACATAATCAACGGCCAACAGAATGTACTTGAATCCCTGACTCTTAGGGAATGGACCCATGAAATCGATGCCCCATGCGTCAAAAACCTCACAGAAATGAATGGGCTGCATTGGCATCATATCACGCTGTCCACAAGTGCCCATCCTCTGACAGTCAGTACACCTCTTCACGAACTCATCAGAGTCCTTGAAGAGAGTAGGCCACCATAGGCTAGATTGGAGCACTTTCTGTGTCGTTCTCCTCTCTGAGTGATGTCCTCCTGCCTCCAGCTTGTGGCAGTAAGTGAGGATGCTGTGATGCTCCTCCTGAGGAATGCACCTACGCCAGATACTATCCCCTCCCTCATGGTAAAGGATGGGATCCTCCCAATGGTAAAACTTGTCCTTCGCGAGGAAGGTCTCAAGTTTCTGCCTGGGCCAATCTTGTGGAACTTTCTTGGCGATAAGATAGTTCACAATATCGGCATAACATGGGAGTGAGGCGATTGCAAGGATCACCTCATCTGGGAAGGTCTCACAAATGGGGTCAGTCTGCTCAGAATCCTCAAGATACTCCAATCGGGAGAGATGATCCGCCGCCACATTCTTGACTCCAGGCTTATCCTTAATTTCTATGTCAAACTCCTGGAATAGAAGGATCCATCTGATCAATCTAGCTTTGGCATCCTTCTTGGCCATGAGGTACCTGATGGCAGTATGATCGGTGAAGATGGTCAATCTAGATCCGATAATGTACGATCTGAACTTATCTAAGGCAAAAACTACGCCTAGCATCTCTTTCTCTATGACTGTGTAGTTCCACTGCACGGCATCCAATGTATGGCTAGCATAGTGAATAGAAAAACAGACTCCATGCCTCTTGTCCTAGCACGGCCCCCCACGGTAAAATCGGAGGTGTCCATCATGATCTCGAATGGGAGAGACCAATCGGGTGGCTGAAGGACAGGAGCCTCTATCACACATCTCTTGAGAGTCTCAAACGACGAAAGACACTTGTCATCCACAAGGAACTCTATGTCTTTCGTCAGCAGATCAAGTCAACGGTCGAGCAACCCTACTGAAATCATGAATGAATCACCGGTAGAAACCAACATGCCCCAAAAAGACTGTAACTGCTGCAAGTTGGACGGTGGTGCGAGTTTGCTAATGACATCCACCTTGGCCGGATCAACCCTCCATGCCCCTAATGGAGATGATGTGGCCAAGCACCGTCCCTTGAGTCACCATGAAGTGACTCTTCACCCAAGATAATACCAGGCGAACCTCAATGCATCGCTGAAGGACTCGGTCTAGGCAGTCAAGACAGGAGTCGAATCCGTCATCGTAGACCGAGAAATCATCCATGAAGCCCTCCAAGCACTCCCCCACCATGTCCGAAAAGATAGACAGCATGCATCTCTGAAAAGTCGCAGGGGCATTGCATAGCCCAAATGGCATGTGTCTGAAGGCATATGTCCCAAATGGACAGGTGAAGGTAGTCTTATCCTGGTCCTCTGGAGCAATGGCCACCTGATTGTAGCTAGAGTACCCATCCAAAAAGCAATAATGGCTCTTCCCTGCCAGTCTCTCAATGATCTGATCAATAAAGGGCAGGGGGAAATGATCCTTCTTGGTGGCCTGGTTGAGTCGTCTGTAATCTACCCAGACCCTCCAAGAAGTGGGTACTCGTGTAGCGATCTCCTCTCCGGACTCCGTGACAACAGTAGTGATGCCCGTCTTCTTGGGCACCACATGCAACGGGCTGACCCACTTGGAGTCGGAGATGGGATAGATAAAATCGGCGCTCCATCACTTCAGGATTTTCCTTCATGACAACCTCTCTCAGATTCGGGTTCAACCGCCGCTGGAACTCACGCGACGGCTTTGCCTCATCCTCAAGATAGATGTGGGTGAGAGCACAGAGCGGACTGATCCCCTGGATATCCGCTACGCTCCATCCTATCGCCTTGTGATTCTTTTCAAGAACCCCCATCAGACGGGATTCTTGCTCTCCAGTCAAATCAGCGGAGATAGTGACTAGGTACATCTCATGCTCGCCCGCAAAGAACCTATGCTTCAACGATGCAGGAAGCGGCTTCAGCTCTGGATAGGTCAGTGCTGGCAAATCTGGCTTCTGAAGAATCCGAGTGTATGCAGCCAAATCTGCTCGGGAAAATGATAGCTCTCTCTCTCTTGCAAACTGGATCGGGGGAAGGCTGTTCAACTGGACTGTCTCTGCTCTGCATGGCATCTACCTCCTGCCTAACTGTAGGCTCAGTGGAAGTCAGATCTGGTATGAAATCCTCAAACTCTTCCCAATCACAATCTGACTCCGAGGGATCTGTATCATCCATGGTGGCCTCAGTACCACAGTCATCACAAAACAAACCAGTCTCGCGGTTGAGAGCTGGCTCTGCTGCCTCAAAAGTATCCTGGACTAGGAATGCGCTCTCCAAGCTCTCCTCTGCTGGCATCTCTACATCAGTGGACTCTAAAGGTGAGAGGATGACTTGTACATCTGGATCTACCCATACTGCCTCATCATCTGTAATCACGAAGTCGCAGTCCTGGTGGATGTCTGGCCCGACATCTATCATCTGCTCTGTATCTGTGGATGGCTCTGAGCATGCTGAATCTCTGACTCTGATGTCCTTGACCGTCTCTATTTGTACACTCTCGCCCTCGACGCGAAAGTATACCTTCCCGCTATCATGATCGGTCACTGCCTTAGATGTGGCCAAGAACGGGCGACCTAGAATGATGGTGGTATCAGTCACCGACTCAGGGATCTCCATGTCCAACACTACGAAGTCAACGAGGAATTGCAGGCCCTGAATCGTGACGACAACGTCCTTCAGCAACCCTTTCGACCTCTTGACAGATCTATCAGCAAACTGAAGGACTGTCTTGCTCTGTCTAAGAGTGCCCAACTCGAAGTGGTCGAGAAGGGCTACCAGAAGTTGGTTGATCGATGAACCGCTGTCTAATAGAGTACGGTCGAACCTCTACTCTCTGACATGGCATCTGACATAAGGGGCTCCTGAATCTGGCCTCTTGGCCAGCAGACGGTTCTGAATCGCGAAACAAGTGGCTCTAGTCAGCACATGGATCTCTGAGTGGTGGTTCCTCCTCTTCCACCTAATTGTGGTCCAGTCTCTGAGCGAACGTTGGAGTAGAGGGATGTGCTACAAAGCCTCCTGAAGAGTCAGCTGAATGTGAAAATGGTCTATCATCTGCTGGCTGAACTCTTCCTGCTGCCTCTTTTTGGGATTTTCTATTTTCTTCCCCTTCCCCATCTACAGGGCTCTAGGGAAGGGGATCATAGGGTCCTTCTTAGATGAAGGACTAGGAGAGGGTCTAGACAGCTCGATGTCCAGATGCACACATACATCAAGCACCACAGTAGGACCAGAAGAAAATAAACCCTTTCCATTATTGCCAGAAATGTCTCGAGGTACATCAGCAGAAGGAAAAGCTACAGGAATCTCAGAAGTAAAATCGATGGCATCAGCACCACCATCGGCTGGTAGACGGGCAGCCTCAGTACCGCGCTCTGGCTCGGCAACATGGGTGGCCTCAGTGCCACCTCCTCCAACTGGTGAAACGACGGCATCAGTACCGCCGGTGGGATCAGCATCCGTGGTGGCATCAGTACCACCGTCATCATCTCTAGCAGCCTCAGTACCGCTCTCCTCCTCGTCGGGCGCTCTAGAGGTATCCTCGTGGTGTAGCTCAGACGAGACGCCGCCTACTGGCATCCTACCTCTCCTAAGTGTGACAAAATCAGTATCAAACAAATATGTAGACATATCTCCAAATGTATCACTAGGAGTGGCATACTCAGTAGAAACTACCTGCTCAGACTTCCTCTTGAGGTTGTTGGGGTTCGGCTCTATCTGGACAGGGATGGCGGTCTTCCCTCTCACTATATCCCGTATCTCCTGGCGGAACTCATCCATCTCCCGTCGAAAGGTAGCCTGCTGATCTGTAAGGAGGCGTCCTATGTCATCCAAGGCGGGGTTCTCATAGGATGGCCCATGAGAACCTGACGGGTAGCCTCTCTGGTAGTGAGGCTGCTGCTGCTGGTGAGAGGGGTACATCTGTGGCTGATGCTGCGGCTGATGAGGCTGATTTCGCCCCCAAGACTATCCC
This sequence comes from Ottelia alismoides, assembly GCA_037367405.1. NCBI lineage: Eukaryota > Viridiplantae > Streptophyta > Magnoliopsida > Alismatales > Hydrocharitaceae > Ottelia > Ottelia alismoides. The sequence continues at coordinate 320,638 of JAZKJV010006123.1, forward strand.
TGTTGGTAGGGACGAGGACCATACGACTATGACTGTTGCTGTTGCTGTGGGTATACTAGGGGTTGTTGCTGGTGGTGATCCCTCTGATGGTTGTACTCGCGACCCTGTCCTGACGGCTGCTGTTGGGGCTGGGCACCTCCGGTCACCCAACGGAATCCGGGATGTTCTCGTCGGATACCGGGTTGGGGTCGGTCGTACCAAATCCCGTTGACATCCATCAATGGCTCTGAATCGTACTGGGGTGGCGGAAGCACTGCCAGAGGCTAATCCAGCTGGTAGACCACCGTCTGTGTGTCAGGAGATGGTGGTGACTGGTAAGAGGGTTGCGGCTGCTGGTACGGCTCCGCCTGTACAAGGTGAACCTGTCTAGGCTGCTGATGGCTGGAGCACTGGGACGAGTTGCCGGTGCTACTCGGATCGCCTCGTGCCTGAAGACGGGGCTGGGAAGCCGTCTGTGCCTCCTGGAGACACATGAGCCGTGTCTTCAGGTCACTCAGAGTCTGTGCCATCTGCTCCATCTGTGTGATACCCTGGCACTGCTTCTTCTCTATGATCTCCATCCGGTCCAGCTTCTCGCTGATGATGCCCATGTCAGTGGCTGTGGACTCGGCCTGTGTTGCTGCCGCTGACGAACTGGATGGACCGGCGCCAACCTATGCGATCCTCTGGTACTGCACGGTCTGTGGCTGGGGGCGTCCCTGAGTGTACAATCGGGTCTGGGACATCACCATATAGTTCTCTGCCATCTCCTCGTAGATGGCCCAGACCTGATCGTGGTCCTTGCCGAAATAGGACCCCCACAAGAAGCGTTAACCAGGCCCTGCAGCTCTGGTGTCAACCCGCAGAAGAAGCTCTGAACAAGGTTCGGCTTCGAGATGTCGTGGTGCGGGTATCTATTTGTAAGCTCTCTAAACCTCTCCCATACCTCGTGAAACTTCTCGTTGGGGGAGCATGGAGAAGTTGCTGATCAGGGCCCTCGCTGCATTCCTCTGCCCGAGTGGATAGTACTTGTTAAAGTACTAGGTGCGGAGCTGCTCTCAGGGTTATACAAATCTCCCCAGATGCTTCAGCCAGGTAGCTGCTCTGTTTGCTAGTGAGAAGGGGAAGGCAATCATGCGGATGGTATCCTGGTCCACCTGACGGTCGTGGACAGTGCTGCAAATCATCTCAAACTCCTGAAGGTGGATACGGGGCTCCTCAGTAGCCAGCCCATGGAACCGGGGTAGAAGCTGGAGAGTGTTCAGGGGAACTTGAAGTCCCCCACGATAGCTGGAAGTACAACCCAACGATGCGTCAATGTCGATCCGGGGTTGTGCAACTCCTGCATCGGTCTTAGTGGCTCTGCTCCTACTGCTGATGCGGCTGCTGCAGCGGCTGCAGCTGCTGCCGCATCGTCGGGTCCACCCCCTGGGCCGCACTGCTCGCGGTCGGCTCTCATCTGCTCCATCTCGCGCCTCATCTCGATCATGAATGCTCCCTGATCCCTCAACTTTTGTTGAACTGAGTCTAGGGAGGCGATCAGGGTGGAGTTGATCGCACCCTGGTCTAAGACAAATGTCTGATCTCCTCGGGGACCTGCGTGCGATCGTCGCTGCTGCCGGCCATGGTCTCTGCAAAGGTAAAAGACCAAACTCAGGTACTGATAAATCATCTGACTGTAGTCTCTCATCTGGCTCTGGTATCTCGGAATCAGAAGAAGGGTGGTCGAGGGGGAACAGGGCGGAGTTGAACTCGGGTTCGGAGAGCGGGTATGAGCTCTCACGAACCGACCTATATGAATGGGATGTAGTGCTGAAAAGCAGTGCAGCCAAAGGCTTCCTAAGAGACCTCCTGCCCATCATTGTGATCTGGCGAGTCAGGCGGATGGGATCTGGAAACAAATATGTTCAGCAAGCAAACCCCTGATTCACCAACGGAACTCTAGCTGAAGACCGTAAAGGCTCGGTCAATTATCTTGTCAATTTTTTTAGGTGATCAGTCAGGATAGCAGAGCGATTAACGTGACCTGTTGGGCAATCCGATATTTTCTCAACCGACTGTTCCGTACAGAAAGAGCCGGTAATCAGTCGAGAAAAATATCGGATATGGCTCTACCTAGTGTACAGGTCACTCTCTTGCGCATGCAAACCACACAATGAGGGGGTTGCTCTCCCCAAGACAAAATTTTCGATGATCGTCTTTTAGGGTCGATAAAGTTAGCAGTCCCAAATTTTATTGTTTTTCTTTTTAGGTATTTTTCAATAATCAAACAAATCGCCTAACGAATTTTTCGGTATTTTAATCCCAAAACAGGAGGAGAAGACGAAAAAGCCAATGCGCGAAAATCAATGTTGCATGCAGAGTAAGAGATGCGTACCTGACTCCAGCAGTCTACATGCAAAATGATCCGCGTAGAATTTAAAGATTGAAAATAAACTACCTAAATTGTGCAAGCGGAAAACCGAGCCCTAAGCAGCAATTTCTACTCGAAAGAACGACTAGTCGACCACCAGCCTCCAATCCAAAGAGTCCAATCTAGACCAACCCCTCCTCTTCTCGACAAATCGAGGTTCAGGAGTAGCACTTGACGGGGTGGGCTCGCGGCGCGTAGGCTCGGAGGTAGTGAATCGACTATTTTATTAATCTTTTTATATTTGTCCAATTACTGATCTAAAGGTACAGGAAGATATATTAGGGTCTTTGGATCCTATTTATTACGTCACAGTCAAGTAGAAAATCCTAAGGCTAGGGGCTCGAAAAATCGTGAGAAACCGAATAAACAGTAAAGAAATCAAAAGCCGCGAAGAAAAGCTGCGTAAAATCGAGGGGTCCCCCGAGCACACCGATGCTCGGCGAAACAGACCCCGAGAGTCTCAAAAGTCTAAGTCCTGTTGTCCCTATATTATTACAATTATTCAAATGCTGAAATAAAAACTAATCTAATCCGCGGCTATTCCGCTGCTTCTCGTACTCTACTGTCTCCTCGCGCTCTCCTGCGACTCTGTACAGAAGGGAGCCGCCTCCGATTGCCGCGGTTGCGTCGACTCCTCAAAAGTCGCCGCCTCGATCCTCGGGCCCTCGCAAGAAAACAGAAGAATGTGATCAGACCAGGTTATTGTAAATAAGTCAGAAAAATATATATACAAAAAATATATACAAAAATTCTATACAAAAAGGCGTGAAAAAGAAAAATACCGGAAAAATATGACTACTAAGCCGTGCTCCCCGGCAACGGCGCCATTCTGATGGGCCAAAATCCTATCAATCCAGATCAGGTAAAAATATCACTCTCGGGTCGTTGCGACCCGGATCGATAGAGATCTCAGCTCAATCAAGAAAAAATGTAGGAACAGACCACGAAACGGAGATAAAATCATAGAAAAATAACTAGTGGCCCTGGCTATTGGATTAGCCTGGTATAGCGACCAGGGTCGGACTCAGGCAGCACGTGATGGCCTTGCGGCCTATGAAGTAGTCTCAAATCAAATAAAATAAAAACAAAACATTTTTGGTGGATTTTTAATATTTTTACATTTTTTTTTGGAATTTTTAATTAAAAAGAAAAGGGGAAAACAAATAAAGCAAGCAACTTGGACTAATTATTTAAACACTCGAAATTAATCCAAAAATTAAAACAAAAATATTTTTAGATTTTATAATTTTTTTTACTGTTTTTGGTGAATTTTGATAATTTTCTGATTTTTATAGAATTTTCTAAAAATGAAACAAGGCTAAAATCAATGAACACTGTCCAGCCAAGCTTCAAGGGCCAGATAAAATAACAAATGTCCCTAACAAAGCCTGGAGGTATTTTTAATGCAAAATATAGTCAACAAGGAACAATCAGGGACTGAGTTCATTAATTTTTGATTTTTTCTGTGATTTACTAGAGTTTTTATAAGATTTTCAAAGTTTTTCAATTTTTATATTTTCTATAAGTCTAAAAATGACAAAATCGGTCAAAAAATAAAGCACAGCAAAACACACAAAATCTGAATTTTTTAGAATTTTTTAGAAGGTTTTGATATTTTTTGTGATTTTTATATCTGGACAGATAGAAAAAGAGGTATTTTTGAATTTTTAAAAATAATAAAAGGGCCCCAAAAATTTCCCAAAAATCAGTGAAAATTCTACACAGTGGCAGGAGCCACGTGTCAAATTTTCACTTAATTTGGAGATGATTTGATATTTTATTTACAACAAACACAAGCCCACAGTCATAGGGACCTATTTGTCATAAAAGTATCTTCAAGGGGCCTAAAAGTAACAAAAGGAGAAACCCAGGGGGTCCTGGTGCAAAAAGTCCAAGATCTCACGCGTGGAGCACGTGTCTTGGGCACTCAGGGACCTATTTGTAAAGAAACTTAAGTCCCTGGACCTATTAGTAACATGTACTAAAAGTCCAGGGTCGAATGAGTAAAAAGCCCACTATATTCAACACATGTGGAAATAAAAACACTCACAGGGGCATATTTGCAAATATCCAAAAATATTTCTCATTCATTAACAACCAGAAAGTACAGCCCAAAAAATGCAATTTCACCAAGAAATCACGTGTCGAAGCACGTGTCCACAACAGGCAGGGGTAGAAATGCAAATATAAGAAACTAACAGGTCCTCTATGTTATTTTACCATATTAAAATGAACTACAAAAACTATTTAAAGGACTAAATGATAAACACTAAAAGAAAGAGAGCCTAAGGGTAAATTACTCCTTATTATAATCCGAGGGCTGAGATGACGCTGTGTGGCGAATCTGACGGTGATGGTGCGCTGCGCCTCAACAAAGGAGCCCTGGCTCTGATCCAACGGTGGAAGTGGTGCCACATATACGATCGGACGGATGGGATGTGTTATGGCTACACCTCGTTGAATCGACGGTCACGATCGAACCTCCACAGATCTGACGGCGGTGGCTACTATTCAAATGGGTGGCACGGATCACAACCGGAGCGGATGGTCGATCGGAAGGCTGGGAAGGGTCCTGGAAGAACAGGTGGCCAGCGAACTTCACCGGCCCGATACGCGTGCAGTGGACCTCCTAGGGGCTGCTGAAGATCGGAGACGAATCGTCTCGGTGGTCCGCAGCCATTGGGGGCCTCCGATGAAGCTGGAGGCTCCGGAGATGCTCAAGCGACCGAGGTGGAGTTGGAGCTGCTGCTCCTAAATGGTCAGGCCCTCAAATGGACCTGACTTGACCTACAAAGTAACGCAACAGACTCCTGGGTCGAGGGCAAAGTGCCTCGACCCGGTTAGGGGCGAAGTAGGGGGTCGGTGCGTCGTGGTGGTCGAACCCCGGCAAAGCGACGGTGGAGGAGTTCGAAGACCCTGCTCCGGGGCGAGTCAGGGGGTGCGAGTGGGTGTAGAAGATGCGCAAGAGGCTCGTGAACGTGAGGGTCAATTCCGATGATCGAGAAGGTGACTGGCGTGGTCGGAATCAAAGGTCGAAGGTGACATGGCGATTTGGGCGTAATTTGAAATTAGCGAAAAATAGGAAGATGCAAGCTCACCGGATGATCGAGGTCGATTGTGGTTGAGCTGCTGGAGCTCTAAGTCCTTGCCTCGAGGGTCGTCGATGCCCGAGGCTCGAGCACCTCGCAAGGGGCGACGCACGGCAGCGCAAGGCTGCCGGATCGATGACCGGGCACTCTCTCCTCACTGCGACACTACCCTCAGCTCGCAGTCACTCAGGCGAGAGCAATGGAGGTCCTGGGAAGAAGAATGCGGAGCCAAAGATGCGAGAAAGTGCGGGCGGAGCTCGTATTAAATAGGGTTAGGGGTCCGGCTAAGAGAGGTTCGGGCGAGCTTATCGGAGCTCGGACCCCTTAAATCCACCCCGGGCGTGGATCAGGGATGAACGATGGTGGATTAGGACCCGGGGTTTTGGGTTTCAGCGATCGGATCATGACGCAATAAATGGGAGAACATGCGGGTCGGGTGCAGAATCCGGCTCTGGTGGTCCTGGGGGGAGAGTTGACCAGGGGTCAACATCCCCCGTGGACCAATCAGAGCCCGCCAATTATTCTTATTTTATAAATTAAATTATAATTAGAAAATGGTCGAATTTCACAAAACTCAAAACATAAAAAATGTTTCTTTTATTTTAAACTATTTTTTTGTGATTTTTATTTATTTTTTTGGAAATATAATTAGGTATTTACAAAATATTATTTTTATATACATGTATATACATATGTATTTTTTATTTTTGATTTTTAATTATTTATTTTTAGGCAAATTATTAAAATTTTATATTTTATTTATTTATAGGATAACATTTGGAATATTTTTGTATTTTTATTTTGTTTTTATTATTTATTTACAAGGGTAAAATAAATAGATATATACAAGTATGTACATGGTATATATACAATGTTTATTTTGATTTTTATTTTTGTTCTTTTTATTTTATTTTTGTTTTTATGGTTTTTATTTTATTTATTTACATTATGAAGTATAGAATGTGTACAATTTTTATGGGATTTTAATTGATTTATTTATAGGGATAAATAAATAGATACATGATTCTATGTACATGGTGAATATACACAAGGAAGGTTATTTTTATTTTCTTTTTAATTTTTCTTATTTTTATTTTAATTTTGTATTTACAAATATACACGTAAAACCCATTTTTATTTAGAGGAAAATATTTTATTTATTTATACACAGGTATATTTACACAAGTGTGTGAGCTTCCTTATCTCTCTCTACTTTGGTTTTTATGCGGTCAGGCCATGCTGAGGCCTCCCTTGGGATTAGGTCGCTCAATATTTATTCTAAATATCTCCCTATTTTTCTTTTATCTCTTTATTCTTTTATTTATGCACAAAAACATGCTAATTATTTATTTTTACACAATGCATGCTTTTTGATAATTATTTGTATTTACATGAATATACATGTGTTTGGCAAAAAGGGTTTGTAGCTAAAATAAAAGAATAAAGAGTGATGAATGGGTATTCATCATTGACATCCACCCAGAAGTCATGAATCTCATTCCTGTAGGAATAGAGCTCGTCGAGTATCTACTGATGTATATCCACGGGACTAGACGAAGAAGGAAGTGGATAAGACTAGGAAGAAGAACGAGAAGACTGGCCCTGTTGGCCAAGGTATTGCCTCTGTTGCTGTTGCTGGTGTTGCGGGCCCTGCTGGCCCGTCTAGTAATGGCCCTGTCGACCATTCTGCTGGTAGTGCTGCCACTATAGCTGGGGTGGCTGGAATTCAGGGCTCTGCTGTGAAGGAGATGATGCGGAGGTGAATGGGGTGTTATGAAAGGTCGGGGGATGCTAGTAGGTCTGTCGGTCTCCCGAACTTCCCTGCCTGGCAGGGCCCTGAGTATACCATACTCCATTCACCTCCCAAACCGGTGGAGACTCCTCTTGAACTGTCTCTGCTAATGGAGGTGGTTGTTGGAAAGAGTGGGTGTAGGATTGGTCTTGCTCCCACGGCTGGGGTTGCCCTGACACCAACTGCTCCTGAACACGGTGAACTTGGTATACGGGAGCAGAGGGTGCAGTCACGACAGGTATCTTTATCTTAGATACCCTACTCCTCAACTCCTCCATTTGTTTTGGAATCTTAGAGATGCTCTGATCCAATTCATCTTGTTAATCTTATCGGCTACAGTAAGCTTATCTGCAAGGAGTACCATGCTAGGGATCACTTCCTGAGAGAGATCGACTACATCTGATTTTCTCCCTCTAAATGAGAGTGAACTGGGGGATGGTGTATAGGCCATGTTGGCTATCTGTGAGCAGCTAGTTTCAGCCATCTGCTTGAATACTCTCTAGACGGTATCCGCTCCTCGTGATGTTTAGCTACAGCGCTCACTAAACCCTGCATCTCAGGGTTGAGACTAGTAAAGAACGACTGGACCAAGATGTTGTCATCTAATCCATGATAGGGACACTTCTGCAGGATGTCCTTAAATCTATCCCAAGCATCACAAAAGGCTTCATGGGGTAATTGGGAAAAACTCGTAATTCATGTCCTTATCATGTTACTCCTACTCAACAGGTAGAACTTCTTTACAAACAGGTCCTTGAATTGGGCATAAGTGGTGACAGTAATGCCAAGATTTTTCACCCAGTAGTCAGCTTTTCCACCCAAGGCAAATGGAAGGGTTGTGAGCCAAATATAATCCTGGCTAACATTAGGATGTCTGAGGTTAGAACAAATGAGCTCAAAGTCCCAGAATGCATATGGCTCCTCAGAAGCATTCCCATCAAAGTGTGGCAGCAGGTTCAAAAATTGCGGCTTCAACTCAAAATCAACAGTGGGTTCTACGGACTCAAGTAGTTCCGAATTTGATGTTGGCCGGGGTTGTATGCCGCATCCATTGGTGGTTCTACCCCAACATTGAGTTGTCCTAACTATACTCTGAGAAGTGTGTGTTGCTACTCAGATGCAGCTAATCTGGCAAGTAACATTCTCATCGGGTCTTCATGATTCTCTTCTTCCTCGTCTCTCGTCTTTGGAGGCATTTTACTTGAATCTTCTTTATGACATGAATCTGCAAGGTGTTCTTGATTAGAAGAGGATTTATGAATCAAGATATTCTCACCGAGGCGAAGGTCTTCCTTGGTGAGGTGGGAAGAGAGAAATGGAATGGTTTGAGAGTAACCATCCTGAGAGTGAGTGATCCTAGGCTCAAGAGGGTCATGAGTCCTTGTTGGTCCAAGATGCGCATGGAATTGTGAAGATGTACTTCTTGGAGGGTTCAACGAGAGATTCGCGAATTCTGAATAAATATCCCCCCAATCAGTCATCTTCGATATCAAAAGAAACGATTAGATCACGATATTCAATGAGGCGCTAGTTCTACGGTGCATGTAAATGTGCGGAGTATACTCCCACAATATAAACACAATTCAAACCCTCAATTTCACCAACTTAACTCGTGATGGCCGTAAGAGTTTGGCCGAATTATCTTGTCAATTTTAGTTGGTGAGAAATACAATATTGGAAAGATTAACGAGCTTTTAGTTGCCCGTATTTTCCTACAAACTGGCCTGGTTCTTACGACTAGTTTGGCCTACTTTCAGTCAGTATAGGAGTAAGTATAGGTCGGAGCCCGTTCTATGAGGACTAAAGCGCCCTCTAAACCTTCCACTCTACTAAGGAAGTCTAGACCGTATAAATACGGCTACCCATATTCCTCACTGAAAAGTAGCTAATCACCAGAAAATAGAGAACTAGTAGTAAGTAAGAAATCTCGGCTTGGCTCTATGCTAGGGTTGTCTCTCTCTCAGTTGCAATTAAAACAAACATTGCAGGCTTTATGCACCCCGAGAACAAGGGTTCTTTTTATTCCAATTATTTAATCGACCTGCTCAATTCAGTCTCAATTTTAGAGTTAGGTTATCACTTGAAATTAATATGAACACACAAAAACACGTCTACCCAATTTCCTTTTGACCTTAAGTTATAAAACAAGAAGGGAATTGGAAATCAGAATGCAAACGAGAAACTATGATGCATGCTCAGAAGAAGGTATACTTATAGTGAATCCCATCACTCTCAATGCATTATGCAAAACTGAATTTAAATATTACACTAAATGCATGCAAATCGAGAAAACCGCACCTAAATAGTATATTATTAGCGGGGAAGAATTGATTTAATTTTTAGCTAAGTAGTGCGTGTCTATGTGTGTCTCATTATGAATCTTATAAGATAAGTGAATCTTCTAAGATATGTGTGGCCTAATTTACAATGGGCACAACAAATTTGATTCTAAACTACAGTATGCCTAATCCTTAATTTCACCACTCAAGTCGAGCCCCACCCTCATCGCATAGTGAAACAGGTCTCGACGCACCACAAATAATGTCCAAGTCTTTTTACACACGTGAGCTCTCAAACAAGAGCCGCTGTAAATGAGCAAACTACCTAAATATTGCAACACAATAATTAAAAGAATTTACAAAAATTTCTCCCGAAAAAAATTACCAATTCCTTAATCTTCAGCAGTCGGCGCACGTCGCGTCCGTAGAAATCCGATGCACGCCGAGTCCACCGATCCCTTGTAAGGAAAATAAGAGCTATATTAGAGAGATAAAAACAAAATATATACAAGAATATGAAGACAAAAAATTGAAAGGAAAATGGATTAATTACAAGTGGCTCGGGGGTCAGACTAGCCGAATAAATGAAAATATAAATCCAATTTTTAAAATTAATCCCTAAGTCATTTGCCTCCCCAGCAATGGATCCATCTGACGAGTCGCTAAATACGTGATATAATTTGTATTCTTTCTAATACGTGTACTTAGTGGTTCAATCAGAACCGAGAAAAGATCTCCTTGAAGAGTGTCTCGGCTTAATTTATATCCCGAGCAAGTCCCGGGTCAAACACAGGGAGGCAAAGGAACGACTTTGGATTTAATTCAAAAACTAAGAACGAGATTCTCAATGCGGATTTTTTTAAATATTTTTTCATGCAAAAAATAAATGAGGATGCTAATGCAGGTGGACTATGTTAATGAAAAAGCACACAACTTAGCTATATTAAATTTAATGTGAAATTTAACCAAATTATATTTTTTTCCTGTAAACTTAATCCACTGATGAGTGCAACATATATTTTTTTGGAATTTTAGGGGTTAAAATGCAACAAGTAAAAATACACACTTTTTTTGGGGTTTTTCTAAATTTTTCACACAAGCAGCAAGCAAATATTATGAAATATTTACTTGAATATAAACATGTTGAAATGAGACTACAGTAATTTTTTCTGGAATTTACTGATGAAATATGATTTTTTTATGGATTTTTTATGAATAGAGTGACAGTGAGTAATTAATTCCTAATAAATCAACGTTATCAAATTAATCATAGTGCATAATATCTTAATAAGATATTTTCATTTGAAATCCAGGAGAGTTGAAATTTTGCAAAAATAATGTACAAGGATTTAATTAAAAATCAAATACGAAAATCACTCCACAATTTATTTTAGGCATAGGACAACTCCACTTTGGATGAAATTTGGATAGTAAGTTAAGCATTCTTTAAGGCATCATATCCAATTTTTAAAGAATTTTTAAAGCAACTGTGAGTTATATATTAATTTAGGAGTCTAGATTGGGTAAAATATGAAGAATTACAATTAAACAATTTTAATTAATTACCCACGACTCACAAAAATAAAAATAAATATTCAGATGATAGACAATTTGTTGCTCAACATCATCCTATTTTTCATTGAATAAAAAGATGCTTAATTTAAGTCCAAATTGATTTGCAAATACAGGGTTATCTATGCAAAAAAACAAAAATTGAAAATAAACAACACAAATATATACAAGGATGTTTTTGCAATTACATAAACATATAAATAAAACAATGTAATTTTTACATAAAAATAAAAAAATCGGACCTTCTTCTTCCAGGTCGCAGGTGGGTTAAGGCACAGGTGGGGTGGCGAACGTGGTCGACAGCGGTGGCATCGCCCGCGCGCGGCGATTGTGAGGAGGTTGCGGCGCGGCTGCACGGCCTCGTTGAAGGCGGTGTGCGCGTCGTTAAGCCGCATGCGGGGCGGAGAAGATGGCGGACAGCTAAAGAGGGCGTCAGAGTCGTACGTGCGGTGGGTTGGGCAATGGCCGATCGGCAACGCCGCATGTGTGGCGGAGGCCTGGGAGGAGATGACCGCTGATGGTGGTGGGCGGCGGGGCCACACGCGCGGCTGAGGAGGGAGAGGCGGCGGGCGGCGCCGCTGCCCGTGGAGGAAGGGGGGCGGGCAGCCTGCTGCTCCTCCCCCTTTTATTTTTATTTTTTTTTGAATTTATTTCAGTAATGTTCATTTTTAAATTTTTTATTTTGATTTCTTAAACAGGGAATAAAAATGAATATGTACAAAAAAAGGAAAAATAAAGGGGGTAGTAATGGTATGATGGAGTGAAATGATAAATGCCAATATGAACAAATGAAGGTGACAAATATGTGGTTATGTGAATAAAAAAGTGAGAAAATAATAATGACGATAAAATGAAGAGAAAAATACCTATAGTGGAAACGATCGCCTATAATGTACTCATGAGAGCACAGTCCTCGCTCAAATCGCCGGCGAGCGATGAGCTCGAGCTACGCACGGATGTGGCTGCGATTTTGGCCAAAAAGCCAACGGATCTCATCAGAGAGAGGGCTGTCATCGCTCGACTGCGGTTGCGTCGCTATCACCGATTCAATTCTGGGAACTAGGCTCTCCTCACAAAAAGATGGATCAAGTGCAAATTGAGGAGGATGGGATGTATATAAAGAGGATGAAATGAGAGGTTATTGATGTGGTGGGAGGTTATATTATTAATGAAGTTGAATGGGAGGTTTAAAAAATGGTGGGGTTGAATGGAGGTTGGTGGTAGGACGGAGTTGAATGGTGGTTATTGTAGATAATGTAAAATAAATAAATAAATAAAATAAAGTAGGCTACTTTAAATACAATAGAATAAAAGAGAAGAAAATAAATAGTGGAGAATTACAAAAGAAGACAAACAACATGTACATTTTTTGTTTGCTTTTCTAATATGTATTTTTTTGTCTTTTTAATAAGAGATATTTACAACAGAAAAATACAATAAAATACTATAATCAAAATATAACACAAGCATGATTTTTTATTGTTTTTAGTAATTAAGAAAGATAAAATATAAAATAAAGAAAGAATGAACATATACCTAATATACAATGTACATCTAGGTCCCAAAATCCAACTTTTGCAAATGAGCTCCGATTTTAATGAAACCATTCCGTTGGATAGATAATTTTCTAACTTGAACTTTAAAAGTGAGTTTGGTGAATTCGGAGTTCATACAGAGAGGGAATTTGGCTCGAAAGTTGGACTTTACGGCTTTTTCTCTTTGGGATCTAGGAGCATTTATTTGAGTTAAAATTTGTTTTATATTTTTGTATTTTTGTAGACATTTTTATGGACAAGTTAGAGAAAGAATTATCCAAAAAGGAGTTGAAATGAAATTATTTAAAATACATGAAATTTTGGGCTATTTGTAAGTGAAAAACTCCTTTATTTTTTGCAGCTTTTTATTGTTAATTTATTTTGTACAATCTAATATACAATTATTAGTGTGTTTTATTTACAAGAGTTGTTTTGTTAATTTATTGATTTTATCGACATTTATTTGAAATTTTACTTGGGGATTTTGCTAAGATCAAGATATTGAGATGATGAATCGCGGATTCATCACTTCTATACAAGGAAAGTGCGTTTGTTGTTGATGAGAAAGTCCTCATTGCATTCAATCAGATGAAAGATATTGTTGTTAGTGCTACTGTCATATAGCCAACCGATTGGTCTCTTCCTTTCGAGATCATGACGGACGCATCAAATTTTATAGTTGGATCTATTTTAAGACAAAGAAGGGATGGGATACAATTTGCTATACACTATGCTAGTAATACTCTTGATGAAGCATGGCGAAATTATACAGTTACAGAAAAGTAGATGTTAGCAGTTGTGTTTGGCTAGAGAAGTTCAGATCTTACCTACTCGGTTCCCATGTTATTGTGTACACGAATCACAATCCCATATGATATTTACAAGCAAAGAAGGATGCCAAACCATGCATTACCAGATGGATCCTTCTTCCCCAGGAATTTGATCTAGAGATTTGATATAAAATCAGAGTCAAGAATGTGGTGGTAGATAAACTTTCAAGCATTACAGATGCAGAGACCTCTGAGTAGAGCATGATACCTATTTCTGAGACTTTTCCCTATGATATCATGTGTTTTGTGGCCTCACTCCCATGGTATGTTTATATTGTGAACTATCTTATCTCCAAGAAAGTTCCACAAGATTGGTCGAAGTACAAGGTAGACTAATTCTAGTGAGAGATTCATTATTACCAATGGGACAGTCCATACCTATCTCGTGAGGGTACGGATTGTATCTGGAGAAGGTGCATTCCTCAGGAGGAAGACAACAATGTACATGAACTCTGTCACAAACTAGAATCTAGTGGGCATCATTCAGGGAAGCGCACAACAGCTAAGGTTTTACAGGATGGCATATGGTGGCCAACATTATTTAAGGATACTACAGAGTATGTTTGAGGTTATATTGATTGTCAAAAGATGGGAGTAATCATTGGTTACTATGCCCCAGAGATATATACGTTAGCAATGTGAGCCCCGGGTGAACCATTCCTACAATAAATGTTATCGCAATAAATGATTTATCAATAAAAGTTATTGATTATTTTCACTCCCTTTCTGAGATTGAATGAATGAATGCGCTATAAGGTCCCTCCGTACAATAAGGGTTATGTACCATGACCAACTTGATGATCATATAGTTGTTGATTCATTGAATGAAACATAGAGGCTGATGCTTGGATCAATATCTAAGGAGTTAGATAGAGGACTCATCAAGCATCAACAAATGATTGTTAAGTGATGATCTCCAGCCTGAGTAGGAGATGGCAATCCTTTCTCAAATGGCTGATATTTGACTGACCTTTCGATATAGGTCCTCTGCATGGGAATGGTGATTCGGAGGTGTCAGATTAGTTGAGTCAATGGGTTGACTTAACGAGATCGAGATAACTAAAGACATATGTTGAATGCTGTCACAGCATAGGCATGCATCCTCTAGCCGGAGACATATGTATTGTTATATGTCTAAGTATGTACATTTGATAGACCAAAAGGTTGAGGACCTAACCAAGGTCTATACACCGGCGAGCTGGTGTGCATGTAAGGACATATGAGTAATACGATCTCTCAAAGGGATCATACAGGTTCAGTTATGAACCGGGAGACATGAGCTCGCTCATGAGGTATTGGGACTGATCAAATTCCATGCTGGTCGTCATGCATTGGAAGCATGACATGAATTTGAAGGTAAGATATATGCTTTGGGAAAGCATATGATCTATACCAATTCCCAGTGACCAAGATTGAGAAACTTAATGATCAAACCCTGAAGATGACAGTGTAAAAGTGATCTTTATCTTCAGAATGATCATAGGTCTTCCAGTTTGCAGGATGTACAGGTATTGAGAATACCTTAGGGTGATGTGATCATAAACGATTGTATAACCATGACGCTTCCATTCCGAGGGAGTGATGAAACAGGTTTGGATTTTAGTGATTCCTCTCATTAGAGAAGTAACCTAATCTTAGTCCATGTACTGGACATTGATCTGAATGAGATTCAGATGCAATGAGAAGATTAGGTCTACGGTCTTGATTTGATCAAGCATCTGTGGCATGTCCATGGGATCTGGATTTGAGATATGATCTCAACATCCAAGTCACTATGCGTGGAACAATACAATCGCCATGTCCTTATCTCCAAGTGTCTGTAGAGAAATCGCATTATTCTTGAAAGGGTTCAAGAATAATTCCATTGATCTAAGCATTGAAGAAATGATAATTAAATGTGATTTAATCATCTTGATGTGTGTAGAAATTATTCAATATAATTAAATGTGATTTGATTATTATGGATAAGAATAATGTGGATAGAAATATCCAATTATTCATAATATATTATAAATGTGATTTACAATGTATTAGAGAGAGCTAATTTTAATTTATATTTGTTGATTAATTATTATGTGTATTGGATACACATTGTGTAATTAATTGAAAATGAAAATTTAGATGTTGTTTTGGGTTCTGAATATGATTCACAATTTTTCAATGGCAAGAATGCGATATTCTCAAAATTAATTATGAATTATTTTTTAAGAATAAAACACAACAAAAGTTGTTGGAAATAATAATGGAGATTTCCATCGAGATATGCAATCTCATGAAATCTCATGAGATTACCTCCATATGGGAAAAAGAGGGGACGGCCACCAAGTCCTACTTGGAATGGGTGGCCGTCCACCTTGATATACATGGGAGATGTAATCTCCATGTATATTCTCTCCTTATTTGTTTGATGTAATTTAGGATTGATTATATTTGATTTTTCAAATATATTTTGATCTAAATTAAATCATAATTTGTTGGCTTTTTACCAACAACAATCTTGGCCATTGGATGGAATATAAATCAATCTCATCCATTGATTTTATATGTCCCATGGATAGAGATCCATGGATCCCAAAACCCTATAAATAGAGAGGCATACCATGATCTCTAGGGCTATGCAATTTTGGAGCAAACTCTATCTCTCTCTCTCTCTCATTTTCTTCTCACACACCAACTCTCTCTCCCTCTTCTTGATGGCCATCCACCAAACCCTAGAGGAGAGGCTCGTCGTCGCCTTCGCCACCGCACCGTCGCTTTGACGTTCTTCGGTTCTCCATCTTCTTGGAGTTCTACGCTCACGAAGAAGACATTCGATCTCGTACGACGAGATCAGGAGCTAACCGTGCTTGGATCAACTTGTTGGATTGCGAGGATCACGCAGTTCATCCCCGCGCTCATAAGTCATCTCTCCGACGATCGGACTTGAGACATGAGGTCTCTTTTCTTCGAGACTCGATCAACCACGCTTCAAGAGGTATTCCTTTATACTTTTTGTGGTTATAGATGAAACGATCCGAGAATCATTCTTGGATCATGTGGTTTCATCACATGAAAAATTTTTAAATTCCGCTGCACAGAACACTAGTACGACTAGTCGTTCTACGTCGTATTCGATACGATGATCGCGCTTTTGTGATGCGCTTGAGGATAATACCATATACTTCAATATACATATTTTTGATGTCTTGACGCTTGGAGAATAAACTTCATGGGTACATTTCCTGTCAGTCAGGGATAGCAGTAAATCCTACTTGTCGTGGATTACATTAGTCGTTCGATGGAGGCTATCCCCACACGAGTTGCAGATAGTCATACGATATGTGTCTTTCTCAATGACCATATTATTGTGTGGTTCAGGATTCTCAAAATACTCATTTTAGATGGGGGAAGCCATTTCATTAATAGAGAAGTCAAGAAGCTTATAAAGGAGTACGCCATTGAGCACAGAGTTGTGTCTCCTTACCACGCACAGACTATTGGCTTGGCATTAATTTCAAATAGGGAGATCAAAAGTATATTGCAAAACTCATACGTCCAAATAGGAAGAACTGGTCCCAGATGCTTGACTCGGTTCTATGGGCATATTGGACGGCGTATAAGTGTCTGTTGGGTATGTCTCCCTACAGATTAGTGTATGGAAAGCCATGCCACCTACCAGTGGAATTAATTCACAATTTTTTATGGGCACTCTGTGTATGCAATCTTGATTATGAGAAGGCAGGAAAGAATAAGAAGTTTCATTTGAATATATTGTTGGAATTCCGAGACTTTGAATATGATAGCTCCCTCGTGTATAAGGAGAAAGTCAAGCGTTTGCATGATAGACACATTCGAAGGAAGACTCTCTCCTCTTATCAGAAATTCTGGCTATTTGATGCTAAGTTTAAACTGATTCTAGGAAAATTGAAAAGCAAATATTCATGACCACTCGTTGTGAGAGTTGTACGTGGCAATGGTAGTATTGTCACATATGGGTTGTCATGTAACGCATAGCCAATTGTCGTGAGTGGAGAGTTGTTGAAGCCATATCTAGATCATGATACATTCTTGTCCATTGTTGATTCTATATTTTTTGGTATCAGACAATGACTTTTTGACATCTTCTGCTTTTTATAAATGAGTTTATTTTCTCTTGTACATATCGATTCGTTTCATTCTTTCTTCTTCCATTTTTATCGTTCACCTCTTTTCCGTGTGTGTGCTATACTTAGGATGCATTCTACCCTAAGTATTATGGAGGTGGATGTTTTGAGTTGTTCATATTCATCCTTGTCATCACTCTCGTTGTTGCTTATACTTAGGGATCCCTTACCCTAAGTATAGGGTGAGTGATGTTGTTAGTACTGTCTTTTCATTTTTTTATTTTTCTGTTCTCTCACTTGTCTCATAATTATTGATATTATTTTCTATACTTAGGGATATTTTACTGTAAGTATAGTGGGGGATAGGTCGAGTTGATGACTTTTTTTCTCAATTTTCCCTATTTGTACAGTCTTCTATACTTAGGATTATTTTAGCCTAAGTATAGGGGGGATCACCGACTTCTATTCCTTTCATCTATTCATTGAGTTATTGTTATATAGTATTCTTTTCACTTTTATATATTTAGCACGAATTGCGTCTTCCTTTGTAGCTCTTTGTTCACTATGAGGACATAGTTCGAGCTAAGTATGGGGGTGTCGTATATAGGGTATATATACTTTATCCATAACTCGTACTTTTATTATAAAAATGGCTATATTTTTTAAATTATTTTCTAGGTATATTGTACAAAATGTTTGTAAAATTATTTTATCACGGGTTATACAAATTATGGGATGTGTGTATATATATATCAAATATACACCTGTATAAAACCATATTCTTTTACTCTCTTGTAAATAAAAATCTTTATCATTGTCTAAAACTTGTAAATAAAATACTTTTGTAAAATCTTTGTATATACTTGTATATAATCAATCTATTAACCCTTTGAAAAAATGCATTATATATATTTCTTGCATTTGCATTTTTCAAAAGTTTATTGACATTTAAGATGGTCTGGAATAAAACTATAGAATGGACTTGTGTTGTGACCTTAACCATTTAATTTAAGAGGAACCTTATAAGAACTGGAGTTGAAACTTTTTAGGTCGTAACAACTTAATTCTTCGAATATACAAGACTATGCTCACATGTCATCTTGATGAGTATTTTACAACACGTGCAGGATTCTTCTAAACTGTGGTTTACTTGGACAAGCACTCTACACGTAGTTCTTCATGGATGAGGTGGTGAGGGGGCAGAATCCTTTGGTATGTGGTAGTACAGGGATGTGTAACAACTAGTGGGAACATCTGTCTTCCTCTAGGGAGGTTAGTCCATCTCAACATGGTATAGTTGCAATAAGTTTTAAAGATGAGGTACTATGGGGTTGCAATAATGCTTTAAAGAGGGATAATCTACTAGATCAAGAAGAAAAACTCCTTATGTACTTGTTGCACCCTTGTATATGTTAAAAAAATGCATAATCTCAAGAAGTGGACAAGCTTGATTGAAAAGTAAAATGCTTGTTGGAGTGTATATACAAGTATAGTTAAATAAGGTGAGATTCAAAGTCAAATCTTTATATGCTTGCAGTTGGATGACTTGGCTACACTTGTCATGCATCTAAGGAAGGTAGCTACACTGGCTACCGTCCATTCTTCTCTCCATCTCCTCTTCGTGGGTTCTTTGCACTCGAATTTAAAAGGGAATAACCCCGCTCCGAGAGGAAAGAGTTGCTAGACTGTTGTACTAAAGTTACCTTATTGAGGGAGAATGTTTCTTTTCTACTTTTGAGAGGAGGAGCTATATTTCATTTACATCATACAAGAAAAGATTCATAGTAGTAAGAATTTGTGTATGTAGACTTGTTCTGACATGACTATTGAGGCGACTTGAATAGAAGTCTTGTGGAACTTAAGGGTTGTTAGGTTTTAAATCCGTTTCCCAATAAGGTTCCGCCACTCTAATAAATCAAAAAATCTGACCGAGATCCATACTAAAATTTTATAAAGATAAGTTTAATACTCAATATTGTTCTATGTTCTTTATTTTTCCTTTCTTTTTCTTGTATTCACTTATTCTTTCAAATAAGAATCTGTTAAAGGACTAGCAAACGTAAAACATAGAAGATAATGACTATGCATTTCATCATCTTTGTTCATTTATTTTATCTTAAAATCACTTACAAAACACATGTACATATTAATAAATCCATTTTCTTCCTAACATGCATCTTGTGTAAATATTGTCCATTTATTTTAACGTAAACAAATAAAGGAAAACATAGAAAATAAAAGACTGTATATGTGTAATAGATACATGTTGAATCAAACTCCGAGACAAGGTTAAGTTTGACATGATCGAGAAAGAATAAAGTAGAGGGAGATAAGGCCAAAAACACAAAAAATACACTTTATTCATGTATATACTCCTCACTTGTATAATATTGCCGGTAATACACAACTCTTTATTTATTTTATTATATCACCTAAACCTTTGTAAATAGTCATTATTTCTTCTTGAAAATTGTGAATAAAACCCTAATGTGAATAACAAAAATAATTGCAATGAAAATATATAAATTGCATCACACTATAAATGCCACAAAGTACAAAAATTCCTAGATCAATATCTTATCAACCGAAAGTCCAAAAACATCAACCTCACTTTCACTGTACTCCAAATGAAATTATCCTTAAAATGGAGGTGATGTAATAAAATTCTGAGTTATGTGTGTAACTGTATATTATACTTATAAATACACACTATATTATTTTCTTGTGCATAATTTTGAACATTGTATTTTTCATTACTTGTAAACATTATATGTAACTCATATAAAATGCAAGTAAAAATTTAAAAATCAAAAGTCAATAAAAATAAAATCATGTATATATTAAAAATGTATCACCATGTATATATTGTATATAGCCCATTTAATTAACCTAATAAATTAACAAACAAAAATCAAGTAAAAAATTCATTAAAAACAATATAAAATTTTGTGAATAAATAAAATATCAAATCGTGTATATATTTATAAAAATAATTCATTAAAATTAAAGTACTATATACATAGGTATACTTACCTATAATGAATACCATATATTTATTTTGACACTCATAATTATATTATTTACTTACTTTAAATTATTCCTAACATTATTTAATTTAATCAATTCATTTTCTACTTTTCATTGAATTATTTAACATTTTTATTGTACTTCTATCGTGTATCCAATTTGGTTTGTATTCCAAGCGCGCATTGATTAGCCAACCCAGGTCTGTTGACCTAGGTGAACTCCTTAGTTGCGCTCCCCTCCTCCACTGATCTCGCGTCAGCCTTCTCTTCTTGTTTTTTTCCCATGTGCACCACTTTGTAACGCCTACCTCTTCCTTCTCTAATTCCCTCTCTCATCCACTCCCCATCCATGCCCTTGTGTTATCTCCAACAAATTTACCCAATAAAATGCTACTTTTAAAATTTAAAATTGCTCGCGCTTCACATCTATAAATATCAACCTCCACCTCTGGTAAGAGGTTAATCTATTCTCAACCCATTTCCTAGCCCGTGTTCGATCCCTAGAGTCAGAAGTTGTGACAGGGTTGTTGCTCTACGATTTGGATAGCTGGATTTCGAGTGAAGAACCTGATTCACCTACGTCTCTAGCAAGCTTCACCGCACGTCTCAACCTTTCCACCCAGTTGCAGATCGAGATGCTTTTCTTCCCATTTCTTGTCTATAGATATCCTAAGTAATCTAGTTTTTAAGTTAGTGTTTATTTTGTGCCTATATTTTTGTTTAAATCATGTCAATCTTCTAAACATCTCCCACCTTCGATATGTAATATTGGAGGAGTTACGTTCGCAATTATTCGGTTGTGACAACGCCAACACCTTCGTCGAACCATTCTCCACCTCTTTCACCTCATGTTCACCTTCAGATCCCCAAAGATCTAGAGTTCGGTCTCCTCTCCGAACATATACATCGGAGACATCCGCTTACCCTATTTACACATCCTTTGACCTAAATATTAAGACGGAGAGACCCTCCAAGCATCGAGCATAACTTGATGGTCCTATGGTCTTCATGGAACAGGTCAACAAACAAGACTAGATTGAGAACAAGTTCCTAGAGCAACAATGCTTGACCACCTCCCAAATCATTATTCTGGAGTTTTTACGCCAATCCAAGGTGTTCATCAGAAGTGAAATCTTTTGGGCTATCTTCTGAGTGAGATTTAAATCATATCACTATTTAATCGAAGGAGAACCACTCGATCTAAGTTCTTCAGAGGTCGCACTCTTCCTAGTTCTTCAAGACCACCTCAGTACCGCCAGATCAAGAACGAATCCATATATTCGATCATAGCCATTCTTGATTCCCAATCGTGAGCCACCAATCGAAAAAAATGGATCAAGATGTGATCGTGGCCATTCCATCTGAAATCAGTCGCAGTCGTTTGATCAGACTTCAAGAACTTCTATGCAATCTAGCCCTCCACGACATTTAATGGTATTTTTTCACCCTTATCCATGTCTTTATTTTTTTGCAATAAAGTCCCTACATGGCCAAGTGTTAGATTGTCTTTTATTAAATAATTGTACATTTATTCCTTGCATTTATTTTAATTGTGAATAAGCCTATTTTAAATTGCACGTGTATTTATCATGCGAGATTTTGGAAATTTTGCAATAAATGTATTGAAGTTCTGTGCTACTCTTTTAACCCTTAAAATATTTAATTTACAAATCCAGCATGACACATGTGCCTTGGTGTATGAGTTTCTGGAAATTTTGCATCATTAGCATTGCAATTTTATTACTTATTATCATTTAACCAATAAAGTTTAACTATTTGCACTTATACCACTATTTCTTGCATCTATTTTGCATCTTTAAAACCAAATAAATAATATCAAAATGTGTCTAAAACTTCCATAAAAAATCATATAATTTTCTAGTGCATTCATCTTCAATCCAAAGTTTTATTTCATATTGTTTTATTTATTAGAATTCAAAATAGAATAAAATTATCTTGTTTGCATTAAAAATTCAATAAAAAATTTTCACATAAAAAAATTCCTATTTGCGTATATTGTTACTTTTTTTAAAATACTAACCAATTTTCATATTTTTATCATATATAAAAACCACAAAATTTATAAAACCTTTAAAATCATAAAAAAATCATGTAGATTAAATTAAAAATACAAAAAATCATAGTACACATTTCTACAAAATATAAGAAAATAGCTTTTATTCTGTATATATTTCATCTATTTTTGTTTTTATTTATTATTTCAAAAAATTCAAAAACATCTACATTGCATTCTTTATGCACTATCCAGTGCTTTTCAATCATTATAAAATCCGAAAATTTGTAAAATTCTAGAAAATTCAACAAAACTTCATAATAAGTTCTAACACCTAAAACTAGTTTTAGTTTAATTTTCTGTTTATTTTTGGTAAAGTTAGGAATTCCAAAAATAGTGAATTATCTTATCTTTATATTTTCCTTTCAATATTCCATTGGTTAGCATATATATATATATATATATATATATATATCTTGTAAAATTAAAAATAAAAAAATAAATTAAAACTAATGACTAAATAAAAAATATAAAATTAAAATCCAAATATTTATATATATATATATATGTAATTAAAAATACAAAAAGATAGAAAATCAAGCATAGTTTCACTTAAATTCCTTTATTCTTAGCATTGATTTTTTCTCAATTATTATAATTACCCTCTGGTTTCTTGTAGCCTCCATGAGTTCGATCCTATTTTCTATACAAGTATATTAAATATCAAATTCTATAGCTAAATTTTGTATTTTTATTTTCTTGAGAATAATTAGTTTTTGTTTAACGCTTCTTTGGGTTGCGACAATACCTGTGAATATTCATCCAAATAAAATCCCTGAAGATTATGTTCAACATTACCTAATTGTAGCCCCAGTAACCATTAAGAAAATATACTTCCCCTCTAGTCTCTCCAGAATCTGATTAAAAGGTAGAGGAAAGTAATCTTTCTTGGTCGCGGCATTTTGACATTTGCAATAAACACAAACGTGCCATCATGTGGGTACTCGTATTGAAATCTCAACCCCATCCTCGTTAGTGAGCATCTAAATTCCTTACTTCTTTGGGACAATATGTAAGGGGACACCCACTTGGAGTTAGAGATCAAGTAAATAAAACCTGCCCCACACCACTTCTCAATCTCTTTCTTAACGACTTCCTGAAGATTTGGATTAAGTCTCCTCTGGAACTCACGGGAAGTTCTAGCACAATGCTCAATACATATGTGGTTTGAACAGACTGTGGGATTTATAACCATGAGATCCGACATAGTCCAACCTATTACCTTACGGTTCTTCTCTAATACCTCCAGCAACCTAGTCTACAGTCAACCTAGAACTAATGATAGCATGAAATATATTCTTAGGTCATGTGAGAAAAGATTACTTCAATGTAGGAGGCAATGGATTCCGCTTTGGTAGATATGTATCCCCAATCAAATCATTATGAACTGATGTTGAATCTCATTCCATGTTGCATGAAGGTGGTGCTAACTCTACAGTGTTGGCCACTAACTGAATTGAAGAAGGAGTTGGATCTCCAAAGATATGTGTTATTATGTCTAAAGCCTTGTCAGACACTAAATCTAATTCCATTGATTGTTCCTTAGACATAGGAACTTATAAATACTAGTCATCAAAGGAATAGATAGATGAACCATAACCTAAGAAACCTTGCAACTCCTCGCAAATTGCATATCGTATACTATCCTCTCCATATGAGAGAATCTCACTCAGTCTTGTTGGATTTTGTTTTCATACCTCAATTGTGCTAACCAATATGCAATCTACCTTCGAATTTGAAGAAAAATACATACTCAACTCTGAGTCAGGTCGATGCCATTTCATCTACTTCATATCCTCCAGAGACTAAAACTACATGATCCTCGTCTGATAATGAAATGGAGCTCCAACAGTCTTTAGGATGGGCCACCCAAGGATGATATGTGAATCTCTCCATTGATTGGGGATATCCATATTGAGGACTGTGAAGACCACTCTTTAATATTGTCCCTCAATCGTTACAGTAATGTTCTTGACTTCTCCCTTTGCCTTCTTCATGAACTTATCAGTTAATTGGAGTAATGCTCTAGATCTGTGAAGTGGACCCAACTCCAATTTCTCATACAAAGAAGAAGGGAGTAAGTTGATCGAAGAACTATTATCTAAGAGTGTGCATGCTAATGCGATGTTATCAACATGACTCACTACATATTGTGCTCCTAGATGTCTCTTTTTCCTTGGTAGATGTTGATTCTTGATATAAGAGGTAGTGGCAACCGATGAAACATGTGTTTTTACATAGTTGATCGGTTTATTCTTTCTAACCCTGCTAGGTGTACAATGAAGCTTCAGATACTTTGAAAAGAACGATGAGTATCCACATACTCATCAAAAGGCACTTTTACCAAAATATTATCTTTACAAAAATCTTTCTGAATCTTCTTAATATTGTGCTTTTCCACTGTAAGAGCATGTGTTGAAAGGGATTGAACATGCAATATATGAATGCGAAGAATCATGTCATAAACACTAACATGCTTTTTCTTCTTCAACACATAGTACTTTACATCTTAATCTTTTACAAATAATTTGGAATCACTATTACAATGATCAACTAATGATTAGGGAATGCATGCTAAATGTGCAATATCCTCAACTAGAGGTAAAAGGGCCTCTGTAGACTCTAAATCTCTCTTGTGTTGACATAAATCTCTTGTACTATGAATCTTCCACTTTACTCTCTTGGATGTCTCTGCTTTATGATGAAAATGGTGCTGAAGATGCCTATCCTCATTATCCTGTGAATACTTCTCCAAAGTCGGTCCTCTATATATCCTTCGCCCGAATCATGTACGACCACAATCATTCCACTCGTTAGGGACATATGACTAACATAATCAAACAAAAAGATCTCGTGTGCATATTTATGTGAATATGAGTAGTATACTTGACTAAAAGAATGTTTTCTTTGTTATGGAGGCTTGTTCATGATCTTGGGGTTTGCATGAACTTGGGCATGAAAGGGAGTAGAAGGGGCAATCCGCTCATAAATGGTATATGCAGTTCATGTCAACCCACAAATCATGTACCTTGTTCTTGTAGGAAAGTAACTCCCTGAGAATCTACATTCACAAATCTATGGAATCTGATGATATAGGATTGTTGTTGTGAAGAAGGAAAAGATGAACGTGAAGACTAGACCTTATTTCCATGGTACTGCTATTGTTGGGAGTAATGCTACACAAGTGGGACATGTTGGCCTTAATGTTACGTCAATTGGAAGATGTAATGCTATTAATGCCTTTGTGCCTAGAAGAATTGTCTACAAAGCTTTGTGGTGCTATAAGAGGTGTTGGGGTAAATGATTTGTTATAAAACGTAGGGGGATTCTTGCATGATAAAAGGTCCCATAAACTCCACTACCAGTCAGGGTCGTGAGTGTACCACGCACCATATTCATCTCGCACTTGGGAAGGCTCCTCGATAATTGTCTGTACAGAAGGCAGCTATAGTAGATAACTGGTTGATCCTCTACCCATGGCTTGGGTTTCCCTGACATCTGCCGCTTATGAATGTAGTGAACACGATAAAACTGCACATAGGTAATTATAACTACCCCCATGTTCTTCATCTCGTAATCTGCCTTATCTTTCAAGAAAAAATGAACGACTTTGAGCCTAATGTTGTCTTGGATAACTCCCTAACGTCTAAGGTTAGTATAAACCAACTCAAAGTCCATAAGGAATGTATATGGCCCCTCGTGGGCATTCCTGTGAAAAGAAGGCAACAAGCTCAAAAGGTGTGATTTCAACTCGTATTCCCCCTTGGGCTCGACTAAACTCAACCAATTGGTCCTTTAAAATTGCCAATGGATGTATGTCGCGCCCATGGGTGTATCGATTTCTAACTGCAACTGGCCAAGCTATGCTCTTATAAGTGTTGTGTTCTGCTCAGAAGCTGCTAATGTAGCCATCAGAATCGGATCATCTCACACTACCTCCTCTTTGTTATGTTTCTTACAAGGCATCGTGAACAAATCTTCTAAATGAACAAAAGTATTTTAGTGAGAAGATGATGAATACGATTAAATCAAGTTGATCTCAGAAAGGCGACGATATTCCTCAATTAGAATAGAAGAAAGATAGGGATTAATTGGGATATGACCACTCCTTAATAACAAATCATTATATGTTGAATTGAAACAAGGGTTTTTTTTAATTCAGGTAGGTCTAGGATAAGAAGGTAGTTGGACCTATGAAAACGTGATATTTAGACGGTTCAACGAAAGGTTTGAAAAGTTCGAACAAGAATCGGGCCAATTATCCATCTTTTATCTCAAAGAGAGTATGGAAATTGAGCACAATCGATTCAAGAAAGGAAACAGTAAGTACGGTGTATGTAAATGTGTGGAATCGACTCATACAATACAATCTTATACCAGCTCATATGGAATCGCATACTACATACAATTGAAGTCTAGTAAGCTCTTAATTAATGGAGTTATCTTCCAAGTTCAATATCACACCCCAAAAGGAACTTATAGCCACATTCAACCGAAACGTATTTCTATGTTTGGAGGCAACCATTAGCTCCCAAAATCCATGTGATTTGGATCAGGAGACTTAAGGTGGATGTCTAGGCATTTAGGCTCTAACCTTAGGGATCCATCCTCAACCACTATGTCCGGGATAAGTATGTAAAAATAATTAGGGTATCACTACCCATAATACAAGGTTAATTTTATTCCAATTTATTGAGGTTGACTTGCATCAATTCAGTACCAATTTTAGTTGATTATCACTTTGATTTATGTGACTACAAGCATTTCCTAACATATAGTCCTTTTTCCTTTATCCTTAAGTTTGAAAATTTTGAGGGAGAAAATGAAAAATGGAATGCAATCGTAAATCAATCATGTAGTAGGTGTTTGGGATACTTGCAGTGATTCCCAACACTCTCCATGTGGATGAAAAACTGAATTTGTAAAAGCTACATTGCATGATGCAAGTCGAGGAAGAGCACACATAAATAAGAAGCTCTATTAGCGATGAAGAATTTAATTAAATTTGACAAAGTAAAATGTTGTTTACATATGTCTCATGAATCTCCTAAGATTTTGCAATTGTGAAATCTTATGAGATTGAATTATGTTTCCTAAGTTACAAAGTAGATAAAGCAATCAATGACATAAGATGTCTATTTGGAGCATAAAGCATGAACATAAGTCGCCACTTAAATCGAGAATCATTCTCACCACAACTAAACAATGAAAAAAAGTAAAAGAGGCCTTTTTTTAAATACACGAGAACTCAATTGAGAACCATTGTAAATGAGAAATTAATTACAGGTAAATTAACTAATAAAATACATAAATAATACATCATAAAGTACACAGCACAAATAGCTATTTAATAAAATAAAATTTATTTGAATAAAAGTCGCTTCGCGGTCTCTTCAGTTGCAGCTCCACGCTCCTAGACTTTACAGTCCTCCAATTATCTTCAACTCTACGATTCCTACCACAAAAGTGTAAGAGTTCCAAATTTATCTTCAGAATAATTTTAGTAAATCAAATAACTACGTACAATAAGTAAAATGCAGAAAAAATTAAAACAACAAATAATACATGAACTTAACTAGGAAACTCTAAAAATCTAAAAAAATAAAATAAATCAACACTGAATATATTCAAACAATGTGTTGCATCCTTATTAGTAGCGCCATATGATGAATCGCAAATAGTCTAATATGGCATGCAGTCCTGGTAGCATGGACAAATTAACATTCAACAGAACCAAATCTAAAATCTCTATGAAGAGGACTCGATTTTGATTTTTTAAACCTAAGAATTTCTAGGGTCAAACATAGGGACGCAAAAAATTACTTAGCTAAACTTAAGTTCTAATGTATAATTTCAGTGATTTTAAAAATTCTTATGTCAAGAGAAATGTAAATGCAAACTACCACAACACAATATTTAAGATATTTTAATGTAAATAAATTATATGAAACAATAATGATGTAGATTCTTAGCACACTAAATACAAAATACAGAAATTATGCTCCTTGCAATTTATTTATTAGTCACTTAATGAAGTTAAACACATACTAGGTCTCAAAAGACCACTCTAAGAGAAACTTATGATAAGGCATAAGATGAGAATTACGTATTGTTCCATGCCTTAATCCAACATCTAATCAGGAAAATGATACTCAATAAATTATATTCAAGTCCTAATTAGATTTCAGTTCAGATCATGAAATAAGGAGACTAATAAATACTTGACAAATCAATTTCAATTTAATTAAGAAGTTGAAAAGCACATTATTGCATCTTCAATTTTACTACGTGAAAATATATGTCTCATCAAGCAATCAAGCACATCAAATTAAAAGGCATTAATCAATTAAAAGTTATTCAGTAACTAATCCAAGGTATAAATATAAAATAAACTTTATTAAAAAATAAATTTTACAAACAAGTCCTTACATAGACTAATATGTAATTACAAACACTAGCTAGGGTTCATTTATAAATTTACATTCAGCAAGGACTTATCTGTAATTTTTGGAAATCAGAGGATGCGCTTTCAATTACTCCACGATCACTTGCGGAAGACACATGACCTAGCGAGGTGCGACAGTATGTTTAGCTCCACAATACGGTCTTTAGAGGCTTGCAAACGGTTCATAAGATGTGGTGTACATAGATGGTTTGTGTCATCTTCAGGCCATCTGAAGCTTTGGTCGAAACGCTGCTTTGGCTCTCATCTGATCCGTTGAATATGATTGAGGAGGTCAGATCATATGGTTGTTGCAAGGTATGTTCTTCCCCAATATCCATTGGCGGTTCCGACAAAGGCGTAGGCACCTCCATATGACACTAAGATGTCTAACGATCAAGGATCCTTGGTAAAGATTTCGCAAAATCATTGAGACGTGATGATGATCTGACAATGGATAGACATGAGGCAGCTCTTTCGCTCTATAGGGATCTCGAGGGGGCATCGCACAATTCTTCTTGGAGGAGGGTTGGTTTGCACAGGTGATTGATCCTTCCATAATGTACTCCTAACTATTTTATTTCAGGTAATCAAAGTTGAACAAAAGACTCACTTCATACATTCAGGCATAGAAGGAAAAAAAGGGTGGTAGGTGATAATGAGAAAGGGCTAAGTGTATGTATGGGTTGGGTTGAATGGATAAGTGAAAGGTGCCATGGAGTGGGAAATATCCCCAATATTAAGTTAAACAACTATACTTGAGGCCTTAGAACTTTCTTTTAGAAGGATCAACAAAGGAAGAGCGAGAGGAGAAGAGCTAAGGTCAGATAAGTAGTGATATTCAAATGTCTAGCTGAAGTAGCGAGACCAACCAAGAGGGATAGGTACATCAAAAAGAAATGAATGCAAAGACCAAACAAATGAAAAATTATATTGTGTCTATGTGGCGATTGGACCGAAACACTCGACTGTGGAACAATTATTACAAATTCTTTCATCATACAATGCATTGGAATATTCCATTCTCGTCGGTACCACCGCTTCGGATCCTGCTCCTCTCTAATTTTTTACCCCATATTTTGGATGTGCTATGGGGAAATATTTCCGCAATAATGGAATGCACGCATTAATCATATATGATGATTTGAGTAATAGGCAGTGGCATATCGCCAAATGTCATTATTGTTACGCCGACTGTCAGGTTGAGAGGCTTTCTCCGGGGACATCTTCTACTTGCATTCCCGTCTCTTACAAAAAGTTGCTAAACGATCAGAAGAGACATGAACAGGAAGCTTGACGACATTACCTATCATTGAAGCACAAGCTAGAGACGTATCTGCATATATAATGTTGTCAGTGGTGAAAGGTGAGATCAGTGATGGGTAGTGACTTCCGACCAATCAAAGAGAATGGGGTACCTACAAGCGTTAGTAGATGGACAAAGCAAATGCAAATTGAATGGAGTTGCGCGTGGGATGAAGTGGGGGATCAATGGAGATGAATGAGGTGGATCCCAAAATGGTTCTCGACCATTGCAAGGTTTGGAATGGGTCAAGATGGAGTAGATGATGGAAAAGCGGGTGAGGGAAGGTGATGGGTGCGCGGAGGTGATCATAGATAAGTGAAGTTGATGGGATGGTCGAAGTGATATGAAGATGAGTGTGTTTGCATAGTAAATATAGAGTATAGACTCAAATCAAAGAGATGAAACAAAAAGGAAGCGTACATGAGTAAGTAGTAGATGCACGGGGGAGAACTGGAGAGGTGAAATTGGCTTATGGAGGGAGCTTCGAAGGCTCTAATCTTCGCTCTACGGACCTGAGGCTAGAGGTCAAGGGCTCGAGCAGTTGTGAAGCTGTGAGTTATCAAGGAAGATAAGGATCACGCCATCAAGGGTATGCTCGTTCTTCGCTATATAAAGCTCGCTCTCCCTGTCACGAATAAGGAGTATGAATTAGAGATTTTGCGAACAACGGTATATAACCCTCAATGGTGTTCGAGAGGGGAGTTTGAGGAAGAGGAAGTTGCAGGAGGTTAGGGATTGCAGTGGTTTCAACTACATGTAACTAGTGAGAGAGAGAGAAAGAGAGAGAGAGAGAGAGAGAGAGAGATAGAGAGAGATTGAAATGAAGATAGGTAGGTGACGTTAGAGAGGGAAGTAGGCGAAAGTGATAAAGGTGCCAGTTGGTTGAGAAGTTGGTCGACGAGTTTGGGAAAATGTGGGAAGTTATGCAGGCACGATGTTCAGAGCTAAGAGCTATAGGTTTATGAAGACTCCTTGTCATTGGATTTGATGATCCAATGATCTAAAACGCGGTGGAGGCGAATAAAGAGGTGGGCCATGTCGTGTGCCTAGAGGATGTCGTGTGTCCAATTAGGAATTAAGATAAATATATAAATTAGTGAAAATATAAAATAAATAAATGGATAATGAAAAAGAAAAATGCTCAACATGAAATTCTTAGATCTCGATGAGATACAATCAATGAGAAATAAAATCAACTATACATAATTATTGATATACAAGTAATTAGAACAAGAGAAAAATGGGGCTGCCCCGCCCCCTATTTTCGATATTTTTTTTGAAAATTAAAATCATGTATATTCATCCCAATATACCTCCTATATGTCATTCGAAATTCATCAGAAACAGAGACTCCTACGGCCTCCATCGAGATGGTGTCGAGTTAAAAAATCCTGTTACCATTAAAAATGAATATTCGGATGGAGACCGTAGGAGTCTCTGTTTCTGACGAAATTCAAATGGCATATAGGAGGGATATAGGGATGAATATACATGGCGATATTTTTTGAAAAAAAAATAAAAAAATGCCGAAAATGACACGGGGGCAGCCAACATGGCTGCCCCAAGGGGGCAGCCCCATTAAACTCTTAGAACAAATACACACATTTTCTTTTCTTTTATTTTCTTATTATTTTGGATTTTTATTTTGTATTCTATGTTAGATTAATTTTATACAATATTATTCTATTTTTAAATTATAATAATAATGAAATACATAAAATAATATCATAATAATATGATATATAATATATAATAATTAGGGTTAAATATATACAACATACAATTTAATAACTAAGTTAGGTGTTATTGAATATTGGTGATTTTTTTAAGATAGAGAGATAAGTATTTTATGTTGATAAATATAGAATTTATCAATGGTCACTTCCTCCTCCTTTTACACACTGACATGGTTGAGGAACACCTACCATCACTAGAAGTTCGACTCAAGAATTCCCTTTGGTGTTATGGAGAAGAAAGGGTATAAAAAATCAAAAGAGGGAGTTGGAGTTTATTTATACGCAGTTGGTTTTGGCTAGCTTTGAGGGTGGATTGTGTGAGGAGGCGTGGTGGTTGGTGGAGTCTGTGATCATAGCGACATGGAGCGGTGTATGGGGAACATGTTTGGTAAAGGAACCTAGATCTTTCAAGTGATGGATCATCCCCAAAGAATGGATAAGGGAAGGGGGAAGGTGGGTTTCATGTGTCTGATAAAGGCCGTAAGGAGTTCGTACAGTTGATCGGGTCAACGGTCCATACACTCCCATCGGGTCACCTCATCTCGAATAAGCATAAATAATTAATAAAAATATTTCTAAAATTAATAAAATAATAATAAATTATTTTGTTGAATAAAACTGAAAACACTTTTTACAATTTTATAAACATTTTTTTGTAATTTTTATTCTATTTTACAACTTCATTTATTTGGTGTTAATTTTTACAAGTATACTTATAGGTCAATCTACCTATATATTATTATTTTAATTATATTTTGCATTCTTAATACTTGTTATTTTGTTTGCATATTTTATATATTAATAATATTCTTAAATAAATATTTAATTTTTTTATTTTATTTGTATACTTCAATAAATTTGTATATATACATTATGGGTTTAGTATACCTATATAATTGAATGTAATATTTATTTTAA
This sequence comes from Ottelia alismoides, assembly GCA_037367405.1. Lineage (NCBI taxonomy): Eukaryota > Viridiplantae > Streptophyta > Magnoliopsida > Alismatales > Hydrocharitaceae > Ottelia > Ottelia alismoides. Next base: position 353,711 of record JAZKJV010006123.1, read on the forward strand.
TGTATTTTAAATTATTATTTTTGCATTTATATTTTTAATATATTTCGAATAATATTTACAAGTATTTACTAATATTGGAAAGGTAAAAATATTAAAAATAAATTAAATGAATAAATATGTTGGTATGTAGTACAATGGAATCCCAGAAATCCAACTTTTGCGTCTTAACATCATTTTTAATGAAATTACATTCATTATTCATTAGATAGATGATATAATTTTAAGAACAATAATTGTGAGTTTAATCAATTTTGAGTTTATATGGAGGAGATATTCATCTTTGAAGTTCAATTTGTGGCCATTTCATCTGTGTGTCCCAATCACACTGTCTTATTTTTCTTAACAATTATTTTTGTAATTTTCTATACGCTATTATGAGCAATTATGTTGAACAAATCTTTATTTGATGTGTGTGAAACGAATAATAAAATAATTAAATATTAAGGTATACATAGTTAATAACATTACAGATTATCTATATGGGCCCTATCTCCCTGACTTTATTCTTGGTCGACCAAATATTGACTAGGTCTCAGAGTTTAAGGTCATTCAATATTTACAATACTTCTTTCTTTTTCTTTTCTTTCCTTTATTTTTTTGATTTTGGGATTAAATACCTATATTTATCCAATGTTCACAATTTCATTAATGAATGTTATTTAAGATATATTAATGATATTTACATGCATTTTATCAAGGATTTAAGGCCAAAATAAATGAATAAAGGTTATGAAATGGAGATTCATCACCCTCTCCAACTTTTCAAAATGTTTGTTTGGAACAAACTCTTAAGCTTTTATGAGTCGGTCTAGCATGATATAAGTAATCTTCATTATATAGTGATACAAGTCGTGGTGTCGAAGGAATAAAATAGATACTAAAAAAAGACACACCCTGATGCATTCCCAGAAAAACAAGTGCAGACGAATCAACCCATTTTGACACATAGTAATCAGCAATAAAAAAATACATGTTTTGAGTTCATGTGCCACTTTAGAGGATACATGTTCCAATGAGAGGAAGAGAGCAAAAAAAGACAATCCTGCTCCCTCCATAAACTAGTCTTCCATGTATCCTTTTAAGTCTCACAACTAAAGAGGCGGTGGATTGAATGCAAGAATAACTTTATTCCCTAGTGTTGAGGATTGGGTCTTTATGAGATTTTCTTGGACTAGAACCTAGGGTGATGTTTTGACTCTATGGTTGTAAATGCAATCAACACTAAATGTCATATCCTTACTCTATATGTATATATAGAGAGTCGGATGATTAAAGAAGTTGAGTTCCTTTTTACTAAGGTTGGGTTTAACTTAGAATTTTAGGATCACTAAAATCGATAGTTCTGGATGAATCATCTTGTGGTCAAGGATTTGACTAACTTATTCATTCTTTGTTTGCATGAGGACAAGCAAGGTTCATTATTAAATCATAACATTAAAAATAATGAACTTAAAAAGATATACAACATTCATGTTTGACACTTTTTATTTTGACACATGGATACACATCTTTTTTATTTCTCTGTTTATTCTTTTTCTGTTTTTCTTATTGATCTATGGACTCTCTCTTTGTTGAGCCATGTGACCCGGCCCAATACAACAATCCACATTTCTTTCCCACTGGCAGATCTTTTTTGAACCATCCATCAAAGCCATTCCTTCCTACTTCACCTCCCAGCCCTTTAATTAGATGACCAAAGTCCATCTAGGCCTTCCACTCATGCCTCGTCAACCATCATTGGATTGCTATATCCAAAGGTCCTGTACTCATCTTCTTCTCCCAACCGCACCTCATATGTATGGCACACCATTGTAACCTCCCCTTCTTCTCACAATTTCCCAACTCTCTCAATCATCCTTTCCTTCAATAGACCACCCCAAGACAAATCCCTATAATAAAACATTCATGCCAGCATCATAAACTTAACTTCCTAACCTCTCTAACAACTTTCCATTGTTTGAAACTGCCATGAAAACCACCAAACCACCATCATCCTCCACATTCTACTACACGTCTTATAGATATTTTTTTATGTATACCTCCACGAGGGCAAAGGCCCACTGTCTCTTCTATTTCCTGTGATAGATGAGTAAGGAATCGTTGATTCCAACGACCAAACAACCCCGATGAGAACCATGGTTGATCGACCATGCTTCAACCAATCAATCGAGTTTTCCGAGCTACCTATGATGGCTTATCAGGTTAAGGGATGACCCGAGTATCACATAGACCTTATCCCAAGCCTCCACCTCCATTCGAGCGTCCTTCTTTGTTGTACATGTAATATAGGTTTCGGTTAAAGCTTTGTCTTAGATTTTTCATACCTTGTACCGTAGGTTAAACTCAAATCTAGCCCAATCTCGACCTTCGCCATGGATATGGAATCCTTGTTGGGGTTCCCTTCACCTCCTCTCTTCTTCCAAATCTCGCTCTGCTTCGACCCTTTCCTCTATTGACATGATGAATTAAACCATTAAGGTCCTCATTTCTGGAATCCAATTGATCCTTCATTCACTTCGTAAATCACGCACACAACAACGCACACACATACACTATGCTTAATCTATACCTAACAGTTACAGGTCCTCAATCCTTCATTGGTCAGAAAATCGACAGAGTTCCATTTGCAGTGTCTGCCTTTGACAAGCTTACATCAACCTAGCACAATAGATCTATCTGGACCATCTTCAGACCTTGATCTCTCTTATCAGAATGTCAGGTACCTTCATCGACACTTAGCAGATATGGAGGAGCAAGGAGAAGGGAATGTGACCTCACCAAAGTGCCACCAAGTCCGCCACATGTGAAGAACGTGGAGTTTGGATTTAAGGTACATTTAGCATCAATCTTCGAGATTGAATGATCTAGACTCCACACAAAACCACCTTCTTGACCAACAAGCTTGGAACCATATAAGCATACACCAAAGAACAACTGTTCGCCACGTGGTCCAAGTCACAAACCCAACAACCGAGCCAAGCCTCACAAGTGCCCCACACGTGCGGGCATGGGTTATTTGCAGCCGAAGGCTAGATCTTCTCCAATATTGCAATTTAGTCTAATCAGGTAGTTGCATCGGGCATGAGCTTGGGATATTTGCATACGAGCCCCTTCCAATTACTTGTTATTACAGGAAATGTCCCTATGCATTTGGGAATTTATTTTCTAGCCATTGTAGTTCTTTTATATTGCATTTATAGATTATTTAATGAAGTATTTATAGCATTTTTATTATGTTTCTACCCTTGGATGTATTATTTCATACCTTGAGCAAATGGACTCTAATCTTAATATGAATAGCAGCTTGACTTAGATATCTCATATCTCATTCATGTTATTCAAAGCTCATGTCCATAAGTTCGGCCATAGACTTATATAGGTTAATCTATTAAATTGAGCCACTCTTCATAGATATTCTTACTCGATTCTGATCGATGTGTATTATGTTATATTATAATGAATCAACATTAACTTAGTTGAATACACGTTCGTCAAACACACATCGCAAGTCACTAGCATATTTATGTATCTTTGACTTGTTGATATACAATTTTATTACAAGTTCTTAAGAAGATATCCAACGATCAAGAGGTCATGTTAAGAAGTTTGTTTATTGTTTTATCATGATGTCATTTTTATTACGTGAAAGTTAAGGTGTTGGTTGTATCAATTTGTAAGACTAGTGGATCAACACATAGAACTTGCCAAATCAAGACCTAATCAAACATGCTTAACTTTTACTCGATCAATAAATTTCAACAATCAGATGGACAAACCTTTATGGTCGACATCTAATCGATCATTAGTTGAATGCTCTTATTTTGGGGTAGATTGAAAATAAACTGTACGTGATTGATCACCTCATGATCAACCATTTGAGATCCATGATCGATCATATTTTAGTTTCATTTTAGTGGCTCTAAACTAGCTACTTCTAATTGACTAACAAAGTTAGCATGATCGATCAAACTTGGCCATATCGATCATATGTTGTGTGTTGATCAATAACCTCATTGGGTCATCCTTAACTCTTTACCATGTTTGATTCTGACCAATGTATTTTCAAAGCTCATTAAGGGCATTATGCCCATTGATGGAACACACATCACAACAAACAACAACAAAGAAAGGTATTCTAGGGTTCTACTCTCTCTCTCTCTCCCTTTCTCTTTGTGTGTTTATTCTTTCTATTATGTTTTTTAGAGATATTTCAATCCATGTGCATGCGTATGCACACACACACATAGATGTTGTCTTCATTCACCAAACGATATCATGCATATCATCCTACCTCCTTCAATCATCACAATATGCATTGTTCCATCAATCTTATCTTATGAAGTCCTTCGTTATGGCTTCCCACAAGAAGTAAGAATTAAAGTGAGTGCTGTTGTGGATGAGTTGTTGTAGGATGGAGAAAGTGAGAAAAGAGGGAGAGTGCAACATATTCCATGCCTTCTTGACCAAGCACTTCCAGGCAGGATAGGGTATAATAAAGGCAAAGGAGGATGGAAAGAAGGGGCATGCATGCTCAACAAACTTTGCTAACATATTACCCTTTTTATTTATCTTTGGGGAACCCACATGCTAGCACCCACCAACTGTTCCCACCTTTGAACTAATTAGGGCAAGGTGATGTAGCCCTGTAGGTGCATCATGGGTAGCAAAATGAAAGCTTCTATCTTTTCCTAACGTTGTTTGATCGTCAAATTAACACATTGAAAAATGTTGGATAATCCCATACTGGGAATCCATCTCGTCTCCTTGGAAGGGTATCGAAAACTGGAGGGGATCCCATTGGTCTACTCCAGCATCATAGCTGAGAAGCTTTATAGTGAAGAACACTTGAAAAGGAAGCCCTAGCTTTGGAACTGGTTGCGCAAGCAAGAGCAGGCAGGGTCATCTGTCTGCCACTTGCTTTGCTTCAACTGCCCATTCCACCGAACAAAAGGGGAGACCGTTCTTTCCCGAACAGATGAGGCCAAGATTAGAATGGAGTGTCCGGACTGCATGACATCTAATTAAAAGACCAAAGATTCCCTGATCGTTCGTCTGTGTTTCATGCCTTGGCTTGCACTTGTTTGTCATCGGTACAAAAGCTCCTGCTACGGTTGGCCCACGTCCATGGTGATGAGTCTGATTTAAGAATGACGTATTTCCTTTATAAAATTAAGCGCGAAGTTGCCCAAGTATGTCCGAATATATGACTCCATGGGCTCTAATCCTACGTGCTGTAGTCATTATTATTATTACTATTATTTGCAATTTTGACTCCAACATCCAACCTTATATAGATTAATGTGCTACATCATTGTTCTGAAAACCGGAGCAGACTGATCGGTTCTATGCGTAAACCAGTTGGAGCGGTCCGGTTAACCGATTTGCATAAGTTCGTTTCAAATGTCAAGTTTTCAGTCTATTATCGATTTAATTGGCTTTTTCAAACCCGGTTATACCTGGTTCAATCGAAATTGAACCACGAGTCGTTGTTGTGAGTTGAACTTGTGATCTTCGACAACACACATCAGACCGCTAACCAACTACTCGATCATAAGTTCTTGTATAATAGAGTTTAATTATAACTTACAATGTTGTTTATCTATTGAATATATTGTTCAATTATTATATATAGTTATATGTATATTATCTAATGTTGCATGTTGAAAATATCTATGTACATTATAAGATATATACATTAGCTATGTAATTTATATCTATTCCAACTGTATTGAGTACGTATTTTAAACGTGGTTTAATCCATTCTTGTTCAACCAACTAGTTCAACCATCTCTTTACCACCAGTTCGGTTTAATCTAGTTTTTAAGAATGATGACATCATCACCTCGTTGAACTGGTTCAATACCATAGTTCAATCCAATTCGACCTTTTCAACAAGGTTTCCAATTCGATTTCAAAAACATTGTTCTACATATCCTCCAAATTTTGTTCAAATCAAGAGGTTATTTGCTATATTATTTTAATGATTAGAAGTTCAGATTTTTAAAATAGAATTTAAGTTGTTTAGATGTTACCGAATTTTTGACCATAAAGATAAATTAGTAAAAAAAAGGCATCTCCAAAGCCATGATTTAATGTTGATATGTTTGTAACCCTTTGATGTAACTCTGACTTTTATTTATGGAAAGTACTGTCCTCGATGTCGGATTATTGCGATGACCTTGGCGATATAATTTACATTTTAAGCGATTGATTTTGTTTAAGATTCAACTGCATTTGAACTTAGCACGTTCCTAGAAGTTAGTTTGCGTATTTGAGGTTGAATATGTTATATAATTCGAGATTGTCTAGACATGAATTGTTACAATAGGGCTTTCCAAAAATTATTACATTTGAAAATCTAAGTTGGAATTGATTTTAATAAATTTTAGGTCCTGTAGCACAATTGACTCAACACAGCCCTACAATTGGGATTAGGCTTTAAACATAAAGTTAATTTTATCCTGACTTAACGGCTTCAAGTTATCCCTCCCAATTACTTACGTATTTACTAATAGGACAAAAGAGATTTTGAGCGATTAATTGCGCATTTTGCTGTGGTTAATCCAGTATGAATTTTTTTCAATAGCCCCTTGCTTTTCATTTGTATATATGGAAGTAGAGGTCCACCACGACAAGATTTTTACACTACAATAAAAATTAATATATGGAAACAAAAAAATAAAAGTCGAATATTTACTGATATGAAATATATAATACTATTTGTTGTAGCTTTTGTCGTCACCAACAAATGTCATACAATGATTATGTTGAATTATTTGTTAAAATTTGTATTAGTTATTGTCAAATTTAACAGCGAAAAAGCAAACGTATTATAATTCATTGCTAGAAATAAAATAACAAATATAATATTCATCACGAATTCGTAGAATCAAGTAAAAAATAATATATGTTGTTTTATATTTAATCACAAAGGATATAACAAATGATGTTAAGTTATTCGTGTGCTAAACTGGATAAGTTAATTTGGTTTTTTTAACTTCTAATAATCAAATAACATTATATGTAGAAAACTTACGATACAAGAGTTATTGATGGCACTTATAAAAGTTGATTGGAGATTGAATCTGAAACCTTATCTAAAAAGTCTACAGCCGATCATTTAATCAAACTAGTCAAATCGATTATAGACATCACCATTCTTGCTGATGAGATTAGATCAAACTGAGTGAGAGAATATGATTGATGTGGATGACCTAATCGAATTGAATAAAAAATAGTAAAATAAATATTTGAATATTATTGAAATAGTTGATCAAACTGAATCGAAACAAGAAAAACTAGTAACACATATATTATAAAATTTTTATCACTTGTGTCTCTCTTAACTTCTGTAATATAAGCTATTTCTCTCTCTTTTTGGAGTATCAGTTGTGTCCCCAATTTCTTGCTCCATCATCACTTGTGCCCTTCCACCATAATGACGGTCAAAAAGTTGAACTAAACTACGGTTCGTTCCAACTATGTGTTGTTAACAGGATCATAATGACATGCATTAAACGTCAATTATTCAAGATCAACATGAATCATTAACAAAACATCACACATTAAGAAAACAATAATCATGTGGACGGGTCCTTATATTGTAAGGGAAGTGCATAAAAGCGGTAGTGTAGAAAGTTCATAACTTTCAGAGAATACACCATCCATTTTTTGTTAAACGAGAAGTTACTTAAGCATTTTGAAGAATCAAAGGATAGGTAAGTCTCCTCGAGATGATTAACTTTATGTCTGTTGAGTCAGTTTATATTTATCAGATATGGCATGATTGTCATCAGAGGATTTAATTCTAGAAGATTTGAATTCTCTAACAATCCTTTAACTCCTTACTTGTCATTAACTTCTTTATACTTATGCCTAATTTCAGCTTAGGTATAGGAGCAATCTTTTTGTCATTATGATTGTTCCCCTCGGGTCAACTAGTTTTAATTCATATCTTTATACTTAAGATAATTCTCATCTTATGTATATTGGGTCCGAGTCCCAGTTCTCTTCTAACTGATTCTTTTATTTATTTATTTTACACATGTAATTATATCATCAGTTCAAGTATATTCTTTTATACTTAATTGAGTTATGGCTTCATTTCACTTTGTGCTATGAGGACATATCCAAGGCTATGTATAGGGTGGTCTATCGTATATATTGGATATATACTTTAACCGTAGCTCATGTTTTTTCAAAATTTTCTAACTATTGGGGTTATGGGTATCGTATTTTTGAACTGATTTGCATACAAATTGTTTGAAAATGGGTTTTTGAAGATTATATTATTTTACATAGTTTTTAAAATGTTTTACATGGTTTGTGAAAATACGACTTTCCATGTTTGAAAAATCAACTGTAAAGTATTTTGGAAACCTATTTATATAGGTAACTGTGTTTGCTAAAAGTTTTAAAATTTCTTTTCAAAACTAAGGGTGTAAATGAAACTAACTAAACTCTACATGACCAATAAAAACCAAAAAATCATCCTGTCTTGTCTCTTCAATATCCTTTTTGAGTTTTATGGTCCTCAGAGGTCCCGGCCGTTCACCGAATCGTTTCTTCTTTCCATTTATAAGGTTGTTCTACCATAGAGTCGTTCAGAGTTACACATGGAGGAAAATCTGGATCTCAATTCTATATTTCGAAAGATCAAGTTGATAAAGAGTTCTTTGAAAAGAGTGATGCCAACTGAGGAGGATGATTTATTGATAGAAGTATTAGATGTGGAAGTACCTTTACCATTTCTTAAGGATGACCGGTTTTTGGATTCTCAGCTATCTTGTAAGTGAGGCCGACTTTGTATGTCTAGTTTCTTTTTCTAAGGAAAATCGAAAAATCTGTTGCAAGATTTAAAGGTTTGATTCATCTTCCCATAATCATGAAGAATTTTGAGGCTTCCCGTGTAGATATGGATATATCACTTTTGAGGAAGAATGCCATCATTCTAGAAGGTTGAAATTTCAAGTTGATGAAGATCTTTCATACTCAAACTTTAAAGTTCTCTCTATTAGGAGAAAGCAGTTTAAATATAAGGCAGCTTGTGATTTGAAACCTCGGAGATCTGATATTGACTTTTAAGGAACTGAAGTTGTAGTGTTGAGATTTTAGGATGTTCTTTGTGATGTGTTATCAAAAATACCCAATATGTTGTCTTTGATTAATTCTAATAATTCCTTCAATCTTTTGTAAATAACTAACAAGCTGACTTATTAATTAGTGATTCTCTCCCTAAAACTTTTACTATGCACTCAAGGCTTGAAATGATCTTCAACACTTGTTTTAAGGAGTCCCTAGACATAGAGTTATCATGTATTCATCGTTAGGGTCTTAGACTTAAAACTTCACACTCTCCTAGTTCAAAGATATGCATGCTATATATCATTCTTAATCTCCCTTAAAAGAATTTGACTATCACTCACATGCACGACTGCATTCATGATTGAGATGAGTCAATCTATCACTAAGGAAACTGGGATTGGAAGTTTGAGTTTGGCCTTGATTTCTATGATGCTCGAGGATGGGATAAAATTAATGATGGATTCATGAAACCTGAGTGATAGCATCTTAGCCAGTATGGGACATGTTCTCGTGCTATCTCTTGATTTTGACCTAAAGTGTCAGGGTGTTATGACATTAACTAATAAGTTACTCAGTGTGCACCAATCTTTTGGTAAAAGAAGTGGAGCTATCCAAAAATAAAGAAAGAAACAATGAAAGAAAACCTCTCATCCTACAAAGTCAAATATCGAAAGAGATTCTACCAATGGCAAGCTCTCCCAACCATTTCAAAGTGTTCATTTGGACCACTACTATTAGGACCGGGAGTCGGGCTAACACTTAAAGAGGGCTCTGCATCGTAAATGCTACAAGTCAGAGTGTAGAAGGTATATTAGATACTGAAAAAAGGCACAATCCTCTGTATTCCCTGGAAAATAAGTGCAGACGTCTCCAACTTCTCCTAACGGACAAAGTGATTGGCAAAAATCAAAATGAAATTTGTTGCGTAATGGCACTTGAGAGAATCCAGATCCAATGAGAGGAAGAGAAAATAATGTACACAATCCTACGTCATCCATAATAAGGCCTTCCATCTATCCCTTTGTAGTTTGACAAACTAAAGAGACAGTGGATTGAAGCAAGACTGGATTTATTCCCTAGGGTTGAGGGTTGGGCCCTTAGGAGAGCTTCTGAGATTGGAATTTGTTGATAGAATGACTCTACTATCATGATGCAGTCTATACTAAGACATACTTCTTATCTATATGTATACATTGAGAGTATGACAATTAGAGGAGTTGAACTCCTCTCTGTTAATACTTGGATTAACTTAGAATTTTGGGATTCCTACAACCTCGTGTTCTAAGTCAAATCAAGCCTTGTAATCTCACAAGCACAGGTTAGGGAATTCACTAATTAATTTAACCAATTCCTTTTTCATTAGCTCGAGAACAAGCTTAGTTTAAGTATATAGGGTGATAAATTCCAGATTTTTCATCATTAATCTCCATTATTAACTCCCTATCTTAATTTAATCAACAAGATCCATTGACTAATTTTCACTAATTACTAACCACTGTATTGTAAACAATTAATACTAATTATTATATATAATATGGTGTAGTATTTTATCTATTTATTTCTTATTAAAGATAAAATAAAAATTAGAATAATAGTATATATAAATAAAATAACATAAAATAAATTAAAAATACAAAAAATAAGCAAAAGAAAAAATAAAGGAATTTGTTTTATATGGTTTTTAATAGTATTTAATTTTTAACTATATATAGATGACCTCTGATCTATTTGACTTCTACATGAAGGTTGTAGATCTCATCGCTTTTCTTAATTTTACTTCTAACTAATTACTATTGATTTTACTCTAATTTATTGATTTTCTTCAAATACTACTTTGCCACGTGGCACATCCAGAGCACTCCATGTGGCTCGGTACACTCTCACTACCTGCCTCGATCAGAACCATCCAATCCATTATTATCAAACAGATCTTGGTTGTTTCATCCTGCTCATCTATGAACTGTTGGATCTACAAATCCAACGGTTGAAGTCTATCTTCAACATGTAGCTCTCTCTGCCAAAGGACACAACCTTTCGTTCCACTTCAATTTATCCCATTTACATAGGCAACCATATCCAATCACCTTCCTTGAAACGTCCACTAACCTTTTAACTATCATTCCTCCTTCACGCTAACTCCCCTAACTTCTTCAAAAGAAACCTAATCATTAATTTAAGGAGGTTGAAACCTCCATCAAAACTTCTTGCAACCTCTACCATATCTTCTTCAAATACCCATCCACTGACCATCTTTTGAGGCTGTCCGCCTTTGTGAGAGTTCTCCTCTATCTTTCTTGCCTCTTCTGTAAGAGTAAGAGAGAGAGAGAGATTGAGTGAAGATAGGGATTGAGCTACAGTGAGATCCTTAGTTCCTACACCAAGTTAGAACCCAAATCTATGGTAATTTGTGCTTAGTTCTCTTGCCAAGAACTTTAAGTGAAGAAGACGAAGCTCTTAACTTTGTTAATCAACTTAAGATTCAACCATAATCACTTCATCTGCAACCTTCCATTCTAGGAAGAATTTCTTACCTTAGTTTACTCTGTTGTTCTTCTATTTTTCGCACATGTATTCCTTAATCATCCCTAGATCTGAAAATTCATTTGCCCTCATTGTTGATCACTCATCCCCACGTATTTCTCCAGTAAATCTCTTTGTTTCTTCATATGTGTGATCACCTCGATCCTTTCTAAGCAAATCATTAGCTTAGAACCAAACTAGGGATCTTTTCCTTCACAACATTTGATCCCTTCATTCCAACTGATATCCATTTCAAACCAGTCGCATGGGTCTGGTTTGTGGTTTGGACTAATTTTGTAGGGCATGTAAGCTTCAATGATCAGAGATTGAGAACAAGTGTTGGTCCCAATATTCTTCTTCAACGAAACTTCATTAATAGAGTACTTGGAGACAACTCTCATCTTCCTCAACTCTTGATTACCTTCGTGGGAACATCAGGAAGGATATTGGACCTTCATATAATAAGGAGGAGCATGACAGAGCCTTTCAGCCTTCGTTGGAGCATAGCCCAAGCACCATCGTGCATGGAGGTGCCAAAGATTGGCTGAGGAGTAGATATCGTCGATCTCCTCAAATTGGGTGAGATCCAATGGTCCGATTTCACCCATGTCACCAGACCGAAACATTGCTTCAACCCTTAAGTTCGTGTGTCAAGCATGGATTCTAGTCTAGCACAGAGCATCAGAAGCGGACGCATGGTCTTGGCTTGAGTCAGAACCTGCAATGAGTCACGTCAGTACGCATGTGAATTGAAAAAATTGCAGCGTTTATCCCTTAAATTCCAATATTTACATACAAGTCCTTCCACCTCCATTTAAATTGCATTAAAAACCCTACGAGTTATTTTATATTTTAGTCCTGATTTTACATTTTCTGTAATAAAACTTGAAGTTTTCTTTCAAAAAGACCCATGTATTTATTGTTAAATATCTCTTTATACTTAAATCCAATTAATATGATTTTCGTCTCGTTTCAAAACTTGTTTGATATCTTTCTGTTGGCGAAATTTATGGCTAATTTTTGTTTAAAAGTCACGCATTAATTGTCCTTGTTTAATGTGCTTGATTAAACCATGAAACCTTATTAAAGATGCACCTTGAGTAAATAATTGAATCTCTGAGTTACTTTTATTTTTAATGATCTATTGTGAGTTAAATCTAAACAATATTTCTAGGTCTTCAAATGATTTAATTGATCGTTATCACTTTTAAACTTTAAAATGAATATTTAACTCTTGTAGAAAGAGTTTGATACTGATGTCAAAGTATGCTTAATCGTTCTTTTAATCAATAAGCAATCAATTCAGGATATTTTCGTGACTAATCCAAGTTGTGTGTCATTTTCTGTTAAGTGTCGTTGATCTATTCTTAATAATTAGGCATAATTGTTTACATTTAATTTAATTGCATAAAAATGTGTTAAAAAATATATATCTTTTTGTTATGTGTGCATTCTCTCAATATAATTAATCTATGAATTGCTAACTAAAATATTTAATCTTTAAAATTGATAAATAAATTGCTCGCATCCTTGTATTTGATCCTAGACTTCCCAGGATTAAAATTAAAGTGCAGAAACTCATTATTGAGATTCATCTCGGTTCTTTATGGAAAGCTTAGTGCCAGTGCCTACAACATATATATTTTAATACATGCATTTAGCATTTCATCAGCCTCGTCGTGTTTTTTGCATTTTTCTCAATCTTTTTTCTTTGTTTCACGTGTTTTGAGTTTTTTGCATTTCTTTTTATTTATTTTATGTGATTTATCCCTAGTTTAGAATTTGCTCAATTGATAAAGTAGGTCCAAAGCGCTAATTGAATTGCATGTACCTATAGTATCAGGCCTAGATCTAGCAAAATCTAAATATTGATTATTTGGATTGAAATCGCACGCTGCGAGAGATTCCATACAACGCTTGCAGAACCTGTTCTAGCGGGCACTGAGAAATCTCCAAGACTGGACTCTAGGTTTCTTTTCTAGATATTCAGCACGTGTTCTTTATGATAATAGCAACTCCTATTTTTAAGATGCTTTCATCGACTGTATTTTGATTCATATCTAGCATCTTGCACAAAGAGAGCTGGAGGCAAGGTGACTACCATCTATCTGAGCACGCATCATTGATTTATGGTTGCATTTCTTTTCCCACACTCTCCCTATGATTTTGACCCCTTAGTATAGTAAACGAATTGGAAACTCATTAGGACAAAAATATTATATTGAAATAAGTGACAACCAATAAAATTGGTACTATTAATTCTACTCATCCCTAAATTCAAAAAGGGCAAATCTCGTTTTCAAGACAGTGATCCCCTCCCTGTACACAGGGTGCAAATCATACTGAGAGAGCCCCCAACCTTGTACTTGTGCCTTAAGCACTTGAGTCAGCTCTTGTTCCTTGTTATTTCTGGAAGAACTTGCCTCAAACGTTAGATGAAGTGGTTCGGGTGTTTTAGTAGGTGTGCACCGTCGACTAGGACACAACCACTCAAGGTGATTGCACTTGTGAGCTTGTAAATATCTTGTATTCTCGCTTAACTCTAAAATTTGACAATATAAAAAGATCTAACTTTCATGATCATCATTGTGTTGAGTTGAAGAATTAAGGGGTTTGTTTGTTTGTTTGTTTATATTTGTGTTGGTTTGTGTGCATACATGATCTTCTCTACGCATTTGCGCCATTTTCTTGCATATCTTGACTTGACCTTCCTGATCTCCTGATCCCCGTATTTTATTTTGAAGACGGCTAACTGGAGTTATTTCTATTCAGACTTCGTGAACCCTTCTTACTCTCCAGCCAGTCCACCTCCATTTTTCAGGAGGCGTTTGCTCTTCGGTACATACCTGCCTCATCCATAATTTCGAGCATCAGATTTTGATTTTTACCGACCACCACCACCATCAAATTTCCCACCATATCACTTACTCGAGACTGGGTATTGGAGTCACCTCTTATGGATATTGCTCTTGAGTACATGACTCGGGTAGTGAAGTAAATGAATAAGAGGATAGACGACCCCACTAGCCTAAATAAGATCTACAATGTTGCTTCACCTTCTAGATTCATGGATTTACGAGAGGACACCCATGAGAGCTAGCAATCACCAAAAATACAGAAAATGAGAAAAATTATAAAAATACAAAAGGATTCTGCGAGACACTAATGAATACCCATTCATCACTCTTTATTATTTTATTTTAGCTACAAAACCTTTGCCAAACATATGTATATTCTTGTAAATACAAATAATTATCATATTGCATGCATTGTATAAAATTAAATAATTAGCATGTTTTTATGCATAAATAAAAGAATAAAGAGATAAAAGAAAAAGAGGGAAATATTTAGAATAAATATTGAGCGACCTAATCCCAAGGGAGGGCTCAGCATGGACCTGACCGCATAAAAACCCAAGTAGAAGAGATAAGGAAGCTCATGTGTATAAATATACCTGTATATGAATACAAATATTTTCCTTAAAATAAAAATAGAAATGGGTTTGTATTTATTTGTATATATTTGTAAATATTAAATCAAAATAAAAATGGGAAAATTAAAAAGAAAATAAAAATGCCTTCACCTTTGTCTATTCACCATGTACATAGAACCCTATATATATTTATTTATAAATTAAAATCCAATAAAAATTGTACATATTCTATACTTTATAATGTAAATAAATAAAATAAAAACCATAAAAACAGAAATAAAAAAAGGACCAAAAATAAAAATAAACAATGTATATATACCATGTACATACTTGTATATATCTATTTATTTTACCCTTATAAATAAATAATAAAAAGTAAATAAAAATACCAAAATATTCTAAATTTTATTCTATAAACAAATAAAATATAAAATTGGAATAAAAATGTACATAAATAAATAAATAAAAATCAAAAATTAAAAATACAATATTGTATATATACCTATATATTATACTATATTGTAAACACCATATTTTATGAAAAATAAATGAAAATCACAAAAAAATAGTTTAAAATAAAAGAAACATTTTTCATGTTTTGGTTTTTGTGAAATTTGACCATTTTCTATTTATTATTTATTTTCTAAATAATTAATACGTGGCCGACTCTCATTGGTCCACGGGGAATGTTGACCCCCCGGTCAACTCCCCTTGGACCAGAGTCCTCCAGATCCGAGTTTTTGACCCGACTTCTCCTAATTATTGCACCTTGATCCGATATCCAAATCCTCTAACCCCGGGTCCTAATCCGACCTTGATCAACCCTAATCCACGCCTGGGGTGGGTTTTGGGGATCCGCGCTCCGATCAGCTCTCCCGAACTCCTTCTAGCCGGACCCCTAGGACTATATAGCAGTAGCTCCGCCCGCGCTTTCACTCATCTTTGGTTCCTCTCTTTCCTTCCTAAGACCTCCACCATCATCTCCTGAGTAATAGCAAGCGATTGGCGGTGTCGCAGCGAGGAGGAGGAGTCCCGGCCATCGATCCGGTAGCCTTGCGCCGCCGTGCGCCGCCACCAGCGTGGTGCTCGAGCCTCGGGCATCGACGATCCTCGAGGCAAGGACCAGGAGCTGCAGCAGCTTCTTCCCAGTCGACCTCAACCATCAGGTAGTCTTAGTTCCCTTCATCTTTCGCTAATTTTCATTTACCCACAATTCCATCCTCCACCGTCGACCTTCGATTCCGACCATATCTGGCCCCCATTCGATCATCGGAACCGATCTTCACCTTCACCCTTTTCCCACGCACATTCTTCACCCATCCATTCAACCCAGTTAGCATAGTAACTGGGATTGGAGCTCCTCTGTCGTCGCCTCATCGGAGCTCCTCCATTCTGATGCACCGATCACCCCCATCGCCTCTAACCGGGTCGAGGCATTTTGCCCTCGACCCAGGAGTGCTTCTGTGTAGCTTTGCAGATCAGAGGAGGACCATCTGAGGTCCTCCACGTTCAACACAGGAGCTTGAACTCCGCCTTCGTCGCTGGAGCTCTTCGGAGTATTCCAGCGCCATCGGAAGGGCTCTTCAGACGCGGGAGGTCCGACGATTCTTCTCCGACCATCAGCAACCCCTGCAAAGATCCCGAGCGCGCACATTACTCCGGCGAAGTTCGTCGGCGAGGAGTTCCTCCAGGACCCTCCTCTGCCGTCCGTTCGACCCTGGAGGCCCAGATCATTGTGGACCGTCCGATCGCGCTCAGGGTTATTTACCAGCGACCACCGCCTGATCGCCACGTGGAGAAGCCTGGAGCGTCCATCAGTGAAGGGTCAGCGCCCGTTGATTCCCCATGTGGCGCACCCTCCACCGTTCGATCGTCGCCGAAGGTCTCTTCGTTGAGGCGCCACTACTCCAGACCGCACGATCTTCCACGTGGCGTCCATCCATCCCTCCGCTTAAATAAAGGGAAAATTGTGCTTAGGCCCTTACTTTTTAGTCTTTAATATTTAGTCCTATAAATATTAAGTTAAGCTGTTTTTATTTGGATATTTGCATAGTGGACCTGGTAGTTTATGCTATTTGCTCTTATACCCCTGTACGTTGTGGGACACGTGCTTCGTCACGTGTATTTTGTGGTAAATTGCATGGATGGGCCTGTGTTTATGATGGTTATTGATTGAAAAATCTTTTTAGATATTTGCACATATACCCCTGTGAATGCTTTATTTCCACATGTGCCGAATTTACTGGGCTTTTTACACTTTCGCCCCTGGACTTTTAGTACCTGTTACTAATAGGTCCAGGGACTTATGTTTTGTTGCAAATAGGTCCCTGAGTGCCCCAGACACGTGCCTCACGCGTGTAAAGTTGGGAATTTTGCACCTGGACCCCCCGAGCTTTCAGTTTTGTTACCTTTAGGCCCCTGAAAGATAGTTTTATTACGATCAGGTCCCTATGACTGTGGGCTCTTGATTGTTTTGAATAAAATATCAAATCTACTACAAATCAAGTGAAAATTTGATACGTGGCTCCTGCCACTGTGTAAAATTTTCACTAATTTTTGGGAAATTTTTAGAGCCCTTTTATTATTTTTAAAAATCAAAAACCTCTCTTTTTGTCCTTGTCCACTTATAAAAATCACAAAAAAAATATTAAATCCTTTTCAAAAATTCTGAAAAATTCGTATTTTGTGTGTTTTGGCTTGCTTGATTTTCTGACCAATTTTGGTTACTTTTGGATTAATAGAAAATATAAAAATTGGAAAACTTTGAAAAATGTATACAAATTCTAATAAATCGTAAAAAATCAAAAATTAATATACTCAGTCTCTGAATTTTCCTATTTGTCTATTTTTACATTAAAAATACCTCCTGGCTTTATTGAGACCATTTTAGATTTTATTTTAGTCTTAAGAGCTCAGTTGGACAGTGTTCTTGCATTTCAGCCTTCTTTCATTTTTCTAAAATTCCCTAAAAATCAGAAAAATACCAAAAATTCACCAAAAACAGTAAAAATACAAAATTCTAAAATTTTTTTGTTTGATTTTTTGGAGCTTTTGAGAGTAGTGAAATAATTTGTTGTTTGTGCTTGTTTATATTGTTTTCTTAGTTTCTTTATCATTTAAAAATCCAAAAAAATCTCAAAAATATTAAAAATCCACCAAAAATAATTTGTTTATATTTTCATCCTTTGTTTTAGACTACTTCGTAGGCCGCAATGCCATCACGTGCTCTCCGAGTTCGACCCTGGGTGCTATACCAGGTTAATATCATAGCGAGACCGCTACCTTGATTTTTATCGTAATTTGATTTTTATTTGGTGGTCTGATCTTTTTCTTGATTGAGCTCTGAGTCCCGGGCGACTGAGGTCGCAACGACCGCAGATATACCTGATTTACCTAAGTTGTCCGGGCGGCTCATCAGACACCTACCTAAGTCGATTTGTGAGGAGAGGTCACACTTTCCATATCCTATGGTCGCACACTCATTCACTATTGTTCCCACTTCCTCCACCGCTAATGATGGCATGGTACATACTGCTCTTAGTTATCCTTGTGTATATGATGATTTTGTTCTTTTCCCTTGTATGGAAGAGATAGAAAATCTTAAAAATTGTTGACCCACTCTAAAGTGGCGGCATATTCATGATATTATTGAGGCCCTACTTCAAGAGGCCATGAACCAATTATCTACACCCTTACCTAAGAAAATAAAGTTACGGGGCAGATCCAAGCGACACCTTCTCACCATGGCCACTGCCTATGCCATCACCCACCGTCCACTCTATAGAAAAAGGGGACACTAGTATACCACTTATTAGATATACCATTTCTGACCACATGTATGATCATACTCTCCTTGATGATGATGCTTCGATTAATATACCATTTTTTTGGTAGAACCTCTTCTTCTAGGGACTCTTAAGAAAACCAAAATTGTCAATTCATTGATGGATCCATAAAGAGAATGAATGGTGTTCTTGAGAATGTCATCATTCTAATCCAGGGCAAAACCTACATTGTTGATTTAGTTGTATTACCCATGGACACCTCCACCCTTGTGTAGTGCTCTCCAATCATCCTGGGACAATCCTTTCTTGCCTCTATGAGAGTAGTTATTGATTATGTATCTATAGAGATTCACTTTCATTCTGCTGATGAGAGCATTTTCTTGATCATTGCACCCACCATGATCCAGAGGCCCACATCTGATGAGAGTGTACCCGTGTCAGCTGACCCTAATGAGTATGACATATATGTTGATATTAGAGAGGTTTATCTATCATAGATGACATTAAGAACCGAGAATTCCTCTTCAAGGAGGAAGAATCAAAAAACATAGACCTTGTAGTTCCCTCTTCATGTGTGTGGCTATGTGTTGATGACATCTACGGTATTTACACCCTAGTCACCTTATTGAGGAAGGCAGACTTAGGATATAATTCACAAGCCGGACTTGACTTGATTACATCCTTAAATGAGTTCATGCCTTTTCGTTTTGAGATTCGTGGGACTTCCAAGGTTGATCCTGACCACACTACTTCCACTGACCAGTTCGTGTCTTTTCGCTTGAACACTGCTGAGGATATATACCATGTGGATCATGATCGGGTTAACTCAGATGATGACGTCAATATCTGCCAGCACCTTGTTAGATCCATTCCTTAGTGGTCATGCAAAAAAGGTATGCTTTCTACCCTCTTGATCCCTTTATAGCCTCAACTTTATTTATCCGCTTTTGTTTATTTCCTTCCATCTACCGTTACTCTCATCCACCTCATATCGTGTGTTATCCTTGCTTAGGATGTACATTGTCCAAAGTATAGGGGGGGTGTAAGAGTCGAGTGTTTTTTCTTTGTCCTGTTTCACCATTCCTATTGTTACATATACATAGGGCTATTTTATCCTAAGTATAGGGGGAGTAATGCCCACAGTCTCCAACATATTTTTTTTTCTTTTTACTGATTTCTTTTTCTTGATCCCTTAAACTTTCTCCTCTCTTGTTGATATTTCAGTCTATACTTTGATATATCTTACCCTATGTATAGGGGGAGGCAGACTGAGTTGTGATCTGTTCATTATCGCCTTCAACCCTCCCTACATGTAGAATACAGTCTTTTATACTTAGGATTAATTGATCCTAAGTTTAAGGGGAACATTTGATTTCTCATTCTTTCATTCTTCCATTCTTTAGTCATTATAGAACAAGCTCATTTTTACACAATACGAGTTATGTCATCTATTTCTCTTTGACCTGTGAGTATATAACTCAAGCTAAGTATAGGGGGTCGTATATACGTTGTATATACTTTACAATAACTCGCACTTTCGTATTTTTTAAATAATATGGCTAAAATATGACTAATTATTTTAAATAATAATCTAGTTAAATATGTATGAAATTATTCAAAATTCTTTATAATTACAATTAATAAGCAGGTTAAAAATGTTTTGCAAAATGTTTGAAAAGTGGTTGGAAATTTTCTTCGAAAAATCTTTTGAAAACTATTTGGAAAATGTTTTCAACATTTGTAAAAATATTTTGTTTATAAAAATTTCATTTCGTTGTTTGAATAAAATGTTTTGATAATCTATTTGCAAGTGATTTTGAAAATGGTTACAAAATATTTTGAAAAATCTATACATAATATTTGTAACATATTTTCAACATGATTTATAAATTTTGTAAATGTTTGTAGAAATTATTTTTCAAATTAGTCTACAAAATAAAGTTTTCAAATGTTTGTTAAACCTTTTCAAATTATTTCGAAAACTAGGTAGATAATTTAAGAAAATAAAGACCCTCTACAAACATTGTATATACAAAGCTGTAAATTCCAAGACCCTTAAATTTTGTGAATAAAAAATGCACTTTCATGTACGTATCTACACATAATTATTTGCCAAAACTCTTTTGTTTTTTTAAATAAAAATTTGCAAAAATTTAAAACCCATAAATTTGTAAAATCTTTTTAAAAACCTGCATAAAAATTAGAAAAGTTTTCAAAAATCTATAAAAAGTTCAAAATCGGAAAATTTTTTCACAAAATATTTTCCTTGCATCGTCCACAGCATTTGCATTATTCGAATTAATGTTGATAATTGAACAAGTATATATAAAATCTGAATATTAGAGCTTGGTTAGACCTTAGATCTACTTAATCACATGAACTTTATTGGAACTGGAATGAGATGCTTCAGGTATACTAGACTTAATTCTTTGAGAGCACAATATTTAGTTCAGTGTTATCTTGATGGCCTAAGTAGAATCTTTTAGAACACACACATGACTCTTGTCGACAGTGACCTGACTTTCACACTACACTTTGCTCATCTCAATTGAAGTGGTAGATGATTGCATTTGCTGGCATGAGACACAAGCTAATAAAAACATCGGAAGCCACACAATTGTGGACATTGTACCCCATCCTGAT
The DNA here is from genome assembly GCA_037367405.1 of Ottelia alismoides. Taxonomy (NCBI): domain Eukaryota; kingdom Viridiplantae; phylum Streptophyta; class Magnoliopsida; order Alismatales; family Hydrocharitaceae; genus Ottelia; species Ottelia alismoides. Next base: position 375,176 of record JAZKJV010006123.1, read on the forward strand.
CTAGTGGACAAGAGGTCCAATACAGAAGTTTGTGGGTTGTAATAATTCTTCAAAAGATGGATAATCTACTAACTCAAGAGGAACAAGTCCATATGTAAATGCTATTGTATATAGTATTCAAAAAATATATATATCGCAAAATCAAAAGCTCCAAGAGAAATAGTCGGGTAAAAATAAAGAAAAAATCAATTCCCATTGGGGTATGTATATAGTCAATAAGCAAGCTTGAGCTTTAAATTTAAATACATGTGAGCCTAGAACCGATGACTTGGCTACACTAATCAAGCATCCCAGGATAGGTAGATACACAGGCTACCATCCATTCACGTATGCACCTCCTCTTATTGAGCCATCTGTACTTGAACTTAGAAGGGAATACCTCATTTCTCGACGAAAGAGTTGTTGGATTGGGGAAATAGAGCCACCATGTTAGAGAAGACTGACTTTTACCGTTCCAGTTGAGAGGAGCTACATATTACACACATTGTACAAGATAGACTCATAGTCATAATGGACTTTGTATGATGTTGATGTATTCTGAAATAGCTTTTGAGGAGACTTGGACATGGTCTTGTGATTCTTAGAGGCTATTGTGTTTTAAATATGGTCCCCAAAAAGGTTCCGACCACACTTAATCTCCAAGGGTCCGACTGAGCTAGAAACTTTGATTTTGTGAACATGAGTTTAAAAGTTAAAATCAATCCAAGTTCTTTGTTTTTCTTTTCTTTATTTTCTTTACTACACTTATTAGAAGGAAGAATCAGTTCCATAGGGAAATCATGCTAATGAAGAACATATTGTGGATGCAACAAAAGATCAGCCAAGACAACAGAATGAAGATATTCCGCTTCTAGAAGGTGAAGGGGATCATGCAGATCAAGAAGGAAGGCAGAATAACAGCCGTCAAGATGGACAGGGGATGGTTCCTTCTGTTGACGATAACTCAACAGGTAAATCGGTCACACTAAACTCATAAAACTGTAACGGAACAGACACAATAGTACCAAGTACTCAGCAAGCTGTGATTGACACTTCGGAGATGCAATTCAGCAGAAATACTGCAAATTTTGCACCTGTCAGTCATCAAGATCTGGTCACTGAGAATCGCTTTGAATGTCTCTTTAATACAGAAGAAGATGTCTTCAACGAAGAAGCTCCTAATATGGAGAACCGCAATTTTTCTGATCACGAGGATTCGTTCAGTAAACCCGAAATGAGTTTAAACTAGGAAAACAACTCATCCGATTTCATCCCACCACTTACGCAAACGTTTATAAGAACCTCCCAGTCAGATCATGAGCTACACCAAAGAAGAACATCCAAGAGGCCATAAAGAGCCTCCAAGTCTATCGTCATCAAATAATGTCAGTCTTGTTATGGAATTGCCAAGGGATCTTTAATGACAGTACCTTGGCTTACGTAAATAAACTAATTCGAACATAAAAAATTCAACTGATTGGTATTTTTGAGCCTATGGTTGCTGAGGAAAGAATATATATGGTATGCCTTCGTCTACAACTCCAAAATGGGATGGCTAATTCATTATCACCTACCAAAATGTGGATTTTGAGTCATCCAAGCTTATAGGTGGAAAAATTTAGGGAACATCCACAGATGACCACATGTAAGGTATTAGGACTTTTTCAAGAGGATTTCTTCATTTTCCTTTATTTATGCCTCCTGGGACTATACAATGAGAAGGTCGCTTTGGCAACATATTATTGAGTTGGCAGATTTGCTATATGAGAAAAAATGGGTCCTTGGAGGTGACCTCAATTCTAATGTGAACAGTACAGAGACAAAAGGGGGAAATTTTGATACACTACCAGCAGCAAAATTTTCCAGTATTATTCATTCTGCAGGCCTTATCTGCCCGCCTCATGAAGAGGATATCTTTTCTTGGTGCAACAATCATCTAGGAAATGATAGAATTTACGGAAGATGGGCTTGTTTTCACCTTGTATGGATTTGGACCTCAAGATAAAATACTTGGATAGAATTAACTCGAATCATTCACCTATTCTTCTATCACAAAGGGAATTAGAGAATCAGCACCCGACTCCCTTCAGATTCCAAAATATGTGGATATTACATGAGAATTTTAGAGATCTAGTAACCAGTAACTGGACTATATTAGATCCTTTCAATGGGCTTCAATCCTTTACGATCCAGCTAAAGAAGATGAAATTTATTCTCAAGACTTGGAATAAAGATATCTTTGGCAATATCGATGTACAACACCTGAATATGCTGACGCAGGTCTAGGAATTGGAAAAAATCTGCAGGTAGAATGGAATCCAGCTAAATGGGCAGAACTGAATGACTGTAGAAATAAATTTCACAGAATTTTTCTGCTATATGATTATTTTTTACGCCAAAAGGCTAAAATACATTGGTACACGGAGGGGGATGCAAACACAAAATTTTTCCACAACTCTTTGAGAATAAACAAAAAGAAGAGTGTCTTGAAAGCCCTAAAAGACTATGGAAATTGTGGGAATTCTTGGGATCAGATCGCGTCTGCAGGCATACAATATTACAAGGGTCTTTATGAAGGGAAGCAGACATTTTGGAATGAAGAAATCTTTGATGTTATTCCACACATCATCTCGGAAGCAGATAATATGTCTATTCTTGCACTACCAGATGAAAAGGATGTGCTTCAAGTAATTGAAAAATTCCCCCCCAAACAAAACTCCAGGACCGGAAGGCTTCACTGCTGAATTTTATAAATCCAATTGGGCTACCATCAAGGGTGACTTGATGTCTGCCATTGAACATTTCTTCATCACTTTCTGGATGCCAGAAGCATTTAAGTCAACTTTCTTAGCGCTAATTCTGAAGAAATCCAACCCCAAAGATTTCAGAGATGTTCTACCGATTAGCCTATGCAATGTCCTGTATAAAATAATCACAAAGATATTACAGAATAGGATCTCCTCCTTGGCTCCAAAGCTTTTCTCGGAAAACCAAGGAGGTTTCATTGCAGGAAGAAGTATATTTGATAATATTGCATTGGTACAAGAGTTGGTGCAACATATAGGAGAAAATAAAAAAGGAACTAATGTTATTTTCAAAATAGACATGGAAAAAGCATATGATAGACTGGAGTGGAATTTCCTATTTAAATCGATGACTTGCTTTGGCTTTAGCGAAGAGGTCATCATAATGATGACAGCTTGCATTACTAATGTACCCTACTCACTTCTTATTGATGGCACTTCGACACAATGGTTTCATGGAACACGAGGACTAAGGCAGGGTGATCCGCTATCTCCTATTCTCTTTATTATTTCTGAGGAAGTCTTGAGTAGAGGTCTTCTTCGCATCCTTCGGAAAGGCTTAATCAAGCCATTCTACACTAGAAAAAGAGTTCCTTCTATCTCTCATCTCCTTTTTGCAGATGATACAATTCTTTTTGCAAATGCAGCTCAACAGTCACTGATGGGTATCTTCAATTTTATTCATGAATATGAATCCGCCTCGGGACAAAAAATGAATGATTTGAAAAGTTTTTTCTATGTTCATAAAAACACGGCAACAACAATCAAGTCAAATATTGCTACCCATTCTGGAATGAAGGAAGGATTATTTCCTTTTATTTACATTGGTTGTCCAATATATTACGACAGGACTAAAGCAATATACTTTGAGAACCTGATCAGTTATATCCAAGACAAACTTGCAGGTTGGAAAAGTAATGTCTTTCTCAGGCTGGGAAAATTATTCTCATTAAACATGTATTGTCAAGCATTCCAATTCACATGCTCTCAGTTCATGATGTTCCGAAGGTTGTTATTTAGAGAATTGAGGTGATCTTCTCAAATTTCTTCTGGGGAGGAATGACAGTGTCAAAGGCAAGGCATTGGATTTCTTGGGATTCCATTTGCAAACCTATTCAGGAAGGAGGTATAGGAATACGCTCCATCTATGAAACTCTTTTGTAACTAAGAATGAAGACATCGAGGAATTACCATCACGGAGACTCGTTGTGGTTTAAATTTATGAAGGCAAGGTTTGGTCAAATAGACAGATCCAGACTGTATGTGCTAGCAAGATGGAAAAATATTCACCTTGCTTGGAAAGAGAGAGAAAAACACTGCTACTTCTCTGTGGGGGATGGATCTGTTAGCTTCTGGTCAGATGAATGGCTCAACATTGGCCCCCTTATTAACCAGGATGGTATTACAGTAGATAATATGAGGCTTTAAAATTGCTGATCTTATCACCTCTAATGGGTGGAATACATGCTCCATCCGTGCCATGAGGCTTCCAGAAGTTCTTGAAAAAATTATACTATCAAAAGAAATTCGATTAACAGAGGAGAGTCCAAGGAGAAGATGGAAATACACAAATAATGCAGAGCTTTTAGTTAGTTCAGCCTTGAATGGGACAAAGGAATCTGGAATTTGGGAATACCACCCAAAATTTCAATATTTCTTTGGAGACTGATCCAAAGAAGAATAGCTACAAATGATATTCTTAACAAAATGAAAATGCATGGGCCGTCGAAGTGTTAATGCTACATAGAAGATCCAAACTGCGAATCCTTAGAACACTTATTTTTTAAAAGTGATCTGGCAAGGAAAATGTGGCCTGCAATAACAACAAATTTGGATCTCCCTGAAAAGAATTCTAAAACTTTGGGCGAATGGTTTACGTTCATATTCAGAAGATCCAAGACAGAGAGTGTTTTACGAAGATGTAGAAGAATTTGCTTCGCAACGATGCTGTGGGAGATATGGTTGGAGAGGAATAGAAGGAAATTCAAAGGAGAAACACACAATTTATGGTTTCTCATCCAATCTACTCTATCACATATCAAGTTCATTATAACCTTAGACCCTCCCAAATCCGTTAAGTGGTTTTCAGAGGTGGCTCTCCTGCAACACATTGGAATTGAAACCATACAGATAGAGAATCCTCTCAAAACCTTCTACTTGGACAAACTTGAAGTGAATATTTTAAAGCTCAATACGGATGGGGCGGCAAAAGGTAATCCAGGGCTTGCAGGAGGTGGATGGATTCTTAAAGATGATAAAAGAAACTTAGTTTTTGCATATTCGCAATTTTACGGGGTAACTAGTAATATGGAGGCTAAAATTCGTGCAATGATTTCTGGATTACAAATTTGTAAATAAAAAAAATCTCTCAAATATTTGGCTGGAGAGTGATTCTCTGATTATAGTCAACTGGCTTAAAAATGGGAGTTGCACGAACTCCCATTTATTTTATTGGTGGGATGAGCAAATGTCTTTGCAAGGATGCATCAAAGAGGTCTCTCACATCTACAGGGAAGGCAACAACTGTGTTGATATCCTAGCCAAGGAGGGTGCAACAAGAAAACAAAACAAGACCTATTGGTCTAAGGAATACCTTCCTAGAAGATTAAGGGGTGCAATTACCCTGGATAAATGTCATATGTCGTATTTAAGATGCAAATAAAAAATTGGTCTGGCAATAGCCTTGGCGAAATTACAAGGAAGTGCGTACATCTAAGGATGTACGTACAACAGATAAGTCCAAACACCAATTTCTTTTTAATAATGCACCCTTTTATTCGGCGTAACCCTAACTATATTTATTGTAGATTCATTATATCAATTATCGGTATTACCGGTAGCTTCAAATCAATCACTTATGTTTATCTTTCTTTGGTGGCCACTTGTTATGGTAACACACATCATCATGATTATGGATACTGGTATATGGCAGCAGATTAGAATGCTTCTGACAGACGTGAAAAGTTGACACGACACTATACAGTAAAATATATTTTTTCTTGTCCTCACAACTACCATTTCCCTATAAGTAGGATGACGGAGGAGCCAAGACAGACAACTTATCCTCATATGGCCTCTTTAGAACCTCTGGACTTCCTCCAAGTCTGTCAGACGTTTCAAGCTTGGCCTAAGGCCAGACTCCCCCTTCTCTCTGAATGTGAGAAATACTGCCAAGAAGTGTTGATGATCACGGAGCTGAAATTTCTACAAGGTACTGCGAAGAAGGAGGACGTCATCATGGTGGAAAAAAGGTTGCTCAAGGCAAAAATTCTAGTGAGGCTCACGGGACATTTCAAACACGAAAGCATCAAACTAGAGGACTATCATATAAGCTAGCATATAAGCTAGGGGCGGAACTAGCATCCAACCGGGGCGGAACTAGCATATAAGCTAGGGGGGCCATGGCCCCTCCTTAATTATTATATTTCACTTAAATAATGTTGTTAAATTTTAATATGGCCCCTGCTTAAGGTTTAAATATAGAATAAATAAGCTCAAGTGTTATCACTTAATGCTCATTGTCCTATTGGTTAAGTGTTGTTCCCTTTATTAAATGAACCAAGGTTTGAATCTCATAACTGCACTTTCTGTCAAAAAAAAATAACTCTACTTGGCCCCCCCATATAAAATTCCTGGTTCCGCCCCTGGTATCCAATTCTTCAAGATGGAGTACTTTGGTGGAACTTCTTTCAAGGAGACCAGGTCTATCTTGAGGAGACTCAGAGAACTGGCGGTGAAGATTGAAACAGATTTTTATGATGCTATGGAGGACCCCCACGAGCCACGTATCATCTTTGAAAAGGATAAGGTCCACGTTCACTACCCCTATGTCTCAGACTCTTCTTCGGCTGCTCCTTCTCCGAAGAAGACCAAAGAACATTCCCCTATTGATCCTCCAAAGAGTGATATGGCTGCGAAAATAGCTCAGCCTTCTATGGAGAAAAATCATGTTAACAACCAAGTTTCTATGGGGGGGGTCCCCACAAATGAAGCCCCTCCATACCCCCCTCCGGTGATGGAATTCCTGCGAAATGCAGGCAGAAATACTCCTTCCCCAGTTGTCGATGCTTGATTTGAGGCTGGGACAGAGCACACAACTGTCTCTTCGGACTCGAATGGCAACCTCTTTCAGAGGTTTGAAAAATTGAAACAGGAGGCGGGGGTCCAAAAGAAAGTGAGGATCAAAAGTTGTGCAAAGAGGCCCTGAGCTGCTAACCTTCGCTCGGCTTCCCAGGAGGGGAAGAAAGCCTGAGATCCTATGTTTCTGATCCTGTGTTGGTGGATGTCTCCCTAAATCAATATCTTATGTTGGAGGTTTTTGGTTTTTTTGTTGATCTGGTCTGTGGGATGGCCTTACTAGGGCCTTTTTGCTTTTGTTCTTGCTGTGGGACTGAGAGGGTCCTTTTTAACTGGGTTGTTGTAATGAAATTTCACTACTACTTCTACTGGCCTTCAGAGATTTTTTCCAGACTTTACAAATATTGTGGGGACTACTCGTTATGTCTGGCGAATGCCTTGGCGATCTCAGTTGGATGTGCCTGCATAATCAGTATGCACGCACAGAAGTTAAGTACCTTATTCATCAAATCTTCACCGAATTTTTTCATTTTGTTTTATTTATTAAACAAAATGTTTTTAAGATGGCAACAATAAATAAATACAAAGGGCTATAGATGTTACCATAGTCTATGGGGAACCACCAGCGACATTGCGCACGGGTCTTATGGATTTACACTTTCAAGGTCTAGCAAATACCTTGGTGATTACGCTATGAAGTGTGTGCATCGAATGGATGCACGCACAAAAGATAAGTTCCTCAATCACATTTTTTTACTTCCATTTTTATATGGAATTGGCCTTTTTATTACATTACTTATGGCTCGTACTGATACATTACAATGTGACTCAGAGATTCACTATCATAATCCTATCATGGAGAGTCTTGGTTTATGTCTGGCTTATGCCTTGGCACTTTCCTGGGGAAGTGTGTATACCAATATGGTATACACACACAAGATAAGTACCTTACGCAATATAGACATAACTGTGTTAGATGACCATTGTATGGCTTTAAATAATGACCATTTCCCTGCAGGTTCCACCATTGAATCCATGGCACTTGAGTTCTCCCACTCTGATCTAGAGTCCTTCGATAAGGATTTTAGCCTTGATGGGGTAGTTTTTATTCCTTCCCCTCTACGCTGCATTTGGAGTCTGTTGGATGCAGTCACATTGCATGCTGGAATCTCAAGCAAAATCACTGCCCATCCATTGGATTAAAAAGTTGTTCTTCTATGTTTCACCTGGGAAGAAGATCTCCTGCGAGCCTTATCCACTCAAGAATCCAGGTTTGAGGGATACATGGTCAAAATTCATCAGTGGTCTACTGATTTGCTACGTCTGGGATACAAACAAAAAGTCTAGGTATGCCTCCCTGGACTCCCTTTGATCCTTCATAATGAATATGCTCTACGCCGAATAGGGAATCACATTGGTCGTTATCTGGGATGTGATGAAAAAACATACAAGCTTGAAGATCCACGTGTGGCAAGGATCTTTGTTGAGATGGAGCAGACAACCTTGTGTCACTATCATTTGCACCTAGTGTTGGGAAACAATACCATTGTTCAGAGGATCGTCATTGAAGACTGGAGAAAATTTTGTGAAGCCTGAAAATTATTTGATCATGATTTGGAAGAATGTCAAATTGTTCTTTATAGGTGTCCTCATGTATTCAAGGGAGAGTATTAATGCGTTTCTGAACACATTATTACTTGAACTTTTAGTTTGTCATGTCTTGCAACTGTTCACGGACAGTCTATGTAACTTTTCTTATATATTGAATAAAAGGCTTCCAGAGCCATAAATCGGGCTTTTATTAAAAAAATACCCCCTCTCTTCTTGATTTTCTCAGCCATGATACGTGGCCGGAGGCCGCATACCTCCTTCACAAAGGATGTTGATAGCTCATCCGTGATCCACGACAACCATATCTCCCTTGCCATCTCGTCTTCTTTTGCACACAATCTCCCATTAAAAACCTCCGTCATCACGGTATATATCTTCACCTCTCCACCATTTTTAATTGATTTCCCTTTCAACCCATTCTTAGCTCCGAGGAGCACCTTTTTGGAGATGTTAGTCATGACAAGAAAATCTCTCTGTGTCCACATCTAAGAGGAGGGGCGTAGAAGGCAGTTCCCAGCATCTCTGGCAAGCTCCGTCCTGAGGTCCATCTTTGTGGCCTCCGACCAAGGCGAGGTTATTTCCATCGCTTCATCAGTGCTTTTATTATTGTCGTTGGATTTCGCATTTGATTTTCCTATTTTATTTTGTGTTTTAGCATATATTTGAGGTCAGCATATGTCAGAGCTCTTGAGCTCCAGCCATCATGCCTCGTAGTTACATCATGTTCTGATTCCCAGTGACCACCCCAATTCCTTCACCTTTCACTTCTCCAACTTTTGACCACCACTAACCACCAAGATCTCATCTCAACATGGAAACCGAGGTCCTCCAATGCCCTTTCACTTGAGACCTCACCACCACCTTTGTTCCACCTCATAATCCACCAATAAAGACCTACGTTGCTTTGTCTTTCTTCCCTTGCAATTACAACAATTGGAAGAGCACATCTGGGGGTTGTTTGATCTCAAAACGAACTCCCTATGTCATCGACTGGACCATATAGCTCCAAGAGTCGACCAGTGACCCCCAAACATATTTGAAGCTCGAGAAAGAGCGGGACAACAACATGAGTGTAAAGAGAAACTTGACGATACTCCAGGTAATAGGAGGGGTGAGCTTCATCAAATTAAACCTCGCCAAGGGAAAGTTCTTCATTTGTTCTTCCTGGACCCTTGAGCACCATTCAATTAAGAGTCGGCCGCCCAAGAAAGCAGTAACGTCCAATCCAGGAGAAGCTCAATCATGGGGTCCCATCTAGGATCTAATCCTATATGTCGAAGATGAAGCATCATCGTGCAACCAAAATGCGCCACTCGTCCAAGTGAAAGCATCCGTACCATACGATCGTGCGCCTGTTGGGAGTATTTTGCACATTAACCCCCTCCTTTTGTATATTAGTATTTCATATTCAAACTTTTGGTCATATTTGTAATTATTTTGTAAAAATTGCAAAGAGACCCCCAGAATAGCTTGATATTATTTTTAGGTCCCTACCAGCTCAACTCACGTGGTCCCCCTCATGAGTTGGGCATTTTGCATATATACCTTTTCGAGATATTGTAATTAATAATTAATATTAGATCTTTGACTATTAGTTCAGAACTGGGCAATTTGCATATTAGCCCATATCTTTTATTTTAATTGCAAAAATAGCCATACTAGTTCAATCCATTTTTGTGTATGTTTTTCATTTTCTAAAAATATCATTCGTACTCCAATAATTACGAAGAAATATGATAAGGTACACCAATGCATGCTTTTTCATGTTATCTAATTAGTTTTGCATTTCTTGCACATTTGCAATTTACTAAAAATCAAAATAGAATGTTTTATCCCATGTTTTCTTTAGAAAATACAAAAGTAATTATAAAATCATAACTTAAAATAATAAAAAAATAGTATTTTGTTATTATTGTATTTTGTACTCCAAATCAAAAATCCCTAAAACTTGAAAAAGAAGATCACTAAAAAATTAAAAAGGCTTTGAAATCCTAAAAAAATTAACAAAATGTAAAAAAAGTGCAAAAAAATATTTTTTGTTCTATATTATTATACATGTATATCATTACATATTAAAATTGATTTTAAGAAAATTTGAGACCATTTCATATTTTTAAATCTCAAATCAGTTCGACTCTTTTAAAAAGTCATTAATTTTGTATATTTCAGATTTTCAAAATACCTAAAAATTAGCAAAAATCCGTGAAAATCATAAAAATACGAGAAAAGGATAAAAACTCAAAAATATTCTATTATGCACCTTTTAATTATTTTTAGTTAAATTTATAATGTAAATATCCTTAATTATATTATATATCTATATATAAATACATATAGTTTATATGTTTTATTCATTATAAATACTTTATAAATGTTTTATTGACATATATACTTATATAATATATTAAAAAGAAAAATAAATTATAAATAAAAAATTATAAAAAGAAAAAAAATAAAAACCTACAAAAAAAACATTTATTAATTGATTAATTATGTGAACATTATATTATGTGAACATTATACAACTACATGTATATTATTTATCCATTATTTATTTATAAATGATATACCTGCTAGGTCGACTAGGCTCCCTATGTTTAACACCCAAACTACTTGTCCACTATACACATTTTTTTTGTTATAATAAATTTTGATCTGCATAATTCACTTTTATTGCTTTATGTCTTTATTGTGGGTTCATTTTTGAATTACCAAGTGATCTCTTAGAGTGGTTACTTCGACGACTATGTGACTGTTTTATTTAATATGCACGATCCTTCTATTAGGATTATTTGTGGTATTTCTGTCGTTGTGCTTCAAGTCCTCTTCCCAACAAGGTTTTGACCAAACTTAGTTATCCAGAGGTCTTATTGAGCTCCAAACTTTGATTTTATGAAGATAAGTTTAAATGTTAAAGTCAATCGAATTTATTTCATTTTCTTTTCTTTATTTTCTTTTTATGCATTAATTAACATAAGTGTTTTCTATGTACTAGCAAAGGAAAGTATAGGGGTCCCTCCTCCACTCCCTCCTTTGGTGTCCCTCACCTAAGTTCATGGCCAGAACTATTTACAAAAGCTAAAGCAAAGAAGAAGAGAAACTCGACTATTTGCTTTCTCCTTTGTCATCAAACAAAGGGGATGTATCCACATGTTTGCATGAGCTTCTTTCATCTAAGATAAAATCTTCATGCCCGACGGTGGACTGGCGAAGCTTCAATGATGAGGATATTAGTATGCCTCGATCTACTAAATGCTTCAAGACTCCGATGACCTCTCCAAAGGTGCCTAGAAGTGCACCTCGTCCAGATCTTCAAATCTTGTGTTGCGGTTGAGGCATGTAGATAATCCAATAAGCCATGATATGGATGAGATCAAATGCCAATATGGGTCTCTGGACAACCAGAACTAAGGTACGAGATGTATTCAACTCAATTTCTAGTATACATAAAAATAACTCTAAAAATTATGGATATCAGTGCAACATCAAATCCAAGACAAAATCGAAGCAGAAAGATTGGAAACAATGGTACATGGAATGTATATCTGCTAGAAAAGTTAGGTGTATCAAGATCGAGGTAAGGATTGCTAGATTTCATGCGCTGGTACCTAGAATGGATTCAGTAAGATATTGCCATGATTCATGGATCATTCGTCGTGGCCGCGAGCTCTTTTTCTATCTATACTTGAACTGAAGACGACAAAGGTGATGATCTGGGGGAAGTGATGGAGGTGGGAGGTGGTTGTAAGGGGATGAGATTGAGGTGGGATTGAGAAGTTGAAAGAGATATGATTATCCCTCGCTTTCGTTTCTAAATACTGGCTGTGATTCATCACTTTAATTAGCTAAAAAAAGAGCTTCATCCCGGGAATAAAGGATGATTAAGTCGTTAACTTCATAAATTAACTTTTATGCACTCATAAATAATTTGTATAAATTTACATTCACGTTTGCATTTATAACCATCTTCACATTTTCACCTAATTTCATGAATTTCTAATTAATTCATGCTAACTCCAATTGACTTGTTACCAACTCCATTGTTTACATATTACTATCTTTAACCAATAAAAAATTGAAAAAATGCTAACTTATACATATGCTAAATAATTTCAAACCCTAATTTTAGAAAAGATAGATGAAAACACTGACGGGACGTTCGTTTCGGGGTTTACACCCCCACTTTGAGGGGGTTATCCCCCAAAACCCATTTTGTACCCCTCTTGTTGGGACCCCTCTTTCTCCATCAAAAAAATATATATTATACCATCATATTATATAAAAAATTTAAAATACTTAACTTCTACTCACCATTCCAAGCTTCGATACAATCACATCACAACTACCAACTTTTTCAAATTTCAATACAATCACATCACAGTAACTACCCACTTTTTTCAAATTTCAATACAATCACATCACACAAACCCTCTCAACTACATACCCACAAACCAAACACCGAAACACAAAAAAGGTTACCCTCCCCCCAAATAACCCAAGAACGAAACGCACCCCGATATCTTTCTCATATATTGAATAAATGAAATACAAAAGGTATTGAATGACGCTAAACTCTGAATCTAGACACCATGATGACCGGATCGATAAGGATATAGTAGGGGGAGATAAGGGCCAAAATACAATAAAAACTCTCATTTTTACTCCTCAATAGTTCAGTTTTGAGACCAATTTTATTCTTTATTATTTATACATCAAATAACTAAACTTTGTACATGAAATTATAGATAAAAATACATAGAAAATATGAAATTTATTTCACAAAAAATAATGCTTGTTGTGCTTTCTACACTTAGAATAAGAATCCAAAATTCCAATTTCTCAAACATGTATCTCCTCTATATGAACCCAAAATACATCAAAATCACCTTTAATTGTATATAACTTTTATTTAAATATTTAATGAAAGTGGTTTCAATTAATTTGGAGTTAAGATGCAAAAGTTAAGTTTTGGAACCTTATTGTAATTATACCTGGATAAAATATTATACTTTATATTATTCTTTATTTCTATTTTTAAAATTTTGCAAATAATATTCATAACTCATGTACACAATTAAAATAAAATAAAACCATAAAAATAAATTAAAATAAATCTTTATACAAAAATAAATAGATGAAATGTACTTGCAAATACCTATATAATAAGTAGTTATAATTAAGTGTACATATTAGATCAGAAAAATAACATAAAAACATATTTATATGTATTTAATTATATTAACAATATATAAATTATTTTTATGGAATAATAAAATTTAAAATATAAAATAAAAAAAATATACAATTATATATAGGTAAATATACCTATGTTTTTACTCGTAAAAAGTAACCGATCATAATAAACTTAACAAAAAACATAAAAATCATAATAAAATACTAAATAGAAAAACACTTTTTGTATAATAAATTTTATTTAGTTAGTTTGTTTATTATTTTATTTTTAGTTATTTACTATTTTTAGCAGGTTTTGTCTTTTTGCAGCACTACTAGACAATTAGGGAGTCACCCTTCATTGACCCAAAGCCAACTTCTCTAACCAGAGCCCTTGCAATGATAGAACAGCTTCCCCCTCTCTTCTTGATTTTCTCAACCATGATACGTGGCCGGAGGCCTCGTACCTCCTTCACAAAGGAAGTTGATAACTCATCCATGATCCACGCCAACCATATCTTCCTTGCCATCTTGTATTCTTCTGTACACAATCTCCCATCAACACCCCCCCCCCCACAATCATTGTATATATCTTCACCTCTCCACCATTTTTAATTGGTTTCCCTTTCCACCCATTTTTAACTCCTAGGAGCACCTTTATGGAGATGCTGGTCGCGACAAGAAAATATCTTTGTGTACACAGTTAAGAGGAGTGGTGTAGAAGGCAGTTCCCAACATCTCCCGCAAGCTCCGTCCTGAGGTCCATCTCCGTGGCCTCCAACCAAGGCGAGGTTATTTCTATTTCTTCATCGGTGCTTTTATTATTGTCCTTTGATTTTGCAATTCATTTCCTTATTTTATTGTGTGTTTTAGCAAAGATTTGTGGTTAGCATATGTCAGAGCTCTCAAGCTCCAGCCATCATGCCTCACAGTTACATCATGTTCTAATTCCCCGTGTAAACAAAAAACATAAAAATCATAATAAAATACTAAATAGAAAAACACTTTTTGTATTATAAATTTTATTTAGTTAGTTTGTTTATTATTTTATTTTTAGTTATTTACTATTTTTAGCAGGTTTTGTCTTTTTGCAGCACTACTAGACAATTGGGGAGTCACCCTTCATTGACCCAAAGCCAACTTCTCTAACCAGAGCCCTTGCAATGATAGAACAACTTCCCCCTCTCTTCTTGATTTTCTCAACCATGATACGTGGCCGGAGGCCTCGTACCTCCTTCACAAAGGAAGTTGATAACTCATCCATGATCCACGCCAACCATATCTTCCTTGCCATCTTGTATTCTTCGGTACACAATCTCCCATCAACACCCCCCCACAATCATTGTATATATCTTCACCTCTCCACCATTTTTAATTGGTTTCCCTTTCCACCCATTTTTAACTCCTAGGAGCACCTTTTTGGAGATGTTGGTCGCGACAAGAAAATATCTTTGTGTACACAGTTAAGAGGAGTGGTGTAGAAGGCAGTTCCCAACATCTCCCGCAAGCTCCGTCCTGAGGTCCATCTCCGTGGCCTCCGACCAAGGCGAGGTTATTTCTATTTCTTCATCGGTGCTTTTATTATTGTCCTTTGATTTTGCAATTCATTTTCTTATTTTATTGTGTGTTTTAGCAAAGATTTGTGGTTAGCATATGTCAGAGCTCTCAAGCTCCAGCCATCATGCCTCGCAGTTACATCATGTTCTAATTCCCCGTGACCACCCCACTTCCTTAACCTTTCGCTTCTCCATCTTTTGCCCACCACCAACCACCAAGATCTCCTATCAATATGGCAATCGAGGTCCTCCAATGCCCTTTCTCTTGAGACCTCACCACCACCTTCATTCCACCTTAAAATCCACCAATAAAGACCTAAGCTGCTTCGTCTTTCTTCCCTTGCAATTACAACAATTGGAAGAGCGCATCTGAGGGTTGTTTGATCTAAGAACAAACTCCCTATGTTGTCGAGTGGACCATATAGCTCCAATATTCGACCAGTGACCCCCAAACATATTTGAAGCTCGAGAAAGAGAGGGACGACAGCATGAGTGTAAAGAGGCACTCGACGGTACTCCAGGTAAAAGGAGGGGTGAGCTTCATCAGATTCAACCTCGCTAAGGGAAAGTTCTTCGTTTTTTCTTCCTGGACCCTTGAGCACCATTCAATTAAGAGTCGACCGCCCAAGAAAGCAATGACGCCCGATCCTGGAGAAGCTCAATCATGGGGTCCCATCTAGGATCTAATCCTAGACATCGAAGATGAAGCATCATCGTGCAACCGAAATGCGCCACGCGTCCTAGTGAAAGCTTCAGCACCATACGATCATGCGCCTGTTGGGAATATTTTGCACAGTAACCCCTTCCTTTTGTATATTAGTATTTCATATTTAAACTTTTGGTCATTGTTGTAATTATTTTGTACAAATTGCGAAGAAAGCCCTATAATTGCTTGATATTATTTATAGGTCCTTACCAGCTCAACTCTCGTGGTCCCCCTTGTGAGTTGGAAATTTTGCATATATACCTTTACAAGTTATTGTAATTGATGTTTAATATTAAATCTTTGAATATTAGTTCAGAACTAAGTAATTTTGATATTAGCCCATATCTTTTATTTTAATTGCAAAAATACCCATACTAGTTCAATCCATTTTTGTGTATGTTTTTCATTTTTTAAAATACCATACGTGCTCCAATAATTATGAAGAAATATGAAAAGGTGCATGATTACATGCCCTTTCATGCTATATAATTAGTTTTGCATTTCATACACATTTGCAATTTACAAAAAATCAAAATAACATGTTTTATTCCATGTTTTCATTCGAAAATACAAAAATCATTATAAAATCATAATTTATAATTCTAAAAAAATAGTATTTTCTTAGTATTGTATTTTGTTCCTCCAAATCAAAAATTCCTAAAACTTGAAAAAGAAAATCACTAAAAAATTAAAAAGCTCTGAAATGCTTATAAAATTACAAAAATGTACAAAAAATTACAAAAAAATTTTTTTTTGTTCTATATTATTATACATGTATATTATTATATATTAAAATTGATTTTTAGAAATTTCAGGATCATTTCATATTTTTAAATCTCAAATCATCTCGACACTTTTAAAAAGTCATTAATTTTGTGTATTTCAGATTTTCAAAGTACCTAAAAATTAGCAAAAATCCTTGAAAAATCATAAAAATATAAGAAAAGGATAAAAAACTCAAAAATATTTTATTATCCACCTTTTAATTATTTGTAGCTATGTTTATAATGTAAATATCCTTAATTATATTATATACCTGTATATAAATACATATAATTTATATTTATATTTATTATAAATATTTTATAAATGTTTTATTGACATATATACATATATTATATATTAAAAGGAAAAAGAACTTATAAATCAGAAATATATGAAAAGAAAAATAAATAAAAACCCACAAAAATATTTATTAATAGATTAATTGAGTGAACAATATACTACTACACATATATTATCTATTCATTATTTTATTTATAAATGATATACATGCTATGTCGATTAGTCTCCCTATGTTTGACACCCAAACTACTTGTCCACTATACACATTTATTTTTGGGTTATAATAAATTTTGATCTGCATAATTCACTTTTATTACTTTATGTCTTTATTGTGGGTTGATTGTTGAATTACCAAGTGATCCCTTAGAGTGGTTACTTAGACGACTATGTGTCCATTTTATTTGATACGCACGATCCTTCTCTTAGGATTATTTGTGGTATTTCTGTTGTTGTGCTTCAAGTCCGCTTCCCAACAAGGTTTTGACCAAACATAGTTATCCAAAGGTCTGATTGAGCTCCAAACTTTGATTTTATGAAGATAAGTTTAATGTTAAAGTCAATCGAATTTATTTCATTTTCTTTTCTTTATTTTTTTGTGCACTTATTAAAGTAAGTGTTTTCTATGGACTAGTAAAGGCAAGTATAAGGGTCCCTCCTACTCTACTCCTTCCTTTGGTGTCCCTCATCTAAGTTCATGGCCAGAACTATTTGCAAAAGCTAAAGCAACGAAGAAGAGCAACCCGACTATTTGCTTTCTCCTTTGTCATCAATCAAAGGGGATGTATCCACATGTTCGCATGAGCTTCTTTCATCCAAGATAAAATCGCCATGCCCGACGGTGGACTGGAGAAGCTTCAATGATGAGGATATTAGTATGCCTCGATCTACTAAATGCTTCAAGACTCAGATGACCTCATCAAAGGAGCCTAGAAATGCACCTCGTTTAGATATTCAAATCTTGTGTTGAGGTTGGGGTATGTATATGCTCCAATAAGCCATGACATGGATGGGATCAAATGCCAATATGGGTCTCTGGACAACTAGAACTAAGGTACGAGATGTATCCAACTCAATCTCTAGTATACATAAAAATAACTCTTGAAATAATGGATATCACTGCAACATCAAATCCAAGATAAAATGGAAACAGAAAGATTGGAAATAGTTGTACATGGAATGTATCTGTGTTAGAAAAGTTAGGTGTATCATGTTTGAGATGAGGATTGCTAGATTTCATGTGCTTGTACCTAGAATGGATTCAATAAGATATTGCCATGCTTCATGGATCATTCATCGTGGCCGCGAGCTCTTTTTTTATCTGTACTTGAACTGAAGATGACAAAGGTGATGATCTGGGGGAAGCGATGGAGGTGGGAGGTGGTTGTAGGGGGATGAGATTGAGGTGGGATTGAGAAGTTGTAAGAGATAGGGTTATCCCTCGCTTTCATTTCTAATTACCGATGAATCTATGATTCATCATTCTAATTAGCTAAAAATAGAGCTTCATCTCGAGAATAGATGATCATTCAGTTGTTAACTTCGTAAATTAACTTTCATGCACTCATAATTAATTTGCATAAATTAACATTCTTGTTTGCATTGATAATCATCTTTATATTTTCACTTAATTTCATGCATTTCTAATTAACTCTTGCTAACTCCAATTGACATGTAACCAACTCCATTATTTACATTTTACTATCTTTAATCAATAAAAAAATTTAAAAAATGCTAACTTATACATATGCTAAATAATTTCAAACCCTAATGTCAGAAAAGACAGACGAAACACTGAGGGGCGTTCGTTTCGGGGGTTACACCCCACTTTGAGGGGGTTACCCCCAAAACCCATCTGTATACCCTTCTTGTGGGGACCACTCTCTCTCCATCTAAAAAAATATATAGTATAGCATCATATTCTATAAAAATTATAAAATACTCAACTTCTACTCACTATTCCAAACTTCAATACAATGACATCACCACAACTACCCACTTTTTCAAATTTCAATACAATCACATCACAATAACTACTCACTTTTTCAAATTTTATTACAATCACATCACACAAACCCTCTCAACTCCATACCCACCAACCAAACACCAAAACAAAAAAAGGTTATCCTCCCCAAGATAACCCAGGAAACCAAACACACCCTGATATGTTTCTCATATGTTGATCACTTTTGAATTAATGGACGCTAACATACCTACAAATCAAGATCAAATACAAAAGAATCAGAATATATTTGTTGAAGCTGAGTTTTGGGACCTATGTGTGCATTGTGAATTTTTATTGATTTTGACCTATCATTTCATGCGCATATTTCACTCATTTTTATTATTTTCATTTACATTTCTTTAATTCATTCATGGTTTTATAAACTACATAAAAATAAAAATTCAAAAAGCAATAAAAAGGACCATTTCTGACTTGACCTTTCTAACTTGATCCATCTATGCACAATCCATATCCCTATTTTATTTTGACATTAACTCAACCTATAAAAATCCAGAAAACAACATTTTATTTACATTATTTCATAACATGTTTGATTTTTCTTATAGTTATTTATCTTTAGAAAAATAAATAAAATTAAAAAGATAAAAAATGATATTTATATACATAAAATATCACAAAAAAATGACATCTTGCATTCTACATTATATTTGCACATGAGTCCTCCATGAACATTTAAGATCACATTAGATAATAATTTTTTATGTTGGTATTTTTTGCATCTATGTCAATATGCATTTTATTTACATTTATCTATGCATTTCATAGCACTGTTCAACACCTGGTCAATTCGCCACATGACACAGAGCCACTGGACCACCTAGCCCGGGTCAACCCCTCCTCCCCCCATCTAGCTCATGGTTTCTCCCTCCTCATATGCTTAGCACGTGTTCTTCCTACTTCCACTCATCATGTGCCGTGCATATGACTCTTCACTAGTGTCACCCTCTAACATGTGTAAGGCACATACCACCAGCCTCCTCCTCACGTGTCCTGTATGTGAGGTTCGCCTCCCAACTTCTGCCCATCTCAGCCGCTTCGATACAACACCGCCTTCTACAGGCCATCGCCTTCTTCTTTTCCTCCGCCGCATCTCTGACACCCCATCATCCTCTTTAGTCGAGCCTCCCTCAATGATCTTGACCACCAACTCCCCAGCCGTTAACCTCGCCCTCCTCTCCATATCTCCATTCCCGTCAACCAATAAACCTTATCACCTTCAATCCTAATCCCCTCCATAATCTTCAGGCATCACTGTTCTATCCCTTTAAAACGTCAACCCTATTTTGAGGAGACCCATCGTCATTTTCCCTATCCACTCCTTGTCCCATCTCCGATGAACCATAAAATCGTAACCCTTCCTTCGACCTTATTGCAACTCGATAACTTCTCCTTATCCTACCCTTAATACGCTACCTATTTAGCCCCAACGCTGACGACATCTCTTGGTATCTGCTCTTACCAACGAAATTACAGAAAATCCTTTTCCCTACTCTGATGGTGACAACGACTTACGCAGGTAGTCATCCTCAACAATTCCTCCTATCCCTCGCAACGAGATCCGAGGCACCTTCACCTAGTGATGAATATGTGATTCATCACTCTAAAAGTTGAAAATAGACCTTTGTTCCCGAGTAATTAGATGCATATTTCTATTTATATTGCATAATTAGCATTCATGCGTACATTGATAATATATGCATTTTAGCATTCATATTTGCATTAAATAAGAAGCCCAATTCACTTGTAAATATTCACCATATTTCACCTATTTGTATATATTTTCTACCAACTCCAAATCCAATAAAGACAACTCCTTTGTGTATATAGTACTAACATTAATTAAAAAAATATCAAAAAATACTAACTTGCAAAATTGACAATAAAACCTCAATCCAAGTTTGAAGCTAAGAGTCTTAAAATGCACATATATCTGTCATACAGTGTCCGATTAGGTCTACTCAATTTTAACGTAATATACATTCAGAGACCTTCAAAACAAGACCAATTTCATTAAAATCGGAGCTCGTATGCAAAACATGGGTTTTGGGCCACTTTTGTATACTGTACGTATTGACCTTTTTGCCCCTGTATTTTACCATTTCATTTTCTTAATTATTAAAAACCCAAAAAAATTAGATTAAATTGTAAATATTCTTTATTACATTTTCCCCTTTTTTATTTTAATTTTTTTCTTATTTAAAAATGGCAAAAAATTGCAAAAGGAAAAATGTGGTATTTTATACCTATAAGGTACCACCCAAAAATACATTTTTGTACAGATGATTTCATTTGATTTTCGATACCTCACGAAAGTTGTAGATCTTTTTGATACGAGCAACTTTTATGTTGACCACTTTTTGATTTAATCTCTTTTGTTATTTCTTTTTATTTTTCTTTAAATTTAATTTTTGAATTTTCTACGAGTGACATGTGGCAGCTCTTGGAGCCGCCACATAACACCTCATTTTTTATTTTTTTCGGATTTATTATCATTATTATTTTATTACTATTTTAATTATTTTTAGTAGCCTACTGTATTATTTTATTAATTATGTATTTTATTCCCCTTTTACCTCTTCTTCTTTACTTGTCTTCCACTCCAAGCACCATCTTTTCCACTCTCTCCACGACTCCATTCTCCCCACTTATTCTCCAACTTCCCTCTCCTTTTTCTTTATATTCTCATCTACTCCACCATTGTTCATCATCCGTCATTTTCGAGAGAAGTGAGGTCGAGCCCCTTTAACCTTCAGGTGGCAGCTGTAGGAGACGAGTTGAGAAACGACAACCTCAAGGCGAGATCCGGTGGTCCGCACCACCGTCACGAGTTTCACGACGCTCGTTGAGCTTCGAAGCACAAGCCGTCTCCTTGAATTGATAATTGGAGTGCAGCATTGTGCCTCCAAAATCGACGATTTTCACAGGTAAGTACTCTATCTTCATCTTGTCATTTTATTTTATCTAACAAAATTTTTTGTTCATCACTCAAATATTAATTTCAATTCATTCACATTGTCTTTTCTGTTTACATTAAAAAAATACAACAAAAAAATAAAAAAATAATTAAAAAAAGAAGAGAACAAGAGGAAGCAGCCGTAGCCGCCCCCTTACCTCCACGTGACAGCCCACCAGGTCACGACCGCCCCTCGCCCGATGCCGCGTGCTGCGCTGCCCCGCCTGGCCATGTGCTCTGCACCACCCTCCGCGCGGCCAGCCTCCAGGCCGCCATCGACGCACCCCCCGACATGGTCCACGTGCCACCGCCCTCATACGCGGTGCGGTTCCCAGCCCGCGGTGGCGGTTGCCTGGACCACCTTCAGTCCCTCGCCCGACGTCGCCACCGCCATCGACGCCGCCACCGCCATCGACGCCGCTGCACCACTCTGGAGCCACCCGACCTTCAACCCCCGCATGCCTCTAGACCAACCGCGCGACGCGTGGCCGCGTACTCCTCTCTGCCATTGGCCGCAGCGCCGCACGCCGCCGCCCATCAGGTCGTGTCGTGCTCCTCCGCCTGGCCGCCGCCCCGCTGGTCGCGCTCCTCCCTCGCTGCACCCTCCTCTCGCTCGCACTCAACAGCACCACGCCGCCCCTCGTGGCCTCCGCCCGTCCTCGTTCGAGCGCCGCCCAGCCCCCTGGGCTCCCACGCAGCACCCACGTTGGCCACACGCCACCCGCGCACGACCTGCCACCTCCAGCACCGCGGCCCGCCGCCTCCTCGTGTCACGCACGCGGCCCTGACACAAGCCCTCGACGCCGTGCCTCCGCCCCAGAGAGCCCGTACGCGTCGTGCGCCTCCCGCCGACCTCGCCGTGCCGCCGCACGCCACCGCCCTCTAAGGACCAGTCGCCCCCTCGACTCCCCCTTGCGTACCCTAACTTGGGTTCCAAGTCAGGAACCCAACAAAGGTCTTTTCATTTTATTTCATTTCGTTTGTGAAAATTGCACTTTCAGTCCATTTTGTTTGTTCCAAAAGTGCCCTTAAGGCACATTTCAGCTTAACATTTTCATTTTCAATATTGCGAAGACACCCCTGCCTTTGAGCATTGATTTGGATATTAGAATAACATCATTTATTTTAATGAAAAATAGCATGTTGTAGAGCAACTTATTCTTTATGTCGTGGCTATTTATTTACATTTTTTGTGAGCAAATAGATTATTTATTAAAAATCAGAGATTGAAAATCACAGATATGTTTCCCATTTAAGCTTTGAAATTCACATAGCCATATTTATTGGTCTAAAAATTGTGAAAAAATTGTAGATGATGATTCCGATTGTGCTTTAATTACTGTCCAAGTTTCATCAAAATTGGAGTTGTCCTTTGCATAAAATAAATTGTAGGGTGATGTCTGTAATTGATTTGTAATTAAATCCACACATAATGTTTTTGAGAAATTTCAATTCTACTGTATTTCCTATTGAAATATCTATCTGGCATAATTTATTCTCTCGATAATTTAACTTCGTGGATTTATTAGGAATTAAAGTCTTACAATCGCTCTGTTTTCAGTAAAAAAAGTCTTTAAAAATCATAAAATGTCGGAAAATTCTAAAAAAATTAGCCTAGCTTAGTTTTATTGTGTTTATCTCCCAATAATTTTTTTCATAATATTTGTTGCATGAAAAATTGCATATAAACCCCAAAAAAGTTTGTATTTTTCATTTGTGCATCTTAAATCTAAAAATTCCAAAAAAATACATTTGCATTCATCATTGTATTAGGTTTACAGAAAAAATATCGCTTGGATGATTTGAATTTATTTACATTAAAATTAAATTTGGTTAAGTCGGTTATTTTCTTATTAACTTAATCCAAATCATATTTTGCATTTTGAATTTATATTGCATAAAAATATACCAAAAAATTACCACCTAGAAAACTGCTATCTAATCCCTCCAACTTTCTCCCGAGTTATTCATTTGCCTCCTTGAGTCGACCCTGGGGGTTGCCCATGCTAAACAAACATAAAACCGCATATTAATTTCATTTGATGATTCATCGATTTGTGCGGTTATTTTTTATCGATCCATATTTATCCGACTGCAATGAAGTCGTGAATTCGACACTATTAACATGGTAGATTCCACGATTTATCAAATGGCACCGTTGCCGGGGAGGCAAACGGCTTAGGGTCACTTTAGAAAGTTAGATTTATGTTTTCCATTCGCTTAGGTAGTCTGACCCCCGAGCCATCTTGTAATTATCCATTTTTTATTTAATTGTTTTTCTGACCATTTCTGTATATATCTCTTTCTGACATAATTTTTATCTTTTTGTGCGAGGGCCCGGTGGACTTGGAGCGGCTTTCTTGAAGTCGACGCATATCTAAGTGCATCGGAGTCCAACGATTTGTGTATCAAGTTGGTTGTTGAGACGCCAAAAGGATTTTTGTTAACTTCTAAAAAAAAGAAAAAAAAGAAAGTGTATGCATTTACACTGGTTCTCGTTTGGGATCTCGTGCGTGTAAGTCATAATAAAACATGTCCCTGTGTGCTGTGTGGTTGCTTTACGTAGAATAGGACCTACACTTGCGGCTCTTAGAGCTTCGTAGGACTGTTTGTGCTCATAAAATTTAGGATGACACTTCACACATAAAAGACGTACTTAGACCGTGGGACTTAGCCAAACATAATATGTTCTTCGCTCAAAAATAGAACTACCTGTTTAGGAGCGACTTTTCATCGATTGCATCCATTTAGTGTAAAAATTAAAATTCAGTACTGCATCCCGCATTGTAGAGAGATGGAGGCACTGTAAGTCTTCTTACTCAAGCATTCATAATCATTTTCTCGATAGCATCAGCTTTTTCTGATTCTCTCTCTCTATATTCTAACCTAAGATAAAGGAATTGGGACTGGATGATAGACGTGATTGCTTGTGTGGATTAATATCAGTGATAACTAATCTCTAAAATCGACACTGCTAATTGAATTTGACCAAAACATTGACTAAAAATAACCCTTGTTTGCGAGAGAGTAACCCCGACCTTGTTTTCAAGATAAGTGAGGGTACTTGAGTGTGTGTGAACACCTTAAGGCAGAACCCAAATCCCTGCCTTCCATATCACGTACCAACTGATCCTTGCAAATATCGTGAGTTGAATATTTTTAGGTTCACTGACTAGTACCAAGTAACCTCCGCCTATTCACAGGTAGTCAGGGGTAAACCAGCGGTACTTCGTGACAAGTTGTTAGTAACCCCCTAGGGTGAAGTTCCAGCATTGTCAGCCTCCGCCGGCTTGCAGGTAGATAGGGGCAGGTCTTTGAATCCATCAACTTGGGATAGGAGTGTAGAAAGGAAGGGAGTTGGTATCTAAGGCGACAGGTTAAACAGGGGAGATGAATCCAGCATCTTAGCCGACTCGCCTATAGGCTGCGTAACCTTTGCTACTTGTCTGAAAATTCACACTTAAAATCAACCAGGCTAATCGGACTCGAGTTCGGGTCCTTCACCGTATTGAGTGTGAACTCAGGGTTTGCTCCTGCGTTTGTCTTAGTGTCTGTCCGTGTGTGTTATCCTGCGTAATTGCGCATTTTCTACCTCGTTCTGCTTACATCATTTCCTCTATAACACGTGGGGATATTGGTCCTCATACCATGTGACCTCTGGTCCCTCCTCCTCGACCATATATCGTTCATCTTCTTCTTCTCCTTCTTCCATACATCCTCCGCCATCCACGAGAGATCCTTACCCGTGGTCGGTTCTACCTCAAACCGATGATGAAGTCAGAACTTTGACTGACTTCTCCACTTCTTCGCATTTCTCATCTACTCCATATTCTAACACTCCGGATCGACTTCCACCTTGGGCTGATTGTCCTTACTCTCAAGAGCTTGTAGGAATCGAAGAATCGAATGAACAGCAAGCCACTGTTGAGGCAGATGATTGGCAAAATTATATGCCACCACATCCTTCATTCTCACCTCAAGTAGGGACCATACAACAATTTACATATACACATCCCGACTTGACCTTAGATCATAACTTGATTGATCGAACAACCCGAATGGAGAGGCATGCACATCATGATTTCCCAAACTTGATTGACTTTAGTGATTAAGCTTCCATTAACCAACCTTCATGTCACGTATTCAGAGAGCCAATACATTCACAGGAGTGGACTCATGAACTAGACTTACTAGTCCCCCGTTCATTGACTCCATCATATGAGGTTCCGACCAATATCTGCCATTCTGATGGTCCGTACTCGACCCAGGATTACATGCCAGAGTGTAGGTATGTTGAGTATGAGACCCCAATATCTCAGCAGTATCCTCCAATTGATCAGAACTCTCCCATGATTTGTAATGAGAATTTGTGGAGGATGACATCTCTAGACTTATTAAGAAAAATGAATCATTTGGTAACGAGTTGACCGTTGTCACGAAAATATTGCACTCAATTTCTGCCAGCCTGGGTATCAAAGTGGAGAAGTAAGTAAGTAGATCTGATGTTGAAAATCAAGCGAGCATTAGGAAACCTACACCGTATGTACAACTGGAGTCCATTCTTTCTCCCTCTTCTACTATCCATTTACCCTCCAATCCAGAGTCTGATCATTCATCCACCAAAAACACCAAAAAATTGAAAAATCAGAAAAATCCCTAAAAATTAAAAATGAAAAATACTTAGAAAAATTGGATCATACCCAAAGGGAAGCACTTGATGAAGAATTGATTTTAAACTTCCGTAATAAAGTCCATAGATCACTTCCCCGACCTCAAGAGATTTGTAAAGAGTAAATTGATGCCAAAGAGGTCGGGTACTAAGAGAACAAGGACTGAGAGACACATAGTGTCTATGGCCACCTCCTTGGTGATGGGGAGAAAGACCAAGAGTTGCAGAGTGAAGCGGTTGCCTAGGGTTGAATGTGAAATCAAAGACACTATCTTTACCCATTCAAGAATCGATGATAACTCTCCGATAAATATCCTTCCGACCTCTGTGTTTGACAAGCTCAAACTCAGGCCAATCAGAAAGTCGAGAGAGATTGTTCAGCTGGCTGATCGATCCATCAAACGGTCTAGAGGAAATATTTCAGTCATCATTACTTTCCAAGGTGATCTACTCCAGGTGGACTTCACGATCATTGACATCGAGCACCGAGGAGAGTTTACCCGGTCTTCAATTATTCTCTGGAAGCCGTTCTTAGCCTTGGCTAAGGCAACTATAGATTGCAAAGCTCGGGAGATCGATTTTTCAGCATTGGGAGCGTTTCGACCTAACCCACTCTTTGATACACTTTACTTGAAGGTGACCCGCAGTGATAATCGTGAACATCGAGAGGTAGATGAGTCCCACCTCTCTGCTACACCTGAGAGACCGACCGCCCGGATGATCGCTGGTTCTCAGACTCCCCGCACCTTCAATTCATCAACTGCTTGCACCACCACCGTGACAGCTTCTACGGAGGACTCACGACCAGAAGCTATCATTAAGTAGGACATGACCTTTGATTGCCTTGACAATTTTGATTATCATACAC
Source organism: Ottelia alismoides (assembly GCA_037367405.1). Taxonomy (NCBI): domain Eukaryota; kingdom Viridiplantae; phylum Streptophyta; class Magnoliopsida; order Alismatales; family Hydrocharitaceae; genus Ottelia; species Ottelia alismoides. Next base: position 402,659 of record JAZKJV010006123.1, read on the forward strand.
AAGAGCCCAATAATGCCAATCCAACTGAGACCACTAGCACCTCCCAGAGACATGTGCTGACCCTTCAGGAATATTACAATCTATATGGTGACTTGTCTGATGTGGAACCCCATGATCAGCACCACACCACATTCCGGACCTCCGAAGGAAACAACCCGGACTAAATTGACTCCACATAAGAACACTGTTGCTCCCTCTTCTAGTCGGCTATCTAGTGAGAGGAAGTCGAGAATTGATTCCTCGAGATGTTCCCACGAACCTCTCAAGATGCATCGCTCTCATCTCCCTCTCATTGATTCAGGTTCTAGAAAACCAACTAAGAAAGGTTCCTTCAACACACCGGAGAAGGAATTTTCTGAGGAGTCCTCATCTGGTACGGATAAGGTGATTTATATGAGTAAGCTCAGTTCAGCTGTTCTCAAGCCTTATCTGAGCAAGCAGTCGTGTGTTGACCCTTGTTGGACGATCCCTACACCTCACTATTATTCATCTAAGGACGATTCCGATAGCGACACATATGTATATTATCCACCTCCTCGTGTCCTCCAAAAGGTTCTCACAAACCTTCTTAATCCTTGTATATTCTCGCTCTTTTCTTGTATATACTTTCTCTTCCTCCCTCCCTCTCTCCCCAGTGCTTCGAATCACTCGCCCCGGCTCCTAAAGTTTCATTTTATGGCTATACTTAGGATAACCAGATCCTAAGTGTAGGGGGAGAGTGGCCCGCATTTAGTCACTGTACATCCTCCATATTACATCAGTCCTCATACTCACTCCTGTCATATACTTAGGTTGACCAGAGCCTAAGTATAGGGGGGACCGATGCCCGCCTTGTATATACTCATCCAATTCCCCTCTTGCCCTCGTTCGCCCCATTTTTTATCTTCCTCTACACTTGAGCTTCCAGAGCCTAAGTATAGGGGGGCGGAGCGACTTCTATACTTTTTGCAATTTTATCTCTCCTACGATTAGCACGAGCTATGTCTTTTCATCGCTTTTCGTGCTCTGAGGACATAGCACATGCTAAGTATAGGGGGACGTGTATATATTACATATATACTTTACCCATAGCTCGTACTTTTACGTATTTCCGTGTATTTTGTATATATTATGCAATAATTACAGGATGGGTAAAAATTGAAAAAAAATTGTAAAAACATATTTTGAATTTTTTTTTGTAAAATATGATGTATACCAAAAAAAACCCTGTATACTATGTACATTATGTACAAATTATATAACCTAAAAATTATTTTATACCAGAAAATAAAACAAAAATATTTAAAATAAAGGCTTCTTATTTACTCTTGCATATCATCCTTGTAACTCAAAAAAAACTCTTGCATTCATCTACTTAGCAAGTCATCTGCACCTCTCATCTGCATATCTTGCATATGCAAGGTGAAAAGCTATTGGGTTCTGAACCAAGTTATGAGTAGATGTTGAGGATGGACTTGATTCGACCTTAATCCACCAAATTTCAGAGGAACCTTATAGGAGATGGAGTTAAGATTTCTTAGGTCAAGTGATTAAATTCTTTGAGTCTGCAAGTCAATGTTCACATGTCATCTTAATTAGTCTAAGTAGAATATCTCGTGCACACGCATGATTCTTTTAGACGGTAACTAACTTGGACAAGCACCATGCACGTAGCTCTTCATTGATGAGATGGTGAGGAGGTAGAATCCTTTAGCTTGGAGTAGCATATGGGTGGAAACATCCGTCCTCCTCTAGGGAGGGTAGTGCATCTCAACCTAGTATGGTGGTGTTGACGTATGAGGACGAGATGCTGTGGGTTGCAATAATGCTTCAAAAGAGGGATAGTCTACTGGTTCAAGAGGAAAAACTCTTGATGTACATGCTACACCTTGTATATAGTTCCAAAACAGAAGAAAAAAAGAAAAATGCAATAACTCCAAAAAAGTAGGTACGCCAGATAGAAAATAAAATACCTGTCGGAGTATGTATATTAGCGAGAATTCTGCAGCTGGATGACTTGGCTACACTGGTTAGGCATCTCGGGATAGGTAGCTACACTGGCTACTGTCCATTCTTTCTCCACCCCCTCCTCTTGAGTTGGTCGCACTTGAACTTAGAAGGGAATACCCCGCTCCTCGAGGAAAGAGTTATTGGACCGGGTAATTAGAGTTACTTTGTTAGAGGAGGCTGCTTCTTAGCCATTTCTGATGTGGATAGCTATTTTACACTTTCACAGTACACGTAATAATCATTGTCATCAGAAATTTGCGTATGAGGATTTGTTCTGACTTGACTGTTGAGGCGTCTTGAATAGAAGACTTGTGGAACTTGAAGTCTGTTAGGTCTTAAGTTCATATCCCAATAAGGTTCCGCCACACAATTAATCCGAAGGTTGAGTCGAGCTCCATTTTCACCTTTTGTTCATGACCTTGGTATGGAATCCAATCTCATTTCACTCTTGCATTTCATTTTAGTTGCTCGAGGACGGTCAAGGTTTAGGTATAGGGGGTTGATGAATCTGTGATTCATCACTCTAAAAGTCAAAAATAGAGCTTTGTTCCCGAATAATTAGATGCATATTTCTACTTATATTGCATAATTAGCATTCATGCGTACATTGATAATATCTGCATTTTAGCATTCATATTTGCATTAAATAAGAAGCCCAATTCACTTGTAAATATTTACCATATTTCACCTATTTTATATATTTTTTACCAATTCCAAATCCAATAAAGTCAACTCCATAGTGTATATATTACTAACACTAATTAAAGAAAAATATCAAAAAAATACTAATTTGCAAAATTGACCAATAAAACCTTAATCCAAGTTTGAAGCAAGAAGCCTTAAAATGCACATATCTCTCTCATACAGTGTCTGATTTAGGTCTACTCACTTCTAAAGTAATATACATTTAGAGGCCTTCAAAACAAGACCAATTTCATTAAAATCGGAGCTCGTATGCAAAACTTGGGTTTTGGGCCCCTTTTGTATATTGTACATATTCACCTTTTTGCCCCTGTATTTTACCACTTCATTTTCTTAATTATTAAAAATAAAAAAATTAGATTAAATTATAAATATTCTTTTTCACATTTTCTCTATATTTATTCTCATTTTCTCTTATTTAAAAATGACAAAAACATTGCAAAAGGAAAAATGTGGTATTTTATACCTATAAGGTACCACCCAAATACATTTTTATACAGATGATTTCATTTTATTTTTTCTACTTCATGAAAGTTGTAGATCTCATCGAGATGAGAAACTTTCATGTTGACCACTTTTTGATTTAATCCCTTTTGTTATTTATTTTTTATTTTTCTTTATATTTAATTTTTGAATTTTCTAGGAGTGACATGTGGCAACTCCTTGAGCCGCCACATGACACCCCATTTTTTATTATTTTCGGATTTATTATTATTATTATTTTATTATTACTATTTTAATTATTTTTAGTATCCTACTATATTATTTTATTAATTATGTATTTTATTCCCCTTTTACCTCTTCTTCTTTACTTGTCTTCCACTCCAAGCAACCATCTTTTCCACTCTCTCCACCACTCCATTCTCCCCACTTCTTCTCCAACTTCCCTCTCCTCTTTTTTTATATTCTCATCTCCTCCTCCATTGTTCGTCATCCGCTATTTTCCATAGAAGTGAGGTCGAGCCCCTTTAACCTCCAGGTGACAGCTGTAGGAGACGAGTTGAGCAACGACAACCTCAAGTTTAGATCCGGTGGTCCGCACCACCGTCACGAGTTTCACGATACTCGTTGAATTCAGAGCACACGCCGTCTCCTTGAAGCAATAATCGGAGTGCAGCATTGTGACTCCAAAATCGGCGATTTTCCTAGGTAAGTACTCTATCTTCATCTTGTCATTTTATTTTATCTAATAAAATTTTTTGTTCATCACTCAAACATCCACAATCACCACCAGTTCATTTCAATTCATTCACATTGTATTTCCTGTTTACATTAAAAAAACAACAAAAAAATAAAAAAAATTAATTAAAAAAAAGAAGAGAACATGAGGAAGCAGTTGTAGCCGCCCCCTGCCTCCACGCGACAGCCCACCAAGCTGCGGCCGCCCCTCTCCCAACATCTCTCTCCGCCACCCCGCCTGGCCGCGTGCTCCATGCCGCCCTGCCTAGCTACGTGCTCCACGTCGCCCTCCGCGCGGCCAGCCTCCAGGATGCCATCGACGCGCCCCCCGACCTGCTCCACACACCACCGCCCTTACGCGCGACACGGTTCCCAGCCCGCGGTGGCGGTTGCCAGGACAACCTTCAGCCCCTCGCCCGACGCCATCGACGCCATCGATGTCGCTGTACCGCCCTCGAACCACCCGACCATGTCCTCCTCTTCGCCATCGGCTGCAGAGCCGCACGCCGCCGCCCATCAGGCCGCATCGTGCTCCTCCGCCTGGCTGCACTCCTCCCTCGCTGCGCCCTCCTCTCGCTCACACTCAGCAGCACCACGCCGCCCCTCGCAGCCTCCGCCCATCCTTTTTCAAGCACCGCGCAACCCCTTAGGCTCCCACGTAGCACCCACCCCTTAGGCCTCCATGCACCACCTCCTCCTGTCGCGCACGCGGCCCTGACACAAGCCCTCGCCGTGCCTCCGCCCCAGCGAGCCCACATGCTTTGTGCGCCTCCCGTCGACCTCGCTACGCCGTCGCGAGCCGCCGCCCTCTAAGGACTAGCCGCCCCCTCGAATCCCCCTTACGTGCCAAGAACCCAATGAAGGTCATTTCATTTTATTTCATTTCTTTTCTGAAAATTGCACTTTCAATCCATTTTGTTTATTCATTTCCAAATGTGCCCTTAGGCACATTTCTGCCAAACATTTTCATATTCAATATTGCAAAGACACCCCTGGCTTTGAGCATTAATTTGGATCTTACAATAGCATCATTTATTTTAATGAAAAATAACATTTTGTAGAGCAACTAATTCTTTATCTCGTGGCTATTTATTTACATTTTTTGTGAGCGTCAGATTATTTATTAAAAATCAGAGATTGAAAATCACAGATATTTTTCCCATTTAAGCTCTGAAATTTGCATAACAATATTTATTGCTCTAAAAATTGTGAAAAAATTTAGATGATGCTTCTCATTGTGCTTTAATTATTATCCAAGTTTCATCAAAATTGGAGATGTCATTTACATAAAATAAATGTAAGGAGATTTCTGTAATTGATTTTTAATTAAATCCACAAATAATATTTTCGAGAAATTTCAATTCTCTTGTATTGCTTATTGAAATATCTATTTGAGATAATTTATTCTCTCGATAATTTGACTTTATGGATTTATTTGGAATTAAAGACTTACAATCGCTCTGTTTTCAGTAAAAAAATTCATAAAAAACCATAAAGTGTCGGGAAGTTCTAAAAAAGTAACCTAGCTTAATTTCATCATGATTATCTCCCAGTAAATTTTTCATAATTTTGCATATCATTTGCATGAAAAAATGCATAATAACCCCAAAATAGTTTGTATTTTTCATTTATACATCTTAAATCCAAAAATTCCAAAAAAATCTTTTGCATTCATCATTGGATTAGGTTTACAGGAAAAATATCACTTTGTTGATTTGAATTAATTTTACACTAAAATTAAATTTGGCAAAGTCGGTTATTTTCTTATTAAATTAATCCAATTCATATTTTGCATTTGGCATTTATATTGCATAAAAATATACCAAAAAAATATCACTTAGAAAACCGCCATCTAATCCCTCTAACTTGGTCCCGAGTTGTTCCTTTGCTTCCTTGAGTCGACCCTGGGGCTTACCCTAGCTAAACAAACATAAAACCGCATATTAATTTCATTCGATGATTTGTGGATTTGTGAGGTTATTTTTTATCAATCCAGATTTATCCGACTGCAACGAAGTCGTGAATTCGACATTATTAACAGGGTAGATTTCGGAATTTATCACCTTGTTGCAGCTAGCTCCAACCACTGCTCTGATCTGTCTCCATTTTCATCAAGCCACGTCCCAACATCATTATAAGCCTCCCCCATCTCCTCTCTACATAGAATTACCACTTCCCATCGTCACTCTATAATCATCGACATAAGCTTTGGTGGAGCATACCTCAGCATAACATTCGTTCACCATTCTCCACGAAGCCTAAACATGCAACACCTCACCTCAATCTAGCCATTCATTGCACTCCATCGATGTCCCTCGATCGTATATCGGCCAATATAAAGGAGCAGGACCACAGGAGAAAACTCGCCTTCGCCCGAGCGCCGGGAACTCCGTACACGAGCTTCAAATCAAGTAGAGAGCCTCCACCAACAATGACCTCGCTCTATATGAACAATCAACTCTTAGATCAAGAACATAATGATCTAGGCCGTCCAAATTCACCCAAATCTAGGTTGTTCGATCATCTTTCATCAGACGGGCCCTGAAATATCAAAGAATTAGAACAGTGCCTCGACCTTTGGAGTCGAACCACTACCAGCCACCTAGCCGCTACAAACCACATGGAGGATGGGTAAGCCCTAGCGGTAAGATTGGAATGAAGCACTGCCCGAGCATGCGGCTCCCACATGCGTGGCATGTTTCTTGGGGTGAATTACATTGATACCCTCCGTTGTCTCCAGAATTACTGATAGGCCTTGACCACATGCGTAACACGTGTGACGCTGTGTAATTTATGCAAATTAGAAACCACATATGTGACTCTACCTCGGACAAATTACATAATGAACTTGTCGGCATCAACAAATTTTATAAAGTCCCTTTCCAAGGGTATAACTTCGAGTATTTATTTTTTATTACTATTTAGTCCTTGAAACATCAATTATTCGTATCTTGAACTATATTTATCATATTTTGACATTCTTGGTGTTGATTTGATCTTGACTTAGTGTCTATCGTAGTAAACATTGAGAATCTAATTTTTAGATAGTATTTGGCATTAATTATTTAACTGAGGATCTATTTTTTTCATTTTCAGAATCTTCATTCTCATTCATTTATTATATTGCTCATTTATTTGTGTACTAATTTAGGGACATTTGGCGGGGAGATTTGTTTGATATTGATTGATAAATTATTGTTGAGATAAAATAAGGGGGAGGCCTTTTTGGATCAATGGACTTGGCTTGCCGCTCTACATTCACCATTTTGCATCATTTCATATATCAACTAAAAGCCACTAAAAAATTGCATTTATTTATTTATTATCTTATAAATCATAGCATTATTTTTATTTACATAAAAATTATTTTGAAACATATTTCCTTATTTAAGCCATTACATCTATTTAATTAAAAATCCATGAAAAGCTGAAAAAGATAAAAACACTAAAAATATTCATGCTCTTTTCTCTGAAAACAGTTTACTAAAATTGATAGATTTGACCTAGGTTGTTCCTTTGCCTCCTTGAGTTAACCCTGCAACTTTCCCAGGTTAAATAAACATAGAATTGCACCGCTTAATTGATTCATTAATTTGTGTGGTTTATTTTCTAGATTGATCCCAATTGACGGACTACAACACATATACAACAATTAATTTGCAACAATTAACTTGGGAAATTACTGATGAATCTTCATTTCATCACCATTATTCTATCATTTTGTCCTTTAAAACCATAGCTAATGCATGTAAAGACCATTAATCTGTACACATCCTTGGTTGTATAAATATTGTATAAAATATTGTTTTTAATGACAAAATTATAGAAAAAAAATGAAAAAGAATAAAATCCAAGGTATTTTACGACCCTAAACCTCGCGACCTAGGCATCATGATGACTAGGTTGACAAGGAATAAAGTTGGAGGGGGATAAGGGTCAAAAATCACATAAAAAGAACTTTCTTTTATTCAATTCATTTTTGGGACCAAGTTTATTTTCCACTTTTTTCCTCGAATAAAGAAACTTTGTAGACGAAGTTGTAGATAATAATATATAGAAAAAAATTGAATATATAAAAATAATACATAGTGTACAAGTAATACACTAAAAAAGATTCCAAAACTCCCAACATCCTAGACTCGTATCTCTCAAATAAAAACTCAAAATATATCAAAATCATCTTTAATTGTATATAACTTTTAATAAGCTATTTAATGATTATGGTTTCAATTTTTTTGGAGTTAAGTATGAAAATTAGGTTTTGGACCGCTATTGTATAATATACCTGAATAAAATATTCATTTTATTTATTATTTATAATTGTTATAATTTCATATTTTTATAATGTTGTAAATATTATTTATATCATGAGTACATATCAAACCATAAAAAAACCATTAATAGAACAATAAATTAAATATGTATATAAAATAGTCAAATGAGATACTAATACTCAAACCTATATATTAAATATACCTATTTATTTAATTATAAATAATATATCAAAAAAGTAGAATTTATATTAATATTATAAATTTATAAAATGAAAAAAATAAAATAATAAAAAATACAAAATAAAATTAAAAGAATCAAAAAATAGGTAAATATACCTATAAATTAAACCCCAAAAATAAACTTGTAATTAGTAAAATCTAAAAAGAAAACTAAAATCACATTAAAATACTATAAAAAATAATAAGAACATTCATTTCATAACTTTATTTGAATTAAATAATTTACTATTTATTTTATAATTTCTAAATATTTTTGCGTAGGCATTTCCTAGTTGGTCCATGTGGACCAACCAGGTGGCTGTGCTAGTTGACCGTGGTCAACTACTTGACCTCCCCTGCCACTTTGGCAACCCTATGTTCAACCTGTTGTTCATAGATTTTCGTGGCTCGACCCTTTCACCCTTTCACCTTGATTCCTTAATGACTTTTTCTCCACGATCTCTAGACTTACATGTCAAACCATCTCCTCGATCCATTGATCACTTCATCTCTCCAGACAGTCTGATCCTTGGAGCCACTCCACCACCTGTATATAATATTACCTCCATTCAAATTTTGATTTTGATCCTTCTTCCTCCACTAAACCCTAATTCTAAGTGTCGACTCTTATTCATGGTGATGACAAGAACATATGGGACCCCATTGGGTGTTGCTCAGCATCGAATCGAGGCAGGTCTGAAGCCTTGTTGTCGTCTCCGTCGGAACATTGTCTTTGGGCCGTGTTTGGTCGGTGAGCTCCTCTTTACTTAGTTATTTTTATACCTTAGCCTAGAAGTAACCAAGGTTAGATTTTGATTGCATTTTATTCCATCATTGCTAGACCACGTTTCGACCTACGACCATCTCCTCCATTTTCCCTTTTGCTTCTCGTCGCTCTACGACCCCTCAGCCAACCAGATCTTTCATAGATCTGGGTCGCACGACCTCCACTCCGCCGCATCATCGAAGGACGCTATCTTGCATCATCTATCGCCCATTCGACCCCAAGGAGATCCCCAAAGCTCCCCTTTTTTGTAATGACTACTCCCCTGCAGGATACAGAGAGAAAAGGCGTCAGTGCAAGGAATTTTGAAGGACTCGAAGGCACATGGAGATCCCATTCTCCCACATGCTCATCCTACTTCATTAGAGCTCCCGTGTACCTACTAAAGATACCTGTAGATAGAGGAGCGCCCCTTCTCTCTTTTGCAACCCTCGGGGCGAATAAAGACCATCGGAGTCAAGCCAAACCGTCGATCAAAGCCTGCCTCCTGCTCTATTCTTCCATGTTCTTATTGGGAGATCCAGTGCTATCGGATCGAACCTCGCCCCAGAACCTCAGAAAATGTTGGATGTAAAGCACGTGAGCCATGGATCTCCTTGGTGGGATCTACTCTGATCCATCCATCACGAAGCGTCATTGCCTCCTCTTGTGTTGACACGTGGATAAGTGAAGACTAGGAGTCGTTAGATCGTGTGCTTAAGTTGGGTATTTTGTACTCTTGACCAGCTTAGGTTTTTACTAATATTCAGTGTATAGACTTTCATTTTTCATTTAGATACTTTTGTAAAATTAGCAAAATAGCCCTCGTACTTCTTATATTTGTGTTCCAGTCCATGCCAGCTCACCTCACGTGTGGTCCTATGTCAGGTCGATGCCCTTGGATTTGTTGTATTTAATTTAGTCCTAGAAAGTAATTATTCCTATTATTTTTTGTGAAAATTACAACAAGGCGCTGCTTTTTATTAGATTGCATATATGCCCCTACTAGTACATGTATTTTTATATGTTTGTTGTATTTATTTAATATAGCTATTGTGCTCCAAAAATCATCAAAAAATAGGTCTAGACCCCTCATTACGCATACTTACACATCATATTTTTCTTTTTGCAATTTAGGGCTTTTATCTATTTTCTAAAAATTAATTAGAGCACAATTATTCCATGATTAGCTTATAAAATACCCAAAAATATAAAACATTTTGAAAAATTCCAATAAAAAAAATTAGTGTTTGCCTATTTATTTTCTAAGAGACTAAACCCCAAAAAGAGAAAAAGAGAATTCATAAAAAATCAGAAGGCTCCAAATTCCATATTAAAAAGATTAGAAATCTCTAAAAACACAAAACATATTTTTTGTTTTGTAATTTTATATATTTTTATGTACCCATTAAAATTTATTTAAATAATTTCTGATATATTTTAATATTTTTAATCTTCATTTCAATTTCTAGTATTTAGTAAATCCCTATTTTGAGGCATTTTTTACTTTAAAAATATATAAAAGTTATCAAAATTTATTAAAAATCACAAAAACATCAGAAAAACATTTAAAACCCTAAAAGATTTTATTTCTTGTATTTTTGTATTTTTATCAGTTTTTATGATGTATTCTCTATTATTGTTTATATAGTCTAATATATCCTAGATTCTATCTAATTTTATAGAAAAAGAAATTACAAATTTAAAAATATAAAAAGAAAATATATAAAACTCGAAAAAAAAATTAAAAAAATATAAGTATAAAAAATAAAAAAATAAAATAAGTTATTAGAAAAAGTAAAAACCTACAAAAACAAAATCATACTTTAGATTAGTGATTGAAAAGATAAATTTTAGAGATTGATTGTTTTATCTCACTCTACAATTGTTTCCTTTGTTCGACCCCTACTCGCTTGTCACAATACATCTTTAGTAGGATATAATAAATTTTGATACACACTATTCTGCTTCATTTATACATTGTGTGGGTTGATTTTTTATTAGACACAATTATCGTGTAGTCGTCACAATGTCTGAGTCCTCACCTTATTAGGCTCATTTTAGACACCTCGATTCTCACATTCATAAAATGGCATTGTTGCGCGGGAGCATCGGCTTGTAGAGTATTTTGTTTTTTACTTGACTCGCCATTTTTGAGATTATTTACCTTCATTTTATTATCCATTTTGAATTGTCTGACATCTCTTCTTTTTGTCTTCTTGCGAGGGACCGTGGACCAAGGATGATGGTCTAGGTGATTCCATGCAGCCTTGGGACTAGGAGCTAGTTATTCTGACCTAGCTGACAGGAGAGAGCAGGATGCTCTAGAGAGAGAATGGATAGGATCTTAGGCATTTTTTCTGAGAGAGAGAGAGACTCTTATTTTGGCACTATTAATTTGTAATAATACATATACATTTGGACACTCGGGCCCAATTTCCAAGTGTTGTTCACTTGGGGCTTAACACATGTTCTGTGTTTTCTATGGCCTTGTTTTATTTATTTCTCGCAATTTGTGATTTTTGCTTTATTTTTATTTGTTTTGTAGAATGAGCCCTTAGTTTTTAGGATTGCTTCATCGTATAATATATGACCAAACACCTAACTATCTTTGCTTGCACCTATAGTTTTTATGTTTAGACTTAGTCTAATTAATTACTAAACATCTAGTCTCGGAACCGTGCACTACGAGAGCCCTCCATACAGTGCTTGCAGGACCCACTGTGGTGGGCTTAAAGGAGGCTCCAAAATTGAACTCTATGTTTTACTCTTAGTATTTATCTTTTGGTTCTTCATGTATAGCAATTGCCTGCTTAGGACGATTTTTATGCATATTGGCATATTGCATAGGTTTAAAGATTCATGTTTTGCATCCTGCATGGAGAGAGCTGGGAAGCACTATAAGTCTTCTAACTGAGCATTCATCATTTAAACACTAAGGTGAGTTTCCATCTTAGTGTCGCCTTGCATTGGTTTGTCGCTATTTCTCTATGTTTTTGGATCATATAGGGATCAAATAAAATACATAAACTTTAGGCTCTTATATTGAATCAACTCAAAGCAAGTCATACAAAAAAAACAAAAAAGGGACTGAAAAAATACTTGACCTAAATAAAATTGATTAATTGGACTCATTGCATTGGGTGAGAAAAGCCCTCATTTGTTTTCAAGTATCATTGGAAGGTCTCCTTCCCAGAGAGTGTGTGTTATCGTAAGGAATAGAGCCTAAAATCCAGTCTGTGGCTACCTTGTGTATCACATGTATTTCCGAAGTATTGGCACTTATATCGTACATAGACAAGCAAGGCTTCGTCAATGATAATGTTCTCTGTTGTATAGAGCATCGACCTTGTCCAAAGTATTGAGCTTAGGCCACACCTTCATGGGGCTGTATGTCTCATCGTCTTGCATCCGAGTAGTCCTTGCATGCTCACCGGTGATTCAGTTGCGGGCGAGGACCCAATTAGTGGTTTCACCTATCGACTTCCTCCCTCTATTTATTTGGTTGAGTAGGGATCCAGAAAGACCTACAGGGACCATAAAAGGTGCATACTACATGTTACAAAGGAGGAGAAGAAATAGGGGATGCTTTTCCAGTAGTACTCCCACTCCTATAGATGCAACACTCTAAGGACTCGTTTAAAGATAAATTACCTTAAAATCAAATTTAAAATTTAGAAAGATAATTGCCGAACCATTATGGATTGACGGCTCGAGTTGGTGAACCCATTGCTTTGAATTTGATTGATTAGCTCTATTAAGGTAATGATCAATAAAATATTATGCATTTGCACCGTTTTGCTTCCTTTCTCTTTGACACTTGCTCGCCTTAAGCCATTCTATTCTTTTACAATCCTTTTATTTCTCGTTGTCCTCTATATCCTTCAACCATATCGATCGTACACTTGATATTTGAGATGGAAATGCATGGACGACTTAGTTAAGACTCTGTCGATGCCCACATCAACTCCATACGCTCGTCGTCTCCAATAATTCGGGGAGATTCCTGAGAACCCGATTCGAACTCTGCGAATGGATCTCTAGACTCCCCGTCTTCAACAATAATTAAGGATTACTCTTGTCCAGAACTCTTCCAGTTTTGGATGGCCATTGATTTTACTCCATATACCTCATAATCCTCAACAAAGTTTTGTGTTGACCTAAACAAAAAATACTTCTCTACATATGGTGCTGCAATTCAGTCTGATTGGGGTATTCTTCCATGTGTAGACCAAGAACCTCTCGATCCAGAAGTATAAGCAGACTCTGAAATGGATGGTGGAAGAGAAAAGGTACAGAACCCCATCCAGATGAAGAAACAATCAGAGGGAAGGGTAATACACTATGCAAAATGAAGTTAACAATCAGCTGCTCGCATCCATTCAGGCAATCGAACAGAAGCTAACTAATCAAGCCCTAGTCTAGACTGCCTTCCAAGACATGTTGAATGACTTGAGGAGGAGGAACAATGAGTGAGAAGACAGAAGAGAGGAAGATCTAAACAAGGATGAGGAGTTTCACAGGCGAGATGCAGATGATGACATGTTAGTAGGTGGACCCCGAGATGAAAGATTCGAAGTAAGACCACTGCAACTGAAGCACGTGTTGAAGTAGACCAACAACCTTAGGGCAGGGTGAGTCACTAAGTGGATCCAGATTCCACAAATCGATCCCCACTTCGAGCTGAAGCCACAAGTGTTGTCTCTGCTTCCTACCTTCCATGGGAACACGATAGAGAAACCATATATCCACTTACAGAAATTCAGCTGCATCTAAGTCACAACTCATTACCCCAATATCCCTTTAGGGGTGATCCAGATGACTGCCTTTCCTTTCATCCTTCAACCCAAGGCCTGTATTGGGCCGATCATTTGGGAAAGGTGGTGATGACATTGGAGGAGTTGAAATATGTATTTCTTCACAATTTTACCCTCTCGATCACCTGAACAAAATGTGTGCCCGCATCTCCGTTTCATTCAACAGCTTCGCAAGATGATCCATGAATTATAGGAGAGATTGGAGAATTTGCAGGAAAAGTGTCCCCACCACGATATTTCAAAGGCCAGTCTTGTATAGAATTTCTTTGGTGGGTTGACACTGGAAAGCTAGAATCTCACCAATGAAGCTTGTGGTGGTTCACATTTCAAAAAGGATGAGGATTTCGTCTAGGACATTTTGAGGAGATGGACGAAGGAGAGGCCACTCAATCCTTGCCGCGTGCAAATATGAAGATGCCTACCATCAACCACAAGCACGTGCATATGGTTATTCATGCTGAAGACAAGGATGAGAGCTCCAAATTAAACGTCATTGGGAGCCACTTGTTTAAGGTAGACATCATAGAGAACATGTCATAAGACCTTGAGAAACTTTCTGTCATTGAGAAGAGAACCTATGGCTTGGAAAAACTCGATTTGATTTCCCAACAGTTGGAGTAGATCATCCATGCCATGACTTGAATGCTAATGTATGCAACTCAGTATTTGCCGCTACTGAGATATCCATTGAAAAGAAGGAACCAACAATAATACATCCCCCTCAACCGAGTCCCCTATAGGCCCAACCTATCTAGCACGTATACTACGTGCAGGTTCTGGAGCAGCCCCCACAGTCCAGATACAGATGGTTGTGTATCAACCAGAGTCCCAGCCTTCCCACCACTGCCACAGATTCAACAAGTCAATTGTGTGTCGAACAACAAAGTGTAGCTGACCTGTCGTAAGGGACATTCTCCGGGTCAGAACATGGGCAACATGCCTATCACAAGCAGAAGCAAAGTCAAAGAACCTACCAACCCTCTCATCAGCAGCAGCCTCCTTATCACGACAACACCTGGAGGCAGAATTATTAACCAGGTATTTAGTAGTCTGGATACCACAGTCAGGGTTATCATCAGCAACAGTCGGGTGCTCAATATCATGCCCATAACTCACAGTATTCCTCCCTTCCTTCTCCTCACCAATCTTCTTCGGGATATCAGCAACAATCTCACTAACCTTAGAAGAGTCAGAAACTCCAGCAGGGGGAATCTTCTGAGATTGTGCTGGTAAAACCAGCCCTTATTTTCCTAGAGCAATTAATGAAGAATATGACCGAGATGAACTAGAAAATCGATGTTCTGATAGTTGTGAAATTTTTTATTCCAGCTCAGGTCGAGGAAAACGAGAACAACTTTTGACGCATGGTGCAGGTAGCTAGTAGTGCCCAGCCCAATTCAGGTGAATTTAATTTCTTTTTATCTAATGATGTTACTCTTAGGAGCGGTAGGACACTCCATCCATCGACGATGGCGAAGGGAAGCATCTTGCATCTAATGGAGAATCATCATACTAAATAGCGCAAGGACCGAAAAACATTTTGGAGAAGCAGTACTTGAAGAAAAATCACAAAAAATGAAGAAAATACAAAAATACAAAAAGACAACTGCATGCCCGGTAGAGACCAGCAAGCATTGGAGACTCTTGTATGTACTGCTGAACCAGCACCACTCTTGAAGCATTCCATACATGCAACAGATCCAAAGCCAGCACACGAAGTCGTGCATGTATTTTTTTGTCCACATCTTATAAATGATTTTACACAAATTCTGTCATTTACTTGTAATGGATAAACTTTTGAATGATGCAATTTTAGATTCTGTAAATATTTCTTTCCTTGATGCAATGGAAAAACACAAAAAATGAAATATTTAAAAATGCTTTGTTTAATCCTACCAGTATAGAAATTAATCAAAAATTGATGTTGAATATGCCTTCGATGAAATCTCTTTAGTACATGCTTGTTCTAAAGAAGGGATCAAAGATGCATGTACAACAAGTCATATGCCTCATCCTCGCAATGTAAGAAGTAGAGGTGGCAAGTCCAAGAAGAATATTCTTACAATGTCCACCGTCAATGCCATTTGCAATATCCCAGACAAAAAGTCATACAAAGAAGCACCACTCATTTATGGTTAGATGTTTAACCAAGAGTTTGAACAAACTTTGCTCGATAGCAGCACTTTTCTCAATTTAATGCTATGTTCACTACTAACTGAATTCAGGTTAGGACCGCTCAAGCCTACAGAAATGATTATGCAATTCACAGACAAATTCGTCAAGTATCCTATGGGCGTGTTGGAGGATGTGATAGTAATTGTTCAACGGATGTAGTTCCCTGTTGATTTTCTTGTTCTAGACATAGACGTATCGACGCCTATACTCTTCACCCGCATCACCCTTGTACGGACGTTCCTACAAACAACAAGGCAATAATGAATTATGGAACTCGAGAGATTACATTCAGCTCTAGCAATAGCAAAGTCAAGATAAAGATTGTGTCTGATACAAAGCCTATAGAGGGAACACCTACAACAGGTGTGTGGTTGATCAATCATTCTGAAGACTGTGACTTTTTAGAGAAAAATTCAAGATACTGACCTCTTCGTGGATGACAATGAGATCCATGAACACCTATGTCCTATGGAAGGAATGGATAATGCAGTTGAATTTACCCTTGTCGATCACGATGAGAATCTTGCAGAATCACTTGATAAGGTTTCTATGGAGATAATGTGCCCTCAAAATCAAGAGTAGATTAATGAGGATTTCTGCAATGAAGAGGATATTATAGAAAACTTATGTGAATTGTTGAAGGAAGAAGCTGAAATGCTAAGGGAGGATCAATAATAGACGAAAGAATCACCACTTGTAGTAATCATTGAAGTCACAATCGAAGAAGCTCCCACTCTGCCTGAGTTGAAACCATTGCCCTCCAATATGAAGTACGCCTTCGTTGCGGGTGAACCTAACATGTACCCCATCAATACCCATCTGACCGAAGACCAAGAATCTCGTCTAATGGAAGTTCTTGAATGAAATTGCAAGGATATTAGTTGGAAAACTTAGGATCTCCATGGGATCAATCCTTTCCTTTGTTTTCATCCCATTTTCCATGAAAAAGATAACAATATTATCGCTAATTTCAGAGAAGGATGAATCCGAACATGCAGATCAAAAATGATGAGATGTTTGATTCATATATTCCATCTCCGATAGCAAATGTGTGAGCCCTCTTCATGTAGTGACAAAGAACTCAAGGATCACCATTATGAACAATGACAAAGGAGAGGAGATCGTGACCAGAGTACCCGCTTATTGGTGAGAGTGCGTGGGTTACAGAAAACTTAATCTCGCTACTAAGAAGCACCATTTTCCATTGCCTTTCATTGAGAAGTTTCTCGAGAGACTGGCTGCGAAAGAATATTGTTGCTTATTGGATGGATACTCTGGATATAATCAAGTTGATATAGCTCCTGAAGACTAAGAAAAAACTACGTTCACCTGTCTATTTCACACATACACCTTCAGATAGATACCGTTCTTGCTATGTAATTCTCCAACTAGATTTTAGAGGTGTATGCTTATAGTTTTCATCGACATGGTGGGCAATTTTCTTGTGGTTTTCATGAACGATTTTTTGGTCTATGGTGATTCCTTTGATCAGTGCCTTGATTACTTAGACTGAGTTCTTCAGAGGTGTTGCGATGTAAATCTAGTTCTCTCATGGGAGAAGAGCAATTTCACAGTGACTGAAGGAATTGTGTTGGTCATGTTGTATCTAAATGTGGCATGAAAGTTGACACAACCAAGGTGGAGGTAATTTCCAAACTAGATCCACCTACTACTATCAAGCAAGTTAGGTCATTTTTAGCCATGTCGGTTTCTACCAATGATTTATCAAAGATTTTAGTAAGTGGGCCAGACCGTTGACAGAGCTGCTAGGTAAAGAGAATGATTTCACTACTGATGAACGTGTATTCCTTGCCTTTAATTTGTTGAAAGAACTTATCACTCAAGCCCGCATCTTGTAGCTGCCGATTTGGATGCAACCTTTTGAGATAATGACAGATACGTTAGATTATGCCATCAATGTCGTGCTTGGACAGAGGAGAGATAACGTTCACTTTACTATTAACTACGCTAACCGAATGCTTGATGAAGCTCAAAGAAATTACAATTACATAGTCATTGAGAAGGAGCTGCAAGATTTAGTTTTTTCCTTAGAAAAGTTCAGATCCCATCTCCTAGGGCCCAAGGTCATCATATATACATATCACTTGGCCATCCAATATTTACAACAGAAGAATCATGCCAAACCATGTCTCATCTGATGGATCCTTCTCCTCCAAAAGTTTGACCTTGAAATCCGACATAAACCTAGAGTTAGGAATGTAGTGACGACTACTTGTTCATACATCCCGAGCTTGTATCTTCTGAGCTGAACTTGCAACCAATCACAGATACCTTTCCAGATGAGGTAATTCTATCAATTACCTTGCTTCCCTGATATGCTGATATTGTGACCTATCTATATCCAAGAGAAGTCCATAAGGTTGGCCAAAGTTAAAGGTAGAAAAGTTTTTATCTAATATCCATTTTTACTAGTGGGAGGATCCATATCTATAACGTGAGGGGAAAGATTTCATCTAGAGGAGGTGTATTCCTCAGGAGGAAGTTTTGTGTGTCCTTGCGCATTGTCATAATAAGGAATCATGAGGACACCATTCAGACAGACAAATTGTAGCAAGAGTTCTTCGGAGTGGTGTTAGGTGGTCTACACTATTCAAGGATTCAGAAGATTATATCAAGCATTACACTGACTATCAGAAGATGGGTAAGACCATAGTAATGAGAGATATGATGCCTCTGAAGTTCATTCAGATATCTGACATCTTCGACACTTGGGGCATCAACTTTAAGGCCCATTCTGAACATCCAGGGCAATGAATATATTTGCTTGTTGTCAACTATGTGAGTCGTTGGGTGGAGGCTATTCCCACCCGAACTGCGGATAGTCGGACTGTTTGTCGATTCTTATGGGATCGCATCATTGCACAGTTTGGGATTCCCAAAATTCTAATATCATATGGGGGTAGCCATTTCATCAATAGAGAGGTTAAGAATTTAACTGAAGATTTCTATATCGAACATAGTGTCAATTCACCGTACCACCCATAGTCTAAAGGCTTAGTTGAATTTTCAAACAGGAAGATAAAGACTATCCTAGAGAAGCTTGTGCGTACGAATCGAAGAACTGATCTTAGCTACTTGATTCAGTTCTTTTGGCATAAAGAACCATGTACAAGTTACCATTAGGAATGCCTCCCTACGACCTTGTTTATGGCAAGCCGTGTCATATACCCATTGAGATGATACATAAATCTTTATGAGACATTAACATCTGTAACTTGGACTTTGAGAAAGCTAGGAAGCATCGAAATGTGGATCTGAACATATTATTGGAATTCAGAGATTATGCATATGACAACAGTTTGTTGTCCAAGGAGAAGGTCAAAAAGAGTCACGACAAACATATCTGCCATAAGTACTCGAAGTCGAGTCAGAAGGTGTGGTTTTTTGATGCAAAATTGAAGATCTTTCCAGGCAAGATGAAGAGAAAATGGAGAGGGCTATTTACAGTGAGGCATGTGCATGACAACAGAGGTGTGATGATATTTGGTTTGTCAGCTGACACAACCATTTGTGGTCAATGGACAACTTCTGAAACTGTATCTTTAACTTGACACAATTCTATCTGTCGTTGAGTCAATCCAAGGAATTTGTGATGATTAGCCAATTACTTATATAGTTGTAGTAGAAGACAAAGCAGATCAAAACATTTTTGAATGATTTTCCTTCTTTTTTTCTTTTCATTCTTTAGTTTCTTTTTCTTCCAAAAAAGTGTCATCCCTTTCATCACTACTATACTTAGGAAGTAGTCTTTCCTAAGTATAGGGGGGTGTTCACCCTAAGGTGTTCAATTTTCTAATCCCCTCCACTGTCTCCTCTTCTTGTCTATACTTAGGTATATATTACCCTAAGTATGGGGGCGACAATCTGAGTATGATCTTTTCAATCCCACCCTTGACCCTCCCTACCTTATATACAGTCTTCTATACTTAGGATTATTTGATCCTATGTATAGGGGGAATGGCCGACTTCTCATTCATTCATTCATTTTTCATTTGTTTATTCTTTAGTCTTTTCTATACTCAGTATGAGTTATGTCTTCTCTTTTTCTCTGTGATCTATGAGGACATAACTCAAGCTAAGTATAGGGGGGTTGTTTATACTACGTATATACTTTAAGACATAACTCGTACTTTCATATTTTCAATAATTATGGCTAAAAATATTATATAAAATACTATATATACTATTAAATTCATTAAAATCACATAATAAAAGGATGTTGATTATTCCTCAAATTCTTTATGTATATATATGTAAAATGTTTTAAAAATGTTTAAAAATAGTTTGAAAATCTATTGGAAAAATCTTTTGATAGTTGTTGAAAAATATTTTGTAAAATGTTTTCAACCTTTGATTTTCTTGTAAAAATTTATTTTCTTTTTGTGAAATAAAAATATTTGAAAATGATTTGCAATTGGTTTGAAAATTGGTTGCAAAAATATTTTGAAAAATGTGTATATATATGTATATTGTTTTAAAAACTTTACAAAATAATTTTCAAATGTTTGTAAATGTTTGTAAAAAATATTTTGGACTATGGTTTTGAATTTTTTTGTAAAATTATTTTCAAATAAGTTTAAGGAATATATATTTCACTCTCATATTGTTTATTAACTATATATACATATTAACATAACTTGTAACTTCTTAAAACTCACCTCTTGTAAAAATAAGTTGCATTGCCATGTAAATATTTACACCTATTTTATCCAACAAAAAATATTTTGAAAGAACCAAAAACATTTGAGAAAACTAATGATCCAAAACATTTGCAAAATATTTTTGAAAAACTGCATAAAAACCCGCATAACCTTTTCAAAAATATATAAAAAGTTCAAAACATTGGAAATTGCATCTCAAATATATTTTTCATTGCATGGTACGTAGTATTTGCATAGCATTCACATTTCTCGGATTTAGTTTGATAATTGAACAAGTCTAGGTATAATTTGAAGATTGGAGTTTGGTTGGACCTTAAATCTACTTAATCACAGGAACCTTATAGGAACTATAATTGAGGTAGTTTAGGTACGGTTGACTTAATTCTTTGAGAATCGTGAGACTTGGTTCAATGTATTCTTGACTGCCTATGTAGAATATTTAGGAGCACATGCAGGACTCTTGTCGATAATGACCTAACTTGGACACTTGCGCCTTTCACTTGGCTCAACTCAGTTGGAGTGGTGAGGAGATTGGATTTCCTAGTATGAGACGAATACAAGTGGAAACATTTATCCTCATCTAGGGATGAAAGTGCACCCCAACTTGTCCAATAGTATAGATGTCTAAATATATGAGAATGTGGGTTGCAATAATGCTTCCAAAGGGGGATAGTCTACTGGCTCAAGAGGAAAAACTCCTTATGTAAATGCTAGTGTATATAGTATTTCAAAAAAAACTCCAAAAACGTGGACATGCCTGATTAAAAATAAAATGTATGCCGGATTGTACATATTTGTATAGCCAATAAACAAGCTTGAGCTTCAAAGTCACTCCTTGTGAGCCTACTGATGGATGACTTGACTACACTAATCATGCATCCTAGGATAGGAAGCTACACTGGCTTGGACTCTTCACGCCCTCTTCTTGAGCTGGTTGTCACTTGAACTTATAAGGGAATACCCCGCTCCTTGAGGAAATAGTTGTTGGATTGGGGAATCAATGGATTGTCTTGCTAGATAAGTCAATCTCTTTGTCATTTCAGTTGAGGGGAGTCACCATCACATACACGGTACAAGTGAGATTCATAGTCATAAGAGTTTGTGTATGAGTTGAAGTATTCTAACCTAGCTATTGAGGAGACTTGAGCAAAGTTTTGGGATTCTTGAAGGTTGTTGTGTTTCAACTCTGATTTTTAGTAATGTTCCAACCTCACCAAAATTCCATAGGTCTGACTTAAGCTCAAAACAATGATTTTATGAAGATAAGTTTTAGAACTCAATTCAATCCACTTTCTTTCTTTTTGTTTTCTTTGTTTTTCATTTTCTACACTTATTACGTAAGTGTTTGCTAGGGATTAGTAAAGACAAGTACAAAGGAGTGACGAATATCAATTTCATCACCATTATTCCATCATTTTGGCCTTAAAAACCCTATCTAATGCATGTAAAGGCAATTAATTTGTATACAAGTTAACATTCATCCCTTGTTGTATAAATAGTGTATAAAATATTGTTTTTAATGCCAAAATTATAGAATAAAAAAGAAAATAAAAGAATACCAAGGTATTTCAGGACCCTAAACCCCGAGACCGAGGAATATTGATGACTAGATCGACAAGGAATAAAGTAGGGGGAGATAAGGGCTAAGAATCTCTTGAAATACAAATTCTTTTATTCATCATTTATTCATTTTTG
Source organism: Ottelia alismoides (assembly GCA_037367405.1). Taxonomy (NCBI): domain Eukaryota; kingdom Viridiplantae; phylum Streptophyta; class Magnoliopsida; order Alismatales; family Hydrocharitaceae; genus Ottelia; species Ottelia alismoides. The sequence goes on from JAZKJV010006123.1 coordinate 425,154, forward strand.
GCACCTAAATATTTTCCACTTTTTTACCTCAAATTAACAAACTTCGTACATAATATTATAAATAATAATATATAGAAAAATACAAAATTGATTTTATATAAAAATAATACATAGTGTACAAGTTATACTCTAATAAGATTAAAAAATCCCAACTTCCCAGACCCATATCTCTCAAATAAAAACTCAAAATATATCAAAATCATCAATAATTGTATATACATTTTAATAAGCTATTTAATTAATGTGGTTTCATATTTTTTGGAGTTAAAGTGTGAACAAATTGGTTTTGAACCCCTACTATATAATAATATGCCTAAATCAAATATTCATTTTATTTATTAAAAACAGAATAAAACCATTAATAAAACACTAAAATTAAATATGTATATAAAATACATAGATGAAATACCTATAATCATACCTATATAATAAATATACCTATTCATTTAGGTATAAATACAGATCAGGAAAATAAAATAAATATATTTAGGTATATAAAAATAAGTTATGATTTATAAAATGATAAAATAAAATACTAAAATATAAATTAAAAGTACAAAATAAAAAATCAAAACATAGGTAAGAAATTAAACCCGAATAATTAACTTGTAATTAATAAGCTCTAAAAAAATATAACCACATTATATTATTATAAAAAATAAAATACAACTTTAATTTTATAACTTTATCTTAATTAAATCATTTACCATTTATTATATAATTTCGAAATAATTTTGCGATGGTTTTTCCTGGTTGGTCACGTGGATCAACCAGGTGGCTTTGCTATTTGAACTTGGTCAACTAGTTGACTTCCCTGCCACTCTGACAGCCCAACATTCGACCCATTGTTCATTGATTTTTGTAGTTTGGCCTTTTTGCTTTGATTCCTTGATGACTTTTGCTCATCGATCTTTGTACTTACACGTCAAACCATCTCCTCAATCCATGGAACACTGCATCTCTCTAGACACTCCAATTTTCAAACCGCTCCACCACCTGTATATAATATCACCTCCATCCAAATTTTTATTTTGATCGTTCTTTCGCCATGAAACCATAATTCTAAAGGTTGACTCTTCATCCTTGTGACAACATAAACATCTGTGGCCCCTTTTGGGTGTCTTTTGGCTTCGAATCAAGGCAGGTCCGGAGCCTCCCGCCGTCTCCGCCGGAAGCTCATTTTCGAGCTGTTTTTTCTCAGTGAACTCCTCTTTCCTTAGCCATTTTTATTCCTTAGCAAATAAGTAACCTAGGTTAGACTTTTAAGTCGCATGATTTTGTGTTATTTTATATAAAAATCCAACTCCTTCGTCCGGCGGAGCTCCAACTCCGCCATCGTTTCCCTCATGCCCCAACCTCGTTCAGACTCACAACCATATCCTCATTTTCCCTTTTGCTTCGTGTCGCTCCGCGAACTCCTCATCCAACCAAATCTTGCATTGATATGGTTCGCACATCCTCCATTCCACTACATCGTTGGAGGATGTCATCCTTCGTCATTTATCGCACATTCCATCCCTAAGAGCCCTAGAGCTCCCGTTTTTTTGTCGACAACTCCCCAGCAATATACAGAGAGAAAAGGCCTCGTTGCAAGGCTTTTTGAAGGACACGATGGCACTTGGAGCTCCTGTTCTCGCCCGTGCTCATCCTACTTCATCGAAGCTCTAGTTTGCCTACTGAAGATACCTGTAGATAGAGGAGTGCTCCCTCTCTCTTCTGCAATCCTCAAGGTAAATCCAAACCATCGTAGTCATGACAAATCGTTAATCGAAGCTCGCCTCCTACACTGTTATTCCATGTTCTTATAGCACGGTCCAGAGCATTCGGATCAAACCTCGCCCCCAGAACCTCCAGATCCCGTTAGATGTAGAGAACCTGAGCCATGGATCTCCTTGGTGGGATCTAATCTAATCCATCCATCGTGAAGTGGCATCGCCTCCTCTCGTACTTACACATGGATAAGTGAAGACAAATATTAGTTGGATCACGCATCGAAGTAAGGTATTTTCACTCTTGCCTAGCTCAATTTTTTAAATTAAATTTGAGTGTATAAACTTTCAATTGCTGCTTAGATATTTTTGTAAAATTTGCAAAAGCCCTCGTACTTCTCATATTTGTGTTCTAGTCTGTGCCAGCTCCGCTCACGTGCGGTCCCATGTGAGGTGGGCATATTGCGTAGGTGCCCTTGGAATTTGTTGTATTTCATTTTGGCCCTGAAAGTTTTTCCCTTTATATATTTTTGTGAAAATTGCAGCAAGACCCTGATTTTTATTGAAATTACATATATGCCCCTACTGGTACATGTATTTTTGTATGTTTCTCGTATTTACTTAATATAGTCATTGTGCTTCAAAAATCACTAAAAAATACATGTTGACTCCTGATTGCATACACTTTCATGCAACATTTCTATTTTCGTAATTTAGGCATTTATCTGTTTTCTAAAAAACAGATAGAGCACAATTAATCCCTAATTAGCTTTTAAAATACTAAAAAAATAAAAAACACTTTTAAAAAAATCCAAAAAATGTTATTTTTGTATATTTAATTTCTAGCTCCAAAAACTAAAAGCCTAAAATAATAGAAGAAGAACATTCATAAAAATCAAAAGCTCAAAAATCCAGTTTTAAAAGATTAAAAATTCTTAAAAATCATAAAACATATTTTTCTATTCACTAATTTTATTTATATTTTTATTTACTTATTTTAATTGATTTGAATAATTTGGGATCTATTTTGATTTTTTAATTTTCATTTCAGTTTCGAGTATTTATTCAGTCCCTATTTTAGGGAATTTTTTATTTTAAAATATATAACAATTGGAAAAATTCATTAAAAATTACAAAAAGTTGTAGAAAAATATTTAAAACCTAAACAGATTTTATTAATTGTATTTTAAGTATTTTCATTAGTTTTTATAAGTGTATTATCTTTTATTACATATATAGTCTTATATATCATATAGTCTATATATTTAAAAGAAAAGAAATTAAAAATCAAAAAATAAAAGTAATATATATAAGTATAAAAAATAAAAGCAAAATATAAAATATAAAATAAAAATAGAAAAAAAATCAAATAGAGAAATTAAAATTCCACAAAAACGGAATCATACTTTGGCTTAGTGATTGAAAAGATTGATTTTTAAGATTGATTGTTTTATCTCGTTCTACACATTTGTTTCTTGTATTGGACCCCTACTTGATTGTCACTATACATATAGGGTATGTAAAATTTGATTCACACTATTCTACTTGATTTATTCATTGTCGCCTTGTGAGGCTCATTTTAGACACCTTGATTCTTGCATTCATAAATTACGTGTTCATCGAATGGCACCGTTGATAGGGAGGTAAACAACTTAGGTTTTTGTCTAAAAAAATAGTGTTAGATTTTTAACACATTCGGGTAGTCTAACCTTCGATCCTAGCCACTGTAAATTTTCCATTTATTTTCCAACATTTATTTATTTTTCAGCATTTATTTTATTTTCTTTATATTTTATTATCTTTTGTGTCGAGTCTCTTAAATTTTCTCTTTTCTTGCGCACGGTACCATGCGAACGTGGAGCGATTTTTCTAAAAACCGTCACTTCTCAATAGCCTACTAAAAAGCCTTATAAAAATTAAGATCGAGTCGGGTCGTGAATGACTGAAAACTCAAGGATTTATTTTCAACATTTTTCATTTCTTTAATATTTGTAGTTAATTGCTTATTTATAGTGGTTTCCATTTGGAATATCTCATGTGTAAATAAGAATTGAACTTTTCTATGGTGTGTCAGACATGTTTCACTCTTTGGTGAGGATGAGGCCTAACTTGAGTGGTTCGGAGGTTAGACCTACTCTGCAGCTATTTGGGCTACTAGGTTTATACTGCTTGTGCTCGTATAACTTAGGACCGCACTACACTTAATGAGATACACCTTAGATCGTTCAACATAGTACAAATTCAAATCCATTTCTTCACAGCTAATAGGACTTTCTGCTATGAGCAGCTTTGTCAGTATGCACTTTACATAGATTAAATTTCAATTCTTATATTGCATCCCACATGAAGATTGCGAAGAAGCATTGTAAGTCTTCTATCTAAGAATACGTCACTGTTTTTCACATGCATCGACTTTTCTCAATTTCCCCTTCTTATTTTGTCACTTAAGATCTAAAGGGAACTGGGAATGGATGGTAGACGTTATACTGACCTAAAAAATCCATGCTCTCCAATTAAATTGGGACTATTAAACAAGACCGACTTATTTAAAACCATAAAATGAAGAATTTTTGTGAGAGAGCAACCCCATCCCTCGATTCAGGTACATTCTAGGGTATGGCCACGATTGATAGAGTGAGGCACGACCCATAAGGATTAAAGCCCGAAACCCCTCCTAAATACTGCCTTATTTATCACTTGGATTCATAAAGTATCAGCGCTTCTATCGTACATGGGCAAGTAGGGCTGGATCAGTGACGATGTTCTCATCTTGTGTGATGCACCGACCCATTCTAAAGTACTGATCTTAGGCCAAACCCTCATGGGGGTGTCTGTCTCATCGTCTCGCATTCGAGTAGAGCCTAAAACGATAACAGGTGATTCCATCTCGATCTTGGTACGAAGTACCTTATTTCCACTATCAGCTTCCTCTCTCTACTTCTTCAGCTGAGTGGTGGATCCATATCTTATAACAAGGACCCCAAAAAGTGCAGGCTATAGGTTGCAAAGGACATGGAGAAGTACGAGATACTTTTCCGACAGTACTCACACTCCTATAGGTCTAGCCGTTGAGGACTTGTTACATGATTGAATTATCACCAACTTAAAATTGAAAAGATAAATTGGTCGGAATCTTGCGGCGTTCACTATGTGAGTTGATGAAATTGGGGTTTATATTGTGTTTGTATTATATGTGCATATCAAGATCAAACATCGAATACAGAACATCTGAACCGTGGTCCTTCTTCAAACCGCCTGACATCGAGAATGGAGGGTTGTGATGATATTTGCTTTAACTCTGAGAGCCTTTCACTGAACATCAGAAACCTACCATCCTCACCTACTCAGGGAAACTCTTTCGTTGAGCCTCCTTGGATTCATGAACACTCTCCTCATAAAACTCATATCCCTGATTTTCTCTTCTTCCTTGAGGAATGTGATGGAGAGGGTTTGATGAGGGTCTAGAAATCTCACAAGGCGAGAAATCTAGTCGATGTGATGACAACTTATGAAATCCTGATAAATCAACAATTAACCCATGAAACATTAATGGTGATGAATAGCAAAAATGTGAAGTTAAAATTTATTATTATCTACAACAGAAAATATATAGCAAGAAAGCATGTAGAGGCCAATCCACTGAGAGAAAGTAGTAGCCCATGATTATTTTTAATCATTGTATATTACGTACATGTGTGGCTTTATTCCTTATGGGTTTTATTTTTTATTTTTTATTATGTTATTTTTATTTATCTGATTATTAATAATATTGTTATTTTTATAAAATTAATGATGAATGTTTAGTTTTATTTAATGATAAGAATATATACAATGAGTGAAGATGTACATATAAATTATTTAGATAATCACATAAGAAGAGATCTATATACATATATATACCCCTCTTATTTTTTTGCTTATATATATACCTATATATATATATCAATATTAACAATATATATATCTTTTTCTTTTTCTGCTTTTTAATTTCGTTTTCTTGTTAATTAACAATATAGAATGTATAAGGCTATATACATACAATATATGACTCATAAAATAATAAATACTAATAAAAAACAAAAGATATTAAATAAATTGTTTTTGGATTTTATCTAATTTTCTACTATTTTTGTGAATTTTTGGAATTTTCTACTAATTTATATGGATTTTTAAAGTGAAAAATATCCCGAATCAGGGATTTTAAAAAATAGAACTGATTGAATTTGATACTAAAAATAGTAAATGATCCCAAAAGTTTTGCATATCAATTTTAATAGATATTTAATAATATTAATAAAATTCAGAGACAAATTCAATATTTTTGTGTTTTCAAAACATTTTTTCTTATTTTTATAAGCTTTTGGAAGTTTTTTTATTTTTATGTTTTCTTTTGAGATTTTTATGTGATTTTTTATCTAGAGTGAAATTATAACATAATATCACTATATAATATATTTGGAATTTCTAGAGGGATTTTAATATTTTATTATGATTTTTTATATTTAATCAAGGAAACTGAATTCATTGTTAGAATTTTAATAAATAAATGCATGCCTCAAAATCCAAATTAAAAATCATGCCAATAATCACACCATCCAAGGCATACAGAATAACTTAGCAGAATTAAATACGAACAGTTGATATTTTTAACAAAAATACTAAGAAAATACAATGCATTTTCTACCAAGGACCAATCTGTAATTAAAATACACTTTATGTTGAGTTTAAAATGTTATTTATAAAATCCAGGGGCATCGTCACAATTTTCACATGAAATATAAAAATGTATACACCCGGGAGGGGTATATCTACTTGGTCCTGTATACATAATTTTCTTAAAAATATACACTGCGCTTACGAAATATGGGACTAAAAAATATGCAAAATACAGAAGATATGCATGCAAAACCAAACCTACGTGGGATCCAGATGTAAGTTGAGCTAGCACCTACAGATATGCAATTCGATGAAATGTGAAGGGCTTTATTGCAAAATATCCGAAAATATTTACACTCTAGATGAATATTTAGGTATTAAAAATAAACAATGAAAGGAGGAAGGGGTTAGCGTAAATATCCCTTTATTTTTACGCCAACTGACAGTTCGAATCACTTCACTTAAAGGCATCAGACGGTCTAGCAACGCTTCGCTTCATTGTGGGATCAATGGTTGAGATTAAAACTGGAGCACATATGTGATCTAACGGTTCCTGATGCTAAGGAAGAATGGGGAAGAACATGTCTTCCCCCATCCTTCGATCTATTATTCCTCACTCCTCATGGGGTGTCTGGTGATTTTCTTTGGCTCTCCACTTCTTGGAAGGTTGTCCACTGTAGATGAGATGCTCAAGAAGCTCCAGGACCAATCGATGGAGTTCTGGCACGTCAAAAAAGATAGAGCACCTAGGGAGTCTTTGTTGGTGTGATTCTTGGCCAGGAAGGGTTGTTATGGAGCTTAACTTGCACGAAGGGATCCCTTGACTTGAGGAGATGAATATCTACTCATTTGGAAGCTGGATCGCATGATAGTTGAGATAAATGGAGATGGTCCGATGGCTAGCAGAGGATGACCCTCGATTCGTAGATCCAGGATTGATCTAGTTGGCCTGATGGGTTAATCAGATGAAGAAGATGTCGGGAATGACATGGGCTCAACACGGTGGTCAAACATCATGGGAATCACAGTGGAATGGCAGAAGCCTAATGGCTCTGACGAGGGAACTAATTAAACTACATCTAAACCTACTTGATTAAAGGCTAAAACAAACATAGAAATGGAAAGGCAGAATAAGATCTACCTAGAAAAGAAAGGGATGCAATTCTTATAACTGTCGGTGAGCAGGAAGGAGGGTGGCTGGTGAACCACCGTGGATTGCTGCGTCTTCCTCACCACACCGTCTCCACACATGGGGAGGTTCTCAACTGTCACCTGGAGATCGGTACACACGCAAGAATCTGGGCGAAGCTCGAAGGGGGGGTCAAAATTGGATGGAAGACCAGGAAATTATATTTATAGACAAAAATTGTAGCGATCTTTGAGAGGGAACCTTGAGAGGCTAGAGGGAAATCTTATGGATCTGATGATTGGGAGTGAGGCTCGATCAAGATGCGATTAGGTCCACCGAAGAGCTTGAGGTGATTTGAGCATCGTGGCGGCCTGGAAAGATCTGAGAAAAGGTCGAACTCGAGGATCTGATCGAAATCAAAGTTGAAAGATGGGTAGTTGACTAGGGTCCATGATCCCTGGAACGTGATTGGTCCACGTAGGACCAGATCATGACAAAAGGGGGTTTTATTAAAAAATAAATAAAATAAAAATAGTAATGAGTTAATTAATTTTTGGGTAAAAATAAAAAAATATCCATTTATGTAGTATTCTAATATGATTTTTCTTTATTTTTATGAGTTAATTTATTGCAAGTTACTTATTATAAATGTTTTTATAGGTATATTGACCTATGTTTTTCTCATTTTATTTTTATTTTGTACTTTTGATTTTATTATTTTATTATCTTATCTATTATATTTATTACTTATTTTTATGTACACAAATATAGTTTTTTGTATTTTTTCTGATGTATTATATACACTTATTAAAGATATATATTATATAGGCAAAAGTATAGATATTTCATCTATGAATTTATATATATATTTATTTTATTTTTCATTTTCTTATTGCTTTTATTCAATTATAAATATGTACATACATTATAAATATAAATACATAATTGTAAAAATATAAAATTGTAGTAATATTAAAGAATGAATAAAATGGATTTTTTTATTCATGTATATAATACAATAGGGGTCCAAAACCCAACTTTGACACCTTAATTCTAAAAAATATGAAACCACCTTCATTAAATATTTTATAAAAAATTTATATATAGATAGAGGTGATTTAATGCATGTTGAGTTTTTATTTGGGAGATATGGGTCTCTGAAGTTGAGATTTTGGATTCTTATTTTGAGTATAAAAACTCTGTGTATTATTTTTATATAAAATAGTTTTGTATTTTTCTATTCATTATTATTTACTGCTTTCCTGTGCAAAGATTCTTTATTTTATGAATAAATAATAAATAATAAAACGGTTCTCAAAATGAATTATTGAGAAATAAAATAATATGTTTTTATTGTACTTTGACCCTTATCTCCCCCTATTTTATTCCTTATTGACCAACTCAATTATTGACTTATCTTGGGGTTTAGGGTCATAAAATACGTTTGGTATTTTATTTTTTCTCTTTTCTTCTCTTTATTAAATAATTTTGGCATTCAAAACAATATTTTATATAGAATAAAAAGAATAAATAATGAATGTTAATATGTAAAAAATAATGTTATTTACATGCATTAGTTAGGATTTTTATGGACAAAATGATAGAATAAAGGTAATGAAATGGAGACTCATCAAGAGGTCAGATCCAGACCAATCCTCTCTTCTCTCATCACATAGAGGAAAACTCTCACCTCGTTGTTTCCTATTTTATTCTTCCAACCTTATTAATACCAATTAGTATGATTTTGAAGGTGAAGAAGAAGAATTAAAGAAGATGCCTCCAAAGAAAAAAGGCATTGAAGATAAACGGAATGAAGACCTGATGCAGATGGTATTAGTATTATTAGATGCATCTTAGCAGCAGCAACTTTTACTGAGAGCACAAATTAGCCATCTTAATGTTGGGATTAAACCACCAATGGATGTGGCATACAACTTGAGACAATATAGAGTGAGAAACTATCTGAATCCTCCTGAGCCAGAAGTTGATTTTGAACTGAAGTCGCCTTTCTTGAACCTGTTGCCATAACTCCATGGAAATGTAATGATGAACCTTACACATTCCTAAGGGACTTGAAACTAGTATGCTCTAATCTCAGACATCCCCTGGTGACGAACCGCAAAATCGACCCCTTAATAATGTGTTTTTAGCACATGTAATCGTCATCGTAGTCGGGCCGGTTTCGGTCATCAAAGAGATCACCTCGTTTAGATATATGCCATGATAAATCAAAATGAGGCGATCGTTATTTATTTTTTTACTTGGCAAGATACCAAGGTCGAACTCAGGGACACGAGCCTCTCTCGTATTAATCGGACTTAAGTTTGTTTAATCAAGTGTTGAATGAATTCATATAGGTCAAATTGTGCATGGAGACAATGCAATTAAGATAAGCATGCATTTTTTTAAACATTTTTTTATGCAAATAAATGATCATGCAAAGTGAATGAAATGCCCTAAAATCGTAGTCACTTGAGCCATAAGAAAATCGTGAATCAAACCGAGGTGAAATAAAGAAGCCTCTACACATATTAAGCAAGTAGGCATGATATATAACAAATTCAAGACACTTAACTAATAAAATAATACATCACGGGTCATAGTGTCAGATTATAAAATTTAAGCATGCCATAATGAAGATAATAAAGAGAGCTTCAAAATGAAACTGAAATCAACTCGATTGGACATATATAGCTCAAGATATTTAACAAAGAAAGCAAGGGCATAACTGAAAGAAAACATGAAAGGATAACTACAAAAAGGTCCCTGGAAAGGACTGAAATGCAATTAAAATAAGGCGCGAGACCTTCCCTGTAATTTACCCAAAAGCGCGGGGACCTTTTTGCAAATATGGAGAAGTTCGAGGGCGTCTCTGCAAAATTCCCAAATAGCACGTGCGCTGCACGTGCTACTCAGGCTCGGAAGGAGGCTCTGATTCGGCAGAGGCTCGGGGCAGCTTCGGTGACGACGTGTGGCAAGCTCGAGGCCGTTGGATCGGGATGATCCAAAGGCCTCTGAAGGCGAGGACGTGGCTCCATCTGGACCGTTGGATGGTCACCGGGGGTGGACCATCCAACGGTGGCTGCTCATCTCCCCGATCGAAGGCCGGCGGAGCTTTCTGGGCTCCGGCGAAGAGTGTCCTCCTCCGCCGCTTGCTCCCGGCTATGGTGGACGTCCCCCGAGGCTCAGGACAAGTTGTCGATGAAGCTGAGAGCTCGGGGAATGTCCTGAAGGCTCTGATGCGGCTCGCCGGGGCTCGGAGGTCGACTGCGACGGCGATGAAGATTGCTCCGATCAAGATCCGGTCATTGCTCAGATTGTCGACCTGCAGCGTTAGTAATCGTAGCCGAAGCATAGTAGGGTTTGCGTGAGTGAGTGGACTGTGAGCTCGAGCGGGTGGAGAAGGTGGGAGCTCGGTGCTCCTCCGCCGTGAGGGCGGAGGAGATGGGTCGAAGGTGTCGGGAGGTATGGAAGAAGGGGAGGGCGATCGGAAGTGGTCGCGAGGAAGGGGGAAGCGTGGCGAGTCTAAGTGGATGGTAGTCGGAGCTAAGAGGTGGCCGGAGAGGCCTAGAAAATTCAAAGAAAATAACTAAAAATGCAGAAGAAAAAGGAGGAGGAGCTTACCTGATCGGAGGCGGAGCGGAGCTTGGGGGCGAGCTCGAGGCTGAGCTCTGGTCTTCGCTGGACGTCGGCAGCTACCCGACGCAGCTCGAGCGGGCCGAGGGCACCGCGGCTCCGCCGAGAAAGGCGGAGGGTCATCACCGGAGGCCTTGGTCGTCTTCGCTCAACCCTCCGCCTCCCCCTGTCACTGGGAGACGGAGGGGGGCTGGGCCATGCCCCTACGTAAAGGTGGACGCCGGCGAAGATGCGAGGCGGCGGTGGATTTAAAGGTTGGACTCGGCGGAGGTGATTGTGGACGACGTGGGTTTGAGGGAGAAATGGGAGGACTGGAGAGGGTTTCGTGGGTTGACGAAGAGGTTGCGAGGGTCGTGGTTGATGGAGGAAGAACGTGGAGCTGTTGGCGAGTGGAGATGGTGGAAGATGAAGACAGGAAAAATGGAAGGGGGGCAAGGTATGCGTGCACTGGATCGTGGGGAAGAAGGGGTTGACGGGAGGTTGACGACGAAGTTCAGCCGTTGGATCTGGCGATCCAACGGCCTACGTTTGGGCGCGAATGAGAGGCGTGGATGGAATCTGGGGCGGTGCGATTAGAGGGCGGTGATCGCACCACGTGTCGAGAGGACGGGAAGGCGGAGGTGAGCGGTCGAGATGGATCCTTGCGTCTGATCGAAGGGATGGAATCAGATCCAGGGATAACGGCGGAGATGTAAGATCGGAGATGCCATCAAGTGGCCTATGAAGCACCACGTGTCGTGTTCTGGACGAGGCGCTAACGGATGGCGTAGATGGAACGCGGGGAAGATCTGATGGCTGAGGTCAATGAGCGGCGTGGAGAAAACACAGCCATTGGATCCATGAAGTGATCCAACGGTTGTGATCGGCGGCGGATAAGACAAAGAGAAGGGGGCCACGTGGCTAACCCAGATTGGGCCACGTGGCCCAATCAGATTATTAGGAAGGTTTTTCTTACTTTTGAGGGCCCTATTGGCCGATTTTGAGAAAACTCAAAACATGAAAGTTGTAGATCTTGACGAGATCTACAAGTTTCATGTTGACCAAAACTCGAAAGAGATCAAACAAGGGCCTGAAATATTTTTGAGGGTATTTTTGAGTTTAAAAATACCACGATTTTTGTTTTGCCATTTTTTTGTGATTTTTAATTTATTAAGGACTCTGTTACTTATTGGACATTAACAGGGTTTTATTGACAAACTTTTAAGCAAGGGGGTTAATTATGGGAAATAAAGATGATGAAACTGAGGTTCATCACCTGGTCAGCTAGGACTACATTTGTCTCGCTGCACTTCCATGTGCCTTGAAAGGCAAAGCTGACTACTGGCTGAAGAATCTTGGAGTGACGGCTACCACGTACAATCATTTCAATGATTTGTTCTTAAAAAATTTCTATCCTTTGAGTCAGACTAATCAGATGAGGACATGCATCACTAGCTTTTCTCATATGCTTCATGAACTTTTCTATGATGCATGGGATTATTCAAAGATCTTTTACAAAAATGGCCATATCATGCTCTGGATAACAATTTTTTGGTACAATCACTCTATTTTGATCTCATATATGAGACACAATGTTTAGTGAGCACTACATGTGGAAGCAACTACACATCACAAGGTACGAATACCGTATGGAAAGTATTCAGATCGCCCTCAGGGCACATACTGATTCCCTTAACACACTCCAATCTAAACGACGGAAACATAATATTCTGAGATAATCGAGGATCTAATAACGAACATGTTCATCATTGCAAATCTGCTAGTAGTTGTGGAGCAGATCAACAAAAAGATGAATTACATTGATAGTAGGATCTCTCATATACCAAAGCAAATGGAGGAACTGGTTGAGAAGGTGTCCAAGATGCGCATACCTGTTGCGACTGCATCCGTTGCTCCCTGAGTGCATCATGAAGGATATTGTATAATACTTAAGCGCTTCATGGAAGCATGAGGATCGTATCATATACGATCAAGAATGACTAGTCGCACTAGTTGTTCAATGCAGCGGAATTTAAAAAATTTTATACTATGAAACCACATGATCCAAGAATGATTCTCAGATCGTTTCAACTAAACCACATCAAAGATAAAGTAATACCTATTGTAGCGTGCCTACGATCAAGTCTCTATGAAAAAAGACCTCCTATCTCAAGTCTGATATTCGTAGAAGATGCTTGCAAGTGCGGGGAGGTGCCGTGTGATCCTCGCAATCCAAGATGTTGATCCAAGCAAGGGAACTCTTGATCTGGTCACACGAGATCGAACGTCTTCTTCATGAGCAAGGCACACTAAATAAGAAGGAGAACCAAGAGTCGTCGAGTTGATGGCACAACAACGAAGCGACGACAGAGATGCCTTCTCTCTAGGGTTGGGTGGACGACCACCAATGGAGAGAGATGGAGAGAGGGCATGCAAATGAAGAGAAGAGAGTGATTGTTGTGAAGTTCTTAACCTCTTAGAGGGAAAGGGGTGCCCCTCTTTATATAGGGTTTTGGGAGTCCTTGGATTACAATTCATGGACTACACAAAATCAATAGATGAGATTGATTTGTTCTTCTTTCAATGGCCAAATTTTTTTTGGTAAAAATACAGTAACAAATAATTTAATATAGATTGTATTTATTTGATAAATAAATATAATTTAATCCTAAATCAAGTCAAGCATACATGGAGATTTTAGTATGGAGATAACATCCTCTATATAGAGTGGACGACCACCCTTTCCATATAGGAATTGGTGGTCGTCCACCCTTCCAATATGGAAGGGTGGATCTCCATGCAATCTCATGAAATCTTGTTGAGATTGAATTACTCATTGGAAATCTCCATGATTTTACAACACTTGTCGTAAGTTATTATACAAAAATAATTCATAATCATTTTGAGAATATTGTAATCTTGCCACTAGAAATTTGTGAATCACATTCACAACCCAAACTAAAATGTGATTTACATTTTCAATTAATTATCGAATGTTAATCCAATTGACATTAATAATTAATCAATAAATATAAATCATAATAAGCTCTCTCTAATACATTATAAATCACATTTATAACATATTATGAATAATTGGATATTTCCATCCACATTATTCTTATCCGTAATAATTAAATCACATTTTATTATATTGGATGATCATTCATGCATCCTACTAATGTAAATCAAATTCACACATTCAAGATAATTAAATCACATTTAATTATCCATGTCTCAATGCTTAGATACAATTTTACATTGGAATTAATCTTAAACCCTTTCAAGAATAATGTGCTTTCTCTGCTGATACTTGGAGATAAGGACAAGGTGATTGTATTGTTCCATGTATAGTGACTTGGATATTGAGATCACATCTCAAATTCAAATCTCATGGACCTCTCATAGATTCTTGATTAAATCATTATAGTAAATCTAATCTTCTTATTGCATCTAAATCTTATTCAGATCAATATCCAACACTTGGACTAAGATAAGATCACTTCTCTACTGAGAGGAGTCACTAAAATCCAAACATTTCATCACTCCCTCGGAATGGAAGCATCATGTTTATACAATCGTTTATGATTACATCACCCTCAGGTATTCCTGATACCTATATATCCTGCATACTGGAAGACCTATGAAAAATCCAAAGGTATAGATCAATTTTACATGGTCATATTTAGGGTTTAATCATCAAGTTTCTCAATCTTGGTCATCGAGAATCAGAATGGATCATATGCTTTCCCAAAGCATATATCATACCTTCAAATTCTTGCCATGCTTCCAAAGCACGACGACCATGCATGGAATTCTATCGGTCCCAATACCTCATGAGTGAGCTCATGTCTTCTCTTTCACAAGTGAACCTGTATGATCCCTTTGAGAGATCATATTACTCATATGCCCATACATTCACACTGGCTCGCCGGTGTATAGACCTTGGTTAGGTCATCAATCTATTGGTCTGCCAAATGTACACACTCAGCCATAGAGGAACACATTTGTCTCTGGTCATAGGATGTGTGCCTATATTGTGATAGTATTCAGCATAGGACTTAATTTATCTCGATCTCATTAAGTAAACCCTTTGACCTAACTAATCTTACACCTCAGAATCACTATTCCCATGTAGAGGACATGCATAAAGAGATCTGTTAGATATCAGCCTTAATGAGAAAGGATTGTAATCTCCTATTCAATCTAGAGATCATCTCTTAAAAATCATTTGACGGTTCTTGATGAGTCCTCAGTCCAACTCCTTAGATGTTCATCCAAGCATCATCGTCTATAATTCAATTAATGAATCAACAACTATATGATTATCAAGACGACCAGGGTACATAACCCTAATTGTACAGAGGGACCTTATAGTGCATTCATTCATTTAATCTCAAAAAGGGAGTGAAACATTCAATAATTTTTATTGATAAAACATATATTACAACAACATTTATTGTAATAATGGTTCGCCTCAGGTTCACATGGCTAACAATCTCTCACTAGCCCTCAGAACCATTCAGGAACAATCCTTAAACCCATACTCATTACATGTTGATCGAAAACCTTCTGTGTCAAAGGTTTGGTAAGAGTATCAGCAACGTTGTCGGCAGAGGCCACCTTTGTGATGACGATATCACCACGCTTTTAAATCTCCCAAAGATATGGTATTTCCTTTCCATGTGCTTGCTATTTTGATGGCATATAGGTTCCTTCGCCTGAGCAATGGCTCCCGTGTTATCGTAGAGTAACGGGATGGGAGTATCAGAGGAAACTACGCCAAGTTTCAGGATGAACTTGCGCAACCACACCGCCTCCTTTGCAGCATCCGATGCGGCAATGTATTCGACTTATGTTGTTAAATCTATTGTAGTGTCCTACTTCTTGCTTATCCAGCTCACAGCACCACCATTCAACAGGAATACAAACCCTAATGTTGACTTTCAATCATCAATATCTGATTGGAAGTCCGGATCTATATACCCCAAGACTTGGAGATCTCCATCTCCATAGACTAAGATGTCGTCTTGCGTCCGTCTTAGATATTTGAAAATGTTTTTCACTGCATTCCAATGTTGCTTTCCATAGCAGGATTGGTAAAGACTTACCACTCCTACTGCATGGTAGAGTACACATCATGTTGTACATTAAGCTTCCTGCAACTGAAGCATAGGGGCATCCATCCATGGTTTTCTTTTCCTCAACACTTTGAGGAGCCATTCCTTTAGATAGGTGGATACCATGTCTTAAGGAGAGAAATCCTTTCTTAGAACTATCCGTACGGAAATGCTCCAGAATCTTCTTAATGTACCCATCTTGTGATAATCCCAATACCCTCTTTTCTCGATTTTTGAACAACTTCGGATCTAAGATATAAGAGGCTTCTCTAAGATCTTTCATCTTGAAGGTATGAGATAAACAATTTTAACACTGGTCATCATTCATATATCAATCCCAATGATAAAGATGTTTATGTAAAGCACGATGAACACAATGGCGCTCCCACTAAGCTTCTTGTGCACACAAGGTTCATCAAGATTCTGCACAAAATCATAACTCTTTATGATTTCATTAAATATGATGTTCCAACTACGAAAAGCTTGTTTCAAGCCATAGATGGATTTCTTCAGCTTGCATACTTTTCCATCCTCAATTATGAATCCATGGGGCTGCTCCATATGGATATCCTCCTCGAGGTATCCATTGAGGAGAGTCGTCTTGATGTCCATCTGCTAGATGTCATAGTCAAGACATGCAACTATAGTTAACAGTGTCTTTAGAATAGGCACATGAGAGAACGTCTCATCGTAGTTGATGCCTTCTCTCTATGTGTAGCCTTTGGCCACAAGTCGTGCTTTGAAAGTCTATACTTTCCCATCAGGTCCCCTCTTTCTCTTAGAGATCCATTTACACCCAATGGTTTTTACCCCTTTAGGTGGATCCTCTAGGGTCCAAACACAATTCTTATGTAATTTTTGACTTCATTACTAGCATCGATCTATCTATTTCATGATCCATGAGTGCTTCATCAAATGAAGCGGGATTCATTGTCAGTTTCACCTGACACATGGAATCCATACCTTTCAGTTGGTGCAACCACCCTTGAACTCCTTTGAAGAGGTATGGGTGTTTCATCATTATTTATCTCTTCAGTATCTAGTTCAGGAAGCTCAGAATCCTCAAGGGATTCAATAAGTTCCTCTATTTTATTTTTGTTTTGGCCTTTAAGGAAGACATCCTCCAAAAATTTCACATCTCTAGAGATGAAAACCTTTTGGGTCTCAGGATCATAAAGTTGGTATCCAAACCCATCTTTAACATACCCAATGAATTAACACTCGCGAGTGCGAGATTACAGCTTACCTGCATCCACGTTCTTTGCATGTACCAAGAAACCCCAAACCCTCAAATGTTTCACACTAGGTTTGGTTTCATACTAGAGTTTGTGAGCAGTCTTAGGTACGAATTTGATAGGAATCTTATTGAGGATATATATTGCATTCTCTACTGCATATCCCCACAAACTAAGAGGTAAATGTGCTTTGCTCATCATTTATCGGACCATATCCATGATAGTCATGTTGCGTATCAGCAACACCATTAAGTTGGGGGGTTTTGGGAGGAGTGAGATTGGAGACAATTCTATTCTCCTTAAGGTATTTCTTAAATTAATCTGAGAGGTATTCACCATCTCGGTCAGATCGAGTCCGTTTAATCTTCCTATTGGTTTGGTTCTCAACCAAAGCCTTGAACTCTTTGAACTTTTCAAAGGTTTCAGATTTATGACATAATAGGAAGATAAACCAGAATCGCGAATGGTCATAAATAAATGTCAAATAATATCGATATCCATTTCGAGTCACGATACTGAAGGGACCACATACATCGGTATGTACTTGGTAAGGAATAACTTCGCATCTTGTAACCTTGTTATGGAAAGGCATCCTAGTCATTTTACCTCGAATGCAATGTTCGCAGGTAAGCAAAGATTGAACTTGTAGAATATCTAAAGGTCCATCCTTTATCAATCTATTGATCCTATCAAAAGATAAATGACCAAGCCTTTGATGCCAAATCATATTCGAATGACTTCCATACTCAATGGATCTTTTAGGGTGTTTATTATTAGTGGTAGTAACATTTATGATATGTTCTTCAATGCACAATTCATATTCTACCATAGGTCAAAATACTACTGTAATATATTTATCACAATGATTTATGACTAATTTATTACAGAAAAAGATTGAATATCCACTTCTAACAAGTTTGGATACATATATCAAATTCCTTCTGACATCAGATACATAAAGATACTCTTTAAGTACAAGGACTCTCCCACTAGATAATGATAGTCGACAGGTTTTGATGGTGACTGCTGCAATACTTGCATCAGATCCCATCTGGATGACTATCTCTCCTTCTTCCAAATTCCTATTTTCCTGAAATAGATGCAACAAATTGCATACAAGAACAGAAGCACCAGAATCAACATGCCAACTTCCTTTCCATCCAATAAGAAAGCTAGTTTCAATGATGAAATTAGATTTCATACATGTTGGGGCTTTACCTTTGTCGACCGACTTTAGGTATTCTGGGAAGTTATGCCTCCAATGCCCCGACTTCTTGCAGTGGTGACAAATGTCGGTTTTCTTCAACTCTATTAATGTGGATGCATTGGAAGATGAGCCAACGCCTTGACTCTTCTTCTTTATCTTCTGAGTCGGGCCCTTCCGAGAACCTTGATTAAGACTGTGCTTTCCTTTGACATGTGCAACCATTTCACTAGAGGAGCGGCCATATCTTTTACTACATCCGTAGTGGACATTAATGCAGAAACAACCCAACATTAGTGAAATAAACTTTTCTCATGTGGTATGTAAATGCAAAGTTGTTGAAAGACTTAGGGAGTGACAGTAGTATGAAGTCAACTTGCATATATGCATCCATGTCAGCTCCAAGGGTTTCCAACTCAGAGAGATACCCAAACATTTTGAGTACATGTTCTCTAACAGAGGTCTCTTTCTGCATCTTGCAGTGAATAAGTTCTTTCATTATATTATAATGCTATGTGCGGTTCACGTTACCGAACATTTCTCTCAGATTTACCATAATGCCACGACAAGTATCCATTTCCACATGTTGCTTTTGCAGCACAATGGTCAATGAATCAAGAATACAACACCTTACCATATCATGATCTTCAACAAATTTATCATTAAATTCAATTTCTCCCAGACTCTTTAGGTTTGCATACTTGTCCTTGGATAGCAAATAGGAAATGCACTATGCAGAAAGGACAAGATCCAAATATCATATCCAATCAGAATAATTTGGTCCGATCAACTGATGGACCTCTAGGAACCTGCTAAGTGGGTTCGTGGACTTGATTTACTGAACTTAAGAATGCACTATATTAGAACATATAAATAATTGTGCATTCAATTTAAAATATTTGATTAAGGAATTTTTAATCAAATTAGTCTTGCCTTTTCAACTTTGAAAGTTCATTCCCTTAATCACTTTCAAAGCAAGAGATATACTTACCGCTAAATCTGTAGAAAGAACTGGGATCTCCTCTTTACCTCTGTCACATCCCAATAATATGAGAACCTGTAATTTGGATAAAGAAATGCAGCAACACATTCCGCCTTGGAAGTCCAACGTGCATTTCCCAATTCCGTCTTTAACAACCAGTCGCACCACCCCTAAGGTGATGTTGACTTGTTGTTAATTGAACCAACTGTCAACAAGATTAGTACTCGCTATGCGCAATCCAATATCTCTCATGCATATGACTTTACTCTTTCGAGAAGCAAAGAGCTCGATTTAGATGCGCTTGTATATAGGAGTTGTCACTTCAGAAATACGTCTCCTACACACAATCCTTAGCGACGGAGCCCTTCGCCTTGACGGAAGATCATGGATGTTACTTATGTGATCCTCCACCTCATATTCAAATTTTAATTAATTATCATGAATCTCATTCATATAATTAATTATTCCAAGAGAAATACACATCTATTCATAATAGAGTGTTTCAATTGGATAAAATCAACTTAATCATATTAAATAAATAATCAATCCAATTCAATCAACAAACTTTATTGTTACTTGAAAGGATGGTATAATATCAACGTACGTATTATTAGAATTTTAATAATTAGAAAAATACACCTTGATATCTCTGATATTATTGAGTCCCTACCTGCTGTCATGGACAGTATTAACAGGAGTGGGACAAACCGCACACGGTGCAACCTACTACCCCAATGCTCTCCGAATAGATACCATATCTACCTCAGGAAAGGATAATGTCAAATTGATCATGGTGTACTTGAGATGTTCACCAGTTTTTCAACTAAAATTATATCATATAGTAATAATGAAAATCATTTTGATTATAAGGAAATTTGCTAAATAAATTCCCAATCCTATTCAAGCAAGTTTGTTGTTTGTGTAACCAATTATAATCTAGATCAAATATAATCAATTGTTGGTTAAGACAATGTAAATTAAGAAAATAATTATCACTAAATATTTCTCAAATATTTGCCATTATTATTCTAGGAAATTAACTATTAATTTCGTTAATTGACTATCACATGGTTCTTGATTAGGACTATAATTTCCAGTCGTGACACCTGCTTACTAAAATTAACATATCTCAATCAATTTAAATCCAAATTACGCAAAATAAGTTTTCAAAGTTTTCTAATTTGATTTAAAACAGAACTTAAGTAATTATAATGTATTTGAAAGCGTTTCAGAAAAGTAATTAGCCCCATAATTACGTTAAGATTCACAGTCTCGGAAACAGTGGACATGTTCTTTAAAATGACCATATCTTGAGCAAACGTAATCCAAATTATGCAAACTCAAATCCCACAGCTTCCTTATTTAATGGGGAACATAATTAAAGTTATTATTTTGTGTTTACACATTTTAAAAAGGGCCTAGTTTTATTCACTAAACAGAGATGCGAAAATGAAATGCGACAAAACTTTGGCTACCCTAACGAACCCAACTCTTCCTAGGTTTATGGATCGCATCCAAATCCTCCGTTTAATCTTCCTAGGTATTCCTTAAATTCTTCTGAGAGGTAATCACCACCTCGGTCAGATCGAATCCATTTAATCTTCTATTGGTTTGGTTCTTAACCAAAACCTGGAACTCTTTGAACTTTTCAAAGATTTCAGATTCTTTACATAGTAAGAAGATAAACTCGTATCACGAATGGTCATCAATAAACATCAAATAATATCGATATCCATTTCGAGTCGTGGTACTGAAGGAACCACATACATCATTATGTACTAGGTCAAGAATAACTTCGCATCTTGTAACCATGTTATGGAAAGGCGTCCTAGTCATTTACCTCGAATGCAATGTTCGCAGGTAAGAAAAGATTGAACCTGTAGAATATCTAAAGGTTCATCCTTTATCAATCTATTGATCCTATCAGCAGATAAATGACCAAGCCTTTGATGCCAAATCATATTCGAATGATTTCCATACTCCCTGGATCTTTTAGGATTTTTATTATTAGTGGTAGTAACATTCATGACATGTTCTTCAAAGCACGATTCATATAGTCCACCAGAAGTCAAAGTACTATCTGTAATATATTTATCACAATTATTTATGACTAATTTACAAAAAAGGAATGAATATCCACTTCTAACAAGTTCGGATACGGATATCAAATTCCTTCTGACTTCAGGTACATAAAGATACTCTTTAAGTAAATGGACTCTCCCATAAGATAATGATAGTCGGCAGGTTTCGATGACGACTGCTGCAACACTTGCATCAGATCCCATCTGGATGACTTTCTTCCCTTCTTCCAAATTCCTAGTTTCCTGAAATAGATGCAACAAATTGCATACATGAACAGAAGCACCAGAATCAACGCGAACTTCCTTTTCGTCCAAGGAGAAAGCTAGTTTCAATGATGAAAGTAGATTTCATACATGTTGGGGCTTTACCTTTGTCGACTGACTTTAGGTATTCTATGTAATTATGCCTCCAATGCCCCGACTTCTTGCAGTGGTGACAAATGTCGGTTTTCTTCAACTCTGTTAATATGGATGCATTGGAAGATGAGCCAACGCCTTGAATCTTCTTCTTTATCTTCTGGTTCGGGCCCTTCCGAGAACCTTTATTTTGGCTGCGCTTTCCTTTGACCTGTGCAACCATTGCACTGCTAGAGGGGCCATCTCTCTTCATTACATCCTCAGTGGTCTTTAATGTGGCTAACAACCCAACATTAGTAAAATAAACTTTTCTCATGTGGTATGTAACCACAAAGTTGTTGAAAGACTTAGGGAGTGACAGCAGAATGAAGTCAACTTGCATATATGCATCCATGTCACCTCCAAGGTTTCCAACTTAGAGAGGTACCTAAATATTTTGAGTACATGTTCTCTGACGGAGGTCCCATCCTGCATCTTGCAGTGAATAAGTTCTTTCATTATATTATAACGCTATGTGTGGTTCACGTCATCGAACATTTCTTAGCATAATGCCACGACAAGTGTCCATTTCCACATGCTGCTTTTGCAGCACATTGGACAATGAATCAAGAATACGACACCTTGCCATATTATGATCGTCAACAAATTTTACATTAAATTCGATTTCTTCTGGTGTCTTTGGGTCTGCATACTTGTCCTTGGATAGCACGTAGGAAATGCACTCAGCAGAATAATTTGGTCCGGTCAACTGATTGACCTCCAGGAACCTACTAAGTGGGTTCGTGGACTTGATTTATTGAAATTAAGAATGCACTATATTAGAACATATAAATAATTATGCATTCCATTTGAAATCTTTGTTTAAGGAATTCTTAATCAAATTAGTGTTGCCTTTTTTATCTTTGAAAGTTCATTCCCTTAATCACTTTCAAAGCAAGATATATACTTAGTGCTATATCTATAGCAAGAACTGGGATCTCCTCTTTAACTCTGTCACATCCCAATAATATGAGAACTTGTAACTTGGATAAAGAGAAGCAGGAACACATTCTGCCTTGCAAGTCCAACTTGCATTTCCCAATTCCGTCTTTAATAACCAGTCCCACCACCCCTAAGGTGATGTTGACTTGTCGTTAATTGAACCAACTGTCAACAGGAATAGTACTCGCTATGCGCAATCCAATATCGCCCATGCATATGACCTTACTCTGTCGAGAAGTGAAGATCTCGATCCAGATGCACTTGTATACATGAGTTGTCACTTCAAAAATACGTCTCTAATACACAATCCCTAGCGACAGAACCCTTCGCGTTGGCGGGAGATCATGGATGTCACTTATGTGATCCTCCACCTCATATTCAAATTTTAATTAATTATCATGAATATCATTCATATAATTAATTATTCCAAGGTAAATACACATCTATTCATAATAGAGTGTTTCAATTGGATAAATTCAACTTAATCATATTAAATCAATTATCAATCACATTCAATCAACAAACTTGATTGTTACTTGAAAGGATGGTATAATCTCAACGTACGTATTATTAGAATTTTAATAATTAGAAAAATACACCTTGATCTCTCTGATATTATCGAGTCCCTACCTGCTGTCATGAGTAGTATCTAGGGGAGTGAGACAAACTGCACACGGTGCAACCTGCTACCCCAATGCTCCCCGACTAAACACCATATCCACCTCAGGAAAGGATAATGCCAAATTGTTCATTGTGTACTTGAGATGTTCATAGGTTTTTCAACTGAAATTATACCATATAGTAATAATGAAAATCATTTTGATTATAAGGAAATTTGCTAAACAAATTCTCAATCCTATTAAAGCAAGTATGTTTGTTGTTTGTGTAACCAATTATGATCTAGACCAAAACTAATCAATTGTTGGTTAAGAAAATGTAAATTAAGAAAATAATTATCACTAAGTATTTCTCAAATATTTCCATAATTATTCCAGGAAATTAACTATTAATTTCATTCATTGACTATCACATGGTTCTTGATTAGGAATGTAATTTCCAGCTGTGACACCCGTTTACTAAAATTAACATATCTAAATCAATTTAAATCCAAATTACGCAGAAGAAGTTTTCAAAGTTTTCTAATTTGATTCAAAACAAAACTTAAGTAATTATCATGTAATTTTAAAACGTTTCAGAATAGTAATTAGCCCCTTAATTACGTTATAATTCGCAATCCCTGAAACAGTAGATACATGTCCTTTAAAACAACCATATCTTGAGAAAGCGGAATCCAAATTACACAACTCAAATCCCACAGTTTCCTTATTTAATGAGGAATATAATTAAACTGATTATTTTGTGTTTACACATTTTATTTAGGGCCTAAATTATTCACTAAACAGAGATGCGAAAATGAAATGCGACAAAACATTCGCAACCCTAACGAACCCAACTCTTCCTATTTTTATGGATCGCATCCAAAACCCATCCAAAACCTCTGACCTAAGGCTATAATACCATTGGAAGGATATTGTATAATCCTTAAGCTCATCACAGAAGCATGAGGATCGTATCATATACGATCGAGAACGACTAGTCGCCCTAGTTGTTCAATATAGTGGAATTTAAAAAATTGTATTAGATGAAACCACATGATCCAAGAACGATTCTCGGATTGTTTCATCTAAACCACATCAACGGTAAGGTAATACCTCTTGTAGAGTGGTTGTGATCAAGTCTCTACGAAAAAAAACTCCTGTCTCAAGTCTGATCTTCAGAGAAGACGCTTGCCAGCAAGGGATGAGTCGTGTGATCCTCGCGATCCAAGCTGTTGATCCAAGCAAGGGAACTCCTGATCTCGTCACACGAGATCGAACGTCTTATTTGTGAGAAAGGCACACCAAATAAGAAGGATAACCAAGAGTCATCGAGGTGATGGCACAACGGCAAAGCGATGACGGAGACTCCTTCTCTCTAGGGTTGGGTGGATGGCCACCAATGGAGAGAGAGGGAGAGAGGGAAAGTGAATGAAGAGAGGAGAGAGAGCTTGTTGTGAAGTTCTTAACCTCTTTGAGGGAAAGGGTTACTCTCTTTATATAGAGTTTTGGGAGTCCATGGACCACAATCCACAGACTACACAAAAACAATGGATGAGATTGATTTGTGCTTCTTTCAATGGCCAAGATGTTGTTGGTAAAAACAAAACAACACTTATTTAATTTAGATTAATTTTATTTGATAAATCAATATAATTTAATCCTAAATCAAATCAAGCATACATGAATATTTTAGGATGGAGATTACATCCCTCCATATAGAGTGGAAGGCCATCCTTTCCATGTAGTAATTGGTGTCGTCGACCCTTCCAATATGGTAGGGCGGAATTTCCATGCAATCTCATGCAATCTTTTTGAGATTGCATTATTACTTGGAAATCCCCATGATTTTACAACAACACTTGTTGTAAATTATTCTACAAAAATAATTCATAATTGTTTTGAGAATATTGCAATCATGCCATTGGATATTTGTGAATCACATCCACAACCCAAAATAAAATGGGATTTACAATTTCAATTAATTATCCATTGTGAATATAATTCATATTAATAATTAATTAACGAATATAAATCATAATAAGTTATCTCTAATACATTATAAATAGCATTTATAACATATTATGATTTATTAGATATTTCTATCCGTATTATTCTTATATATAATAACTAATCTCATTTAATTATATTGGATGATCATTCAGGCATCCCAATAATGTGAATCAAATTCACAACATCCAAGATAATTAAATCACATTTAATTATCCATTTATCAATGCTTAGATACAATTCAACAATGGAATTATTATTGAACCCTTTCAAGAATAATGTGCTTTCTCCACAGATACTTGGAGATAAGGACACAACAATCGCATTGTTGCACGTATAGTGACTTGGATATTGAGATCACATCTCAAATCCAGATCTCGTTGACCTCTCATAGACACTAAATTAAATCAAGATCGTAAATATGATCTTCTTATTGCGTATGAATCTTATTCAGATCAATATCCAACAATTGGACCAAGATCAGATCACTTCTCTACAGAGAGGAGTCACTAAAATCCAAATATGTTTCATCACTCTGTCGGATTGGAAGCGTCATGTTTTTATGATCGTTTATGATCGCATCACCCTCTGGTATTCATAAGACCCGTACAGCCTGCATAATAGAAGATCTATAATAAACCCAAAGGTATTGATCAATTTTACACTATCATCTTTAGGGTTTAATCATCTAGTTTCTAAATCTTGGTCATCGAAAATCAGTATAGATCATATGCTTTCCCAAAGCATATATCATATCTTCAAATTCTTGTCATACTTCCAAAGCACGACGACCATGCTTGAAATTTGATCGGTCCCAATACCTCATGAGTGAGCTCATGTCTTCTAGTTCACAAGTGAACATGTATGATCCCTTTGAGAGATCGTATTACTCATATGCCCTTACATGCACACTAGCGCACTAGTGTCTATACCTTGGTTAGGTCATCAACCTATTGGTTTGCTAAGTGTACACACTCATACATATACTAACTCATATGTCTCTGGTCAAAGGATATGTGCCTATATTGTGACAGTATTTAACATAGGACTTAGGTTATCTCGATCTCATTGAGTCAACTCTTTGACCTAACTAATCTGACACCTCCAAATCACTATTCTCGTGCGGAGGACCTGCATCAAGAGGTATGTTAGATATCATCCTTAATGAGAAAGGATTGCCATCTCCTACTCAGGCTGGAGATCATCTCTTAATAATCATTTGACGGTGCTTGATGAGTCCTTAATCTAACTCCTTAGATATTCATCCAAGCACCAACCTCTATGTTTCAATTAATGAATCAATAGCTGTATGATTATCAAGACGTCTATGGTACATAACCCTAATTTATAGAGGGACCTTATAGTGCATTCATTCATTTAATCTCAGAAAGGGAGTGAGACAATCAATAGCTTTTATTGATAAAACATATATTACAATAACATTTATTGTAAGAATGGTTCGCCTCGAGATTACATGGCAAACACATCATGTCCAGGATCGGTCAAGGCCACCTCATCCTTTGGTTCTCCTATGCCCAACTTTTCTAAAAGCCACCACCACCAGCAGAGATTATTGAGGAAGAACCCCTATAGATGTTGGAAGTGAATGGTATTTGGTATGCATAGGACCTTGCTAGACAAGGACATACGAGGGAGTGACAGTCGTACCAGCATCCCACGACCTTCTACAATATTGTTTTCACTCTTGTACCACAACACAATCGCATCACAACACAACCCTGGCACCAGAGGAAACAACAACAATATGGTCATCGGGCCAATAACAAGCAATCCAGCAACACCTGCAATATCAGCAGGCACCCGAACAATAGAGACATCGACAGTACCAGGCCCCTCAAGTCCAATCTTCATGACAGTCTTTCCAGTAGTATCATTCTCCGATAGTCCCCGTGGACATTCAGCAGCTGATTCTCGAGCAACTTTGATCTTTCAAGAGTGAAATTCATGATCTACAGATGGATGTCAATAGCCTATCTCATTGGATAGATGAACAAACTACACCTGCTACAGCCATTCTCACCCAAGTTCAAGCTAATCCACACATTTTTAATACTCAATTTCAAAACATGGTGGTCAGGTATATTATTCAAAATCGTATATATATATATATATATATATATATATGAACGTGAGATCTTCTTATTTCACAATATTAGTGCTATGACAGTTAGGAGCAAAAGGATCATGACAGTGCATGATCGGGCAAGGAAAATAGAGAGAGGCATCTCTGGAGGTCAACCTGATGACTCATCAGATGAAGAATAAGAAAGGCATCAGGATTCATTTCCATATCTGAAGAGACTAAGGAAAGTGCCAAAGGAGTATACAGAGGACCTTGCACCTCCGTTTGTGGCAGAATTACCTTCGCCATCAGTTCTGAAGCTTGTTGTAGGCCATCTAGATTTTAACTTCCTCTTGAAGAACAAAGATTTATGCAATAAGAACTTTTGTTTTAGTTTAATCTAAGCATGATGTTTTTAGTTATGATTCAGATTCTTCGTCACCTGTGTTGATTGATTCTATTCCTTTCCCCCATCCTCTCATGGGAGGAAAATACAAATCTAAGAAAATTCGTCAAGATGACTTAGAAGTGGCATGTTTTGTCAATATAACATCACAATTAAGGTACCATTTGAAAAGTATGTGTCTAATAATCTTGCATTTCAGAAGTACTTGAAAGTGACATGCACACCTACAAGGACTCCCAGGAAGAAACAAGATCAGTATGTGAAGACTCTCACATCTTATCAGTAGCCACTACTCAATGTGTTAAGAATTAGTGACTACCATGGAAAAAACGAGACTTGGGTGCTCACTATGTGGAGAGTTGTATCGATAAAATAGCGTTTGCACGCACTCTACTAAGTAACAGTTCTTCAATCAACCTTCTTCCCTTAACACTATATTACAAATTGGAGAAAGGTACACTCATAAAATCATAAGCTCTACTCCAATTTGTAGATCGATCTATGAAGAGACCAAATAGATGTAAAGAATGTCTTTATCTCAATTGAGGAGCAAGAGCACAAAGTGGACTTCAATGTCCTTGGTATCCAATCATCGGAGAGAATCTGATGTCATTCTTGGGTGACCATTCTTATGGTTCTCCAAGGCAGCATTTGACTACATCACAAGAATGATGAAGTTCTGATGTCTAGGCGGAGAAGTGAACATAGAGATCATGCAGACAAAATGGCAAAGACCTGACTCAGAATTCATTACTGCGTACACAAAGTCTTCAAAGGTAGATTGCAAGATGATCAACACAGCTGGGATGTGGAGACAAACTCCAACAAAATAGAGCAAGACCCTCTCATCTGGAGAGAAATTAGTGCACAATACAATTTGCCAATTTTCTCCTGATCTCGTGAGAGACAAATATACCTATGTCCTTGATGACTAAGAGATCCCTTTAATTATGTTGGTTCACCTTCTTCCATAACAATCAAGGGACATAGATGACAAGTCAAACATGTCTTTGGCTGAATTACTACATATCTTAGATGATCCAACTCACAATTCATCAGAATTTGTCACCAACATATCACACTTTGATCCATCCTCTTCCAACACAAAACGGAAAATATGCCACTCTGTCGGACTTAGTCGATGATACAGAATTGCCAGAGTTGATACCACTTCCTCCTACACTCAAGTATGTGTTTTTTTGATGGAGCCAAAGAGAAATCTCCTCTGATCATTATCTCAAAATTAAATGCAGAATAGGAGTCTAGATTACTAGAAGTTCTTGAGAGGAACCGCAAAGTCGTTGGTTGAACTTTGTCAGATCTCGTGGGAATCAACCCGATCTATGCCCGCACCAAATATATCTTGAGGATAATACGAGAATTTCATGTGCATTCCAGAGTATACTGAACCCTAATTTAAGGGCAGTAGTTAAGAAATAGATTGAGAAATGGTGCAAAACATGGTTTATATACCCTATTTCTGACTCCAAGTGGGTGGCCATGCTTCATGTTATCTCGAAGAAGTCAGGAATTCATATGGTCACCAACGAGTAGGGGGTAAAGATTGTTACATGATTACCAACATTATCACATGTCGATGCCGATTACAAGTGTCTGAATGTTGCGACCAAGAATTACCACTTTCCCTTATCATTCATTGATCAGATATTGGAGAAACTTGAAGGGAAGGCATTTTTTTATTTTCTTAATAGGTATTCGCGATACAATCCGGTATCCATATCTCATAAGGAACAAGAAAAGATCAATTTTACATGTAAATTTGGCATGTACACATTCAGGAACATACCATTCAGGCTCTGCAATGCTCAAGGCACATTTCAGCGGTGCATGATCGATGTATTTACTCAAATGGTGGGAAATTTTCAAGCGGTCTTCATGGATGACTTCTCGATCCTTGGTAATTCTTTTGATACATGTTTAGCACACTTGGACTGAGTCCTAAAGAGCTGTAAGGAGGTTAATATGGTACTCTCATAGGATAAAAGTCATTGTATGGTCACGAAGGGCATCGTGTTGGGGCATGACATCTCCAAAAAGGTAATGAAAATTGACCCTATCAAGGTGGATGTGATCAATAGACTTGAGACACCAATTAAAATCAAGTCAGTGAGGTCTTTCATAGGGTATGTTGGATTTTATTGAATTATTCATGATTTTTCAAAGATCGTGATAAGTTGCACGAGTGACCAAGGTAAAATGGTATCAATGGTCGTTGCGACCTCAACCACTCGGACTGAGCTATATCAAGAAAGTTAAGACCACCAAAATAAAAATCAATCACTCAAAGCAAGAAAGCGGTATTGCTAATTTAATTTACCTGGTATAGCTACCAAGGTCGAACACAAGGAGAACGTGTTGCTAAGGCTACGAAGTAGTCGAGAATCCAAGAAACGCAAAGGAATGGTGGTTTTAATTTTTTTCAAAAATATTTTTATGATTTTTGAAATATGAAAAGGCAAAATTCCACACTCGCAAAATTATTTAATAGCCCAATGTTACTCAAAAAATTAGAATAAAAATATTTTGTGTTTTTTAAATATCCAGATGTTTTGTGGATTTTATGGGGTTTTTCATGTTTTTAATTAATTAATTAAAAAATGGAATAAAGTCGAAAACAACAAATAGTGTCCAGCTGGGATATAAAGGCAAGTAAAAAATACTTAAAATACATATAAAATCCCAACAATATTTTTAAGATAAAATATAAAATATAAACTAACTACAGCAACTGAAAACACACTTTTTTAAATTTTTTATGAATTTTTACTGATTTTCTTAGATTTTTACTCATTTTAATTTTTATGGTTTTTATAAATGGAAATAAGACAAAAATTGGATAGAAATTAAAATAGCACACAAGAAGCAATTAAGTTTTTTTTAGAATTTTTAAAGGCTTTTCATTATTTTTAGTTGAATTTTAAAAACAAACATCAACTATTTTTGGTGTTTTTGACTTTAAAAATAGCAAACAAAAACAAAACAAAATAAAAAATTCATTAAAATTCCTACACCATGGCAGGAGCCATGTTTCAAAATTTCATGAATTTTGGGCATTTTTTGCTATTCATTATATCAAAAATAAACCACACAGCACATAGGGACCAATCTGCAAATAACTTAAGTCCTGGAACCAAATAATAACAAGCGGTAAAAGTCTAGGGTTCAATATGAAATTTTCGCATCCAATTCCGCACATGCTGGAAAACATCATTCACAGGGGTATATATACAAATAGAAAAACTAAACATTTAATTCATAACATCAGATAAGTCCAGGACAAGAAATGCAAATAACCTAGTACCCCATGTGACGATGTACGTGAGTCCACATAGACAGGAGTGAAATGCAAATATGGAAAACTGTAGGGGTAGGAGTGCAAAATGTCCTACTGTATACTTTTATTTTACAGACTAATTGATAAACTGAAATAAATGTAAGGTGGGCTGAGTAATTTACCCATGCAGCACGTGAGCTACGCTTGGGGTGGACAGGTGGCGTCTCCTTATTAGGCCTGGACGAACGGCTCTGGAAGCGTCAAGCGATAGATCTGATGACTATCAGATTTCAGCTACGTACGTGGTACAGGACGATTAGATCTGACATCTAACGGTCCGGTACCTCCAGGTGAACGGGCGGTTGCGATGACATCTAGGCGAGGGGCATAATCCGATGACAGAGGAAGGATCTAGAAGAACTCCACCGAGACGAGTTTTAGCAGAGCACCAGTGAGGATCCAGAGCTCCGATGAACGATCGGATGGCGGCAAATGAATCACGGGGCCCCTCCGCGTCGGTTGAACGGGTCAGTTAGGCTCGCTGACGGTTAGATCTCCGTGGCGATGGCTAAGACCTGGGCGAGCTCTGGCAAGTATTGTCTGAGGCATCTGGGTTGTTCCACACATGCAAAGTCCTACAAGATAAAGCTCGGACTCGGAGCAAAGCTCCGGTCGGGGTTATTAGACCAAAAACAAAGGAAAGCGGCGGTGGCTAAGAAGGGGGTCTCCGGCGAAGTGATAGGGAAGACCTAGGGCCTAATCTTGGCTATCCGAGCCAAGATTAGGATGAGCAGATGGTGAGCGAAGATGGAGGATGATCTGGCTCATCGATCGAGTCATATGGATGGATGTGATGAGGCTCTGACTGCTGGTCGGAGCTGGCGGAGCGGCGATGGAGTGTAGATGAAGGATTGAATCAGATAAGGGAGCTAGGGGCTACAGAATGAATACCTGAGGGTCCTAGTGGAATCCTGAACTCCAGGGGGTGCGGTCGGTGTGGACGTTGCCTCAACTTCACTGCAGCTGGAGGAGGAGGCTCATCGCGACGATGTTCCAGCCAGGAGAGGCGAGCGTCGGCTGCACAATACCTTTCCAGCGACCGAAGGCGGCCTCCGGTTGCTGTCACCAAGGAAGAGTGTTCTAGGGTATCGATAGGGTGTGCGGCGCGAGCTCCTCTGTTGGGGAGTCGAATGAAGACTATATAGCTCGTCCTAGAAAGCTTGGAAGAATCGGAGCATGCGTGCGAACCGAGGTTGACCCGTGCTTCCCTAGGGATCCGCGTTGATCACCGATCCAGTGGGGAGATGCGGTAGAAGATCGAAGTTAAAGGGTGCAGGATCCGCTCAGGAAAAATAGGAGAAAATGGGTGCGTGAGCTAGATCGGCATACACGATGGTCCGGGAGGGGTAGTTGACCGAGGTCAACATTCCTCCTAGACCAATAAGAAAATAGGAAGTAAAAAATAATTGTAAAATAAATCAAAAATATAAAATTATTTTTAATTAAAAAGTGTTTAAAATGAAAATATTTTTATTATTTTTCAAACTATTTTTTGTGATTTTTATTTATTTTTATAAAAACAATTTATGATATATACATTATAGTATATTATATACAGGTATAAAATACCTATGAATTTTGTACAATTATTTTTATTTTCTTATTTTTGCATACATATTCCAATTTTATATTTTATTAATTTACAACATAGTAATTAGAGTTTAAAATAATTTTTATTTTATTTTTATTGGTTATTTACAAGTATAAAATAAATAGGTAGGGATACATATTGACATGTATTATATATAAGGTAAGAGAGAATTTTATATTATTTTTATTTTATTTTTCTAATTTTTTTATTTTAAAATATATATAAGGGGATAAAAACACCTTTTTATTTTTATTTTTGTGAAACTAAATTATATACACCTAGGTGATAAATATCCTCAAGGTAGAGTGGCCCTATGTCTCTCTACTTCTTTTATTTGGTGATCACGCCTATACTGGACCCTCTCTAACAAATGCATTCTTAATGCTAATTTATCTTATTTACAACTTTATGCATGATGCTTTGCCAATATACTTAGCTAAAATAAAAGAATAAAGAGTTATGAATGAGGATTCATCAGATCGCCCGCCCATTGACTGAGCTCCTAGAAAAAAACACCGAGTTCATTATTGATCACAAGTATCTACGGGCCTTTGTGTTCTTGAAAAGAATGGTTTGTGAGTCTCCTATCTCACGAGCTCATGACTGGTCACTTCCCTTTGAGATCATGACTGATGCATCGGATTTTGTTGTCGGAGTTGTGCTAGGATAGGGAAGAGATCGGATTCTGTATGTGATTCACTATGCGAGTAAAGTTTTGAATCCTGCATAGAGAAATTACACCATGCCTGAAAAGGAAATTCTCGTTGTAGTTTGGGCCCTACAGAAGTTCAAATCCTATATTTTGGGCTCCAAGGTGAGGATTTTTACTAATCATACAACAATAAGGTACTTGATGGAAAAGAAGGACAGAAAGACATGACTTCTTCGGTGGCTCTTTTGAATCCAAGAATTTGATTTGGAAATTAAGTATAAAGCTAGAGTGAAGAATGTTGTGGCCGATAAACTTTCCCGAATTGAGCAGAATGATAATCATGATAGTGAAAAGATTCAAGAAGATTTCCCAAACAATTCAGTTTGTGCTATTGACTCACTCTTGTGGTATGCCAACATGGCAAACTATCTTGTCTCCAAGTAGGTTCCCGAGGGTTGGACTAGGAGCAATATTGATCGATTAAAGTCGGATTTGAGGAGATACAATCGGATGATCAATTCCTTTTCTTTGAAAAGATGGATTGCATTTGGCGAAGGTGTATTCCTCGGGAGGAATAACAAAGTTTCCTCACACATTATCATACATTGAGGCTAGAGGACACCATTCGAAAAAAGAGAACCACACACAAGGTAGTCCAATGTGGTTTTTTCTAGTCGACCTTGTTTACATATGCCATTGATTTTGTACAGTCGTGCCAAATTTGTCAGAGAATGGGAGGGACTGTTGGATATAGAGATGAGATGCCCAAGCAACTGATGAATTTTTGTGATGTTTTGACACATGAGGAATTGATTTTATGGGTCCCTTTCCCAACAACAATGGACATGAGTACATTTCATTAGCAGTTGATTACTTGTCAAGATGGGTGGAGGCTATACCGACCCAAATTGCAGACAGCAAGACTGTCTATAAATTTATCAAGGATCGTATCATTAAGAGGTTTATGTTCCAAAGTATATTTCATATGGAGTTAGCCACTTTTTGAATAGAGAAATGAGATCACTGGCTAAGGACTATAAATTATAGCATAGAGTAGCCAATCCTTACCGCCCACAGTCTAATGGAATGGTGGAGGTTCCTAATATATAGGTGAAGAGTATTCTTCAGAAATTTGTTCGTCTCAATAGGAAGAACTATTCTCAGCTTTTGGACCAAGTTCTTTGGGCCTATATGACAACCTACAAGAATCCACTCGATACTTCACCTTTTATGATGATCTATAGTAAGCCATGCCATTTCCCTATAGAGTTAATTCACAAATAAGAATGGGTAATCAAGAAGATTAATAAGAGTTGTCACCTAGGGAAGCTTTGTTGTAAATTGAGTCTGAACAAGATAGTAGAAATCCGAAATCAGGCGTATGACAATAGTGTGATCTGTAAGCAAAAGGCCAAGAGATGGCATGATCAGCACATAAGGCATAAAACTTTTATCTCTGGGTAGAAGGCATGGTTGCTTAACGTCTGGTTGAAGATGTTTAATGGGAAACTCAAATCTAAATGGACGGGTCCCTCCATTGTCACAGATGTGCACAACAATGGCAGTGTTAACATTGTTTATCTCAGAGATAATACATAGACATTTTTAGTTAGTGGGGAGTTGCTAAAGCATTATGTCATTTGTAAAGAGCAGCTAGTCCAAATCAATGTTATAAACTTCATGCGAAGCGAGCACAGTGGAGATACATCAGAACACACTTCATGAAGACAAGCATGCAGACCCAAGCTATACAAATTCGTCTTCATTCTTCGCACATTCACTTGTACATTCTCTAGATCTCATTGAACACCCATCCCTTCTTCAAATACTTAGGATGACCATAGCGTAAGTATATTGGGACCCAATTCCTGCTGTATATAACTTTCTTATCCATTTCTTCTCTTATTCCCCCATTCCTGCTCCTCTTATATACTTAAACTGTCTAAAGACAAAGTATAGGGGGTGAGCTGGCTTCTATTTTCTTTCTCTTTCATTTTCTTACGCTTAGCCCCAGATACGACTTCTTTGTGCATTTTTTGCTTCGAGGACATAAGGGATGAATATCCATTTCATCACCATTATTATATCATTTTTTGCTTAAAAACCCTAGTTAATGCATGTAAATACCTCTAATTTGTTGAAATTAACATTCACTCTTATTGTATATCATTGTATAGACTATTGTTTGATGCCAAAATTATAGAATAAAGAAAAGAAAAAAATGTCAAAGGTATTTTATGACCCTAGTCCCCATGATGTAGGCATCTTGATGACTAGGTCAACAAGAAATAAAGTTGGGAACATAAGGGTCAAATAATGCAATAAAAAACCCATTTATTAATACATCAATAATGAATTTGTGGACTTATTTTATTTTCCATTTTTTATACACCAAATAAAGAATCGTTATCCATGAAAGTTGTAGATAATAATATATAGAAAAATACAAAATTGAGTTTTATATAAATAATATACAGTGCAAAGTTATATTCTAAATAAGATTCCAAAATCCTAACGTCTCAGGCTTATATCACTCAAATAAAAACTCAAAATACATAAAAATTACCTTTAATTGTATATAACTTTTCATAAGCTAATTAATGAAGGTGGTTTTATATCTTTTGGAGTTAATGGGTGAAATTTAGATTTTCGACCCCTATTGTATAATATACCTTAGTAAAATATTCATTTTATTGATTCTTTAATGTTTTTATAATGTTATATTTTTATAATTCTGTAAATATTATCTATAACATATCTATATATTAAAAATAGAATAAAACCATTAATAAAACACTAAAATAAAATAAAACATAAAAATACATAGATGAATATACAATAACTATACCTATATAATAAGTATAACTAGTTATTTAAATGTTTATATTATATGAAAAATATAATAAAAATATATTTATGTATACAAATAAGTTATAACTTTATAAAATAATAAAATAAAATAATAAATAAATATTACAAAATAAAAATAAAATACTCTAAAACATATATGAATATACCTATAATTAAACCCTAAAAACTAGCTCGTAATTACTAACCTCTAAAATTTAAATAAAAATCATAATAAAATACTTTATAAAATAATTAATATTTTAAATTTTAGAACTTTATTTTAGTAAAATCATATACTATTTATTATACATTTTAAAATAATTTCAGGCTAGATTTTTGCCGGTTGGTCCACATGGACCAACCGGGTAGAGTATTGAGTTGACCAACGGTCAACTCTCTGACTCCTCAAATTCTGATACCTATATTATTTGACCTTTTTTTCTTCCCTTTTTGAATCTCGATGCTTGCATCAATCCTTTGTTATGACTTCTGCAATTTTTTGCCTTGATCCTTGGTGATTCATGTCGGCTCGACTCCTCAACCTGTGGACCACTGAGTCGAGCGTCTCTCCTAGGTCGAAGATCCCTATCAAGCCACCCTACACAAAATCCCATTCGATTTTTCCTCTCCATTTTGAATTGCTTTGTCACTATTTGACTACCTCTCTTGTGCGCTCAGGATAGAGATTCGTGACAGGGGTCTCTCCAACCCTTTAGCAGCAAGTCAAACGTGGTTGAAGTC
This sequence comes from Ottelia alismoides, assembly GCA_037367405.1. NCBI lineage: Eukaryota > Viridiplantae > Streptophyta > Magnoliopsida > Alismatales > Hydrocharitaceae > Ottelia > Ottelia alismoides. The sequence goes on from JAZKJV010006123.1 coordinate 462,504, forward strand.
GACTTCTACCATCTCCAGTGACATCGTCTCTGTGAGATCCTACTTTGCATCCCTGCGCTGCTTGAGGTATCCCCTTTTGTCGTTTTCAATGTAGCTTATATCCTACGATTTCATTTCTACTTTTAATGTTGTTGTTTAATCGTTAGGTTTAGCTTAATCAACCCAACTCGTCGTTCACCTGAACTACGCTCCAACAAACTCCATCCCACTATCCCTAACTGTGACAATGATGTGTAGAACTTGAATTAAGTCTTACAAAAGTTTCGCCACATTAATAATCCAAAGATTAAGTTTAGTTTCATTTTTACCTTCTGATCATGGTCTTGGTATGGAACCCAATCTCATTTCACCTCATTGCATTTCTATTGATGCTTTGGGACGAGCGTGGTTTAAGTATAGGGGGATGATGAATCTCAGATTCATCTCTCTAAAAATGATGAACTAATCTCAAAACCCTAAAACTCATTGGCATTTCTTCATTTATTCTGCATAATTAGCATTCATGCATGTTTTGATAAGAATGGTATTTTATCACTTATTATTGCATAAATAAAAAGCCAAAAATCACAGCGCAATTGACCTGTAAAATAGCCCAACTTCCCTTATTTTTAACTAATTCATGCTAACTCCAAATGACCTGAAACGACATCCATTGTGTACATATCACTAACAAGAATAAATGAAAAATACAAAAAAAATCACTAACCTAAATAAATGGACCAAAAACCCAAAATCTAATTCCAGGATTCTCGGACTAAAACCTCGATATCGTCCTCATCGAGTGTCTGATTTGATCCTACTCACATTCAAACTAACATGCATTCAATACCTTCAAAACAATACTACATTCAAGTGAAACAGAGCTCATATGTGAAAGTTGAGTTTTGGATTTCTTTTGTATATTTGGTATTTTACGGTTTTTTAACCTAATATTCTATGTACATACTTAAATCATTTTATTTTATTTCTTTTTCATGTGTCTTCTTTATAAAAGTTTAATTAAAATTCGTAAAAATCTAAATCCAAACTGAGCTTGAAATCAATGAAACTAACTGAGTCCAAGTCTTCACTAACTGTCTGTACAAAAGATATCATTTTTACCTTTTATTTTATATATTTATTTTATTAATTACTAAAAAAATTATACTAATGTGTAAATATTTATTTTTGATTTCATCATATTTTTATGGATTTTTATCTGGTTTAAAAATGATAAAAAATAGAAAAACCCAAAAATCAAGGTATTCTAAGTACATGGGATACCCCAAAAATATCACTTCGCACAAATGATTGATTTTGGTTTTAGTCTATTCAAGAAAGTTGTAGATCTCATAGGGAAGAGCAACTTTTATGAAGAAAATTTTTCAATCCAAAGTTGTTTGCTATTTCTTTTTTATTTTCTTTGTATTTAATGTTTTGAATTTTATGGAGGTGCCACATGTCAGCTCCTGGAGCCGCCACATGGCACCATTTTTTGGCCTTATTTAAATTCATTTCACTAAAAAAAGTAAATAATAATAATCGATTGACATGTGGCAGCACTAGGGGTGTCTGATCTCAGCCGATCAGATGGCACCTGTGCACCACCCCCTTCCTCCGTTTCCTCCCCCTTTCCCAATCAGGCAGCACCGCCACCAAGATTTTCTCCTCCGGCCACCTTCCACTTACGGCTCTGCCGCCTCCTTCCAAATCAAGCACTGACTGCCACCTCGAATCCCTTCGCATACTCCCCGATCACCTTCCAGCTTTGGCCAACAGTCGCCATCACTCCCACCATCACGCAATTTCCTGTCCATCTCCAATTGATTCTCCCTTCCATATACCGGCCTCCACACTTTCGGATCCCAAATTTCCCTTGATCTCACCACCTTTCCAACTCAGGCATGCCCTCTCATTCCTATTTAGCACCAAGCACAACCCCTTCTTCAATTATCCGTCAATAGCCCAATGTTCAAAAAGGAGATGGCGGTGATAGAGCCATCTCCTCCACCATCCTCAGCGAGATCCAAAGCCTAGCAGCTTTGCTGCAGCACGGTACCCCCTCTGTTGTTACTGATCTGAATCCAACTTAGGTTGTTGAGCCAATGTTATTTCATCATTTCGCGCCACTGTCGGTCGTCCACCTTCGAGGATGTTACGCAGCCCACCTTCACCCACAGGTTCTTTGCCCTCCATCGACGCTCAACCAGGAGCCACCATCATCAACGTCATCCTCGACTACGTCTTCAGTCATGCTTCGTAATAAATTCGGAGCAGCAACACATCCTTTATCCACGTTTCAGCCTCTAACACCAAACTTAGAGCTCCTCCACATTGGTCGGAGGTCCTTCGCGCCATCATTTCATCAACAGTCAGAAGCCTATCCTCTACAGCGCCTCACCCTCTAGTCATCCTCAGCACCAACTTGCCCTCCAGCCCCCTCAACTGTCGGAGCACCACCTTTTCCACCGCCAGAGCTAGGCTCAAAGCCCTAGGCCCCGCGCACATGCGAGGCACATGCGTTGGGGGAACTTTGTAATCAGCCCCCTGCCTTTCTGGCAATTAGCACAACCACCCCCGTTGTATCCTCTGGGAACTTTTACAACATCCCCTCTGGGAATTGGTATTTACATCTTAGTCCATTCTCTTTATATTTTTTTTATATTTTATTGTAATTACAATTAGAACCCTGACTTCTATCTATTATTTAAGAAGTATTTTGTTTCCTTTTATTTATCAAAAATTTGTATGATGTTCTTAAACTAATTCTCTACAATATGGTATGTTGTGATCATTTTGTGGTCTATAGTTAATTATTTATTAATATTCTTGTGATGAATTTCATATTTTACTCATCTTGTGCTTCGAAATTCATAATTAATTAACCATTGCTCTAAAAATTGCCAAAACAATCACGGATTATAGAATTAGTGTATGTTACATTGTGCCCAAAAAGAATTTTATTTCCATGCATAGTTTGTTCTGTAAATATTATTTTGCTTATTTCAATCTTTAATTTGTAATAGGTATTAAATCTCATATTTTTAACGTTTAGGATTTTATGAGATCAATCATATAGTGATAGATCTTGGATAATTTTATTCCTTGAAAATAAATAGGCTTAATATTTATTATAATTAATCATTGAATTTCATTATGTTTGCATTCATAAATTCATAAACTATTTATTTTGCATCCAAAAATTCCAAAAAAATTACAGTGCATTCATTTTGATCATAATTAACATCTCGGTCAAGTTTCATATTTTTTGCACATCTTTCGATCGAAAATTGCTCTTTAGTCCCATAAATTGGTTGTATTTGCATTTTACATCTAAAATTGCATTAAAAATAAAAAATATTGTCTCGAAAACCATGCGCGAACTTTGATAGACAGATTTCTAGGTTGTTCCTTTGCCTCCTTCAGTTCAACCTTGGGACTTGCCCAAGTAAAATAAATATAAAACCACTTCGAATAAAATTGATTAAATTATTATGGTTAATTTCGTGACTGATTCCGATTGCCCAACAATGACATATTCAACATTAATTTAAACATTCGATAATTGATGCATATTAACTAGGGAATCTTAAGAATCGTCAAACGGTTCAGATCGCTTGTATCATTCAAATTTTGGTCGTCAAGCTTGAAGCGGTGGACATTTTGCAACAAAAGCCCCTGCATCTCTAGACAATTCAAGTGCGCTCTAGAAGATTCCAGATACCGCATTTTGGTCCCTGTGTAGGGACCTAAATGCAATAAAATGTATTTTCTTTGCATTTCATTCCCTACTTGGGACCAAACTACGGTTTTTGTATTTTATTTTCTTTGAAGATATACCCATGTATTGTGTAGACATTTTAGACATCATTTTGACGTAGTTTTTCATCTATTATTCTAACGTAGTTAAACAACTACCCTAGAGAGGTTTTGTTATTTTTGTTGAGATTTTTAATTGCATATTTTTTCTCATTTTAAATTCTCAAAAGTCTTGTTTCATTTTTTACAAGAAGTTATAAAAATCACAAAAATATCCTTTACTTCTCAAAAATCGAAGTATCGTTATTATGCTTCCTTGTGTTCGGCCTAGGGAAATTTACCTGGATAAATAATTAGTATAATATAAAATAGGAGAGAGAAGCCGCTTATTTATCTTTTCTCTCTCTATTTTATGGATCTTTTGTTTTATTAATGGAATATATCTTTGCGATTCTCTACACCGACACCTTTATCAGCCACCAGTCAGATTTGACTATTAAAACAACAACATGTTCCTAGCCTCCTTGGAGACCATGAAGAGACAGATCACGGACCAAGGAACATTCATGGTGGAGGTGAGGAAAGAGCTCACGCAGATGAGAGTTGGCCGAGAAGAACCGTAAAGATGAGATGTTGGTGGAGAGATACCTAGAGCCGAGGGCGGAGATGGATGCCAAGATGAGTCGTAGGAGCCAGCCAGACTATACCACATAATGATGCAGTTGCACAATCCTAGTGCAACCCTCACCCACAGATGGATCCAATTGCCTGAGATCCTTGGCAGCTTTGAGTTTCACCCCTTAACTATTTAGTTACTACCCCCAAGTTCCATGGGCTAGCCATTGTGTAGCACTTTCTCCATCTGTAGGAGTTTGAGATGATCTACAGCACCGTGCACTATAGATTTGAGAATGAGGACACAATCAAGCTGATGGCCTTCCCACTGAAGCACTTGGGGAAGATGGTCACTACTTGGGAGCAACTCCAGACCGAGTATTTGAACAAGTACTATCCACTCGACCGGACTAATGCAACAAGAACCAGGATTTGCAACATCACCATGATCTCAAATGAAAGGTTTCATGAAGATTGGGGTTGATTCAAAGAGCTCATTGACATGTGTCCCCACCAAAAAATCAGCAAGCTTAATCTCATCAAGAGATTCATTTGTGGGCTGACACCTGAGCTGCATGGGCTTGTGAACGCCTCGTGTAGAGGATCATACTTCGTCAAAGACGAAGACCAGGTTTGGGCCATCTACGAGGAAATGGAAGAGAACTACATAGTGATGTCCCAAACTCGTGTCTACACTCAGGGGAAGTCTCTTCCGCAGGCGGTTTCATATCAGAGGATTGCACGCGTCGATACTGGTCCTTCCACACCTTCTTCGACAGCAGCACTAGCAGAGTCTTCAACTACCAATATGGGCATCATCAACTAGAAGTTAGATCAGATAGAGAACATAGAGAAGAAGCAGTGTCAGGGCTTAGATAAGCTCAACAAGATTAATGAGCCCCAACCGTGAGTGACCTTAAGACCCAAATCATATATCTCTAAGAGGCATAGAAGACTACTCAACCCCGTCTCAGGTCACGAACTGATCCAGGGAGCAGCTCTTCCCAGCCTTTTGCCTCGTATCGTCAGGTTTACCACATCCAGCTATAGCCGGTCCCGCAGCTCCAACAGTAGCAACAACCACCACAATCTTTAGACACTCAGATGATCAGCCCTTGGCAGTCCTTCCCCTGCCACACCACGAGCACCAGGAGCCATTGATGGAAGTCAACATGATCTTGTACACCTAGTACCAACCACAGTCCGAGATCCATCGTGACCATCCCAGCTTTCGATGGTCCACTGCAGGCACCTCTCCCCAGTAGCAGCCTCCAGCTCAGGTAGGGCAGGGCAGCCAACCACAACAACCCCAGTATTCCCACCACCACCAGCATGGTCCTCGTTGCCAGTACCAAGGACAATAGTGGAGGCAACTGTTTCATCCTCAATAGTACTCCCAGTCCCCTCCTCATTACCAGCAGTAGAATAAGCCTCATTTCCATCGAGGCAACCTGTCTGGTTCTCATGCACCATTTTATGAGAACCTAGTCGCTGATGACCTCGCAGACTTTCTCTCTTATCAACAGACCTCCTTTAGATGAGAAATGAATGTGTTTCATAAGGAAATGAGGGAGTTAATAAAGGGCAAGTCTACCATACCTACTCAGATTGAACCTAACCCGAACAATCTGAAGAGGAAGTCTGAGCAGGTACAATTTACAAGGACTACCTCTCCTAGTGATTTTGGGTGATACTTCTTCTATATTTGTTGTTGATTTTGTGACACATAGGACCAGTGGGAAGCTAGCTGGCAATGACTCATCTAGGACACATCCCGATGCAGATTCTAGGGTACTAGACGAGGATGGGAGGGGTACTGATTCCGCTCACCATGATGATGACGGTGGTGTTGGAGCCACCAAGGATGTTGATCCAGACGACGGTATTGAGGCCATCAGATTTCTAGTTGCAGATGGTGGTACTAATGCCACCAAGATTCCGGTTGCCAGGCTAGAGCGCGGCATTGATGTCACAAGTTCAGTTGTTGTCGGTTATTGATGCCACCAAGATTTCTTTTGTTGTGTTGATTTGTCCTGTACCCGAGAATAGTTTTGGAAAAATCTAAAAAAATGGAAAAACATCAAAAATCAAAAATATGAACAATGTAAAGGTTTTTACATTCCCTGTGAGTCCATCTATTGTGCCTGGTGATCTTTGCATGGATTCTAGCATATTGAATGCATATGAACCTACTCTTGAGAGGGTCCTCCTATCCCCTTCCCTCAAGAAATCCACTTAGGAAAGGGGTCAAAAATAGAAAATCCAAAAAAGAAGCACATGTTAGAGTTCAGCGAGAACATAATAGACAGATTACAGATACAACTGACTATTCCAGAGGTACTTGAGCACATTTCTCAATTCCAGAAGAACTTGAGAGAGAAGATCACCATCAGTAGAAAGAATAGGAACCATAATGCATAAATCCATGTGCTCACCTGTGCTACCTGCTTTGCTATCCAGAACCAATTGCTAACTAAGAGACCAGATGTAGGAGCTCCATATGTCATATGCCACATTAATTATCATTGGTTTGATTAGACTCTATTAGACAGCGGGTTCTTCGATTCACCTCATTTGCCTGTCTTAGGCGATCGATTCGAGTTTGGCCCTCATAAACAGAGCATTACAGTCCTTCAGTTTGTTGATAGATCTGTTAAGAGGCCGTAGGGGTTATTAAAGGATGTTTTTGTCACAATTCAAGGTCTGAAATTCTTCGTGGACTTTGTTGTACTGGACATTGAGATCCATGAATCGGCGACTGATACCCCCAGCATATTAGGACGACCTTTCTTCGCCACATCCAAGGTAGTTTCCGATCATGATAGATGGAAGGTATACGTTCGCATCGAGGATGAAAGTGTACAAATAGAGATGATTGAGTAGACTAGAACCAGATATTCAACTTTCTCAAAGTAGACCTCGGATTCAAAGCAGATGACAAATGTTGAGCTAGACATCCACCAAGAGTGTGATTTTGTGGATAGATCCAATTTCATGAGCTCTTCTCACACCTTTAGAGACTACAGTGTCGCAGATGATAGCTGGTGAGAGTTCGAAGAGCACACTCATGGCATAGGACACCTTATGAGATGATGATTGCGATCAGGGTAGCGAAGTAGAGTATATTTCATGTGATTCAGACTCAGATCCCTCGGGCTCAGACATTTATTTTGATTGGTAGGATTTCAATGATTATTTACTATGTCTAAAGTCCACAAAGCCACCATGTAGGATGGAGAGAGGGCCAGTGCAGTTGGTAGATATACCAACAGGGCCATCTTCATTAGATTTGCAGCTTCAGCGAGAGTTCTCATATGCAAATTTGGTATCTTCACATAGAATTTTTAGAGACCAGATTTTTCCAGCTCCCACTTGTCCTAAGTTGAAGACTTTCAGTAGTGCATGAAGTATAGATTTCTTGCAAGTGAGCCAGATAGTTCCCAATCATTATCTTTGTAGATTTGATTGAAGACCAAGAATTTCATTTGATGGAGGTTCTTGAAAGAAACCGCAAGGCAATAGGTTAGAGCATAGTTGATCTCCATGGGATAAGTCCGACCATGTGCTCCCACTACATCTATCTTTAAAAGGATGTTAAGGTATGGCATGAGTTCCAACGAAGGTTGAACCTGAATCTTCGAGATGTGGTCATGAAGGAAATATCTAAGTGGTGCAGATCCAATTTTATCTACCCATCTCCGACTCCAAATGGGTTAGTTCATTGCATGTGGTACCCAAGAAGACGGGTATTACCACAGTTGTGAGTGAGTATGGAGAGGAGATAGCTACCTGAGTACCCACTTCTTAGAGGGTCTGTGTGGACTAGGGATGATTGAATCAGGCCACAACGAATGATCATTTCCCGCTACCGTTTATTGATTAGATCAACGAGAGGTTAGTAGGTAGAAGACATTACTGTTTTCTTAACGAATACTTGGGGTACAATAAGGTGGCCATAGTGCCTGAAGACCAGGAGAAAATGATGTTCATCTGTCCATTCAGAATGTATGATTTTAGACGGATGCCCTTTGATCTATGTAATGCCCTGGCTATATTCAAAGGTGCATGCTTTCCATCTTCTCAGACATGGTGTACGAATGTTTAGAGATCTTCATGGATGACTTTTGGGTCTACGGCGATGGGGTTGATGCTTGTCTTGACTGCCTAGATCAAGTACTTTAGTGGTGCATCAAGGTCAACCTTGTTCTATCCTGGGAGAAGAGTCATTTCATGATGACTAAGGGGACGGTCCTTGGTTGTATCATCTCCAAGAGGGGCATGGAGGTCGATCTAGACAAGGTGGATATCATCAAGAAACTCAATCCACCGCCCAATTACGTCAGTTGCAGTCTTTTCTGAAGCATGTTGGTTTCTATTGATGGTTCAAATAGGACCTCAGTGGGATTTCCCAACCACTTTCTAATCTACTAACGAAAGACACCGAGTTCATTATAAATGATAAGTGTCTTTCTTCATTTGAGACTCTCAAGGGATTAGTTATGCAGGATCGTGTCCTTCAGCCACCCGATTAGTCTTTCCCAATCGAGATCATGACAAATGCTTATGATTTTGCCATAGGGACCATGCTTGGATAGGAGGGATGGATTGCTTTTTGCCATTCACTATGCTAGACAAACTTTGGATGCCGCTCAGTGGAACTACACCCTGACATTGATATATCTTAGTTGTCATATGATTCCACCTTTCGAGTCAATAGTCAACGACTGAAGCCATATCTTGATCACGATCCTCTGATCATTGACATTGTCCCTATTCATTTTGTATGAGATGCAGTCTCTGACTCACATTATTTGCATCTCATACTTGATTTTCACTTACACTTTACAGTTGTATAGATCCATATTATCCATATCATTCATTCTTTATGTCCGACACGCCGTCTTCATCTTATGATTAAGATATACTTAGGGTATACTATTACCTAAGTATAAGGGGTGTCAGACCTATAAGTATCCATTTGATTATGTTACATCTTCTTTGTTGCCTATACTTAGGGATATTTTACCCTAAGTATAAGGGAGGTAATAGTTGTACATCCTAGCCCTCGATATTCCCCTTTTGTACAGTCTTCTATACCTGGAATTAGTTGATCCTAAGTATAGGTGGATCACCTATTTCCATTCACGATCTTCTTTCATTCATCGTTGTAGTATATCATTCCTTTCACTTCCCCATACTCAACACGAGTTATGTCTTCTTTCATCACTCTCTAATCATTTTGAGGACATTGTTCGAGCTAAGTATAGGGGGAGTCCTATATCTTTTATATATAATTTAGTCATAACTCGTACTTTGTATGTTAATAACATGGCTATATTTATAAATCATGAATAAAAATTTTACTTGCAAAAACTATTTTTGTACAAATTTTGTAAAAATGTTCTGTAAATTATTTTCTATATCAAAATTACGTATATAGTACAAGATTTTTGAAAACCATGTGAAAATAAAATGTTTACAAAAAAAATTTGTAAAACTAGATTTGAAAACTATTTTGCCACATAAAAGAATAAGTAAGGGGTATAAAAACTACTTGTATATTTATGTAAATTTAAAACTAGAATCTAACCCTAAAACTTCATGTATATAAGTATCATGTACATAAAACCTGTAATAAAAATTCTTGTGTAAATTTTAACATATATTTACAAAAATCTTTCCTTAATTTCCAAAACATCAAAAATTTTGAAAAAAATCAAAATTTCCTTAAAACTTTGCATATTTCAAAAAATTCCCTACAAAAAGAGTTTTGTATATACTTGCATATGCATTCTGCAGAATCATGGTTGGCATTTAAACTAGTCTGGAATTAAATTGAAAATTAGAACTTGGTTAAGACCTTAATCCACTTACCTTCAAATGAATCTTATAGGATTTGGGGTTAAGACTTCTTAGGTCCATAGTGACTTAATTCTTTGATTCCACTAGGCTATGTTCATATATCATCTTGATGAGCCTAAGTAGAACACTTAATATTGCACACATGACTCTCAGAGATAATGGCTTAACTTAGACACACAATTTACACATAGCTCAACACGGATGAAGTGGTGAGGAGGTAGAATCCTTTCACTTGTAGTAGCATACGAGGGTAGTACAGCTAGCCATAACCTCTAGTTTTCCTCTAGGGAGGGATGCACACCTCAACCTGGTGTAGTAGCATTGAAGTCTAAAGACAAGAGATTGTGGTTGCAATAATGCTTCAAAAGAGGGATAGTTTATTAACTCAAGAATAAAAACTCCTTATGTATATATTGCACCATGTATATATGTTGTACATATTCACAAAAATACAAAATTATGAAAAACTCTAAAAAGGGGAACAAACCTGATTGAAAATAAACTGCATGTCGGTGTATATATAGTTAATAAGCAAAGCTTATGTATTCCACTTTCTCATCTCATGGAATCCTGTAGTTGGAAACTTACCTACACTGGTTAAGCTCCAAGGGATACGTGGCTACACTGATCACGGTCCATTCTCTTCTCCCCCCTCTTCTTGAGCTGGGTGTACTTGAACTTACAAGGGAATACCTCGCTTCTCGAGTAAAGAGTTGCTAGACTAGGGGATTAGAGTTACCTTGTTGAGGGAGGTTTTTTCTTTTCCATTTCTGAGGTGGGGAGCTACATACCTTTTACACAATACAAGGAAAGATTCATAGTCATTAGAGTTTACGTATGTAGACTTGTTCTGATCGTGTGATTAAGGAGTCTTGACCTTAGAAATGTGGAACTTGGAGGCTGTTGAGTCTTAAACCTATTTTCCAACAAGGTTCCACCAAACTAATAATTCAAAGGTCTAACTGAGCTCCATACTCCAATTTAATGAAGATAAGTTTAATAATCAACTTTCATTCTTTTTCTTTTCTTCTTATTTTCCCTTCTTTTTCAAACAAGTGTTTGCTAAGGGACTAGCAAAGGTAAAGTATAGTGGAATGATGAATCTATGATTCTCATTCTTTATTATTTTATTATAGTTTATCTTTTAGCAAAATCATTTATAAATACATGTAAATTAACATTGTGCATGTCTGTATTAATATTGCATAATTAACATATACTTCGTAAAAATAAAAGAATAAAGAGAAAAGAAAACGAAAGATGTATTTAGAATAAATACCCATTGGCCTAAACCTTGAGAGAAGGTGAAACCTTGACATGATCGATAAGAAATAAGAAAAGAGAAATAAGGTACATTATATATTGTACAAAACATCTAGACTTGTACAAAGAAATATTCTTATATATTTTACATTATGTGAACACCATATTTTTGAATATTTGTGTATAGCTTTAAAAATAAAATAAAAATAAGGGCACATAAAATAAAATAAAAACAAAATCAACAAATTCATTGTACAAATGCCACAGGTACATATATACAATACCTATTTATTTAGCACCTTTAATGAATTTATAAAAATCATTTTATATCACTTAATTTATTTTTTAAATAAATAAATTATAAAATAAAATTTATTTTCATAAAAATAATAAAACAAAAATAATACATAGATATATTATACCTATACATAATACTATGTATTGTATATACCATAATTTATTACTTTATATAAATAAATAAAAATCACAGAAATTTAGTTCATAAAATAATAAACATTTTCTATTATATTCATTTTTATTTTAAATTCAATTACTAATATATTTCAAATTATCTTTTTTTATCTCTTTATTTAGTCTTTTAGTCTATTTTATCTGCTTCATCGACAACAGCGGATTAGGCCACCTCAGCGTCATTGAATGAGGTCAACTGGTCACCCCTCGTCACCTTTTCTCGTCGAATCAGGTTTTACTCCATTTACACCCAATTTGACTGGCCCAATCTGATCAAATTTCGCCTCGCTCCTTCACCTCGATTGTGGGATACGGATCCCTAATCCACACCCGACGTTAATCTTAAGGATCGTCATCTTACTTCAAGCACTATCATATGATCTTCTCATACCATGAATTCTATAAAAACCCCTGCACCCTCCTCCTTTTCGAGCATCTTTGGTTGCTCCACCATTCCGTTGCACTTAGCCCTCTTTATCAGAGTAACAAGTGAGAGAGGGAGGTTGCATGTAGCATTTGGAGTCGAGTTGCCCTAGATCTGGTGATAACATTGTCGAGCTCCGCCGCAAGGAGCCCAACCTCTAGCGACGCTGTGCATTGAGACCATCACCCCAGAGAACCTCCATCTCTAGCCTATGAGACAGAAAAACTCCCGTAGGTAAATATTTTAGCTTCTATTATATGTACTTTGTTTGATATTCACATCCTAAGTATCACACCCACCTTCACCTTATTCGCTATGTCTACCCCTTCGTTCCAACCAACGTATGCCTGAGACGACTCGAACTTCGCTTCTAAATCTTGCTCCTCAATCTATCCATCAATCCAACCATCGGGTTTGGGTCAAATCTCAGGCCTATTCCTCCTCCTAGCACAGGGCATGACCATCCATATCCCTTGGTATTTATTTGATGTTGTAACCTTTCGCCGGAGCTTCCTCTCATAGCCAAACACTTTCTGCAGGAAACCAAGCAAAGAACCTCATCTTGAAGTCAAACCGAAGAGGTACAACAGCTCTAGGATGCTCTAGTTTGCCCTGCCTCTCTAGGACATACTCCTTGGACTTGGACCCTTCTGAGCACTTCTACCGCTGCGGATCGTCCACCACCATCTTTTGCCCATCAGAGAAGCTCTAGTAGATGCCTAGGTAGCATACATTTCCTGATCGAAACTTTCCAGAGGCAATTTCTTTGACAGTTCATCCAGATGTCCTCTCCGTAGGATCCGGTCCCTCCTAGTTTTAATCTCTATCGTTCACTATCAAGGGGTCCAGATCGTTGGATCCATTTGAGGATCGCGCCAGCATCATTCATCACTGAAGGGGCATCTGCTACTCCAGATCATTGATAAGCGCACCGTAGGGGTACATTTCATATCAAGCCCCCTTCTATTTTGCAATTTCTTTCCAGTCCTCTAAATATATGTTATAGTGTAAATTGTCTTAGATAATTTGCAGTCAGACCCTTTAGTTTACTTTATTTGCATTTTAGTTTGGTGAAGCCAAACTCACATGTCCATTTACCTGTCCTTTTTTTGTTATATTGCAAGTTATTTCATGAATTTTAAACCGGTTAATGAACATAGCAAAAGTTTTGATGTATTACATTTAATCCCTTGTTCGCTTGATTCATGTGTTGCGCAGGATTGATCTGGATTAATTGCATGGTTATCACCTGTATTTTTGTGACTGGTAATTTGTTAGGACCGAGGATTGAGAATATTTGCTATTAGGTCCCTACAAACTATTTTCAATTACATGCCCTTTTTTCAATATAATAAATATTAAATGGATCCTAAAAATGTTCTAAAATTTACTTCTAGATCCTGCTAGCTTGTTTTCATTGTGGTGATTTTTAGATATCGATTTGCATGCATTTTATACTATTAAAAAACCTAAAAACCCTAAAAGTGTCTTGTATCTTTTATAAAAATCCTAAAAATTATCAAAAAAATCTGTAAAAATTAGTGTAGTTGTATTTTATCATCTTTTACTTCCAGTATTAATTATATTTGAAAATACCTAATAAAAATCATATAAATTACAAAAATATTTAAAAACTTATAAAAACACATAAAATTGTAGAAAAATCCAAAAAATTTGATTACAGTCTCTTTTTGTAGATATTTTCTTATATTATACCATAAAAATACCATCAAGGAGTTTTGGGCATTTTATTATTTTTAACTTGCAAATTACTCTTGGTTGTGCACTTTTTATCATATTTGCCATTGTTTGATTTTTAGAAAATCCTAAATACATTTAAAATTTGCATAAAAATTTAACAAAAATAATATAAAATATGTATAAACCAAAAATATTTTTATTGCAATTTTCTGATTATTTTTTACTTATTATAAAATACAAAAAGAAGTTTGTGGGAGTGCTTTTATTTCTTGTGCTCATTGTCTTTATTTGAAAAATAAAAACCTTGCTAAAATTAAAAAACCACAAAAATCATTTTTTCCTAAAATCACACTACTTATCTTTTAATCATGGTCCTTGTGTTCGACCTTGGTCGCTATATCGGGTAAATAAAAGTAGTAAAGCTGCTTATATCTGATTGTTTTTACTTCGAGTGGTATAATTTCTCGTTGATCTGCTTGGTCGATTTGGGTCACAATGACATTATTATTAATCAACTTAACCCTAGTTAGTTGGACGATCATCAATGACCCCCGGTCATTGTCCACCTGTAGGAAGGAGCAAGATCATAGTAGCAACCTCGCCATCACTTGATTGCCAGGAGCTCTGCGCACAAGCTTCAAATCAAGCAAAGAGACTCCTTCGATGAAGGCCTCACTTCAGGTGCCAATTAACCCTTATATCAAGAACATAAGTGATCCAAGCCATCCAAATTCACCCAAATCTGGGTTGTTCTATCATCTTTCATTGGACGAGCCCCGAATGATCAAAGCCTTGGAACCTTGCCTCAGTCTTTCGAGATTGGGTAAGCCCTAGTCTTAGGCTCAGACCAAAGCACATCTTGAGTTTGTGGCTCCTACATACGTGGCATGTACCTAGGGGGAAATTACATTGACACCCCCTGCCCCCTCCAAAATTACCAAAAGGACATGGTCACGTGCGTAACATGCGTGACAATGTGCAAATTGCATAAAGATCCCACTGGCTTCAATAAATTTCAGAAAGGCCCTTTCTAAGGGTATAAATGCAAGTATTTTTTATTCTTATTTACTATTTAGTCTATAAAACTTCAATTATTAATACCTTGAACTATATTTATCATATTTTCAAATTCTTAGTGTCGATTTGATCCTTGAATTAGTCTCTGTCGTATTAAAAACTGAGAATCTAATTTTAAGAGTATTTGGCATTACTTAATTGATGGTTTATTTTATCCTTTTGAGCATATTCATTCTCATTCATTGATTTTATTGCTCATTATTTTTTTATTAATTTGGGGACATTTGTTGGGGAGATTATTTTGATATTAATTAATAAATTATATCTGAGATTAAATAATGAGAAGGCTTTTTCAAGTCACTTGACTTGGCTTGTTGCTCGACATTCACCATTTTACATCATTTTCTATATCGATTAAAAATCATAAAAAATACATCTTTTTATTTACTACCTCACATAGCATAGCATTATTTTTATTTGCATAAAATTTATTTTAAAAAAACATGCATCGTATTTCCTTAGTTAAGTCATTACATTTCTTTAATTAAAAATCAATAGAAAGCTGAAAAAATAAAAATACCAAAAATATTCATCTTCTTCGGTCTGAAAACAGTTTACTAAAATTGAAAGACATAACCTATATTGTTCCTTTACCTCCTTGAGTCGACCCTAGGACATGCCTAGGTTAAATAAAAATAAAACCACATCGATTAATTGATTCATTAATTTTTGTGGTTTAATTTCTTGATTGACCCTATTACCAGACTACAACACATATACAACACTTAATTTTCAAAAATTAACTAGGGTAATTACAGATTCATCAATTACCAACGTATCCTAAAGTTAACATTGTTTGGGACATGGATGTATGACAATTAACCCGAGGGGCACAAGTGATAAAATTGTAAGAAGACATGTTGATAGCTAATATTCCAAAAAATGAAGGGGCATAATTGATATCGTGGAACTTAATAAGGGCACAAGTAATCAAAATCCTATAATTATAGTTACAAACATTAATTAATAAGTAGAAAAATATAAATTTTTATGGGCAAATATTAGCATGTAAGTTCATATTTTGAAAAATAATGTCTTTGTAAATATTGATATTTTTAGCTACATATGTTACATATACAAGCATATATGGATACACAAAAATATAGATGCAAACAAACAAATAAATACAAATAAACAAAATATGTAAAGATAGATACATAACAAACGCATGCAATATCTTTACAAATACATATAATCAGGATGTATGATAAATAACCAATTCATTGTCTTTATTCATTCATTTTGAATTCAAATCCTTAGTAATCACACGTAAATAACACTAATTATAATTAATTAACAATCCAACTTCATTTGATAATATTTAGCAATCATTTATACCAAAATAAAATAATAAAGAAGAAAAGAAAAAGGAGGTTGTATATATGTAATAAATACAGACTGACCCGAACCCCCGTGACCAGGTAAAGCATTGGCATGGTCGACAAGGAATAAAATATAGGAAGATAGGGTCATTAACTTATAAAAATTTCAAAAAATATCAATTGCACATGTATATATTCTCACCATTCTTCAGTTATATATCGTATACTATTTTATTTATCATTAATTCAATTTCAAATAAAAATATTTTATTCATAAAACTTATAAATAAAATTGTATCTTAAATAATAAAAATACTTGCAAAAATAAAACTTGTATAGAGTAAAATAGACAACACTATGAAAAAGCCAGAAAGTTAGAATTGGAAGATCGATATCTACTCCACAAAAATCAAAATAAATCAAACTCATTTTCATTGTATACAAAATTGTATAAGCTTTGAAATGGTGGTTTAAAAATTGGAATTAAGATGTGAAAGCTGACTTTTTGGAGTGTCACTATACCTCTATGTACAGATTGGATATAATTACTTATTTCTTTCTTTTTATTTCTGCACATATTGTATTTTTGTTAGTCTTTACATATTTATACTATTTATATAAAATACAAATAAAATTATTGAAGTTAAAATAACCAAAAATAAATGATTATATCTATTACATGGGTATCATGTACCTATATTGTACATATATAGATTTATTTAACCTATTGAATAAAATTCATAAAAATAAAATAAAAATATATTTAAAATTATCTAATAAATTCAAAATAAAATATAAATAATGCATATAATTGTAAAAGTATATTAAAAATAGATATATTTGTTTATATAGGTATTTTATAGCTATAAAGAAGTGTGTTTAATTATTTTAACTTTATAAACTATTTATTTAATTTAATAAAATCACCAAAAAACTTATTTATTTATAAACATTTTTTCATAATATTTTAATTTAAAATTATTTAAATTTATTTCTATTTAATCTTGTTATTATATATTTTTTCTATTTTATCTTATTCCAGATTGTTTCATATTGGTCCATATGGGATTGTTGACCTCCGGTCAACTCCCCACTCCTCTCCATCTCGTTTGACCTACTAGCCCACCATATTCTCGAATTTTTCGTGATCTGATCACCCATCCATTTCCGTTAATTTCTTTGTCCGATTGGAATAACTGGATCATAGATCCACGCCCATCTAATTTCCTACTTGACCCACCTCGGTTCGCACATCATTTTCGATTTGAATTTCACGCCCTATCATGTATAAAGTACCTAAAGTTGCTCCATTTTCGCAATCTTTAACTTCTTCGTCCCTTGCTGATGACTTTGATCGCTCATGAGTGACACGTGACTTTCGTTGCAGTGAGGAGAGGTTGTTTGACTCTCTGATCCGATGATTTTCGCCGTGCTCCTCCTTGAGCGAGCCGAGCTTCAGGCACTATCGCACCATCAAAGAAATGACCCGGATGCTCATCACCGTCAACAATGGCGCTTCTTCCATCAAGTAAACTTTGATAGTCGTAGGTCTAATCTCTTTATTTCCTTTGAATTTCGTTTGATTTTAGTAGTGAGTAGCAGTAGCAGAACACCATATCTAGCCTCCAATCACCTAGAACATCATCACCTTAACCCCTCCACTTCTTATTCCATTGTTCATATTTGTTCATCTCCGATCACACACATGATTGAATCTTGAAGATCCTTCCAACACCAACGGATCTTCTCCATCGTCGAATCCTCTCTACCTAATAATAGATAGAGGCTTCGAACCCTCGAGTCGCATTTCCCTATTTAATTTGCAGGAACAGATCTTGTCCTGCACAACAACACTGGTTGATATGAAACATCAGGAAGCGACGAAGTAAATGTAGCACACGATTCTACCATATCTGAAGCTCACCTAACCTGAAATCCTCTGCTGGGGCGTGTGGAACAAACATTTGGAGGAGGATCCATCAACATCAAACCTCAAGACTAATCAATACTCTTCCTCTGTAATTGATTCTAGTTTTAAAAATGAAGGGTTGTTTGATAAAGAATTTGGAATTTGTTTCGGGTTGCTCTCATTAAAATCGAGGAACGTCGCATCCAATATTTGAGAGTACTTGCATCACGAAATTCGAGCATTCCAATCCTCCTGAAGCTATGATAGCATCAAGGTCCTCATCACCAAGCAGCATCAAACGAGGACTCAAGATCGAGATCTTCACCGAGCATCTGAAGACGAAGCTTCATCAGACGCTCAAGATTAGGACATCACCTCCACCTGAGCCCGAAGCATCGAGCACCGATCAGATCTGATCAAGGCGAAACACTACAGAACCACTATCTGAACAAACATTAACTGTGAGGTGGTCCGCCTCTATCGAGATCAGAAACTGTCGCTCCAAATTTAAGCCGTCGCTGCATGTTCTTGTCGAATTGGGGAAGAATAGTCTTCTCTCCAGATCAAACATTAGCCATCCGATCTGTGCTCCAATGTTCAATCTGAGCCGTGCACCGCTGAAGGGGTGTTGCATGTCTGCATTACATGCACGACGAGTTATTTTTAGGGCATTTTGCAATATAGCCTCATGAACTCTATGTTTTTACGAACTGGTCCCACTTATGTGGGAGCACGTGGGCTTGCATGTGTCTTGTAGATATTTGCTAACCCAATCCTCTAAACTATTGTATATTGCAAGCAGGTACATATACAGGAGCCCTCACATGCATTACACGTGATTTTGGCATATTTGCTCATTTTGTTCAACTTTATTTCTTTATTGATAATCGCGCTAATTAGTTTTATCAAATTGCACATTTTCTCTTGTGGTTGCTATACACGTAATCACATGTGAAGTGGCACATTTGCACATCTAGCATTGGATTTTATTTCAGTATTATCAATGGATATGAAGCTTCTAAAAATTTGCAATCTAGTCCTTGTTTTTCTTATTTTATTACTTTGATTATTGTACATTGTTTAAATAGATCCACTGCTCAAAAAATACATAAAAATTAGGATAATCTCCTGTTAACTTATTTTAACTCTGTTATTTTTTGTTTTAAAAATTATTTATATTTGTTATTTTTAAAATAAAAAACATCATAGTTCTCTTTATTTGTTAATTAAATTTTAATAAAATTTTGAAAACTCTTTGAAAAATTATAAAAATTAGAGTAATTTTTATTTTATTTTATCACATGTATAGAAATAAGAAAAAATACATTCAAAAAACCATACAAATTCCAATATATAGAAAACCTTATAAAATTATATAGATTTACAAAAAAACAAGAAAAATACACAATTTGGCTTGTTTTAAAAATCCTGTGAAACCATTTCATAGAAGTTCATTGATATCTTCTTTTTATAAAGCAAATTGACCTCGATTTTTGAATAATCCACGTCACTTCTAGTTCCTATTTATTTTTTTAGAATTACAAAAACAGTAGCTTGTTTTTTCTTTAAAAATTATATTCAGTTTTAAACCAATAAAAATCCTTAAAAATATAAATACGAGAAAAATCGCAAAAATAGTAAACAATTCTACAAAAGACAACTTTTTTTGAGTTTCTGAGTAATTTTATTTTATTTGAGAATACAATAGAGTTTATTTTCTCTTTTGCTATTTATCTCATAAATTATTTTCTTTAGAATTAAAAAAATATAAAATTTTGCAAGTTAAAAAACAAAAAAATATAAGACATTTAAAAATTCATCAATAAATATAAAACTCATTGAAATTTATAAAGATTATAAAATTCATTAAAAGCAAACTAAAAATAAGAAAAATACTTTAAAAATCTTTATTAACTTTCTAATTAATAACCCTAGTTCAAATTAGTTGCCTCATTGTATTAGACCCTGGGATCTATAACAAGTAAATAAGCCGCACATTCTTCTCATTTAGAATAATTATTTTTTGTTTGAACTGGTTTTGGATTACAATGACACATGTTATATTCTTGTCACTTCTTAATAATTAAAACCCTGAAAACTCTGTTAACAAAATGGAACCATTGCCGGGGAGGCATGACGAGGGTAGATAGATTTATTTTTCTTTTTATTCTACTTCATTTGTTTGCTTGTTTATTTATTTCATGTTCATTTCTCTCTTTTAATTCATCTATATTTTTCATAAACTGTTCTGATGCATTTGTTATTTCACCTTTGTTGCGAGGGCTTGACGAGCGAGGGAGGCTATATTAAGAGATCGAATGCACTTGAGCAAGGAGGAGGCTGGTTATTCTTCACTGACTAGCAAGATAGAGTGATCAATGAGGAGCAGGAGCCACAGAAGTCAGTTTTCTTTTTAGTTTAGTTCTTTTATTTCTATTCATTTTTGTAATTAAATTATAATAATTTGTTTACATTTTCCATTTTTTTGTTTTCTAAAAAGCCATTAGACTTTTTTGTGGTTGTGTGTGATCCGTTTAGCCAAGTGCTGGTGTACTTGGAGGATCCCATTGGTTTTTGTTTTCATCGCCTTTTACTTTTCTTCGTCTCTATTTTCCTCATTCTTTCTATTTATTTCCATGATTTCAGTTTCCCCTTTATTTTCATTTATTTTGTGTGCCCGAGCCCCTTAGGTCTGGATTTTTATTTGGTTGATCCATGTAATTTTAGGTCCAAATCCCCAATAGAATATATGTTCATATATCACTCGATTACTTAGTCAAAAAGTTCTGCTTCATAATAATCGAAGTTCCTATTTAAGGTGGTTTATTTATTACATCATATAGATTTGTTTACATTTCTATGCATTGATGATGTTGCATTTACACCGTCGGAGTAAGGTACACCTTCTACCTCTTACATACACATCTATATTTCTCGTGCATCAACTTTTCCGACTTCCTCCCCCATTCTGTTGAGCTTAGAATAAAAGGAATTGGTAAAATCGTTTGATGATTTATTGAAAAATATCCAAAAAAATAAAAATGGTATTGCAAAATAAATTGACCTTAATTAAAATTGGTAACAAAGTTCCATTCGTTGATTTGGGGAGAGAACCCCTGCCCCCATTACTAGTAATTACCTCCAGACAGAGTAGGTGAGGATGTAGCCTTTCGAATTAGAGCTGAAAATCCCTTAACATGTGCTCTAAGTACAGTGTATTACCTTTCAGTACATGGTCAAGCTGTAACCACTTGCCTTCGACAATAGAGGGTCATTTTGGTTTACTTCGCTTTACATTTCCCTTTCGTCCAAATATAACCCAACTGCCCAAGTAGATGGTTCCACTATTTGGGGGAGTGTGATGACGTACGTTGGGCATAGGGCGACACCACTTGTGAGTCTAACTAAAATAACTACTTGAATCACCTAACTTTAAAATTGACAAGATTGACAATCAAACTTTTTCGGTCATCAATGATGTGAGTAGGTAAACTATGCGTTTGCTTCGTGGATGTTTGTGCTTGGTGTTGAGTCGGTTTTGTTCTTATCTAGGTCTTTATCAATCACATGTTATTATCTTATCTTTTCTTTTATCCCTCCCTCCCATCCTTATATGATTTACTAACTATTTTCTTGTCTCGTCATTTTTTCTTAAGTCATAAGGATGGGTCGATGTTCACTTAAGCCAAATCTTGTAGCTCCATTTTTCCATCCCCATTATCCTCATCCACCTTGTCTTGCGGTTGGAATTTCGACTAGCCCCTCATCATGTTCTCTTTCTTCGTCTTCTTTGTCTCTTTCATCCATGACCTCTTAGTTCCCCTCGATTCACCTTCTATTTTTAATGGGCATGTTGAGCTAAGAGTTGAGGCCTGTGGAGATGAAATTAAGAAGATGAGAGAATTGAGTAGTTATCATGCTAGAATGAAGGTGTAATCATTAGGACCTATTGGCGTGCAATAAGATTTCGGAATGTAACCAGTTTCAATTTGAGTCAATTCATTCAAGATCTAGAGTTTGTTCAGATGCTTCCAAAGGTTAATGGGGAATTGCAAAAGGAACCATATTTTCATCTCTATGAGTTTGAGGAGTTTTGTGAATCCTGAGATTATACGGACATCACCTCTAAGGAGTTGAAGCCGAAGACCATCCCTTTTAACTTGCATATCGAGTCATGAAATGGCACATACAGTTGGGGAGAAGATCTTTACATGGGGTGACTTACGTGTATTGTTTTGTAGAGATTTTATCCTCATGGTAGAGCAGAGATTATGTGATAATTTATTAGAGATATTACCGAAGACCCTAGGAGTCATTGTATAATTCACGTCTGACGTTCCTCGACCTCTTGAAGAGATTTCCGGATCATGGAATCTCAAAGTCTAACCTTGTATATATCTTCTATAAGGGGATGATTGTAGACCAGAGAAATTGGTCGATGCCTCGTGCAACGGTTCACATTGCAATCTCAATGTTAGTTCACTTTGGACTATCTTTGGAGATATTTATGATATCTCATCGACTTTCCAATCTTCGTGAGATTATTTAGTCAGGATAACACACAATAGAGATGTAAGACTAAATAAATGTGATTAATTTAATGAGGTTGTAAGATTACACACCTGCCAGTGGACATGGATATTAAGGCATCACAGATGATGGACGATGAAATAAATGCAGTAGGTTTCCATCTTCAAACACTGGTCTATTTTTCATCGCTTTTTCAATTGGATTTTGAGTTAGTTCCGCAATTCATAGTTCAAGATTCTCAGATACCAACTCTTCCGGTATTCCCAGAGACAGAGAAGAAGCCCGCGTTGTTTCAGTTGTTCTTTCATCCCTTCAAGTTTCCATATCATGATCATCTAGATTTCATTTCTCAATGGTACTTTTCAGTTTCCTAGATATATTTTGATCGATTTCAACTGCTAGATCTAGATGACGGATGTCATTTTAACATGTCAGACATAGACATTCACATATATGAACCCTTTATCCTTCCCATACAAGAGAATGATACATTTCATGAGGAACAGAGGATTGCTAGCATTGTTGTAGCTCGAGGATTGGTTTTATATACTTCTATAGAATCCATGTTGTTTACCAATGCCATTTACTATTTCTAGATTGTTCAAATATAGTCCATAGCTGTCAAGACACTTTGGTGCAACGAGTGTGTGCCTAGTAACAATGCAGATTAATAGTTAGATATTGATTCCTCATTCTTCACACGAGTTTGCTTTCCTCCCCGAGAGTTATCTGCGAGAGGATGCAATGTGCTCTTTGTACTCAATTTCACTTCTTATGTGTGCATCTGATTTGTTGAATCATGAGACCAAGTCTTCTATTTCTTCTGAGTCCAAGTTTTCTCTCCTTATTGGCACTCGTGAGGATGAGTCTTGCCTTGAGATATTCGATGATTTCTCGGATCTATCTCATTTATAGGTATCTAATATTGAGTGTTATATTGAGTCTCTTGATCTTTACTTATCATATTCTTTGAAGATCATGATTAATGTGGAGGGTTCTTTAATTGATCTCTCTTTCTGCACTTTCAGCTTTCTCGACTCTACCCTTTCACTCTATTCTCATCCTGAGCCAATGACATCATTTGAGATATTGATTCTTGCCTTATTTTTCTATCCTATTTACCCGATAGCAAACACCGACTTGATTGCTTATTTAGGTGTTGATGACATGCTCGACCACTCGGGTTAAGTAAGTAAATAAATAAGGGTCGTTATGACCCAAATCACCGAGCATGATCATTCGAGAAGAATAAAACCATCAGAGAAAAAATCAAGCAATCAAGAATGTAAGCGGTAACATACATGGTATAGCCACCAGGGTCGAACAAAAGGAGCACGAGAGGAATAGGAAGGTAGTCAAATTTCTCAAAATAAAACAATTTTAGTGGTTTTTTTAAATTTTTAGATTTTTAATTTTTGAATAAAAGCAATCAAGAATAAAAATGAAGGAAAACAAAAAACAGTCTTTTTGAACTTTTCTATAAGGATAAAAATCCTCAGAATATTAAAGTAAAAATATTTTTGGGTTTTTAGATTTGTAAAGTATTGGTAATTTTTCTGGATTTTTTTAAATGTTTTATTATAATTTTATAAAAATAAAATTCTGCTCAAAATGCCAAATAATGCACAGCCAGGTTCAAGTTGCAAATTAAAAATATCTAAAGCCCTAAATCTTGATTGGTAATTTTTACGAATCCAGAAATTAAAAGCTACAAACAAAAACTGAAATTGCAATTTTTGGATTTTTTTTCTTTGATTTTATATGATTATTATAATATTTTGATTGTTTTATAACTTTTAGGGTTTTTAAAGTGAAATATGAAACTAAATTAATAAAGAAACTAAAACATACTCAAAGGCACTCACATAAATATTTATGGAATTTAAAGTCTTTTTCGAATTTTTAGGATTTTATAAGAAAAATGGGGACATATTTAAGGTTTTTTATTTTTCAAAAATAGAAATTGAACTAAATTAATCCCACAAAATTGTAGAAAATAATACACACTAACATGAGCCAATGGTAAATTTTGTGTAATTTTTTGAATTAATTTAATATTTATTAAGTCCAAAATATGATATGTAAATAAGCATAGTTTGCAGGGACCTAATAGCAATTGTTTTAAGTTCACAGACCAAGTCAATAACACACTTTAAAAGTTTAGGGTCTAATCTGTAATTAATCCAACTAACACATGTGTCACACATGATCCAGACTCGCATGGGCATTAATGCAAATACTAAAAACATGACATTCATTCCATAAAAGATACAAAGCACATGGAAAATAGTGCAAATATCCCAAAACACACGTGGGGAGACGTGACTCAGACTCAGAAGGACTGAAATGCAAATACCACAAACTACAAGGTCCAAACTACAAAAGTTCTTAACTTCCACATTTATTTAATGAACTAAAGTGAAATATAGAAACACGCAGGGTAAAAGGGGAATATACCCTTGAAGAGGACACATAGCATGCGTGGAGGTTGTCGCCGTCGTACGGCTCTGATCGATTCCTATTGCGGATGTGACCGTTGGAGAGGATGTTGTAGATGTGCGAGGCAGATGCATCATAGGGCCTGATCTAACGGCCCAAAAGATGAGCGTGTTGGGTGGCTCGGATCAAATTTGGAAGCAGCTGGATGATCCAATGGCTAGGGATGGGTCTGCAAGAACACGTTCGAGTGGAACTTCGATCAAGCGAGGGAGGGGATACGCAAACCCGATGAAGGACCTAAGGGTCCTGGCAGACTTGTGGAGGTAAGGTGCGTCAAACGAGGGACTCCGATAAAGGCATAAATGGGCGGATGGGCGTGACGATGGATGCTCTCCTGAAGCTACTTCTCCTGAGCATCTGAGGGTCCAGAATGGTTCTCTTGCGTGCGGATGAGCCTGCGAAGGATAGAGGGGACTCAGGGCTATTTTCCGGTCCTGGTTATTTCAGCTAAAGATGAAAGAAGCAACGAGGAATGAGGTTTCGGTCTCCAGCAAACATGGGGGAAGGAGACACTTCCTACCCGATGGCCGAGCCTTAGGAGGAACAAGTTGTGTGAGAAGATGGAAGGTGATCTGGAGAGTCGATCTGAATGGAGGGATGTGGATGATGGGTTCCAGACCTGGTGGTCGGAGACAGCGAATGGTGTCGGAGTGAAATGGGAAAATGGGATCAAATGGAAGAATGCAGAGGATAAAAGCGTTACCTGAAGCTACCGATAAGTTGAGAAGTTCCAGGTAAAGATGTCCCAATGGGTCTTGGCCTCAACCAAGTTGAGGCTAGTTGGGAGGCTTCACGCGGCGGAGCTCCGACCACGTACTGAGCGTCGAGTTTCCAAGCACCTACGGGCGATCCTCAACCTCTCCATCGATAGTTCTCACTCTAAGGAAGGTGGCTCGAGAAGAATGAGGGTGCGAGGGATGAGCTAGAGGGCATGGAGGCAGAAGGAGAGATTATATAGTGTTCCCCAAGGTCCAGAAAGATTGGAAGGAGGCGACAACCCTAACAAGATCCGACCCTTTATAGGGATCCACGAGGGTCAGTGATCCTAGGAGAAGAGTCAAGTGGATAATCGAGGGGAACATAGGTCAGAGTCGGGTGTAAAAACTCAGATAAGTGGCTCTGGCGAGAGGGGTTCGACCCGACTTGGGCTAGAATGGGATGTTGACCGGGGTCAACGTTCCTGGCTAGATTAATGAGAAAAATCTGGATTTACAAAGTAAAGGAAAATTAAATAAAAATAGAAAACGACTTTAAAATAAAAAGTGTATAAAATGAAAAATATTTGTTATTTTCTGATGTATTTTTCAATTATTTGTAATTATTTTTATGAAAAATAAAATAACCGATATACAATATATAGTATTATATATCGGTATATTCTACTTATGTATTATGTACAAGTATTTTTATTTTATTATTTTTCAAACATACCTTTATTTTATATGTTATTTGTTTAAACATGATTTTAGGAGTATAAAATAATTTTTATTTTATTTTTACAAATTATTAACGGTACATAACAAATAGTGAATGTCATATGTACATATGTGTTTTATACAAAGGTTTGATGATTTTATTTTTATTTTTTTCTGGTTTTATTTTGTTTTTATAATATTATTAAAGCTATAGACAAGGGTGTACAATAAGTAAATAATTTAGTTTTATAAAAAATAAATAGATAAATAATATTTACAAGTATATATGATATATACAATACATAGTAGACCTTATCTCTCTCTACTTATTTTATTTTGCGGTCAGGTCAAGTCTTGATCTTCTCTTCAGATTTAGGTCACTCTGTATTTATTCTAGATACGTCATTCTTTATCTTTTCTCTATTATTTTATTTTGCCAAAAACATGCTAATATGAGATATTAACAATGCCATGTAAAATGCTAAGTTATTGTATTTACATGTATTTACAAGGTGTTTTGGCAAAAATAAGATCTAAAATAAAAGAACAAAGAGTGAGAATCATGGATTCATCACCCCCTAAACTTTACTTTTCCTAGTCCCTTAGCAAACACTTTTTTGAAAAAGAAGTGAAAAAGAAAAAGAAAAGAAAGAGAACCAAGGTTGATTATTAAATTTATCTTCATTAAATTGAAGTATGGAGCTCAGCCGGACCTTTGGATTAGTTTGTCGAAATATTATTGGGAAATAGGTTTAACACTTAATAGGCTCTAAGTTCCATAATTCTATGGTCAAGACTCCTCAATAAACTAGGTCAGAACAATTCTACATACGCAAACTCTAATGACTATGCATCTTTCCTTGTAAAGTGCAAGTGATATGTAGCTCCCTACCTCAGAAATGTCAAAGAAATAACCTCTCTCAACAAGGTAACTCTAATTGCCCAGTCTAGCAGCTCTTTCCTCGAGGAGCAGGGTATTCCCTTCTAAGTTCAAGTTCGACCAGCTCAAGAAGAGGGGGGAAGAAAAGAATGGACCATGACTAATGTAGCCACGTATCCCTGGGAGCTTAACAAGTGTAGCTAAGTCTCCCGCTGCAAGCTTTATGAGATGTGAAGGTGTAATGCATAAGCTTTGCTTTATTTACTATATAGACTCTAGCAGACATTTTATTTTCAATCAGACTTGTCCACTTTTTTTGGAGTTTTTCATGCTTTTGCACTTTTTTATGTGTGCATATATGAAACATACCAACATGATGCAAGATATACATAAGGAGTTTTTCTTCTTGAAATAGTAGACTATCCCTCTTTTCAAGCATTATTGCAACCCACAACTCCTGTCTTTAGACCTCAATACTGCCAGACCAAGTTGAGGCGCACATCCCTCCCTAAAGTAAGATAAGATGTTCTGCCTGTAAGTACTACCCTCGTATGTTACACCAAGCTAAAGAATTATGCCTCCTCACCACCTCATATGTGTTGAGCTACATGTAAGGTCCTAGTCCAAGTCAAACCATTGTCTCTCAGAGTAATGAATGCATTGTTAAGTGTTATACTTAGGATCATCAAGATGACCTATGAGCATAGCCTAGTGGGCCCAAAGAATTAAGTCACGAATGGGCTTGAAAAGTCATAACCCCAAATCCTATACGGTTCCTTTGAAGTTAAGTGGATTAAGGTCTTAACCAAGCTCCATTTTTCAATTTCATTTCAGACTAGTTTAAATGTCAACTATGATTCAGAAGAATATACAAGCAAAAATATACAAATCTCTTTCTGAAAACATTATCAAAATATGCAATTTTTATGGAAAATTCTAGATTGAAAGAAGGAAAAGTTTTGCAAACCATTTACAAATAGATTTTTTGCAAACTTTTTTTTCAAACATTTTTCAAAAATTTGTACTATATACATAATTTTGATACAAAAATATTTACATAAACTTTACAATCAAAACATTTTTACAAATATTTGTACAAAAATAGTTTTTACAAAAGATTTTCAAATAAGAATGAACAAGAAAGACTTTTATATGCAAGAAAATTTTTAAAATTTTTGTCATTTTTATTTTATCATTTTGAATCATATTGTCTATGAACACACTCACACAAGGTACAAGTTATGGCTGAAGTATATATACAATATATACGACACCCCATATACTTAGCTCGAACGATGTCCTCAGTGTGATCAAAGAGCGTTGAAAAAGAGATATAACTCGTGCTGAGTATTGGGAAGTGAAAAGAATGATATATTATAACAACAAATAAAAGAATGTAATGAATAGATGTCGGTGATCCCCCTTTACTTAGATTCAATTAATCCTAAGTATAGAAGTTTGTAAACAAGGGATAACCCAAGGGATATGATGTACATGGTTTACATCCCCTATACTTAGGGTAAAATATCATTAAGTATAGACATCAAAACAGAGGTAAAAAGAATAAAATGAATAATCACATGTCTAATACCCTCCCCCCCATATTTAGGGTAAGGTGCACCCTAAGTACAACATAATCATAAGATGAATATGGGTTATTAGACAAAAGAATGAATGATATGGACGATTGGATATATACAACTGTGAAGAGAGAGTTATAATCAGGCATGAGATGCAAATGATGTGAGTTAAAAACCACTTCTCATGCAAAATGAATAGGGGCAATGTCAACAATCATTGGATCATGATAATGATATGGCTGTAGGCACTGACCTTAACTCGAAAGGTGGAATCAGATGACAACTCATATATGTCAATGCCTCTGTTGTCGTGCACCTTTCTGATCAAGTATGTGTTGGACATGCGAGCCCACGGCGAGCCATTATGCAATAATTTTATTGCGAATATCATTGCAAGATCTGAAATGAAGAATAATTAATTTGCATAATAGGTCCCTTAGTACAATTAGGATTATGCACCATGGCCATCTTAATCATCAAACAGCGGTTGATTCAACAATTGAATCATAGAGGCTGGTGCTTGGATGAATATCTAAAGGGTTAGATTGAGGACTCAACATGCACCGTCAAATGATTGTTAATAGATGATCTCCAGCCTGGGTAGGAGATGGCAATCCTTTCTCAGTTAGGTGGATATATGAGTGACCTCTTGATGTAGGTCTTCTGCATAGGAATAGAGATTAGGATGTGTCAGATTAGTTTGGTCAAAGAGTTGACTTAACGAGATCGAGATAACCAAAGTCCTATATCATTTGCTGTCACGATATGGGCACACATCCTCTGATCGGAGACATATGTGTTACTATATGTCTGAGTATGTACATTTGGCAGACCAATAGGTTGATGACCTAATCAAGGTCAATACACCGACGTGCTAGTGTGCATGTAAGGGTATATGAGTAATACGATCTTTCAAAGGAAACATACAAAATCAGTTACTGAACTGGAAGACATGATCTCACTCATGAGATATTGGGAAAAATCAAATTCCGTGCACGGTCGTCTTGCTTTGGAAGCTTAATTGAATTTTTAGGTTTGATATATACTTTCAAAAAGTATATGATCAAGACCTAGGTATGATATATGCTTTTGGAAAGTATATGATCGATACTGACTCCCAACAATCAAATGAGAAACTTACTGATAAAATCCTGAGGTAGATAGTGTAAAATTGATCTAATACTTCGGATTTATTCTTGGTCTTCCAACATGCAGGATATACATGTATTGGGAATACCTGAGGGCGATGTGATCATAAATAATTGTATAACCATGATGCTTACATTCCTAGGGAGTGATGAAACGGGTCTGGATTTTAGTGACTCCTCTCAGTAGAGAAGTAATCTGATCTTAGTCCAAATGTTGGACATTGATCTGAACATGATTCAGATTCAATGAGAAGATTTGATTTGTGGTCTTGATTTAATCAAGCATTTATGGGAGGCCCGAGATCTGGATTTGAGATATGATCTCAATATCCAAGTCACTATACGTGGAACAATACAATCGCACTGCCCTTATCTCCATGTATCCGTGGAGAAAGCGCATTATCCTTGAAAGGGTTCAGGATAATTTCATTGTTGATATTATATATCCAAGCATTGAGAAAATTAATAATTAAATTTGATTTAATTATCATGAATAATATGAATTTGATTCATATTATAAAGAGAGTTATCTTGGATAATTAAATGTGATTTAATTATCAAATAATGTGAATGTGATTCATATTATTTGGGCACATGAGAATAGAGGTCTAAGATGATTAAACATGATTTAATTATCATGGATATGAATAACGTGGATATCACTATCTATATTAATCATATATATTATAAATGTGATTTATAATATATAAAAGAGATCTATTTGTGATTTACATTTGTTAATTAAATGTTGATGTGAATTTGATTCACATTGGGCATTTAATTGAAAATGTAATTCACATTTTATTTTGGGTTGTGAATGTGATTCACAATTTTCCAATGACAAGATTGCGATATTCACAAAATAATTATGAATTATTTTTGTAGAATAATATACAGCAAGTGTTGTTGGAAATCTTGGAGATTTCCATGGAATAATGTAATATCATGAGATCTCTTGAGATGACATGAGATTGCCACCAAATCCCATATTATGGAAGGAGGCAATCTTCTTTCCAAAATCTCCATGCTTGATTGATTTAATTTGGGATTAAATCAGATTGATTTATCAATATATATTTAATCTAAATTAAATTAATTATTGTTGATTTTTTACCAACAAAATGTTAGCCATTAACAGAAATACAAATCAATGAGAGCCATTGGATTTGTGTTATCCCATGGATTGCGATATATGGATCCCAAAATATTATAAAAGGAGAAGCACCCCTTGCTCTTCTAGGTTGCAACAAGTGAGACAACAACTCTCTCTCTCTCTCTTTCTCTCTCTCTCTCTCTCTTTCTACATGCCTACTCTCTCTATCTCTCTCATGTGGCCGTCCACCATGGATGCACTAGAGAGATTCTCCATCGCCGCAACGTCGTCGTTATGCTGCCTGATCAGTTGCTCGTGGATCTCCGTCTACTTCAGCATGCCTTGCTCGTGAAGAAGTCATCTTATCTCGTTTGTCGAGATCAGGAGATACGTGGCTTGGAATATCAACATCGATTGTGAGAAGCACGTGTCTCATCCACGCGTTCGTAAGCGTCTCCTCCGTCGGATCGGACTTGAGACAGGAGGTCTCTTCGTTTAGAGACTCGATCACAACCACGCTTCAAGAGGTAATCCTATTATTTGTTTATGATTTTGATGAAATGATCCGAGAAGCATTCTTGGATCATGTGGTTTTGTCACATGAAAAAAATTCAATTTCCGCTGCATCGAGCAACTAGTGCGACTAATCACTCCAAATCGCATACGATGTGATTCTCACGCTTCCGTGATGCGCTTAAGTATCTAACCATATCCTTCAAGTTGTATCAGAGACTTGGATCGGTGGTTTTGGATGCGATCCATAAACCAAGGATGATTTGGGTTCGTTAGTGTTTGCGAAAGTTTTTTTGCATTTCATTTTCGTATCTCTGTTTTTAGATTATTTTCGGCACTGTTTAAATTATTTAAACACAAAAATAATAACTGGATTTTGTTCCTCATTAAATAAGGAAATCGTAGGATCTGAGTTTACATAATTTGGAATCCATATGCTCGAGATATGCTCATTTTAATGAACATGTATCCACAGTTTCGGTTATGGCGACTCTCAATGTAATTAAAGAGTTAATTGCATATTTGAAACACCTTTAAATGCATGCAAATCACTTAGATTCTGTTTTAAATAAAATTAGCAAACTTTAGAAACTTATTTTTCTTAATTTGGATTTAAATTGGGTGAGACATGGTATTTTTAGTAAGTGAGGGTCATTGCTGGAAAACTTTCCTAATCATGAACCTAGTGATTGTCATTTAATCAATTAGTGAAATTAAATTATTTAATTTTCTGGAATAATTGTGCATAAATATTTGTGAAATATTTGATGATAACTATTTCCTTAAATGACATTGCCTTAACCAATATTTGATAAGATGTGATCTAGATCACTAATTGGTTACATGATCTACATTCCAACAAACATGTTGCTTGAATAGGATTTGGGATTTGTTTAGCAAATATCATTGTAATGTTAATCAAAATTGTTTGTGTTGAAGAACCGATGATCATCTCAAGTACTAAGTGATCTATTTTGCATTATCCTTTCCCGAGGTGGATATGGTGTCTAGTCGGGGAGCGTTGGGGTAGCAGGTTGCACCGTGTGCGGTCTGTCCCACTCCCATCGGTATTGGCCATGACAATAGGTAGGGTTAGTATAATGCTTAAGAAATCATGATGTATTTCTAATTATTAAAATTCAAAATAATACATATTTGAGATAATACCATAATTCAAGTAACAACAGAGAATGTTTGTTGGACATTAATCGGATCATTAATTTAATATGATTAGATTAATTGGAATCCAATTAAAATTAAGACACTCTACTATAAATAGATGTGTTATTTCCCTTAGAAGAATTAATCATAATGAATATGATTCATAATGATTAATTAAAATTTAAATATGATATGGAGGATCACATAAGTGACATCCATGGTCTCCCGTCAAGGCGAAGGGTTCCGTCGTCAGATATTGTATGTAGGAGACACCTGCCCGAAGTGATAGCTCCTGCATAAAATCCATTTGGATCGGGCTCTTCGCTTCTCGAAAGAGTAAGGACGTATGCGTAGTGACCCTAATATCGGGTCCTCATATTATTGGGGCGATATTGGATTGTGCATAGCGAGTTGTATTCATGTTGACGGTTGGTTCAATTAATGACGGGTCAACATCACCTTAGGGGTGGTGGGCCCGGGTGTTAAAGACCTAATTGGGAGATGCAAGTTGGACTTGCAAGGCAGAATGTGTTCCCGCTTCTTTTTATCCTAGTTATAGGTTCTCATATTATTGGGATGTAACAAAGATAAGGACGAAGATCCCAGATCTTGCTTGAGATATAATGGTAAGTATATCTCTTACATTGAAAGTGATTAAGGGAATGAACTTTCAGTGTTGACAAGGAAAGACAACTTTGATATAAAAAAAATCCTAAATCAAAGTAAAATATGTATATATATACACACTTATGAAAATGTCTTATTTCAAATAATCCTTCATTAAACCCACTCAATACTATACTTAATAATAACCAGTATGATATCATGGATTGGACCCATGATCCAGATATTGTATTTGCAGTTGAACACATAATGTATGTGGTTGCAAGATGCAAGTCTCCTCATGATATTGAGGAATGACAATTAAATAGATAATAGGACTACAAATCTAGGGTTTGTATGTCTCTATAGTTTTGATTTCTCATCGGATGTACTTTTAAAGTGACATGTCGATGCTGATCGCAATTGTCAAATATCCTTATAAAATCAATGAAGATATTCTGACATACATATGTGCTCTTGACATTTATCATGAATGAGATGGTTCATTGCATCATGCAGAATGGTGGCTCTATAAGAGATGTATTCAAAATGTTTGAATATCTACCTGAATCAATGTTTTGACTCTAGATGGATGTAGACATGGTGAGTGTCATCATCCTACTGTCTATACTCTAGTCATTCATGAAGCTTCATAATATTCATATTGTATGAATTTAATGAAGCATGTATAAATGTTGAAATGCTCTTACATTGAATTCTTTTGAATTTAACATAAGAGATCATTAGTCTTAAGAAATGGTTGTTTATAGATAAAGGGAGCGCAGTGGAAGCATGGGTGAGACCCAAGATGAGAAGGATAGTCAAAAAGTTGACCGTACTTCTATGACTTCCATACGACATCCTAAGCGTTGGATGAATGCCAATACTGCAATAAGTTGGTGTGTTGATAGTATGACTATCAAGTCTGTCTAGAATCCTCGAAGAAGGACTCAAATAGAGCATCAGAATAATCTACATAAATCATCGACATTGACTTGCTTATTGAATAAGATAAAGTCTTATAATTGTATCTCAATCTTCTAACAACACTTGCAATGGGTTGCATATGATTTAGAAGACTGGAGAATTTGATCTTCAGGTTTAATAGTCATCTACATGGATTATGATGCAATTGTTGCAACAATTTCCATTGGATCAACAGACTTCATAATTTCAGTGGGAGAGCCCTTGGTCTTAGAGAATGTCTCTATTACCTAGACATTAGAATACACTCATTGTTTGTTTCTAAATGTTGGAAATAAACATGAATTCTGGAATGGACCTATCATAAAGAGTTGTGATGGATATATTCAGAAAATAATCTAACATCCAGAGGACTCTACTGAATTAGAAAATTAATGAATGGTTCATTAACATTTCTAATAATGAAATTAAACCTTTAAATATCAATAGAAGGATAAAGATCATTTGACAATGATCTAGCATCAAGGTTTGGACGTTTGCCTGTTGATTTGATCAATAGACAAGTAAGAATGAAACTTTAGAATGTCTAAAATTTCAAAACTTACATAGTTATGAATATTGTATTCAAAAGTAAAATATGTCCAATACACCCTTCCTTGGGAAAGGTGTAAGATGTCAAGGTATTCAGGATCTCATACATATTGATGTATGTGGATCATCTATATCATAGTAAACATTATGGATATGTGATATCAATTAATGATTACGTATGATATGAGATTTCTTCTCTTCACCCAAGAAACCTTTGAAATATTCGACGATTTCATTATTTTGGTTTAAAACCAATGTTTGAAGGAAGATAAAATGAATTTGATCTAATCTAGGTAGCCTGTACCTGTTAGATAAATTCAAAGAATACCTTATGGAGATATGAATATCATTTCTATCTCAATCCTCCTAACACACCTTAACTCAAATAGAGTTATAGGGAGATACAATTGGATTATGTGTGACTTGATCTTATCAATCATGAAATTTAGCATAATTATCCCTTAGTTTCCATGTATATATTTGTAGTAAAGACTACAATGTATATCCTTAATAAGGTTCCATGAATGTAAGCTGGAATCTAGCACTTGAGAGTGTTGCTTCATTAGGAAAATAAAGGATGGCATTGGATACCTACTTTATGAACTTGAGATTCTTAAAATATCTCATCTCTGAGAATGTAATTCTTAGAGGTTTTAAGAATCAAGATGAAAATGAAGTAAAGGAACTCATTTAATATTGAGATGATAATGAGGTTCCTGAAATCGGAAACTAAAAGGACAATTAAAGATGAAACATTAATACCTCTTCAAATAAGTTTGAGGATTAATTCCATATGTCAGTTAAGTATGACAATGATCGGACTTCATGTGATGAATCTCCTGAGGATCATGACATGGAAAGATGGATGTTAGCAATAGAAGTCTAAGATAGACTTCATAGACAAGTGTTGTATGTGGACCCTCGAGGATCCACCTATATGGGCAAGACCCATAAATGTGTAAATGGATCTTCAAGAGAAATGAAACATGATGATAAGGTAGAGACCTTCAAAGCACGGCTCATAGCCATGAGCTGCACGTTTGAAGAGAAGACATTGCTTGCAATGAGACTTGATCTTCAGTGACCATGCTTAAACTCATCAGAATATTGCTAACTATAGCTACACAACATGACTTTGACATCTTCAAGATGGAGGTCAAGATTGCATTCCTCTATGAATACCTCTTTGAGAATATTCACATGAAGTAGCCCCAGGACTTCATGGTTGAGGAAAATAAGATGTGCAATCTAAAGAAATCCATCTATGGACTCAAATAAGCTTCTTGTAACTAGAACAAAAGATTTAACGAAATTATAAATGTTATGATTTCAGATAGAATCTTGATGAACCATATGAAGCTCAGTGGGAGTGCCATTTGTGTTCATCATGCTAAATGTAGATAATATCCTAATCATTTAGAATGATATAAGGATGATAATAAGTGTTTTATAATCTGGTTGTTCCGTAACTTGAGATATGATCTCAAAGATGCCTCTTGGATCTTAGTTCTGAAGGAGTTTAGAAGCAAAGAGAAGAGGCTATCGGGACCGTCACATTTTGTAGTGCACCTTGGACATATTCCATTCTTGGAAATTCCAAGAAAGTCTTCCTTCCATTAAGATACAGTAATGACCTATCTAAAGGGATAGAACCTCAACGAGTTGAGGAAGTGAATGCTAGAACTGCTTGTCATTGTGCATCAGTTGCGAGAAGCCAAGTTTATACTAGATGTGTACAAATGCTAGATGTCTACCATGCAGTAGGAGTAAACTGTTACTAATCCAACTATGGAGATAAAACACTTGATTGCAGTAATAACAATAACTTTAAAGATGATGAAACTTAGAGATAGTGATCTCAAAAACTTATCTTCAAAAGTTTAAGACTATATAGATAGTGATATATAAAGGTCTTAACTGTAGATACCTTTGGAGATAAAGATCTCCAGGAATAAAGGTATTCTGATAAGGATTATGGAAATACTGGTTACGATAATTATTAAGCTGTAGTGTCAAGGACACTATAACTAACAAGATTGAGTATTAGTTGCATAAGATGCAACATTCGCATTAGATGCGAGCACTGTTACTGGGGATATGGAAGTGTCGTAAAAGGACTTGGCGTACTCTCACGGGAACAGAGTGACTGATCTGATTATCTAGCTATTTTCTAAATAGCTTATGATTGTCACATGAGTGTGAATTTAAATGATTAGCCCATTAATGGCTCATTGGGCTAGTGGGAGATTGTTGTACATGCGAGCCCACGGCGAGCCATTATGCAATAAATGTTATTGCGAATATCATTCCCAGATCTGAAATGAAGAATAAATAATTTGCATAATAGGTCCCTTAGTGCAATTAGGGTTATATACCATGTCCATCTTAATAATCATGCAACTCTTGATTCAACTATTGAATCATAGAAGCTGGTGCTTGGGTGAATATCTAAAGGGTTAGATTGAGGACTCATCAAGCATCGTCAAATGATTGTTAATAGATGATCTCCAACCTGGGAAGGAGATGGCAATCCGTTCTCAGTTGGGGTGATATCTGACAGACCACTTGATGCAGGCTCTCTGCATAGGAATAGAGATTCGGAGGTGTCAGATTAGTTAGGTCAAAGAGTTGGCTTAACGAGATCGAGATAACCAAAGTCCTATATCATATGCTCTCAGGATATAGGCACACATCCTCTGATCAGAGACAGATGTGTTACTATATGTCTGAGTATCTACATTTGGCAGACCAATAGGTTGATGACCTAATCAAGGTCAATACACCGACGCGCTAGTGTTCATGTAAGGGCATATGAGTAATACGATCATTCAAAGGAATCATACAGGATCAGTTACTGAACCGGAAGACATGAGCTCACTCATGAGATATTGGGAAGAATCAAATTCCATGCACGGTCGTCTTGCTTTGGAAGCTTGATTGAATTTTTAGGTTTGATATATACTTTCGGAAAGTATATGATCCAGACCTAGGTATGATATATGCTTTTGGAAAGTATATGATCGATACTGACTCCCAACGATCAAATGAGAAGCTTACTGATAAAACCCTGAGGTAAACAGTGTAAAATTGATCTAATACTTCGGGTTTATTCTGGGTCTTCCAGCATGCAGGATTTACATGTATTGGGAATACCTGAGGGTGATGTGATCATAAACGA
The DNA here is from genome assembly GCA_037367405.1 of Ottelia alismoides. Lineage (NCBI taxonomy): Eukaryota > Viridiplantae > Streptophyta > Magnoliopsida > Alismatales > Hydrocharitaceae > Ottelia > Ottelia alismoides. The sequence continues at coordinate 501,001 of JAZKJV010006123.1, forward strand.
TTGTATAACCATGATGCTTACATTCCTAGGGAGTGATGAAACGGGTCTGGATTTTAGTGACTCCTCTCAGTAGAGAAGTAATCTGATCTTAGTCCAAATGTTGGACATTGATCTGAATATGATTCAGATGCAATGACAAGATTAGATTTGTGGTATTGATTTAATCAAGCATTTATGGGAGGCCCGAGATCTGGATTTGAGATATGATCTCAATATCCAAGTCACTATACGTGGAACAATATAATCGCCCTGCCCTTATCTCCAAGTATCCGCGGAGAAAGCGCATTATCCTTGAAAGGGTTCAGGATAATTTCATTGTTGATATTATATATCCATGCATTTAGAAAATTAATTATTAAATGTGATTAATTATCACTAATAATTTGAATTTGATTCATATTATAAAGAGAGTTATCTTGGATAATTAAATGTGATTTAATTATCAAATAATGTGAATGTGATTCATATTACTTGGGCACATGAGAATAGAGGTCCAAGATGATTAAATGTGATTTAATTATCATGGATATGAATAATGTGGATATCACTATCCATATTAATCATATATATTATAAATGTGATTTATAATATATAAAAGAGATCTATTTGTGATTTACATTTGTTAATTAAATGTTGATGTGAATTGGATTCACATTGGACATTTTATTGAAAATGTAATTCACATTTTATTTTGGGTTGTGAATGTGATTCACAATTTTCCAATGGCAATATTACAATATTAACAAAATAATTATGAATTATTTTTGTAGAATAATATTCAATAAGTGTTGTTAGAAATCAAGGAGATTTTCATGGAATAATGTAATATCATGAGATCTCATGAGATTACATGAGATTGCCACCAAATCCCATATTATGGAAGGAGGCAATCTTCTTTCCAAAATTTCCATGCTAGATTGATTTAAATTAGGATTAAATCATATTGATTTATCAATATATATTTAATCTAAATTAAATTAATTATTGTTGGTTCTTTACTAACAAAATCTTAGCCATTAAAAGAAACACAAATCAATGAGATCCATTGGATTTGTATTGTCCCATGGATTGAGATCCATGGATCCCAAAATATTATAAAAGGAGAGGCACCCCTTTCTCTTCTAGGTTACAACAAGTTAGACAACAACTCTCTCTCTCTCTTTCTCTCTACATCCCTACTCTCTCTATCTCTCTCATGTGGTCGTCCACCATGGATGCACTAGAGAGATTCTCCATCGCCACAGTGTCGTCGTTATGCTGCCTGATCAGTTGCTTGTGGATCTCTATCTACTTCAGCGTGCCTTGCTCGTGAAGAAGACATCGTATCTTGTTTGTCGAGATCAGGAGATTTGTGGCTTGGATTATCAACATGGATTGCGAGAAGCACGCGTCTCATCCATGTGCTCGCAAGCATCTCCTCCGTCGGATCGGGCTTGAGACAGGAGGTCTCTTCGTTTCGAGACTCGATCACAACCACGCTTCAAGAGGTAATCCTATTACTTGTTTGTGGTTTAGACGAAACGATCCGAGAAGCGTTCTTGGATCATGTGGTTTCGTCACATGAAAAAATTTTAATTTTCGCTTCATCGAGCGACTAGTGCGACTAGTCGCTCCCGATCGCATACGATGCGATTCTCACGCTTTCGTGATGCTCTTAAGATCTAACCATATCCTTCAGTATGGTCCCTTCCATTTTCTCTGTAACTTCCTTAGAAATAATCTTAGTCTAGCATCAAATAGACATACTCTTTGTTTTGACTCAAACTGTTTATGGCTGACATGAGAATCATGCCATATCTTCTCTCTTTCTTTATACTGTAGGCTACTTGAAAGGGTTGTATCTCTCAACTTCTCCAGGGCTGCCAACTCTTCTTTTCTCTAATCTCCTATACTCTTCGGATCCAATAATAACTTAGTGACTGCCTATAGTGACTTGTGCTTCATCTCCACAGACAAGTGGCATAGCTTGCCATAAACAATATGGGAGATGTACCCAAAGGTGTCTTGAAGGAGGTCCTATAGGACCTCAAGATCGAGTCCAAAAGCTATGATCATTCCTTTCGATCTTGGAGGACGACCTTCTACAATATAGTCTTGATCTCCCTGTTTGATACTTCAACAAGACCATTGGTCGAAAGGTGATATGGAGTGGCAACTCGATGGTCAATGTTGAACTCGTTAGAAAGGGCCCTTACCTTGTCATTGATAAAGTGAGTCCTCCCGTATGATATAAAACCTCTAGTAACCTCAAACGGTCAAATGATGTTTTTCCTCAAAAAATTGCATACGGTTTTAGCATCTGCAGTTTGGGCGGGGATGGCTCGACCCAACGACTCACATAATCTACAACTAACAGAATGTACTCAAATTCCAAACTCTTAGGAAATTGACCCATGAAATAGATGGCACATTCGTCAAAAATCTCACAGAACTGAATGGGCTACATCGACATCATATCACGCTGTCCACAAGTACCCATCCTCTAACAGTTAGTAGACCTCTTCACAAATTCATCAGAATCCTTAAAGAGAGTAGGCCACCATAGGCTGGATTGAAGCAATTTATGTGTTGTACACTCCCAGAATGATGTCCTCCTGCCTTAAGCTTGTGGTAGTATGCAAGGACGCTATGGTGCTCCTCTTGAGGAATACACCGACACCAGACACTATCCCCTCCTTCGTGATAAAGGATGGGATCCTCCCAATGGTACGACTTGGCCTTCACAAGGAAAGTCTCAAGTCATTGTCTAGGCCAACCTTGTTGAACTTCTTGGCGACCAGATAGTTCACAATGTCAGCGTACCATGGAAGCGATGCTATAGCAAGGATTGCCTCATCTGGGAAGGTCTTTGTAATAGGTGCATTTTGATCTGAATCCTCAAGGTTCTCTAAATGGGTGAGGTGATCTGCAACCACATTCTTGACTCTAGGCTTGTTCTTAATCTCAATATCAAATTCCTGGAGTAGAAGGATCCACCTAGTCAGTCTGGACTTGGCATTCTTTTTTAGCAATGAGGTATCGGATGGTTGTGTGATATGTAAAAATAGTCACTCGAGATCCAAGAATATAAGATCCGAACTTATCCAAGCAAAGACTACTGCTAGGATCTCCTTCTCTGTGACACTGTAATTCCGTTAAGCAACATCCAAATTCCGGCTAATGTAGTGTATGGCATATGGTAAGCCATCCCTCCTCTGTACTAACACAACCCCTATAGCAAAATCAGAAGCATTCGTCATGATCTCGAATGGAAGAGACCAATCGGGTGGCTCAAGGATAGGAGCATTGATAACTCATCCCTTGAGAGTTTCAAATGACGTTAGACACTTATCGTGTACAATGAACTCAGTATCTTTTGTCAGCAAATCAGTGAGCAGTCATGCAATACGACTGGAATCTTGAATGAATCGTCGGTAGAAACCTACATGCCCTAGAAAAAGACTATAATTATCGCAAATTGGACGGTGGATTGAGTTTTCTGATGATATCCAACTTGGACGGATAAACTTCCATGCCCTTTTTGGAGATGATACGACCAAGCACCGTCCCATGAATAACCATGAAGTTGCTCTTCTTCTAAGATAATACAAGATGGAACTTTATGCATTTCTGAAGTATGTAGTCTAGGCAGTCAAGACAAGCGTCGAACCCGTCGTCGTGGACCATGAAATCGTCCATGAAGACCTCTAAGCAATTACCCACCATGTCCGAGAAGACGGAAAGCATGTACATTTGGAATGTTGCCGAGGCATTACATAAACCAAAAGGCATCCGTCTAAAAGCATACATCCCAAATAAAAAGGTGAATGTCATTTTCTTCTAGTCTTTGGGCACTATGGCCACTTGATTATATCCGGAGTATCCATCAAGAAAACAATAATGACTCTTCCTAGCTAGCCTCTCGATGATCTTATCAATAATGACAGTGGGAAATGATCCTTCTTGGTGGCCTGATTCAATCATCTGTAGTCTACACATACCCTCCAAGAAGTGGGTACCCGGTTAGCTATCTCCTCTCCAGACTCGCTCACAACTATAGTGATACCCATCTTCTTGGGTTCCAAATGTAATGGACTAACCCACTTGGAATCGAAGATGGGGTAGATAAAATCGGCGCTCCACCACTTTGATATCTCCCTCATGACCACATCTTGAAGATTCGGGTCAACTGTCACTAGAACTCATGCAAGGGCTTGGCATCCTCTTCGAGATAAATAGGGTGGGGAACACAAGGCCGGACTTATGCCCTGGAGATCAGCTACGTTCCATCCTATTTCCTTGTGGTTTCTTTCAAGAACCTCTATCAAACGAGATTCTTGATCTCCAGTGAAATCCACTGAGATAATGACTGGGTGCATCTCTAGCTCACCCATAAGGAATCTGCATTTCATCAACTGCGGAAAGGTCTTCAGTTCTGAACATGTGGGGGTTGGAGAATCTAGCATCTGAAATGTCTGAGTGAAAGCTATCAGATCTGTGTGTGAGAACTCTCGCTGCATCTATGTATCTGACGAAGGTGGCTCTGCTGGTGTGTCTATCATTTGAACTAGCTCGCTCTCCAGCCTAGCTGTCCACTCTGAAGGAATCGGACATGGTAAATAATCAACAAAATAATCTCAATCAATGCCTGAATACAAGGGATATGAATCAGAGAAACATGAAATATACTTTGCTTCGCTATCCTGCCCACGATCATCAGCCTCAAATGTGTCTGTTGCCAAGAGTGTGCTCTTCGAACTCTCATCTACCAAAATATGTAAATATTTAGTGTCTGATGGCATGACAAGAGCTCATGATATCAGATCGGACCAAACTGCCTCATTGTTTGTAATCACAAAGTCGCACACCTAGTGGACATCTCACTCTACATCTGTCATCTGCTCTAAATCGCTCGGTTATTCGAATCAGGATGAATGTCTCGCTCTGGTCTCCTCAATCGTGTCTATTTGTATACTTTTGCCCTCGACACGAAAGTTCACCTTCCCGCTATCATGATGGGACACCCCCTTGGTTGTGACCAAGATGGGACATCCTAGTATGATGGGGGTATTTGTCACAGATTCAGGGATCTCCATGTTGAATACAATAAAGTCCATGACGAATTTCAAGCCCTGAATTCTGAAGACCACATCCTTCAATATCCCCTTTGGCCTCTTGACAGATCTATCAACAGACTGAAGGACTATCTTTCTTTGTTGAAGAGGGCCCAACTCGAATCAGTCGAGTAAGGCTGCGGGAAGGAGGTTAATAAAAGAGTTATTATTTAATAGGGTACGATCGAACCGCTTCTCATGGATATGGCATCTGACATATGGAGCTCCTACATCAGGTCTCTTGGCTTAGAAATTAGTTCTGAATGGCGAAGCAAGAGGCACTAATAAGCATATGGATCTCTGCATTGTGGTTCCTCCTCTTCCTACGGATAGTGGTATTCTCTCTGAAGTTCTTGTGGAAGAGGGGGATGTGCTCTACCGCCTCCTGTAGAGTCAGCTGAATCTGAAATCTATCAATCATTTGCTGGCTAAACTCTAGCTGGTATCTATTTTTGGGATTTTCTAGTTTATTCCCATTCGGTAAGGAGAGTGCCTAAGGGAAGGGGGTGGCTGGACCCTCTCTAGAAAGATGAGGGCCAGGAATAGGTTCCTGTGCATGTAAAGGAATAAAACCCATACCAAGATCACCATGAAACACATATGGACTCGTAGGAGAGACCTAAACCTTTCCTTTATTCATATTTTTGTTCTCTTCTCTTTTTCCATTTTTTAATATTTTTCTACAAATGTCCTGAGACATAGAAGGAGGTAACATAACTGAAGGAAAAATGGTGGCATCAGTACCACCCACAACATTTGATCTAGCAGCCTCTGCACCACACTCTAGCTGAATAACTAGAATACTTATGGAATCAGCACCACCATCTGCATCAGGAATCATGACGGCCTCAATACCGTCAGCTAGATCAACATCCTTAGTGGATTCAGTTCCACCGTCATCATCATCATGAGCGACAACAATACTACTATCATCCTCATCTAGCGCTCCAGAATCTCTATGTAATCATCGCTCAAACAAGGCATCAGCGGCTGGCATCCTACCGCTCCTAAGTGTCACAAAATTAGCATCAAATACATAGGAAGAAATATCACACAATGTATCACTAGGAGTGGTAGTCTCTGTGAACTGTACATGTTCAAACTTCCTCTTCAAATTGTTCAGGTTAGGTTCAATCTGAGTAGGTATGACGGCCTTTCCCTTGATGATCTCCCTCATTTCATGTCGGAACTTGTCCATCTCTTGCCATAAGGATGCCTACTGATGAGTAAGTAAGCGAGCAAGGTCGTTAAGGGTTGGGTTCTCAAAGACGGGTCCATGAGAACCGGACGGGTTGCCTTGCTGGAAATGAGGCGGAGACTGCAACTAGTAATGAGGGGAGGTTTGGAGTACTGAAGATGAGGTTGTTGATGTCGCCTCAACTATTGTCCCTGGAATGGGGGATGAGGACCCTACTACTGGTACTATTAGGCGTGATGGGGCTATTGCTGCTGCTGACTGGTCCGCCCTCCCTGAGCTGGAGGCTACTACTGGGACGAGGTGTCTCTGGTGGACCATCTAAATCCAGGATGATCGTGACGGATCTCAGGCTGCTACTGGTACCATTTGTACCAAATCCCATTGACTTCCATCAACAACTTCTACTCAAAGTGTGGAGGGGGAAGGGCTGCCAGGGGCTGATCCGGCTAGTAAACCCCCATCTGAGTGTCCTAAGATAGTGGTGGCTGGGAGTAATGATGCAGCTGCTGGACTAGCTCGGCATGAATATGGTGGACCTGACGGTATGTGGTAGCTGGTTGGGTATAGTTGATGCTGGGATCAGCCCGTGACCTGAGATGGGGCTGAGAAGTCATCGGTGCCTCTTGGAGACATATGATATGGGTCTTCTAGTCTCTCAGCGTCTATGCCAACTGATCGTTCTTGTTCAGACCCTGATATGCTTCTTCTCAATGATCTCGCTGATGATGCCCATGTCAACGGCAGAGGACTCGGCCTGTGCTGCTACAAATGAAGTAGAAGGACCTGCATCGACCCGTGTAATTCTCTGATAAGATACGGTTATTATCCATGTGAGCCCGAGGTGAACCATTCCTATAATAAATGTTATTGTAATAATTGTTTTATCAATAAAAGTTATTGATTATTTTTCACTCCCTTTCTGAGATTACATGAATGAATGCACTATAAGGTCCCTCTGTATAATTAGGGTTATGTACCATGGCCATATTATTAATCATATAGTTATTGATTCAATAATAGAATCATAGAGGCTGGTGTTTGGATGAATATCTAATAAGTTAAATTGAGGACTCGTCAAGCACCGTCAAATGATTGTTAAGAGATGATCTACATCCTGAGTAGGAGATGGCAATCCTTTCTCATTTAGGCTGATATCTGACCGACCTCTTGATGCAGGTCCTCTGTATATGAATAGAGACTAGGAGGTGTCATATTAGGTAGGTCAAGTTGTTGACTTAAAGAGATCGAGATAACAAAGTCTTGTATCGTATACTGTCGTGATACAAGCACGCATCCTCTGACCAGAGGCAGATATGTTACCATATATCTGAGTATGTACATTTGGTACATCATTAGGTTGATGACCTAACCAAGGTCTATACACCGATGTGTTGGTGCGCATGTAAGGGCATATGGGTAACACGATCTCTCAAAGGGATCATACATGTTCACTTTTGAACTGGAAGATATTGGGATCAAATTCCATGCATGGTCGTCATGCTTCGGAAGCACAACAATAATTTGAACGTATGATATATGCTTTGGGAAAGCATATGATCGAAACCAAATCCCAATGATCAAGAATGAGAAACTTGATGATCAAACCATGAAAATGACATTCTAAAATTGATCTATATCTTTGGGTTGATCATAGGTCTTCCAGTATGCAGGATATATAGGTATTACGAATACTTGAGGATAATGTGATCTTAATTGATTATATAACCATGACGTTTCCATTTCAAGGGGGTGATGAAACATGTCTGGATTTTAGTGTCTCCTCTCAGTAGAGAAGTAATCTTATATTGGTCCAAATGTTGGACATTGATCTGAATGAGATTCAAATGCAATAAAAAGATTGGATTTATGACCTTGATTAAATCAAGAATCTATGAGAGGTCCATGGGATCTGGATTTGAGATGTAATCTAAATATCCAATTCACTATACGTGGTATAATAAAATCACCCTATCCTTATCTCCTAATATCTGTAGAGAAAGCGCATTATACTTGAAAGAGATCAAGAATAATTCTAAAATTGAATTATGTTTGAGCATTGAGAAATGGATAATTAAATGTGATTTAATATCATGAATAATGTGAGTTTGATTCACATTATCTGAATGCACGAGAATGATTATCCAATGTAATTAAATGAGATTAAATTATTGTGGATATGGATAATGTGAATAACACTATCCAATTATCCATGTATATTATAAATGTGATTTATAATAAATTAGAGAGAGACTTGTGATTCATATTTGTTGATTAATTATTAATGTGGATTGGATTCACATTAAATGATTAACTGGAAATATAATTACATTTTGTTTTGAATTGTGAATGAGATTTACATAATTTTAACAGCTTGATTGAAATTTTTCATAAGATAATTTTGAATTATTTTTTTATGAAAAATATTTACGACAAGAGATTAGAAGATATCATGAGATAATGTGATATAAAGATAAATTGAGGGGATAGAGTCATTCCTCTCAAGAGGAGTGGACGACCACTACTCTCCATGTGGAGAAGAGGAGTCATGCCCCTCTTTTAGGGAAAGAGGTTAGTCTCCTCATTATCTCATCTCAAGTAAAATATGGTTTAATTTGGAATTAATTATGTTGATTTATCAATATAAAATAATTTAAATTAAATCATTTTTTTGTGTTTTTACAACAACATCTTAGCCATTGAAAGAAACACAAATCAATCTCATTCGTGGATTGTGTGTTGTCCATGGACTAGGATCCATGGAGTCCAAAAATCCTATATAAGAAGAGGCAACCCTTGCTCTTCGAGTTATACAATCTCGATTCAGTCTCTCTCTCCCTCTCAAATTCTCACGCCAACTATATCTCTTCTCTCCTTGATTGGCCATCCACTTACATAGAGAGAAATACACCTTCGTCGAAGTACCCGCTTCGACGAATCTTGGATCTCCATCTTCTTTGGTGCATGACGCTTGTGAAGAAGGCATTTAATATCGTAAGATAAGATCAGGAGATCCATTTCTTGGATCATCAACTTGGATTGCGAGAAACACGTGACTCATCCTCACACTTGCAAGCATCTCCTCCGATGGATCGGGCTTGAGACAGGAGGTTTCATCCTTTAGAGGCTCGATCGAAACCACTCTCAAAGAGGTATTTCTATATCTTTGTTGTGGTTAGATGAAACAATACAAGAAATGTTCTTGGATCATATTTAAAAATTTTAAAATTCTGCTGCATCGAGCAACTAGTGCGACTAGTTGCTCTTGATCGTATATGATACGATCATCACACTTCCGTGACGTGCTTCAAGATTTCTACATATCCTTCAAGTGGTATCAGAGCTAAGTTGGAGGTTTTGGATACCATCCATGAACCTAGGAAGATTTGAGAACGTGAGGGTTCGTGAAAAATTTTATTGCATTTCAATTTTTGCAGCCCTATTTTGTGATAAATTCCGGCCCTGTTTAAAATTTTTAATCACAAATCTATCACATGGATAATGTTCCTCACTAAATAAGGAAACTGTGGAATTTGAGTTCACATAATTTGGATTCTGTTTGCTCAAGTTATGATCATTTTAGACCGTATATCCACTGTTTTTGAGATGATGAATAATGACGTAATTAAGGAGTAAATTACTATTTTAAAAGGCCTAGAAATGCATGTTTATCACTTGATTTCTATTTTAAATCAAGTTAGAAAGATTTAGAAATTTATTTTTCTTTATTTAGATTTAAATTGATTGAGATATGTGAATTTTAGTAAGTAAGAGTTACTGCAAAAAATTACATACTCGATCATTAATCTTGTGATTGTCATTTAAGTAACTTGTGAAATTAATGGTTAATTTCATGGAATAATTGTTCCCTTAAATGACATTGACTCAACCAATAAATGATTAAATATAATCTAGATCACCAATTGGTTGCTTCATACACTTTCATCAAACATGTTACTTGAATAGGTTTTAGAATTTGTTTAGCAAATTTTCTTATAAACAAAATGGTTTTGATTATTACTATATGGTATAATTTCGGTTGAAAAATCGATGAACATCTCAAGTACACAATGATCGATTTGGCATTATCCTTTCCTGAGGTGGATATGGTGTCTAGTCGAGGAGCATTAGGGTAGCCGGTTGCACCGTGTGCGGTTTGTCCCACTCGCGTCAGTATTGGCCATGACAGCGGGTGGGGAATCAATAATGTTGGAGAAATTATGGTGTATTTTCTAATGATTAAAATTTGAATAATACATACTTTGAGAAAATACCATTCTTTCAAGTAACAATCAAGTGTGATAATTGTTGGACATGTGAGCCCACGACGAGCCATTATGCAATAAATGTTATTGCGAATATCATTACCTGATCTGAAATGAAGAATAAATAATTTGCATAATAGGTCTCTCTGTACAATTAGGGTTATGTACCATGGCCATCTTGATGATCATACAACTGTTGATTCAATAATTGAATCATAGAGGCTGGTGCTTGGATGAATATCTAAAGGGTTAGATTGAGGACTCATCAAGCACCGTCAAATGATTGTTAAGATGTGATCTCCAGCCTGAGTAGGAGATGGAAATCCTTTCTCACATAGGCTGATATCTGATCGACCTCTTGATGCAGGTCCTCTGCATAGGAATAGAGATTCAGAGGTGTCAGATTAGTTAGGTCAATGGGTTGACTTAATGAGATCGAGATAACCAAAGTCCTATGTTGAATGCTGTCACAACATAGGCACACATCCTCTGACCGGAGACAAATGTGTTGCTATATGTCTGAGTATGTACATTTGGCAGACCAATAGGTTGATGACCTAACCAAGGTCTATACACCGGCGCGCTGGTGTGCATATAAGGGCATATGAGTAATACGATCTCTCAAAGGGATCACACAGGTTCACTACTGAACCGGAAGACATGAGCTCACTCATGAGATATTGGGAAGAATCAAATTTCGTGCACGGTCATCTCGCTTTGGAAGCTTGACTGAATTTGTAGGTTTGATATATACTTTTGGAAAGTATATGCTCAAGACCTAGGTATGATATTTGCTTTTGTAAAGTATATGATCGATACCAAATCCCAATGATGAAATGAGAAACTTACTGATAAAACCCTGAAGAAGACAGTATAAAATTGATCTTGATCTTCAGGTTGATCATGGGTCTTCCAGTATGCAAGGTGTATATGTATTGGGAATACCTGAGGGTGATGTGATCATAAACGATTGTATATCCATGACGCTTCCATTCCGAGGGAGTGATGAAACAGGTCTGGATTTTAGTGACTCCTTCTAGTCGAGAAGTAATCTGATCTTAGTCCAAGTATTGGATATTGGTCTGAATGAGATTCAGATACAATGAGAAGATTAGATTTGCGGTCTTGATTTAATCAAGCATCTGTGGGAGGTTCGTAAGATCTGGATTTGAGATAAGATCTCAATATCCAAGTCACTATACGTGGAATAATACAATCACCATGTCCTTATCTCCAAGTATCTGCGGAGAAAGCACATCATACTTGAAAGGGTTCAAGAATAATTCATTTGATGAAATTCATATCCAAGCAAGAAGAAATTAATGATTAAATGAGTTTTAATTATCAAGCTTAATATGAATATGATTCATATTGTGAGAATGATTATCCAAGATAATTAAATGGGATTTAATTATCAAGGATTAGAGAATGTGGATATTATCATCCATAATATTTGTGTATTGTAAATATGATTTATAATATACACATATTCAAGAGAGAGAAATTATGTAAATAACATTTGTTAATTATTAAATGTGGATTGGATTCACATTTATTCACAATACTCCTAACAGACTGTCCCGTATAAAAGGTAGGTAGTCTGTCAAGAAATCGGATATGGCTCTAACCTAGTGTGCGGGTCACTCTCTCGCTCATCCAAACCATACAATGAGGGGATTACTCTCCCAAAAAAAACTTTTTGGTAAGGTGTCAAGTGTGCTTAGCAGTATCAAATTTATAGTTTTTGTTTTTTAGGTATTTTTCAAGCAAACAATGCCTAACGAATTTTTCGGTTCTCCTGGTTATTTTAAGTCCAAAAATTGGGGGAGAAGGCGAAAAAGCCGATGCGCTATCAAACATGATGATGCATGTAGAGTAATAGAGTAAGAAATGCGTACCTGACTCCATCTCTCTACATGCAGGGTGATCCACGCATAAAGTAAAGACTGGAAGTAAACTACCTATATGATGCAAGAAGAAATTGGCCTTAGATGAAGCAAGTTTTACACAATAAGCACAATAGTCATCTAATCAAACCAAGTCCTGAGTCCAATCTTGGGAACCACTCGGCGTCCGCTACAACGGATCCTGCACGCGTTGTATGTGGTTCCTCACGGCACGTGGACTCGAGTCTAATTAAACTGAATTTTTCTTTATGAATTAATTAATTAAGTCCAATTATCGATCTATAAGAGAAGGCAGATAATTAGGGTTTGGCCTTAATTAATTATGTCACAGTCACAAAAACTTGTAAGTCTAAGGGCTAAATCCTTCGAAAATCAGATAGGTAGTAAACAAATCTGTGAAAAATCAAAGCCGACGAAAAACCACGGTAAGATCCCTCGAGCACACCGGTGCTCGGAGAAATAGACCCCGAAGCATTCACCAAGTTCGAAAGTCTCCGTCATGTATTATTACAATAATAATGTGCAGAAATGAGCTCTCCAAGTCCCGCAGGTGCCTCGGCTCGCCGAAGAAAGCCACCCTCGATCGTCGGGCCCTAGCAAGAAAGTCAGAAGTAGAAAATATGTCAATCCAACAGTTATTATAAAATAAACTGGGTTGAAATGGAAATAAATGTAGAAGAGAAATGCCAGTAAAAGTAAAAGCCGAAAAAGAAAGGGAAAACCCGACTACTAAGTCATTCTCCCCAGCAATGGTGGCATTCTGACGACACGCCTGAGCTACTCAGGTTAAGATGTTAATAAGGTCATTACGACCCGAACTGCGAGGCTAAGTCAATTAAGAAAACAAAGACCACCATGGATAAAAATCAACAAATCAAGCAAACAAATAATGGTCACGCTATTTTATTTTACCTGGTATAGATACCAAGGTCGAACACAACGAGCACGATATGCCTAGGCTACGAAGTCGTCAGAAATCCTAAAAGATCAAAAATGGTGGATTTTATGATTTTTCAATTTTTTTGGAATTTTGAATGAGGAAAAATTTATAAAATCACTCACAAAATCACAAACAAACAATTATTTAGCACATCAAAAATACTCAGAAAATTCTAATAAAAATATTTTTGGGTTTTAGAAATATTCAGGTGTTTTTGTTAATTTTCTTGAATTTTTTAATTTTTAGATGATTTTTTAAAAATAAAACAAGACCAAAAATACTAAATAGTGTACAACCAAGATATAAAGGCAAGTTAAAAACATTTAAAGTACTTGTTAAATCCCAACAACAATTTTATGTAAAACTATAAACTAAAAACTAACTACATAAGAAAAAAAGATATTTTTTATTTTTTTAATTTATAATGATTTTTATTTGTTTTTCAATGTTTTTCAATTTTTAGGTTTTTATAAATACAAATGCGACAAAAATTTGAAACAAGCAAAAATGAACCAAAACCAACACACATCAATTTTTTTAGAATTTTTAAAGTATTTTTAATATTTTTAGTGGGTTTTCAAATCCCAACGATAGAGATTTTCAGGGTTTTTGAATTTTTAAAAATACTAAATGCAAACAAAATGAACCCAAAATTTTAAAGAAATTCCTACACCTTGGCAGGAGCCATGTGTCGAAATTTCATGAATTTTGGACAAAGTTTGCTATTTATTCAAACTAACATAAAGCATACAACACACATGGACTAACTTGTAAGAAAAACCAATTCCATGGGCTAAATAAAAATAAGCGCAGAAATTATAGGGGCCCTTCTGTAATTTTCGCATACATTTCAGCACATGTCCAATATTAAAACGTACAGGGTTATAGATGCAAATATTAAAAATAAAACATCACAGCATAACATCCACTAAATCCAGGTTCATACATGCAAATATCCAGTCAATACACGTGACGATGCACGTGCAGGAAGGACTAAACTATAAATACGAAAAACTGTAGGATCAAAAGTGCAAATTACCCTACTATGTATTTTTTATTTTACAGACTAAATAATAAAGAGAAATAATTGCAATGGTAAGGGAGCAAATTACCCAGGTGGGTCGTGCGGGTCACGTGGGGTGACAGGAGGTACGCTCTGATTGGATGGCGACGTGTTGTTCTGGTGCTGATAGTTGTCGGATCCAACGGTTGTCCAGAGGGTGTGAACGTGGACGTACGGAGGCTGTTAGATGTCAGATCTAATGGCCTGACAATGCCAGGCTCTGGACAGCTGGGATAACATCTGGGCGATGGGGATAATCCAACAGTAGAGGGAGATGTTGGACAATCTCCGCCTGGGCGAAGTTCACCGGAGCACCGGCGACAATCCGACACTCCGATGGATGATCGGACGACGATGGTCGAATCGCAAGGCCCCTCCGCATCAGGTGGCAGGGTCGGATGAAGTCGTCAATGGTCGGATCTCTTGAAAGGGTGCTGGCACCTGGACAAGCTCCGAGAGGCTGGATGAAGGTGAACTGGGATGTAACCACGCATGAGAAGAGTTGCTGGATAAAGCTCTGACTCGGAGGAGTAGTTCGATCAATGTTATTTAACTGAAAATAAAGGGAAGAGACAGTGGGTGGAATCGAGGATTTCCGGCGAACGGAGGAGGAAACCGATGACCTAATCTAGGCCTGTGCAGCCTAGTTTCGGGTGACCAGGGTACGCAAGAAGGGTGATGATGGTCGGAGGAGTCGATCTGAACGGCTAAGGGTGGCTGGTGATGCTCCGACCGGTGAGTCGTAGATGGCGGAGCGGCAGATGAATGATTCGAAACAAAAGGAACTAGGATCGAAGTGAAGGGTACCTGATGTTTCTAACGAGATCCTGAGCTCCAGAGGGTGAAGTTGGGCTGAGTCTTAGCCCCGACCTCGCTGCGGGAGGAGGGGGAGGCTTGTCGCGGCAGAAGTCTGGCCACGAAGGGTGAGCATCGGCTGCAGCTACCTTCTCTGACCACCAAATGCTCCGGTCGAAAGCCGTCACCAAGGGGAAGAAGTCTAGGGTAGGAGGAGAGTGTGCGGCGCGAGCTGAGGCTCTGGGGAAAGGAATGAATCTTTTATAACATGTCCCAGGGGGCGAAGAAGAATCAAATGGAGCATGGGATCCAAGAAGAATCTGCGACTCCCTAGGGATCCATGAGGGACGCTGATCTATGAGGGAGAAGCGGGTAGTGAAATCGGGGTAGGAGTCAATCAAATCGGATCGATAAAAATGGGAGAAGTCAAGGCAAAAATCGGATCCGGGCGCAGAATGGTCCGGGAGGGTGAGTTGATCGGGGTCAACATCCATCCCTCCTATACCATTCAGAAAATTCCTTAGTCAGAATTATTTGTAAAATAAATTAAAAATCGAAGATGATTTTATCTTAAAAAATGTTCAACATGAAAAATGTCCCTTATTTTCCAAAATATTTTTTAGTGATTTTTAATTATTTTTATAAAAATAAATTAAGGTATATACATTATATTACATTATATACATGTATAAAATATTTACTTATTTAAATTTTTATTTTTATTTTCTTATTTTTGTATAAAAACCCTAATTTTATATTTTATTTATTTATAACATAAATTTTAGAGCATAATTTTTTTAATTTTTATGACTTATTTGCAAATGTTAAATAAATATGAATATAATACATATATACATATAATATGTACATGGTTGTAGAGAGAAATTATTTTTATTTTATTCTATTTTTCTAATTTATGTTTTTTAGGAATATATACAAGGTAATATAAACACATTTTTATTTTGATTTTTGTGAAAATAAAATATTTATATACATAGAGGGAATATGTACAAGGTGGAGTGGCCATATCTCTCTTTACTTATTTTATTTGGCGATCAGGCCCATATTGGGCCCTCTCTTGGGATTTGATCACTCAATATTTATTCTAAATATTTCCCTCTTTTTCTTTCATTCTTTATTCTTTTATTTTTGCACAAATACATGCTAATTGTTAATATTTAACAAATGCGTGCTTATTGGTAACTTATTGTATTTACAACTATATACATGACATTTTGCCAAGATTTTTAGCTAAAATAAAAGAATAAAGAGTGATGAATGGGGATTCATCACAGACGGGCTGATTTCATTCTGTTGTTACTCCCTAAGTCTTTCAACAACTTTGAGGTCACGTTCCACATGAGCAAAGTTGACTTCACTAACATTGGGATATTAGCTACATTAAAGTCTGTTGAGGACGTAATGAAGAAAGATGGCCTCTATGGTAGTGTAATGGTTGCACATGTCAAAGGAAAGCGTAGTCAGAAGCATGGTTCTTAGAAGGGCCCTGCCCAGAAGAGAAAGAAGAAGAATCAAGGAGTTGGCTCGTCTACCAATGCATCCACTTTGATGACATCTTAGAAAAATGATGTCTGACATCACTGCAAGATGCTGGGGCACTGGAAGCGAAATTGTCCGAATTACCTGAAGTCGCTAGACAAATGTAAAGCCCTAACAGGTATGAAATCTACTTTTATCATTGAAACTAGTTTTCTCATTGGGTGAGAAGGAGGTTGGGTTGTTGATTATGGTGCTTCTGTTCATGTATGCAATTTGTTGCATCTATTTCAAGAAAGTAAGAATCTGGAAGAAGGGGAGATAGTCATCCAGATGGTATCCGATGCAAGTGTTACAACAGTCACCGTCGGAACCTGCAAGACTATCGTTATCTAGTGGAAGTGTCCTAATACTTAAAGAGTATCTTTATATACCTGAAGTTAGAAGGAATTTAATATATGTATCTAAGGTGGTTAGAAATGGATATTCATTCCTTCTCTGTATAAAATTAGTCATAAGTCATTATGATAAACATATTGTAGATGGTATTTTAACTTCTAGTGGACACTATGAATTGTGCATTGATGAACATGTCAGGAATGTTACTACATCTCATAATAATAATAATAGTAACCCTAAAAGATCCAGGGAAAAATGCAAATCATTCGAATATGACTTGGCATCAAAGGCTTGGTCATTTATCTGTTGATAGGATCAAGAGATTGATAAACGATGGACCCTTAGATTTTCTATACGTTCAATCTTTGCCTACATGCGAACACTGTATTCGAGGTAAAATGACTAGGATGCCTTTTCAAAATAAGGTTACACGATGCGCAGGTATTCTTGACCTAATACATACCGATGTATGTGGTCCCTTCAGCACCACAACTCAAAATGGATATCGATACTATTTGACATTTATTGATGACCATTCACGATACAGGGTTATCTTCTTGCTACGTCATAAATCTAAAACCTTTGAAAAATTCAAAGAGTTCAAGGCTTTGGTTAAGAACCAAATCGATGGGAAGATTAAACGAATTCAATCTGATCAAGATGGTGAGTACCTCCTATGTGAATTCAAGGAATACCTTAAAGAGAATGTAATTGACTCTAATCTCACTCCTCCTGGAACCCCCCAACTTAATGGTGTTGTTGAAAGATGCAACAAGATTATCATGAATATGGTCCGATCGATGATGAGAAAAGCACATTTACCTCTTAGTTTCTGGGGATAGGCAGTAGAGACTGCAATATATATCCTAAACAAGATTCCTAGCAAATCTTAGCCTAAGTCTCCTCATGAGCTATGGTATGGAATCAACACTAGAGTTAATCACTTGATGGTTTGGGGTTGCTTGGTCCATGCAATGAACGTGTATGCAAGTAAGCTAGAATCTCGCTCTCGTGAGTGTTACTTCAGTGGGTATTTAAAGATTGAATTGGATACCAGCTTTATGACTCTGAGACCTAGAAGATTTTCATTTCTAGAGATTTAAAATTTATGGAGAATGATTTCCTTGAAGGTCAAGACAAAAATGAAGTTAAGGAACTCATTGAATCCCCTGAGGATTCTGAACTTCCTGAACCAAAAACTAAAGAGATGAGTAAAGATGAGACACCCATTCCTCTTCGAAGGAGTTTGAGGGTGGTTGCACCACCTGAAAGGTATGGATTCCATGTGTCAGGAGAAACTGACAATGATCCTATTTCATTTAATGAAGCACTTGTGGATCATGACATAAATATATGGATGCTAGCAATGAAGTCAGAGATTCACTCCATGCATAAGAATGGTGTATGGACCCTAGAGGATCCACCTGAAGGGGTAAAACCCATTGGGTGTAAATGGATCGTCAAGAAAAAAAGGGGTCCTAATGGGAAAGTGGAGACTTTCAAGGCACGACTCGTGGCCAAAGGTTACACACAGAGAGAAGGCATTGACGACAATGAGGCATTCTCTCCCGTAGCTACACTTATATCTATTAGGACACTGCTAGCTATAGTTGTATATCTTTACTATGACATACGGCAGATGGACGTCAAGACAGCTTTTCTTAATAGACACCTCGAGGAGGATATCTATATGGAGCAGCCCCAAGACTTCATAACCGAGTAAGATAAAGTATGCAAGATAAAGAAATCCATCTATGAGCTAAAACAAGCTTCTCGTAGTTGGAACAACATATTTGATGAAATCATAAAGAGTTATGATTTTGTGCATAATCCTAATGAACCTTGTGTATATAAGAAGCTTAGTGGGAGTGCCATTGTATTCATCGTGCTTTACGTGGATGACATCCTTATCATTGGAAATGATACAGGGATGATGATGACTGTGAAGATTTGGCTATCCTATACCTTCGAGATGAAAGATCTTGGAGAAGCCTCTTACATCTTAGGTCTAAAGTTGTTCGAAAATTGAGAAAAGAGGATATTGGGATTATCACAACAAGGATACATTAAGAAAGTTCTTGAACATTTCCGCATGGATAGTTTTAAGGAAGGTTTCCTCCCCTTAAGACATGGTATCCACCTATCTAAAGAGATGGCTCCTCAAAGTGTTGAGGAAAAGAAGGCCATGGTTGGGTGCCCCTATGCATCAGCTGTAGGAAGCTTAATGTATGCCATGATGTGTATAAGGTCAGACATCTGCCATGTAGTGGGAGTGGTAAGTCGTTACCAATCCTGCTATGGAGAACAACACTGGAATGTGGTAAAGAACATTTTCAAATATCTAAGATAGACACAAGATTACATCTTGGTCTATGGAGATGGTGATCTCCAAGTCTTAGGATATACAGATTTAGATTTTCAATCGGATATTGATGATCGAAAGTCGACATCATGGTTTGTGTTCCTATTGAACGGTGGTGTTGTGAGATGGAGAAGCAAGAAGTAGGACACTACAACAAATTCTACAACAGAAGCCGAATATATTTCCGCATCGGATGCTACAAAGGAGGCGGTGTGGTTGCGCAAGTTCATCCTAGAACTTGGCATAGTTTCCTCTAAAGTCCCATCCCGCTACTCTGCAATAAAATGGGAGCCATTGCCTAGGAAAAGGAACCCATATGGCATCACAAGAGCAAGCACATGAAAGGGAAATACCACACCATTCGAGAGATTCAAAAGCATGGTGATATCATCATCACCAAGGTGGCCTCTGCCGACAATGTTGTTGATCCTCTTACCAAACCTCTGATACAGAAGGTTTTCAACGAGCACGTAATGAGTATGGATTTAGGGATTTATACCGAAAGGTTCTGAGAGCTAGTGGGAGATTGTTAGCCATGTGAGCCTAAGGTGAACCATTCCTACAACAAATATTCTTGTAATAATTGTTTTATCAATAAAATTTATTGATTCATTCCCTTTCTGAGATTAAATGAATGAATGTACTATAAGGCCCCTCTATACAATTAGGATTATGTATCATAGCCATCTTAATAATCATACAGTTGTTGATTAAATAATAGAATCATAGAGGCTAGTGTTTGGATGAATACCTAATGAGTTAGATTGAGGACTCATCAATTACTGTCAAATGATTGTTAAGAGATGATCTCTGGCCTGAGTAGGAGATGGCAATCCTTTCTCATTTAGGCAGATATCAGACGGACCTCTTGATGCAGGTCCTCTACATATTAATAAATATTCTAAGGTGTCAAGTTAGTTAGGTTAAGGAGTTGACTTAAAGAGATCGAGATAACCAAAGTCCTGTATCGTATATTGTCGCGATACAGGCGTGCATCCTCTGACCGGAGATAGATGTGTTACTCTCTGTCAGATTATGTACATTTGGTAGACCAATAGGTTGATGATCTAACCAAGATCTATCCACGGACACGCTGGTGTGAAAGAAAGGGCATATTGGTAATAGTATTTCTCAAAGGGATCATAGAGGTTCACTAGTTAACTGGAAGACATGAGCTTACTCATGAG
Source organism: Ottelia alismoides (assembly GCA_037367405.1). Classification (NCBI taxonomy): domain Eukaryota; kingdom Viridiplantae; phylum Streptophyta; class Magnoliopsida; order Alismatales; family Hydrocharitaceae; genus Ottelia; species Ottelia alismoides. Next base: position 521,704 of record JAZKJV010006123.1, read on the forward strand.
GTATTGGGACAAAATTCCATACAAGGCCGTCATGCATCGGAAGCATGACAAGAATTTGAAGTATGATATATACTTTGGGAAAGCATATGATCGATACCAAATCCCAATGATCAAGAATGAGAAACTTGATGATCAAACCATGAAGATGACAATGAAAAATTGATCTATATCTTCGGGATAATCATAGGTCTTCCAGTATGCAGGATGTACAGGTATTAGGAATACCATAGGGTGATGTAATCTTAAACAATTATATAACCATGACGCTTCCATTCCAAGGGAGTGATGAAACATGTTTGGATTTTAGTGACTCCTCTCAATAAAGAAGTAATATGATCTTGGTCCAAATGTTGGACATTGATCTGAATGAGATTCAGATGTAATGAGAAGATTAGATTTATGGCCTTGATTAAATCAAGCATCCATGAGAGGTCCATGGGATCTAGATTTGAGATGTAGTCTCAATATCCAAGTCACTATACGTGGTACAATACAATCGCCATGTCCTTATCTCCAAGTATTCGCGGAGAAAGCGCATTATTTTTGAAAGAGTTCAAGAATAATTCCAAAGTAGAATTATGTCCGAGAATTAAGAAATGGATAATTTAATATGATTTAATTATCATGAATAATGTCAGTTTTATTCACATTATCTGAATGCATGAGAATGATTACCCAATGTAATTAAATGAGATTAAATTCTTTTGGATATAAATGTGGATAGCATTATCCAATTATCCATGTATAATATAAATTTGATTTAAAATATATCAGAGAGAGACTTTTATGATTCATATTTTTTGATTAATTGTTAATGTGGATTTGATTCACATTAAATGATAAGTTGAAAATGTAACAAAATTTTGTTTTGGGTTGTGAAATGAGATTCACATAATTTCGATGTCTTGATTGAAATTTTTCACAAGATAATTTTGAATTATTTTTTTGTGAAAAATATTTACGACAAGAGATTATGAGATATCATGAGATAATGAGAACACATGATAAATTGAGGAGATATACTCATTCCTCTCAAGAGGAGTGGACAAACCACTAATCTCCGTATGGAGATGAGTAGACCCCCCCTCTTTTAGGGAAAGAGGTTAGTTTCCTCATTATCTCATCTATAGTCAAATATTATTTAATTTGGAATTAGTTTTGTTGATCCAATATAAATTCATTTAAATTAAATCATTTGTTGTTGCATTTTTACAACAAAATTTTAGCCATTAAAAGAAACACAAATCAATCCCATTCCTTGATTGTGTGTTGTCCGTGGATTGGGATCCATGGACTCCCAAATCTCTATATAAGAAGAGGAAACCCTTGCTCTTTGAGTTATGCAATATTGACTCTCTATCTCTCTCCCTCACACATATACATTCTCATAACAACCCTATCTCTTCTCTCCTTGACTGGTTGTCCACTTACATAGAGAGAGAAATACACCTTCATCAAAGTGCCCTCTTTGACAACTCTTAGATCTTCGTCTTCTTTGGTGTGTGGTGCTCGTGAAGAAGGCGTTCGATCTCATGAGACAAGATCAGGAGATCCATTGCTTGGATCATTAACTTGGATTGCGAGAAGCACACGACTCATCCTCACGCTCGTAAGTGTCTCCTCCTATAGATCATTCTTGAGACAAGAGGTCTCTTTCTTTAGAGGCTCGATCGCAACTACGCTCCAAGAGGTATTTCTATATCTTTGTTGTGGTTAGATGAAACAATGCAAGAAATTTTCTCGGATCATATGGTTTCATCATTTTAAAATTTTTGAAAATTTCGCTGCACCGAGCCACTAGTACGACTAGTCGCTCTTGGTCGTATATGATACGATCATCATGCTTCCCTGGTGCTCTTGAGGAGTTCTCCATATCCATCAATGGCCTGTGGGAGGGGCTTCTCTTGAGTGTAGACCCTAGTCTGGAACATCACCATGTAATTTTCTACCATCTCCTCGTAGATGGCCCAAACTTGATCCTCATCCTTGGCAAAATAGGACCCTTCACACGAGGTGTTAACTAGACCCTACAGTTATAGTGTCAGCTCACAAAAGAAACTCTGAACTTGGTTGGGTTTGGATATATCATGATGTAGACACCAGTCGATGAGCTCCCTAAACCGATCCAAGCCTTGTGGAACTGCTCGTTTGGGATCATGGTGAAATTATTGATGAAGGTTCGTGTTACGTTGGTCCGACCAAGTGGATAGTACTTGTACAAGTACTCAGTCTGGAGCTGCTCCCAGGTGGTGACATACCTCCCCAAATGCTTCAGCCAATATGTTGCTCTGTCAACTATGGAGAACGAGAAGGTCGTCATTTTGATCATGTCCTCATCTATGAATCTGTGGTGGGATATGCTGCAGATCATCTCGAATTCCTGAAGATGTAGATGTGGCCCCTCGGTGGCTAGCCCATGGAACTTGGGTAGTAACTGGATAGTCTGGGGGAGAAGCTCGAAGTTACTAGAATCTCTAGTAGCTGGATCCAGCGGTGGGTGACGATTGCACCAGGATTGTGCAACTGCCTCATTGCGTGTGGCTATCTGGTTGGCTCTTGGTGGTCATATGGTTGTCTGTCTCCTCCTCTAGAGGCTGGTATCTCAACTGGTTGTTCTTTGTGACTCGACTCTGAAGGATATAGTAAGATCCTTAAACGCATCACAGATGCATGAGGATCGCATTGAATGCGATCGGGAGCGACTAGTCGCACTAGTGGCTCTGGCTAGCAAAATATAAAAAAATTTAAAATGAAGAAACTACATGATCCAAGAACACTTCGTGGATCATTTCATCTAAACCACAAATAGGTACTAGGTTTACCTCTTGAAGCATGGTTGCGATCGAGTCTCTAAACGAAGAGACCTCCTATCTCAAGTCCGATCCAATAGAGGAGATGCTTGCGAGTGCATTGATGAGATGCGTGCACCTCGCAATCCTTGTTGATGATCCAAGCGACGGATCTCCTGATTTCATCATACGATATCCAACATCTTCTTCATGAGTGAGGCACACCGAAGGAGATGGAGATCCACGAGTAGATGATCCCGACAACATAATGACGATGATGTGCCGATGACGACTCTCTTGGGCTCCATGGTGGACGACCACAATGAGAGAAAGGGAGAGGACCTTTGGAGTGTATAGAGAGAGAGAGAGAGCTTATGGATTGATCATAATGTTGTTGTAAGTCGAAGAGCAAGGGGTGCATCTTCTTATATCGGGTTTTGGGAGTCCACAGATCCCAATCCATGCACATCACACAATCTATGGGTGATATTGATTTGTGTGTCTTTCAATGGCTATGATCTTGTTGTAAATACACAATAACAATTAATTTAATTTAAATTAATATTTATTGATAAAACAATATAAGTTAATTTCAAATCATATCAATTGGCTTGTCTTGGAGATAATCAAGAGACTAACCACATCCCTAAAAAGGGGGGATAGCCACAAATCATCTCATGAGATCTCATTATCTCATGATATCTCCAATATTTACAACAACAATTGTTGTAAATTATTTCACAAAAATAATTCATAATTATCTTATGCAATCTGTGATCATGCCACTGGAAAAATGTGAAGCACATTCACATTCCAAAATAAAATGTAAATTATATTTTCAATTAATTATCCAATGTGAATCCAATTAACATCAATAATTAATCAATAAATATAAATCACAAATAGTTATCTCTTATATTTTATAAATTACATTTATAATATACATGATTAATATGGATATTGCAACCCACATTATTCATATTCATGATAATTAAATCACAATTAATAACCTTGGATCTCAATTCTCATGTGCACAAATAATATGAATCACATTCACATTATTTACGTCTTTGATAATTAAATTACATTTAATTATCTTAGATAACTCTTGTTATAGTATGAATCAAATTCATATTATTCATGATAATTAAATCACATTTAGTTATCAATTTTCTCAATGCTCACATATCAAAAATGAAATTATCCTCGAACTCTTTCAAGGATAATGCGCTTTCTCCACGGATACTTGGAGATAAGGACATGGTGATTGTATTATTCCACGTATAGTGACTTGGATATTGAGATCAAATCTTAAATCCAGATCTCGCGGACCTCCCATAGATATTTGATTAAATTCAAAGGCATAGATCTAATCTTCTCATTATATATAAATCACATTCAAATCAATATCCAACATTTGGACTAAGATTAGATCACTTCTTTATGAGAGGAATCACTAGAATCCAGACATATTTCATCACTCTCTCGGAATGGAAGCGTCATGGTTATACAATCGTTTATGATCACGTCACCCTCAGGTATTCCTAATACTTGTACATCATTCATATTGGAAGATCCAGATTAAACCTGAAGTTTTAGATCTCTTTTAGACTGTCTTCTTCAGGGTTTTTATCATTAAGTTTATCATTCGATCATTTGGGAGTTGGTATCGATCATATACTTTCCAAAAGCATATATCATACCTAGGTGTTGATCATATACTTTCCAAAAGTATATATCAAACCTACAAATTCAGTCAGGCTTCCAAAGCGTGACGATCGTGCATGGAATTTGATTCTTCCCAATATCTCATGAGTGAGCTCATGTCTTCCAGTTTTGTAAATGAACTTGTATGATCCCTTTGAGAGATCGTATTACTCATATGCCCTTACATGCACACCGCCACGCTGGTTTATAGACCTTGGTTAGGTCATAACCTATTGGTCTACCAAATATACCTACTCAGAAATATAGTAATACGTCTGTCTCTGGTTAAATAATGCATGCCTATATTGTGACAGCATACGACATAGGTCTTTGGTTATCTCGATGTCATTAAGTTAACTCTTTGACCTAACTTATCGAACACCACTCATTCTGTATTCCTATGCGGAGGACCTGGATCAAGAAGTCGGTTAGATATCATCCTTTATGAGAAATTATTGCCATCTCCTCTCAGGCTGGAGATCATCTCTTAACAATCATTTGATAGTGCTTGATGAGTCCTCAATCTAACTCTTTATATATTCATCCAAACACCAACCTCTATGAATCAATAATTGAATCAATAACTGTATGATCATTAACATGGCCATGGTACAAAACCCTAATTGTACCAATAGACCTATTATGCAAATTAGTTATTCTTCATTTCAGATCTGGGAATGATATTTGTAATAACATTTATTGCATAATGGCTTGTCGTGGGCTCGCATAATCTCCCACTATCCCAAAGGGTCATTATGGGGCTAATCATTTAAATTCATACTCATGTGACAATAATAGGCTATTTAGAAAAATAGCTAGGTAAGTTGATAAGTCACTCTGTTCCCGAGAGACTACGCCAAGTCCTTTTAGGGCACTTGCATATCCCCCAGTAATAGTGTTCGCATCCAATGCGAATGTTGCATCTTATGCAACCAATACTCAATTTTGTCAATTATAGTTTCTTCGATACTACAACTTAATAATTATTATAACCAATTTTCATAATCCTTATCGGAATACCCTTATTCCTAGAGATCTCTATCTCATAAGATATCTGCAGTTAAGACCATTTAGATCACTATCCAAAAAGTCTTAATTGCTTGACGATAAGACTTTGAGATCACTATCTCAAAAAAAGTCTTGTCCTCTGAAGATATTGTTATTACTGCAATCAAGTGTTTCATTTCCATAGTAGAATTAGTAACAGTTTACTACTCCCACTGCATGGCAGACATCTGACCTTTCGTACACATATAGCATACATTTGGTTTCTCCTAACTGACACACAAGGGCAAGCAGATCTAGCATTCACTTTCTCAACTCCTTGAGGTGTTATCCCTTCAAATAGGTTAGTACCATATCTTAAGGGAAGGAATACTTTAGTGGAATCTTCCATAAAATGGAAATGTCCAAGATGTACCACTGATGTGACAGTCCCAATATCCTCTTCTCTTTGCTTCTGAACAACATCAGAGTTAAGATCTAAGAGGTATTCTTGAGATCATATCTGAAGGTATGGAACAACCAGATAATAAAACACTTATTATTATCCTTATATCATTCCAAATGACTAGGATATCATCTACATTTAGCTAAATAAACACAATGGCACTCCCACTAAGCTTCATATGGTTCATCAAGATTCTATAACATTTATAATTTCATCAAATCTTATGTTTCAACTACACGAAGCTTATTTAAGTTCATAGAAGGAGTTCATTAGCTTGCACACCTTGTATTCCTCATTCATGAAGCCGTGGTGCTACTTCATATGAATATTCTCGAAGAGGTATTCATCGAGGAATGCAATTTTGACTCACATCTTAAAGATGTCATAGTCAAGTTGTGTAGATAAAGTTAGCAATATTCTGATGGGTTTAAGCAAAGTCATTGGAGAGCAAGTCTCATCGCAAGCAACGTCTTCTCTTCAACGTGTATCTTACGGATACGAGACGTGCTTTGAAGGTCCCTACCTTCTCATTAGAATCCCCCTTTCTCTTGAAGATCCATTTACACCTAACGGGTCTTACCTTATATGTGGATCCTCGAGAGTCCACATACAACACTTATATATGAAGTCTACTTTAGACTTTATTACTAACATCCATCTTTCCATGTCATGATCTTCAGAAGCTTCATCACATGAAGTAATATCACTGTCAGATTCCTGTAACTAATGGAAACCATCCTCAAACTCATTTGAAGAGATATTAGTGTTTAATCTTTAATTGTCCTTTTATTTTCTAATTTCAATAGACTCATTATCTTCTCAAGATTGAATGAGTTCCTTCACTTCATTTTCATCTTGATTCTCAAGAGAGTCATCCTCTAAGAATCATATCCTTAAAGATGAGATCTTTTAAGAATCTCAAGGTCATAAAGTAGATATCCAATACCATCCTTTATTTTTCTAGCACTCTCCAGTGCTAGATTCCAACTTACATGCATGGAACCTTATTAAGGATATATATTGTAGTTTCTACTACATATATACCTAGAAACTAAGAGATAATTATGCTAATATCCATCATTGATCAAATCATGTCACACATGATCGATTATATCTCCCTACAACTCTATTGAGTTTAGGTGTAACAGGAGGAGTGAGATAGGAATGATATTCATATCTCCATAAAGTATTCCTTGAATTCATCTAATAGGTACATGCTACCTAGGCTAGATCAACTTTATTTCGTCCTCCTTCAAACTTTGGTTCTAAACCAAAATTGTGAAATATTTGATCATTTCAAAGTATATTAAGGAAAATACCTCATATCACAAATACTCATAGAATGATATCACATATCATCAATGTTTATCACGATATGGATGATCCACATACATCAATATGTATGAGATCTTTAATACCTTGGCATCTTACACCATTCCCAGAGATGGGTGCATTGAACATTCTTACTTTGAATAAATATTCACAAATAAGTAAATTTCGAAATTTTAGACATTCTAAAGTTTCATCTCTTGCTAGTTTATTGATCTCATCAACATACTTATGTCCAAGGTTTGATGCCAAATCATTGTCAAATGATCTTCATCCTCCTATTGATCTTAAGGTTTAATTTTCAGTATTAGAAATGTTAATGAACCATTCATTAAGTTTCTAATATAGTAGATTCCTCCAGATGTCAGATTATGATCTGAAATATATCCATCATAATTCTTTATGATAGGTCTATTCCAGAATTCATGTCTATTTCCAACATTTAGAAATAAACAATGAGTGTATTCTAATATCTAGGTCATTGAGACATTCTCTGAGACTAAGGACTCTCCCACTGAAATTATGAAGTCTATCAATCCAACAGAGATTGTTGCAACCATTGCATCAATATCCATGGATGTCTATTAAACCTTAAGATCATATTTCTTGCCTTTTAATACATATGAAACCAATTAAAAGTGTTGTTAGAAGAATGAGATACAATTATCAGACTCTTAAACTTATCCAATAAGTAAGTCAATTTCAATGATGACATGTAGATATAGATTATTCCAATGCACTATCTGAGTCCTTCTCTAAGGATCCTAGATAGACTAGATAGATGCACTATCAATACATCGTTTTATTGCAGCATTCGCATTCATCCAACTCTTTGGATGTCATATGGAAATTAGAGAAGTACATTCAACTCCTTGACTTTCCTTCTTACATGGGTCAGGCCCATTCTTCCACTATGCTTTCTTTATCTATAAACAACCATTGCATAAGACAAAGGATCTCTTATATTAAATTCAAAAAATTTCAATATAAGACTATTTCAACATTTATACATGCTTCATTTAATTCATACAATGTGAATAATATGAAGCTTCATGAATGACTAGAGTACAGATAGTAGAATGATGGCACTCATCATATGTACATCCATCTTAACACTTAAAATCATTAGTTCAGGTAGGGGCTCAAATATTTTAAGTACATCATCTCTTATAGAGACACCATTTTGCATAATGCAGTGAACCATGTCATTCTCGATTAAATATCGTGAGCACATATATATGCCAGATCATCTTCTTGGACTTTATAATGATTATCTGACAATTGCGATCATCATCGACATGTCGCTTCCAAAGTACATTCAATGAGATCAAGACTATAGATACATACACACCTTAGGGTTGTAGTCCTATTATTATTATCTATTTAATTGTCATTCCTCATTATTATGAGGAAAATTGCACATTGCAACCACATACAATATGTGTCCAATTGCAAGTACAATATCTTGATCATGGATCCAATCCATGATATTTTATTGGTTATTATTAAGTATAACATTGAGTTTGTTTAATGAATGATTATCTGATATAAGAAATTTGCATAAATATATGTAAATATATATTACTTTGATTTAGGATTTTTTATATCAAAGTTGTCTTGCCTTGTCAATACTGAAAGTTCATTCCCTTAATTACTTTCAATGTAAGAGATATACTTACCATTATATCTCAAGAAAGATCTGGGATCTCCTTCCTTATATTTGTCACATCCCAATAATATGAGAACATGTAACTCCGATAAAAAGAAGTGGGAACACATTCCGCCTTGCAAGTCCAACTTGCATTCCCAATTTGATCTTTAACACCCGAGCCCACCACGCCTAAGCTGATGTTGACTCGTCATTAATTGAACTAACCATCAACAGGAATACAACTCGCTACACGTGATCCAATATTGCCCCAATAATATGAGGACCTGATATTGGGGTCACTACGTATACATCCTTACTCTTTTGAGAAGCAAAGAGCATGATCCAAATGACTTGTATACAGGAGTTGTCACTTCAGACATGCATCTCCGACATACAATCTCCGGCGACAAAACCCTTTGCCTGGACAGGAGGTCATGGATGTCACTTATGTGATCTTTCATATCATGTTCAAATTTTAATTTATTATTACGAATCATATTCACATAATTAGTTCTTCCAAGGAAAATAACAACTCTATTCAAAATGGAGTGTTTTACTTGGATATAATCAATTTAATCACATTAGATCAATTACCAATCTAATTTAATCAATAAACTTGATTGTTACTTTAAAGTATGGTATTACCTTAAAGTACGTATTATTAAAATTTTAATAATGAAAAAATACATCATGATCTCTCTTACAATATCCCATCCCTACCCGCTATCATGGACAGTACTGACGGGAGTGGGATAGACCGTACACGGTGCAACCTGCTACCCCAACTCTCCCCAGCTAGACACCATATCCACCTCAAGAAAGGATAATGTCAAATTGATCATTGTGTACTTCAGATGATCATAGATTTTTCAACCAAAATTATACCATATAATAATAATAATAATAAATTGATTATAAGGATATTTGCTAAACAAATTCCGAACCTATTCAAGTAACATGTTTGTTGAAAGTTCATGTAACCAATTGTGATCTAGATCATATCTAGTAAAGTTAGTTATGGTCAATGTCATTCAGGAAATAATAATCATCTTTGAATAATTCAAAAAAAATTTATAAATAATTATCTCAAGAAATTAACCATTAATGTCTCTTAATTTAATTGAATGAAAATCACAAGGTTCATGATCAAGTATGTAATTTCCGGCAGTGACCCCAACTTACTAAAATTATCATATCTCAATCAATTTAAATCCAAATTAAGAAAAATAAGTTTCTATTTAAAACAGAACCCAAGTGATTAGCACACATTTCTAGGAGTTTCAAAATAGTAATTAACTCCTTAATTATGGTATGATTCTCTACCCCCGAAACAATGGATATTGTCATTAAAAAAAGATCATAAGCGGAGTTATCAGATTTCAAATCACGCAAACTCAATTCCCACAGTTTCCTTAATTAATGGGGAACATTATCTAAGTGATATTTTTTGTTATACATTTTAAATAGAGTCGAAACTTATCACAAAACAATGTTGCGAAAATTGAAATGCGATAGAATTTTCACAATCCCTTATGAACCTAAGTCTTTTTAGGTTTATAGATCATATCCAAAACCTCCGACCTGGCTCTTATACTACTTGAAGGATATGGGAAGATCCTTAAGAGCATCCTGGAAGTGTAAGGATCGCATCGAATGTGATCGGGAGCGACTAGTTGCACTAGTTACTCTGGGCAGTGGAATATAAAAAAATTTAAAATGATGAAACCATATGATCCAAGAACACTTCTTGGATCATTTCATCTAAACCACAAATAGGTGCTATATTAACCTCTTGAAGCATAATAGCTCTTGAGTCTCTAAATGAAGAGACCTCATGTCTCAAGTCGGATACAATGGAGGAGATGCTTGGGAGAGCTTTGATGAGACACGTGCTCCTAGCAATCCATGTTGATGATCCAAGCGGTAGATCTCTTGATCTCATCATACGAGATCCAACATCTTTTTCATGAGCGAGGAGCACCGAAGGAGAAGGAGATCTATGAGTAGATGATCCGGCAGCATAACGACGATGCTGCGCCAATGACGACTCTTTCTTGGGCTCCATGATGGACGACCACAATGAGAGAAAGGGAGAGGACCTTTGGCGTGTAGAGAGAGAGCTTATGGATTGATCATAATGTTGGTGAAACTCTAAGAGCAAGGGGTGCCTCTTCTTGTATAGGATTTTGGGAGTATATGGATCTCAATCCATGGACATCACACAATCAATGGGTGAGATTGATTTGTGCTTCTTTCAAATGGCTATGATCTTGATGTAAAAATACAACAAAAAATAATTTAATTTAAATTAATATTTATATTAATAAATAAATATAAAGTTAATTTCAAATCAAATCAGTTGGCTAGTCTTTGAGATACTGAGGAGACTAACCACATCCCATAAAGGAGGGGACGGTCACCAATCATCTCATGAGATCTTATTATCTCATGATATCTCCAAGATATACAACAATTGTTGTAAATTATTTCACAAGAATATTCATAATTACCTTGTGAAATTTGCGATCATGCCGTTAGAAAAATGTGAATCACATTCACATCCCAAAACAAAATGTAAATTATATTTTCAATTAGTTCTCCAATGTGAATCCAATTCACATCAATAATTAATAAATAAATATAAATCACAAATAGCTCTCTCTTATATATTACAAATTACATTTATAATATATATGATTGATATGAATAGTTCTACCTACATTATTCATGATCATGATAATTAAATCACATTTAATCATCTTGGATCTCTATTCTCATGTGCACAAATAACGTGAATCACATTCACAATGTTGACATCGTTGATAATTAAATCACATTTAATTATCTTAAATATGTCTCCTTGTAATATGAATCAAATTCATATTATTAATGATAATTAAATCACATTTAATTACAATATTCTCAATGCTCAGATACACATATCAACAATGAAATTTTCCTTGAACTCTTTCAAGGATAATGTGCTTTCTCTGCGGATACATGGAGATAAGGACAGGGCTATTGTATTGTTCCACGTATAGTGACTTGGATATTGAGATCGAATCTCAAATCCAGATCTTGCGGACCTCCCATAGATGTTTGATTAATTCAAAGTTGTGTATTTAATCTTCTCATTTTATCTAAATCACATTCAGATCAATGTCTCAGCATTTGGACTAAGATTAGATCACTTCTCTATGAGAGGATTCACTAAAATCCATACTTGTTTCAACACTCCCTCGGAATGGACGCATCATGGTTATACAATAGCTTATGATCACATCACCTTCAGGTATTCCTAATATCTATACATCCTGCATACTATAAGATCCTGAATAAACCGTAGATCTCTTTGAGACTGTCTCCTTCAGGGTTTTTATCATTAAGTTTCTCATTCAATCATTTAGGAGTTGGTATCGATCATATACTTTCCAAAAGCATATATAATACCCAGGTGTTGATCATATACTTTCAAAAAGTATATATCAAACTTACAAATTCAGTCATGTTTCCAAAGCGAGATGACCGTGCATGGAATTTGATTTTTGCCAATATCTCATGAGTGAGCTCATGTCTTCCGGTTCTGTAAATACATATGTATGATCCCTTTGAGAGATCATATTACTCATATGCCCTTGCATGCACACTAGCGCACTGTGTATAGACCTTGGTAAGGCCATCAACCTTGGCCTGCCAAATGTACATACTCAGACATATAGTAACATATCTATCTCCGGTCGAAGGATGCATGCTTATATTGTGATAGCATACGACATAGGTCTTTAGTTATCTCGATCTCGTTAAGTCAACTCTTTGACCTAACTTAACTAACACCTCGAATCTCTATTCCTATGTAGAGGACCTGCATCAAGAGGTCGGTTAGATATCAACCTTTATGAGAAAGAATTGCCATATCCTACTCAAGCTGGTGATCATCTCTTAACAATCATATGACGGTGCTTGATGAGTCCTCGATCTAACTCTTTAGATTTCATCCAAGCATCATCCTCTATGATTCAATTATTGAATCAACAATTGTATGTCATTAAGATGGTCATGGTACATATCTTTAACTGTACTAAGGGACCTATTATGCAAATTAGTTATTCTTCATTTCAGATTGGGGAATGACATTCACAATAACATTTATTGCATAATGGCTCGTTGTGGGCTCGCATGTCCAATATACTCTGTTGTTTCGCATCTCTGTCATCTCTTGTCGCACCTCTGAATGCTTCCAAGTCTCGGATCCGTCGATGCATGGTTTCCAGGGAGGCTAAGAGTATGTTGTTGATGGAGGCCTGGTCAAGTACATATGCTGATCCCTGAGGTTACTCATCGATGAGTCCCTCATTGCTGGTCATCTCTTGGGTCTCCAAAAAGGCAATAGATCCTAATTCAGGTGCCGTCAGATGAACATATAGCTGTGTTGGTCTCTACTCTGGAACCTCATGACTGGTAGAAGGGTGATCGAGGGGGAACAGGGTGGTAGCGAACTCGAGTTCGAAGAGTGGGTCTGGGTTTTCCAAAGCTTCCCGAGATAAATGGAGAGGAGTGCTCAAAAGTTGTGTTGTCAAAGGTAGCTTAAGGGACCTCCTTCCTATCATCGTGATATGGGGATTTATGATGATGAAATATGGAATGCAAACAGTATGAGAAATCAAACCCCCAAATTCACCTACTCAACACTCGAGCTGACGACTGTGAAAGATCGATTGTTAATCTTATCAATTTTATTTAGATGATCAATCAATCTATCAGATCGATTAAGTGAGTTGTTGGGAACCCAATGCTCCGATGAGATTGGTCCAATCCCACAGCTAGTTTTTCCTAGCCAGTATAGATCGTAGACTGTTTACCGGCTACCCCATCTATCCATTGTACTAAGGAAGTGCCGAACTGATTACCGGCTACCCAACGAATCCTCACTGGAGAACAACCAACCAAAATATCAGTAATCTGAATGGAGTTCAGGTATGGCTCTACCTAGTGTGTGGGTCATTCTCTCGCTGCATATAAATCGACCAATGAGGGGATGATTGTTCCTAAAACAAATGTTTTTAAGTGAAGTTTATTTTAGGGTCCAATTTGCATTAGTAGTCACGATTTTATTTTGTTTTCACTTTTTATGTATTTTTCTGAAATAAACCAATGCTTAATGAATTTTTCAATTTCCTTGGTTTTTTAGTCCAATAAAATAGGGGGAGAAAGTTGAAGAATCCCATGCATGATCAAACACAATGATGCATGCAGATATAGAAATGCATACCTGACTCCAGTACCCTACATGCAGAGTGATCCGCACATAAAAGTAAAGAAAGAAAATAAACTACGTATATGATGCATGAGGAAATCGGTCTTAGATGAGCAATTTCTATTAATCATGAAGAACAATAGCTAGCTAATCATATATAAGATCGGAGTCTGTTCTTGGGAGTCACTCGGTGCCTGCCACAACGGGCCCTGCTTGTATGTGATTCCTCACGGTGCATGGTCTAGTATCTAATCAAACTAACTTTTTCAATTTTATTTTAGCTAGGTGCAATTACGATCTATAGCAATAGAAATGCAATTAAGTATGGGGTCTTAGCTAATTATGACAAAATCAATAAAATCCTAAATCTAAGGGCTAAATCCTCAAGAATCAAAGAGAAATAAAATGCAATAAAAACAAAACCTCGAAAAAAATGCGATGAGGTCCCCCGAATGCACTAACACTCAGAGAAATAGATCCTAAAGTTCAAGTGTCCAAACAAGTGTCCAAGTCCACAATTATGACAATAATCAAATGTGGTTCTATAAAAATAAACTAATCTATCTAATATAACTACTGTCTTCTGCTCCTCTACTCCTCAGGTGCGGTCTCCTCCAAAACATAACCGAAGCATCCTCGGACGGTTCCTCGCACAAAAAACAGAATAGACGAGTGTCAGAAAACAATTATATCAAATAGAGACAAAAATGGGAAAAAGTGAAAAATGACTACTAAGTCATGCTCCCCTGTAACGATGACATTTTGATGACACGCTCGGCACTCGGGTTAAGTAAGCAAATAAACAAGGGTCGTTGTGACCCGAATCATTGAGCATGATCAATCGAGAATAATAAAACCAATAAGATAAAAATCAAGCGAACAATGTCGAACACAAGGAGCACGAGAGGAATACGAAGTAGTCAAATTTCTCAAAATAAAATAATTTTTGGTGTTTTTTTATTTTTAGATTTTTAATTTTTAAATAGAAGCAATCAAGCACAAAAATGAAGTAAAACAAGTAGAACAATCTTTTTGAATGTTTCTATAAGGCTAAAAATACTCAGAAAATTAAGATTAAAATATTTTTGGATTTTCTGATTTTTAAAGTGTTTTTATTAATTTTTCTATGTTTTTCAATTTTTTGTAATTTATAAAAATAAAATAATGATCAAAATGCCAAATAGTGCACAATCAAGACCAAATTGTAAACTAAAAATATCTAAAGTGCCCTAAGATCCTGGTTAGTACTTTTTTGTAAATATAAAAATTAAGAGCTACAAACAAAACTGAAATTGCAATTTTTGGATTTTTATTTGATTTTACATGATTTTTTATAAGATTTTAGTTGTTTTGTATTTTTTAGGGTTTTAAAGTGAATTTTCAAATGAAATTAATATAGAAATTAAAACATACTAAAAGGTACACAAAAAAATTTTATTGAATTTTTAATTTCTTTATCGAATTTTTAGGATTTTTATAAGGAAAGCAGGGATATTTTTAAGGGTTTTTTATTTTTCAAAAATAGAAAATGCAATTAAGTTAATCCCATAAAATCATAGAAAATAATACACACTAACATGAGCCAATGGTATTTTTTGTATTTTTTGAACTAATTTAAAATCTATTTAGTCCAAAATATGACATGTAAAAAGGTACAATTTACAAGGACCTAATAGCAATTATTTTGAGTTCACGGACCAAATTAATAACACACTTTGAAATCTTATGGTCTAATCTAAAATTAATCCAACGAACACATGTGTTACACATGATCTAGACTAATAGGGTCATAAATGAAAATACTAAAATTATGTCATTCATTCCATAATAGATACAAAGCTTAGTGCAAACCGTGCAAATATCCCAAAACACACATGTGGACACACATGACTCAGACTCGGAAGGATAAAAATTCAAATACCACAAACTACAAGGTCCAAACTGCAAAACTCTTAACTACAACGTTTATTTAATGAACTAAAGTGAAATATAGAAACATGTAGGGTAAAAGGGAAATATACCCTTGGCAAGGACATGTGGCGTGCATGGAGGCTGTCGTCATTGTACAGATCTGATCGATTCCTACTACGAATCTGGCAGCTGCAGGGGATGTTGCGAACGTGTGGGGCGGATGTGTCAGAGGGCCTGATCTAACGACCCAAAAACTGAGTGTGTCAGGTGGCTCGTATTAGATCTGGCAACAACTGAATGATCCAACGACTAAGGATGGGTCTATAAGAACATGCTTGAGTTGAACTTCGATCGAGTGAGGGAGGGGATCTAAAAACCCGATGAAGGACCTGAGGGTCTCGATAGATTTGTGGAGGTGAGGCGCGTCAAATGAGGGACTCCGATGGAGGCGACAATGGGAGGATAGGCGTGGCAGTGGTTGTTCGCCTGAAGCTGCTCTGCATGAGTAATTGATGGTCCAGATTAGTTCTCCTGCATGCAAATGAGCTACAAAGGATAGAGGGGACTCGAAGGTATGATCCAATCCTGGTTATTGCAGCTAAAGATGAAAGAAGCGACGGAGGATGGGGTTTGGGTCTCTAGCGAATGCGGTGGAAGGAGACCCTTCCTAATCTTGACCTGATGGTCGAGCCTTATGGGGAACAGGTTGCTTGGGAAGATGGAGGGTGATCTGGCAAGTCGATCTGAACTGAGGGATGTGGATGATGGGCTTCATACCTAGTGGTCGGAGCATGCGCACGACGGTGTAGTGAAATGGGAAAATGGGATCAAGTGGAAGAATGCGAAGGATAAAGGTGTTACCTGAAGCTACTAATAAGCTGAGAAGTTACATACGAAGATTTTTCGATGGGTCTTGCCTCAACCAAGCTACGACTGGTCAAGAGGCTTCACGCGGAGGAACTCCGGCAATGTAGTGAGTGTCGAGTTTCGAAGCACCTCTGAGCGATCCTAAACCTCTCCTTCGACTGCTGTCACTCTAAAGAAGGTGGCTTGGGAAGAATGAGGGCATAAGGGACAAGTTGGAGGGCATGGAGGCAGAAGGAGAGAATATATAGTGTTCCCCAGGGTCCAGAAAGATCGATAGGAGAAACGCAACCCTAAGAAGATCCAACCCTTCCTAAGGATCCGTGAGGGTTACAAATCCTAGGAGAAGTGTTGGGAGAAGAATCTAGGGGAATGGAGGTCAGACTCGGGTGCAAAAATTCAAAGAATTGGCTCCGGTGAGCTGGGTTCGACCCGACCCAGGTTGGAAGGGGGTGTTGACCGGGGTCAACGTTCCCACCTGGACCAATGAGAAAATCTAGATTTACAAAATAAAAAATTCAACAAAAAAAATAATAAATGACTTTAAATAAAAAAAGTGTATAAATAGAAAATATTTGTTCTTTTCTGAAGTATTTTCCTATCATATGTATTTTTATGAAAACTAAAATAACCTAAATATAATATATAGTATTATATACATATATAGTATACCTATGTATTATGTAAAAGTATTTTTATTTTATTATTTTAACAAAAATACCTTTATTTTATATTTTATTTTTTTACAACATGATTTTAGGAGTATAAAATAATTTTTATTTTTCTTTTACAAATTATTAAGAGTATATAATAAATAGTGAATGTGATATGTACATATGTGTTTTATACAAAGGGTTTGATGATTTTATTTTTATTTTATTTATCTAGTTTTTATTTTATTTCTATAATATTATTAAAACTATAGAAAGGGTGTAAAAGAATAAAATAATTTGATTTTATTAGAAATAAATAGATAAATCATATTTACAAGTATTGGTGATATATAGAATACATAGTGGACCCTATTTCTCTCTACTTATTTTATTTTGCGATCAGGTCAAGTCTTGACCTTCTCTTGGGATTTGTGTCACTCTGTATTTATTCTAAATGCATTAATCTTTTTCTTTTTTTTATTCTTTTATTTTGCCAAAAAACATGCTAATTATCAGAATGCCATGCAAAATCCTAGGTTATTATATTTACATGTATTTTTGTATACAATCTTCTATACATGGATTTTTTGATCATAAGTATAGGGAAGATGACTGACTTCTATTCATTTTATTCTTTATTCTTTGAGTTGACGTAGTATAGGATTCTTTTCACTTTTCTATACTTAACACGAATTATGTCTTCCTTTATCGCTTCTTGGTCACTATGAGAACATAGTTCGAGCTAAGTATATGGGGTGTCGTATATATTGTATATATACTTTAGTCATAACTCGTACTTTATTATGTTTTTAATAATATGTCTAATATTTATAAAATTTAAATAAAAATGTTTTGTAAAATGACATGTAAAATGTTTGTAAAAACTCTTTTGAAAAATTATTTTGTAAAATATTTTATAAAATTCTTTATAAAATCATTGTAGAAAATTTTATAAAATTATTTTTGTAAAAATCATTGTAAATGTTTGTAAAATCATTTTATTTGTAAAATATTTCTTAAATTTATTTTTTTAAAAAAATATTATTTCAACAAATACTTGAAAAATATTTGAAAAGAAAATGTTCTCAAAAATATTTTTAAAATTTAATTTGCAAAATAGTTGTAAAAAGTTTTTGTAAAAAGGTTTGTAAAATTTTTGTAAACCATTTGAAAGTTTTTTTATAAATGGTTTAAAAAAATATTTTGTATATTATTATGTAAAATTATTTTCAAATGTGTATATAAATTATGTTGTGTAGATTATGCATATAAACTTGTTGTAAAATTCCTGTAAATAGACCTCATATTTGTTTGTAATTTAAGTTTATAAAATCCATTCGTGAATAATATTCTTTAATAAAAGCCATATTTAAAACTTGTAAATAAAATTATTTTGTAAAATTTGTATGTAGAATTTGTAAAATTCTTTGTGTAAATAAAATCTTGTATAAAATTTGTATGACTCTTTTATATAGTTTTGTATAAAATCCTATGTGAATTCATATAATAATCCTAGTTTATTATTGTAAATACATTTAATTCTTTAACCCTATCAAAAATACATAAAAATTGAAAAATTTTAAAAATTCATAAAATTGCAAATTCTTTAAAATCCATAATAAAAACATAAATCAGAAAATTCATTTCAAATAAAAATATTGCATTTGCATTTTCATTTGCATTTTTCAGATGATATTAAAAATTAAACTAGTATGGAATAATGTCCAATGAATGTATCTTGGTTAAGACCTTAGTCCACTTGATTTCAGTGGAACCTTATAAGAATTGGAATTGGGACATTTCATGTTGAGTGACTTAATTCTTTGAGTCCATAAGACTATGTTCACATATCATCTTGATTAGTCTATGTAGAATACTTCCAAACACACATATGATTCTTTTAGACAGTGACCTAACTTGGACAAGAACTTTGCACATAACTCAACACATATGAGGTGGTGAGGGGAAGAATCCGCTAGCTTGAGGAGTACGCGAATGGAAACATACACAATCACAATACGTGGCTAGTGCACCCCAACCTAGTCTAGTGGAGCAAATATCTAAAGATGGGATGTTGTTGGTTGAAATAATGCTTCGAAAGAGGAATGGTATACTGGTACAATTTTTCTAATACCCCAAAAATTGGGCGGAAAAAAAATCTATATCTATCATGTCATAAAAGATCAATGTAATGATACAATATTTTCTACTAAAAAGAAGCCAAACACCAAATATATATATGACCACAATGGTCCAAGCTTCAGAGAACCTGCATATGTTGGTGAAAGCTTGGCTAAACTGGTCTAGCTTCAAAAGATATGTGACTACACTAGTCACACTCCACTTCTTTCCTCATTCTTCTATCTTATTTCCCTTTTTGATTATGGACACATCACGTAACTGAATTTAGAAGGAAATACCCTGCTCCCTCAGGAAAGAGTAGCAAGATTGGGGAATTACGGTCACCTTGCTAGAAAAGGCCATTCTTTATCATTTCATATGCGGGGAGCTATAATTCACATTCAGATTATAAGTAAGATTCATAGTCATTAGGATTTTCATATGAAGACCTGTTCTGACCTGGCTGTTGAGGCGAACTGAATAGAGACTTGTGGAACTTAAATGTTGTTGAGTCTTAAATCCTATTCCCAATAAGGTTCCTACAAATTAATGATCCAAAGGTCTAATCGAGATCCATACTTTGATTTTATGAAGAATAGTTTAAAAAACAGAATTATTCTAAGTTCATTTCTTTTCTTATTTTTATTGTCTTTCACTTACTCTTATAATAAGTGTTTGCTAAGGGACTAACCAAGTTAAATTATAGGAGAATGATGAATCACTAATTCATCATCTTTATTCTTTTATTTTGGCTTAAAATCCTAAAAACACATGTAAATAGCATTAATTCTCATTAATTAACAATCCAACTTCGTTAATTAATATTGTATATTTAGTAGTTATTTTATACCAAAATAAAAAAATAAAGAAGAAAAGAAAAAAAGAAAAATAAGGTTGTATATATGTAATAAATACATACTGGCTTGAAACCTCGAGACCAAGTCTAGCATTGACATGGTCAATAAGGAATAAAGTAGAGGGAGATAGATTCATGAACTTATAAAAATTTCATAAAAATCAATTGCACATGTATATATTCAGCACCATTCTACATGTATATATCTTGTACTATTTTATTTATCATTAATTTATTTTTAAATAAAGATGTTTTCTTCTTAAAACTTGTGCATAAAAAAATTATTTAAATAATAAAAATAATTGCAAAAATAATAGAGTAAAAGGAACAACGTTATGAAAAAGCCATAGAAGTCAGAATTGAAAGATCTATATCTACTCTATAAAAACTTAGAATAAATCAAACTCAATTTCAATGTGTTTAAACTTAGACAAGCTTTACAATGAAGGCAATTTCATAAAATTTGGAGTTAAGATGTGAAAGTCGGTTTCTTGGAGTGTCATTGTACCTATACATACAAATTGTACACACTTTGTTATTGATTTTGATTATTTATTTCTTTATTTTTTGCACAAACTGTATTTTTATTTTTTTTACATATTTTATGCTATTTATATAAAATAAAAATAAAAATAACAAAAGTAAAATAACCAAAAAGAAATGATTGTATTTATAATTTAGGTATCACGTATCTATATTGTGCATATGTATACTTATTTATCCCATTAAATAAACTTCATAAAATCTAAATAAAAATATATTTAAAATTATCTAATTATTATATAAATAAATAATAAAAAATATGTATATTGTATATATATATGTAATTTATACCTATAAATAAGGGTATTTAATTATTTTAACTTTATCAATTAATTTATTTAATTTATTAGAAACCATAAAAAAGAAACTATCTATTTATAAATATTTTTTATTTTCAGAATTTTTAAATTTAAAACCAACTTTTATTTTTTTCGTTTAATCTTATTATTTTGTCTTTTTCCCTATTTTGTCTTATTCCAAGTTGTTTCCTGTTGGTCCATATGGGGATGTTAAACTCCAGTCAACTCCCCATTCCTCCTCTCCAGTCCGTTCAACCCACCAAACTACCTTATTTCTTAGATTTTTCGTGATCCGATCATCCATCCATTTCGATTAATTTCTTCGCCCAACTAGAATAAGTGGATCATAGATCTACGCCTATCTAATTTCCTCCTTGATCCACCTCGATTCATACGTCATTTTCGATTTTGAATTTCACTCCTCACATATAAAGGACCTGGAGCTGCTCCATTTTCAAGATATTTGGCTTCTTCCCCTTCTGATGAGCTATGATCGATCATGAGTGACACTTGACTTTTGTTTCAATGAGCAGAGGTTGTTTGAGTCTATGATCTGGCGATTTTCGCTATGCTCCGCCTTGAGCGAGACAAGCCTTCGACACCGCCACGCCGTCAAGGCAAAGACCCCGATGTTCGTCACCTTCAGCACATGCGCTTCTTCCACAAGGAATTGGTAGTGGTAGATCTAATCTCTTTGATTTCCTCTGAATTTAATTTGATTTTAATGTGAGTAGCAATATAAGAACACCATATCTCGACTCCAATCATGGAGAACATCATCACCTTCGTGAACCTTTCTGCTTCTTATTCTATCATTCAGATATGTTCATTTTCGATCACATACGATGATGGGAGCTCGGAGATCCTTCCAACACCTACGGATCTCCTCCATTCATCGATTCCTCTACACCTAACAATCAGTCAAGGCTTAGAACCCTCGAGCTGTGTTTCCCATTTGCACGAACAGATCCTTATCCTGCACAAAAACACTGGTTTATCTGCAACATCAGGAAGCAACGAAGTACATGCAGAACGCGATTCTACTATATCTAAAGCTCGCGTAACCTGAAATCCACAACAAGATGTGAACACACATCTGGAGAAGGATCATCTAGACCCTCGACATTAAACCTCAAGACTAATCAATACTCTTTATTTGTAATTGTTCCAGTTTCTGAAAACAAAGATTTGTTTGATGAAGCATATGGAATTTGTTTCCGGTTGCTCTGATTAAAACCGAGGAAGATAGCATCCAACATTTGAGAGTACCTACATTATGCAATTCGAGCATTCCAACCATCGATCTGCCTAAAGCTCTGAGAGGATACAAGGTCCTCATCACCAAGCAGCATCAAATAAGGACTTGAGATCGAAATCATCACCGAGCATCTGAAGACAAAGCTTTATCGGATCCTTGAGATCAGAACATCACCTCCACCTGAGCCCAAAGAATTGAGCGCCAATCAGATCTGATCAAGATGAAACACTGCAGAACCACTGCCTAAACGAAAACAACCATGAGGATTGATCAGATCCCCTACCTCGATCGAGATCAGAAACCGCCGCTCTAGATCCAAGCCACCATCTATTTCTATTGATTTGGGGAAGAACATTCTTCTCTCCAAATCAAACATTAGCCGTCCGATCTACGCGTCACCATTCAATCTGAGCAGTGCACTGCTGAAGGGGGCGACACATTTGTGCATCACGTGCTTGAGGAGTTATTTTTGGGGCATTTTACAATATAACCTCCTGAACTCTGCTATGTTACGAACTGGTCCCACTTATGTGAGAACACGTGAGTTTGCATGTCCTATTGATTTTGCGAACTCAATCCTCCAAACTATCGCATATTGCAAACATGCACATATACAGGAGCCCTCGCATGCGTTGCACATGATTTTGATATATTTGTTCATTCTATCATGCACTTTATTTCTTTATTAACAAGTGCATTGATTAGATTATCAAATTGCACATTTGCCCACATGGTTGCTGTATACGTGAAGGATCACATGTGAACAGCTACGTTTTCACATCTAACCCTGAAATTTATTTCATTATTATAAATTGATTAGAAGCTTCTAAAAATTGCAATCTAGTACATGTTTGTCTGATTTTATTTCTTTGATTGCCGTGCTTTGTTTAAATAAATCCTTTGCTCCAAAAAAATACATAAAAAACAGGATAATCTCTTACTAACTTATTTTAACTTAAGTAATTTTTGTTTTGAAAAATATTTGATTTGCTATTTTTTAAAATACAAAAACATCATAGTTTTCTTTATTCTTGATTAAAAATTCACAAAAATTTGAAAACTCTTTGAAGAAAATATAAAAAATTATATTATAATTCTTTTATTGTAATTTATCATCGGTATAAAAATCATATAAATTTATATTCACAAAATCGTAAAAATTCAAATATATAGAAAGCTTATAAAATTATATAAATTCACAAAAAATATATAATTTGGCTTGTGTTAAAGCTTAATAAAATTCTTTTGTATAAAATTTGTGCTCATATTAATTCATTTACTTTTTATTTTATAGTAACAAAATAATAGTTCGTTTTTTCTTTATAAATGGTTTTCAATATAAAATCAGTAAAAAATAATAAAAATATAAAAATAACACAAAAATAAAAAATAAAAAATTCTCCAAAACACAAAAACATTTTATTTTCTGGGTTTTGTATATTTTTGTTATATTTAAAAAATTTAAAAAGATTTACTTTCTCTTTTATCTATAAATCTCGTAAGTTGTTTTCCTTAAGATTTAAAATATATTAAAATTTGCAAATTAAAAATCTATCTAAAATAAAAAATCAGAAAATAAAAATTTTAAGGCAACTAAAAATTCATTAAAAATGTAAAACTCATTAAAATCCATAAAAATATATAAAATTCATTAAAAACAAACTAACAATCAGAAAAATAATTTTAGTAACCCTGGTTCAAAAAAATTGCATCTTTGTGTTCATCCCTGGGAGCTATATCAGGTGTAACAAAATAGGTCGCGTCGACCGGCGGAAGCAAGCGACAGTTGATCGCACGACCGACCCGTTACCAAAATATCAACAAATGGCACATAATGAGTAGAGAAAATAATATCCATTCCATAAAATGTTCACTCAAACTAGAGTTCCATTATTACAACTCTAAATTGGGAAATAAAAGAAATTACTAATCCAGAATTTTAAAAAAATAACAACTCGATAGTTCCTGTGGGCATATAGATATCCACTAGATCTCCACAAGATAATTTGTACCACGCCAGCAAATTCAATGAGCCCATAGCACGATACAGAAAATGCAATCAACCTTGTTCTTCAACTGAAATTAACAAACATAATTTGTATGAGCCTAATACCCAGTATGCATCGGGTTTCATGCATGGGTATTCTAAAGGTCCTTGATCCGTTAAAAAAATTTTATACTTGGATTTTCATGCATACACAACATTTCGTGCCTAGGTAATTCCCATGCATGTCTAAGTCCGATCCCTATCATGTTTAGTTTGGCTTCTTTCATAAACATGGGTATACATGTAAAGTAGGTAAATTGTGTAAGTAGGCATGATAAACATTTATTTCTACTTGTGGACGTATTTCATAAAATACCAAGCAACTTACATACCTCCAAAATATATAAATCACTTTACACATTAGCCCCCATGACTTTGATGGTTTAACTTTCTTAAACCAATTTTAGCATAACATGTGATGGTTCATTCTCATATTAAACCATTCCTTGCATTTTTCATGATGGTTTTCCTTTATAAACCATCTTCTTGCACAACATTCATTTACGTATCTTGTTATACATTTTCAACCGCTGGCACTTGCGGTTCATGGAATGACATGACAGTGTAGCTACAACTGTAGAGGACTTAGCTTTTGCCTCTATGGTTCCTTGCAACCATACGCCCCTTGCGGTGTTGCCCCTTGCGGTGTTGTCCTTTGCGTCTAACACGACCCCTTGCGATCGTTTGTGTGACTCCTTATGAGTATGTGCCTTAAATCTTGTTTAAGGTTATCAAGACTAATTCTCTTGTCAAGATCAATCTTCATATTTAAAAACAGGCGTAATAAAAGCTATGATATTCTATTATTAATTTTTTTTATTTTTTGTTCATGAATATTTATTTGAATTGAATATGAATATCCCATCACTACCAAATATCTAAAGTATAACCAAGGATATTTACACTATAATTTCTCAAATATTTATAGGATTATTTTTTTTACCATTCAATGGTTACAACAATCGATTTAATCCCTGCATTTTAAATAGTACCGTTACAACAATTGGTTTATTTCTGTCACACTCCTCACTTGTTATTACACATCATTTTAATAGATAAAATATAGATTTTGTTTGAAAAGTACTTTCATAGGTTGTAATGATAACCGATAAATTCTCCTGATTAAAACTTGTGATTGAGGCTATACTATACTGTTCGTAGTAATAATAATTATCATGGTAGAGCATCACCATAGCCTTTCGCTACTATATTTCTTATAATAGCAAAGTATATTGCTTTGACAAAAGTTTGGCATGTACTTGAAAAGATTTATTGCAGATGTTATTCCATAACAAGTTCATGTTATATATGTGTCAGTCTTAGTATAATATTCCTAACCAAAGATCAAGTATATCATGAGAAGCTCAATTATATTAATGTTATTACCGCGTTTGTAATGGGAATAGGATTAATAGGAGGAAGGTTTGTGAGACATATAATCTCATTTAAGCTTACAAAAGAAGTTCCTGCGAGCAAGTTTCAACGTTCTTGTATTTGCTCAGTGTCAATAATTGGCAATAGCCCCCCATAGATTGTTTTATCGTACAACAGTTACAACAATCTTTATAGGATCAAATAGGATCGTAGTTGTATATATATATATATATATATATATATATATCGTGCAAATCCAACTCCGGTATGCACATAGAAATCATAATCCTAAGCCGATATATAAAATCAGTGGTCCATTCTAGATTGAATCGATGTATATACTTAATAGCCTAAAACCAATATATACATTTAGAAATCGAAATCCTAAAATCGATACATACGTTTAGAAATCGAAAACCTAGAGCCGATACATACCTCGATCCAAAGCTATCTCTACCAGTCGGGGTCGTCGCGCCTCCTTTTGGTCACGAATCCGTGCTCCTCTCCTCCCTCAGATTCGACGTCGTCTTCTCGTGCGACGACGAACGATGCCGGTAAAATAACCCTTCTTCTCTCTCTCTCTCTCTCTAACTCTCTCTAGAATTGCAAGATGTGAAGATGAGTGGGGAAGAGCCCTTAGGGTTTTAAAGTTGAAAAATGAGAGGATTTAATCTATTAATTAAACCCACTTAACCCAAGATAATGCCCTTTTGAAATTTTTTTCTAAATATAGCCATGTCGTTACAATCTATCACCCTTAAAAAATTTTCGTCCTCGAAATTTCTTAGTAGAGGGACATACCGAAAATTTGTGGGTACTTCTCCTGCATTTCACTTTCCAGATCCCAAGTAGCCTCTTCCTTTTGATGGTGCTGCCAAAGAACCTTGACCATCGGAACTATGCGCTGACGGAGTTGATGATCTCTACGATCGACGATTCGTATAGGTTTCTCTTCAAAGGTCAAGTTTGGCAGGACATCAATGACCTCATGTTCGATCACATGTGAAGGATCAGGAGTGTAATTCCTCAACATAGACACATGGAATACATCGTGAAGTTTCGAGTATTGAGGTGGTAATGCAATACGATATGCCACTTCTTCAACCCGCTGCAGAATCTCAAAAGGTCCTATATATCTGGGAGTGAGCTTCCCCCTTTTGCCAAATCGTAAGACTCCCTTGGTTGGAGAGATCTTTAAGAACACATGTTCCCCAACCGCGAAACTCAGCTCTCTTCTATGACGACCGGCATAAGATTTTTACCTACTTTGTGCTACCAATAATCTTTTTCTGATTAGATCAACACCCAGCTTACTTGTCTGAACAAGTTCCGGTCCTAAGATGTGCTTCTCGCCAACATCACTCCAACATGAGGGTGATCTGCAAGGTCTCCCATACAATGCTTCATAGGGTGCCATCTTGATGCTCGAATGATAGTTATTATTGTAAGAGAACTCCACTAACGGAAGGTGTCTATCCCAGCTGCCCACAAAATCTAGAGCACATGCTCTCAACATATCCTCTAGTGTCTGGATGGTCCTTTCGGACTGACCATCAGTCTGCGGATGAAATGAAGTGCTAAACTTCAATTGAGTGCCCATAGCATCCTGAAAACTCTTCCATAAACGAGATGTAAATCGTGTATCCCGATCAGATACAATTGATGCAGGAACACCATGAAGGCTGACAATCTCATTCACATATAATTCAGCCAGACTATCTGTCGACTGATCCAAGTGGATAGGTAGGAAGTGTGCCGATTTGGTTAATCGGTCAACAATCACCCATATGGTGTCATAACGATATTTTGTGGTCTTGGATAGACCGGTGACAAAGTCCATCGTTATGTGCTCCCACTTCCATTCAGGTATCTTCAAGGGTTGAACAGGTCCTGCTGGCCGCTGATGTTCAATCTTGATCTGCTGACATACCAAGCATCTAGCAACAAATTCTGCGATGTCATTCTTCATCTTTGGCCACCAAAAGTTCCGTTGCATATCCTTGTACATTTTTGTTGTACTTGGGTGAATAGTGTACATTGATTTGTGTGCTTCATCTAGAATCTCATGCCTCAACTCATTATCGCTTGGAATCCATAATCTGTTGCAGTACCTTATAGCTCCATCCGTTCCAATGGTGAAATCAGAACCTTCCTTTTTAGATGCTTCTATAAATTTAGGAAGATCAACATCTACTTTTTGTGCAGTCAAGATCTTCCCAATTATCTTTGGTTGAATCTGGAGCGCTGCAAATGATATCTTTCTCGATCCACTCAAGAAAGGCTTCCAATCTTCAAAATCCTTCATCATCTTCCATTGAAGTTTTAAACTAGACAGTTTACCTTCCCATTTTCTACTCAATGCATCTGCTACGACATTTGCTTTTCCTGGATGATAATTGATGGCGAAGTCATAATCTTTTAGAAACTCTAGCCATCGTCGCTGCCTCAAATTGAGTTCCTTCTGAGAGAAAATGTATTTGAGACTCTTATGGTCACTGAGCACCTCAAATTGTTCACCGTAAAGATAATGCCACCAAATTTTAAGAGCAAAGACTACCACTGCTAACTCTAAATCATGAGTTAAGTAGTTCCTCTCTTGCGATTTTAGCTGCGTTGAGGCATAAGGAATGACTTTCTCATTTTGCGTAAGAACACACCTGAGCTCGGTGCCTGATGCATCTGTATACATCACAAAACCTCCACTACCTGATGGTAAAGACAAGATTGGAGCTGTGGTCAATCTCTGCTTCAATTCTTGAGAGCTCTGCTCGCACTTTTCAGATCACACAAACTTCACATCCTTTCGAGTGAGCTTCGTTAATGGTAGTGAGATCCTTGAGAAATTCTGAATAAATCACCAATAATATCCAGCTAGGCCAAGAAAACTACGGATCTCAGAAACATTCTTGGGCTGCCTCCAATTCATCACAGCTTCTACTTTGGTTGGATCTACCTCAATGTCGTCCTTAGATACCACATGACCAAAGAATGCGACTCTATTCTGCCAAAAATCGCATTTGGAGAATTTTGCATAAAGCTGGTGTCGCCTTAGAGTTTTGAATACAATCTGTAAATGTATTCGATGCTGCTCCGGATCAGATGAATATATCAATATATCATCCACAAACACTATGACAAACTTATCAAGATATTCTCGGAATACCCTATTCATTAGCTCCATAAAAGCTGCAGGAGCGTTAGTAAGACCAAATGGCATGACCAAGAATTCATAATGACCATACCTGGTCCTAAAACCTGTTTTTGGTATATCCTCCTCTTTTATTTGGAGTTGATGATAACCCGTACGCAGATCAATTTTTGAGAAAACTGTAGCTCCCTGCAATTGATCGAATAAGTCATCAATGCGAGGTAACGAGTATCTATTCTTCACGGTCACTTTTTTTAGATCTCGATAATCCATGCAGAATCTAAAAGACCCATCTTTCTTCTTCACAAAAAGAACGGGTGCTCTCCACGGAGAAACACTGGGACGTAAAAATCCCTTATCTAACTGTTCTTGAAACTGCTTCTTTAGTTCCTCAAGTTCTGCAGGTGCCATTCTGTACGGAGCTTTGGAAATCGAAGCCGTCCCTGGATCACATCAATTGAGAAATCAACCTCTCTATGAGGAGGTAGTCCAGGAAGATCGTTTGGGAAGACATCGGCAAACTCCCTGACCACATCTAAATCTTCAAGACGTGTATGTGATGATTCAGTATTAATTATACTAGGAAGGAATGCGATGCAACCTTCTGCTAGTAGTTGGCTTGCTTGCAATGATGAGATAACCAACCTCCCACTCTTACATGTGCCCCGAATAACTATCTCCTCCTGGTTTGGTCTACTCAGGACCACCTTCTTTTCTCGACAATAAACCGCTGCGTAATGCTCCCATAACCAATCCATTCCCAAGATGACATCATAGGTTGTGATGGGTAATAATATCAAATTAGCAGTGAGGGTGTCTTCTTTTACCAAAACAGGTACGTCCTTTAAGTACATACCCGTGCCAATAATATCACCCATTGGTGAAGAAACTGTAAGTGCATAAGGAAGCTCAACAGCTTCTAAACTTAACTTCCTCGCAAAAGTATTCGAGATAAAGGAATGTGTGGCACCAGAATAAAAAAGAACATGACATAAATGGTTTTCAATTAGTAGAGTACCTTCCACCGTTGTGTTGGCACCTTCTGCATCCCCAGGAGTGATAGCAAAGACTCTTCCTGCTACTTTCTTTTCTGCTCGAATGGCTTCTTCTGATCCTTGACATCTTTCTTGCAATATTTCATGAAGTGACCCTTTTTTCCACACTTATAGCAAGTAGTGGTTAGCTTGTAGCATTCTCCTGGATGCCTCCTACCACAATGCGGGCACACTTCAAATGTATACTTCCTGTTTGCTGGTGCATCATCAGTCTTTGTCTTCTTGGCATTCGTTGCAGTGTGACGCCTTTTGTCATTGAAGTTCAGCTTGTGAGGGCGCTTCCGAGGATTCGCTTGCTGTATCCTCCGATATGCTGCATCGATCTCCACTACTGCTGCAACCGCCTCAGATAAGGTCGTGGGACCTCTAGTCAGCACTTTCATGCTTAGTCCCGCATTCAGGACTTCTATAAACTTTCTGGCTCGTTGCTTTTCATTGGCACAAATACCCTTGCCATACTTCTCCAATTATTGGAATTTTGCTGCATATTCTTCGACTGTCATATTTCCCTGCCGGAGATTTGTAAACTCTTGACGCTTAGCATCCTTAGCATGCTCAGGGATGTAACGCTCAGTGAAGCGCTCAACAAAATCATCCCACTTAATGACTGGAGTCTCCGAAAAGTGGATTCCCTTGCATGAAGTCCACCACTCCTTTGCATTGTCCCGCAGATGAAGCGTCCCAAAGATCACTTTTTTTTCCTCAGGACAATCCGTTGCCTCAAAAGTTAGCTCCATCTCTCTTAACCAATGTTCGGCTTTTTCTGTCTCATGCTCACCCTTGAAAGTGGGCGGATCATGTTGGATGAAGGTCTTTAGAGTCAGTCCACCAGAGTTGAACATCTGACTCTTCTGTTGCTGGGTCATTAGTGTCATTAAATCCAGCATCTGCCTCTGCATACCCACGACGGCCTCTTGGCTCGTCGATGACTCACGGTCTCCAATGGATTCAATAGCACGTAGAGGAGCCATCTGATTCAAAAATTGGCAAGATCAATGAGTTGTGATACTAAACCTCCCTATATAAATCTTAGATCGCTATGAATTGTGGATATCCTATGCCCAGAGGAACTCTAGCTCTGATACCATTTGTAACGGAATAGGTCGCGCGTCAACCGGCGGAAGCAAGCGACAGTTGATCGCACGACCGACCCGTTACCAAAATATCAACAAATGACACATAATGAGCAGAGAAAATAATATCCATTCCATAAAATGTCCACTCAAACTAGAGTTCCATTATTACAACTCTAACTGGGAAATAAAAGAAATTACTAATCCAGAATATAAAAAAATAACAACTCGATAGTTCCTGTGGGCATATAGATATCCACTAGATCTCCACAAGATAATTCGTACCACGCCAGCGAATTCAATGAGCCCGTAGCATGATCCAGAAAATGCAATCATCCTTGTTCTTCAACTGAAATTAACAAACATAATTTGTATGAGCCTAATGCCTAGTATGCATCGGGGTTCATGCATGGGTATTCTAACGGTCCTTGATCCGTTGAAAAAATTATATACTTGGATTTTCATGCATACGCAACATTTCGTGCCTAGGTAATTCCCATGCATCTAAGTCCGATCCCTATCATGTTTAGTTTGGCTTCTTTCATAAACATGAGTATACATGTAAAATAGGTAAATTGCGTAAGTAGGCATGATAAACATTTATTTCTACTTGTGGACGTATTTCATAAAATACCAAGCAATTTACATACCTACAAAATATATAAACCACTTTACACATTAGCCCCCATGACTTTGATGGTTTAACTTTCTTAAACCAATTTTAGCATAACATGTGATGGTTCATTTTCATATTAAATCATTCCTTGCATTTTTCATGATGGTTTTCCTTTATAAACCATTTTCTTGCACAACATTCATTTACGTATCTTGTTATACGTTTTCAACCGCTGGCACATGCGGTTCATGGAATGACATGACAGTGTAGCTACAACTGTAGAGGACTTAGCTTTTGCCTCTATGGTTCCTTGCAACCATACGCCCCTTGCGGCGTTGTCCCTTGCGGCTAACACGTCCCCTTGCGATCGTTTGTGTGACTCCTTATGAGTCTGTGCCTTAAATCTTGTTTAAGGTTATCAAGACTCATTCTCTTGTCAAGATCAATCTTCATATTTAAAAACATGCGTAATAATAGCTATCATATCCTATTATTAATTTTTTTATTATTTTGTTCATGAATATTTATTTGAATTGAATATGAATATTCCATCACTACCAAATATCTAAAGTATAACCAAGGTTATTTACACGATAATTTCTCAAATCTTTAAATGATTATTTTTTTACCGTTCAGTGGTTACTACAATCGATTTAATCCCTGCATTTTATATAGTACGGTTACAACAATTGGTTTATTTCCGTCACACTCCTCACTTGTTATTACACATCATTTTAATAGATAAAATATAGATTTTATTTGAAAAGTACTTTCATAGGTTGTAATGATAACCGATAAATTCTCCTGATTAAAACTTGTGATTGAGGCTAAAATATACTATACTGTTCGTAGTAATAATAATTATCATGGTAGCGCATCACCATATCCTTTCACTACTTTATTTCTTATAATAACAAAGTATATTGCTTTGACAAAAGTTTGGCATGTACTTGAAAAGATTTATTGCAGATGTTATTCCATAACAAGTTCATGTTATATATGTGTCAGTCTTAGTATAATATTCCTAACCAAAGATCAAGTATATCATGAGAAGCTCAATTATATTAATGTTATTACCGCATTTGTAATAGGAATAGGATAAATAGGAGGAAGGTTTATGAGACATATAATCTCATTTAAGCTTACAAAAGAAGTTCCTGCGAGCAAGTTTCAACATTCTTGTATTTGCTCAGGGTCAATAATTGGCAATAGCCCCCATAGATTGTTTTATCATACAACAGTTACAACAATCTTTATAGGATCAAATAGGATCGTAGTTGTATATATATATATATATATATATATATATATATATATATATATATATATATATATATATCTTGCAAATCCAACACCGGTATGCACTTAGAAATCATAATCCTAAGTCGATATATAAAATCAGTGGTCCATTCTAGATTGAATCGATGTATATACGTAATAGCCTAAACCAATATATACATTTAGAAATTGAAATCCTAAAACCGATACATACGTTTAGAAATCGAAAACCTAAAGCCGATACATACCTCGATCCAAAGCTTATCTCTACCCGTCGGGGTCGTCGCGTCTCCTTTTGGTCACGAATCCGTGCTCCTCTCCTCCCTCGATTCGATGTCGTCTTCTCCTGCGACGACGAACGATGCCGGTAAAATAACCCTTCTTCTCTCTCTCTCTCTCTAACTCTCTCTAGAATTGCAAGATGTGAAGACGAGTGGGGAAGAGCCCTTAGGGTTTTAAAGTTGAAAATGAGAGGATTTAATCTATTAATTAAACCCACTTAACCCAAGATAATGCCCTTTTGAATTTTTTTTCTAAATATAGCCATGTCGTTACATCAGGTAAATAAGTAGTGCATTCTTCTCTTCTAGAATAATTATTTTGTTTTAATTGGTTTTGGGATACAACGGCATTCTTGATATTTCTTGATAAATTAAAACCTTGAAAAATTGGTTTATCAAATTCAAACTTTTTCATTAAACTATTAAAATATATACATTCATATTTTTACACTACATCAAAAATGGGTCTATAATGATTTTTTAAACTTCATCGCTATATTGTTTGTTGTTAAATATATATAATGACGATATTATTCAATGAAAAAATATATTTTATACTTGAAGTTGGCGACGAATATCATAGTCCTTATTAATCATTAGTGATGGTCCATAAAGTAATAGTTTTGCATTTCCTTTTTTAAAATTGGAATTCGACGTTGCTAAATTTTTAGCTAAAAAAATCTATAGTTAGCTAAAATTTCTAGATTGTAACAAATAGATATTGTTACATGCATCATTGCTAAAGATATAACAACAGATATAATATTTTTATTGCTATTTTAAGTATAAATTTAGCCTCACAATGAATAATATCATCGTTATAGATTTAACAAGTACATATAGAATATTTTTGCATATGCAACATCAAATATCTATTATACACGGATACATAGATACACGGATAAATACACACATACATATAGAAAATTTTAACTATATTCCTTATTTCTTTATATTAGAATAATAGTATTGGGATTTTTTGCAACAGAAATTTTTAAACGACTTGACAGTTAGAAATTAGCGATATCTCGTCTCAAATATAATCACAACCGCTACAAATATGTCCGAGAAGGACAACATCTATACAGCATACAAATTAAGTGCACATACAAATAAAAAGAGTATATGCCAATATAAAATTTCCGTTCACAAAATGGTCAACCAGTATAAACGGAAAAACAAAGAAGCAGGTATATATAATATATTAAACCATTTCTGCCAATTTAAATTATATCAACATCTTTCGTGTCCATATAACTTTAATCAAATTGATATACATAATATATTACACATTTTACTAAATTGGCTATTACCACCTTTGATTTTTTTCACAATCTGAAAACATTATATTTAACAACAGTCCATTGATACCTATTTGGGATACTAGTCTACGCCTAAACGGATCAGTACTACCAATAGGGACGTTTATATAATCTTAATGACAAATATCCAAAACACATACAAGCATTATATGCTATAACCAACCAATATTTGTTCACCCTCAAAAATATTTGTTCACCAAAAAATTAGTATGTCCCACAAACCCGGTAATTATTCATGCTAAACCAGCATATAAACATGGTTTGCTCCTCGAAATTCCGATTACATTACATCAAAATACACACAAAAGTTGCTCAGAAACACTCTGATACAACATGGTCAAACCGGATGGAACAAGTTAGTAATGGTTGCTCAACATCACCGACCGATTTCACACAGTGATTTTTCTCGCCATCATCACCACCACCGCCGTCATCAAGAGCATAACATTCCTTGTTCTTTGCCCACAAGAAAACATAGAGACCTCCAAACATTACTATGATCCCTACCATGCTGCATTAAAAAGAAATAAAAAACTCTTGGTAAACTCTTGGTTAGGTCAAGTGCATTCGAGTCGAGTAGAGTATTGAGTATGGATAATGGTAGTACCTTCCAAAGCTTAAGGCTTTGCCCAGAACGAAAGCAGATAAGACCGCCGCGCTCACTGTGCCAATTGGGCTGAACATTGAAGCCAGAACCCGGTCCACACTTCTCGATGCACCATGCATGGAATCCCATGCACACACCTAGCATCACACCCACCTATACATTCAAAACCATGCCCATGTCATTTCTTTGAATCTATACAAATTTCTAGTGTCTAGATTCAAGTCATTATTGAGGAAAATTGATAATCAAATAGGTTCGATTCAGACCTCGATAATTGGATCAATTGACAATCAACCAAAATGATCTGGTTCAAGTTCTCAAATAGTGATCTCCACTTCTTATAATACGGTCGCAAACTTGACAAGTATTACATATAAGATTATATATGAGGTGCTCCAATACTCACATGCAAGAATGGATTATAAGTGATGGTGATTACTACATACCAACTTAAACTTAAGTATTGTGGATAGTTATCAAAGTTCCAATTGGGCTCGAATCCTTTATCAAGAATAACTTTCCTCAATAACAGCTTTGATCTAGTTCTAGGACATTACAAATTCTAAGAGATGTGAGATTGGCTAGGTTACTTACCACAATTATGTAGATTGCTATAGTAATAACATTGAGGGGGGATTTCCCGATCTCTAGTTTCCCTTCTTTAATGACTTGGACCACTGCCGTGAGGAGTCCACCAATAAGCGACAAGATCGCAGACAATGAGAGAGGTGCGGGGAACTCTATTAGCGTAGCTGCCTGCAAAGGTTTAGAATGGAGGTTGAGAATGAGCAACCAAGAAGACCATTGAGCAACTCACCAAGGAGTATCTCGATCAGTCTTGAGACTCAACATTGGCATGAAAGATACAGTTTCAGGTTTCACGAACTACAATACTTGGTGTGGACTCAATTAGTATCTCCCCATAGAAATTGCAAAGTAAGTCCATATAAAGATGAAGCTTATGTAACCTGCAAGACTGTGCAACACGAGAGGATAAAAACAGCTGCGACAACACAGAGGCACCCGATTATCCAATCTGTGCCCGTGTTGCTCAAGGATGCGCTTGATAGAAAGACATGGCCATATGATGATGTAAGCCTTGTTGGGGATTCTTGAGGGTCTTTAAGCAAGCTCATTGCCATCACTCCCATGAGGCACATTAGTGTACCCAAGACCTTGGCCTTCCCACGTGTGCACTTGATATTAACCTTCTCAAACCTAGGTAAAGAAAGAGAATTACATGGGACATTGCAATAAATCCCTTCTTAATAACCGAAATTTTAGTGCTATTTTAAATTTTATTACCTGAGGGAGCATGATATAATAAAAATAAGTCCAGGGGCTAGATTTATCATGGAGGAAGAAACTGTTGGAGAAGTCTTCTTCACACCCAATGACAATAAGGTTTGAAATATTGTAACCCTGCAATGTTTACGTTCAGCATCAGAAGAATATGGAGAAATCAAATCAAAGCACGAACGTCAATGTGTGATAATGAGAAGTGAAAAACTCTTGAAATAAATCTCTTAACAAAATACAAAACAAATGAATCCGTCGAAATGTAGCTCAACTGGAAAAAACACCAGACTTTTGATAGGAACTATCCAAATTCCAGTCTCACAAGCTGCATTACCCGAGGTGCAAGGTAATGTGAGAGCTCTATTTATACTTAGTCTCCTGACTTTATTGAAAGAGTTCATGTGTTTAAGCAAAATGCAAGAAAATATTGTACCCTCCTACTGCCATCACTATGATCTTCACCAGCAGACCGAAGCTCAACTCCTTAGGCCACTTTCTCCTGTGAAATGGCAACTCAGCTCCCATGCCTCCGAAGAAAAATAAGCATCTATGAATCGAACTAAACCTACCATTCGATGGCAACAGCAAAGGGGAAAAGGAAGAAGAAGATGGCCACATTGATCGTGGAGACAAGGAAAAAAGGGTCCAATCCTTGCTCCATCGCCGCACCCATGAAGACGGAGTAGCCCCCATAGAACACTTCTACAGCCAATAAACCGGCGATGATCACTGTCCACTTCTTAGGCGACAATGCCGACACTTCCATGGATTACTATCTTTGTATAGAGACGAGAGAGTGATAGAGATAGAGAAAGAGAAAGAGAAAGAGAGATGATGAAACTTGTTATGGGCTATGGGAGATGTTAAATACTAGTTTTTGAATATGGTATGGACTTGGAAAGAGGCTTGTGATTATCCGGTCGCATGCAAATATCCATTTTGGTGGATTTTCTCTATTTGCGTTGGGATTTGTTTGGAATGGAGATGAGGATGAGTTGGAGTTACCGAATTGTTGACTTGAGTGAGATAGATTTGTACTTTTGAATTGACTCTTTATATGGAAAGGAATCCGGACCTCCAAATGGTTAAATCTCGTATTTCGGCAAGTAGGAGCACCGTATCTTTGCCTTTCCTTCCGTATAATTATGTCGTCCCTTTATATATGATACCGAGACACCTGTGAGAAAGTTTCGAGGAATACCCGAGGAAACAGACACGTATGTGTTAATATTCTAGATAATGTAATTCGTCAGACTCGAATCAGTACCAATTATTCAACGTAGTTAAAATGCATGTGTCTTATTGGAGTTGTGGGTAAACTCTATTTTCTAGATTGCTTTCCGTCTTGAATTTTGATCATCATATGGTAACGAATTATTGTCGTGTTCATGGATAAGAATTGCGTGAGATCAATCATGAAAAGGTTCCGAAGTTAGAAACGCATCAATCTAATAGCCTATGTATGTTTGTACACAAATACCATGATTTATAAAAATATTCCGGTAAACTTCTCAAACTCACCAAGGTGCCTTTTCGTCAGTTAGCTATCAAGGGAAGTCTGGCAAAATTGAGAAAGCTTTCAATATGAGGACTTTTTTTAAACAGAGATTTACTTCTGGAAACATGAAATTTACAGAGAGATTTATGTAATATTACAATTTTAAAAGAATTATCTTGGCATAGAAATGCCTTTTTTATCCGGCGATGACGAAGGCGATAAGGTGATCCCCTCCTATCTTCTTCTTCTCTCTTGGCTTCTGTTTTTTTTACAACCATGAGACTCAAATGAGAACTGCTGTAAGTAGGGCAATTACAACAAACTATTACAAAGATGTGGGTGTCAGTCATTCCTGAGTCTGACATTTTGCGAAACAAAAGTAAGTGAAGTAAGGAATAATGAATACAGAGATTAACAAGGAATAAAGTAAAGATGAAAAAATAAAGAAGGCTAAAAAATGAGCGGGATAAAAGGAAGTGATAAAGAAAAGTGCAGAAATAAGGCGCAAGTGCGTGATTTTTTTTATCTTGACCCCAATTAAAAAACCAAACACAAAGCAAGTGTGAGTTCACCAACTCAACCCATGAAGCTTTGAAAATTCGACTATTTATCTTGATGACTTTTATTGTTACTTTCAAGCAATTCTTTTCAAGCTTATCTTAGTGCTACAACTATAGATGAGTGAGCACTACCAGACAAGTGCCATGTACTTCTCACTTCCTTTGTAACATGTAGCCTATACTTTTTGAAGTTCATTGATATTAGGTCAGGGTCCACTACTCAACCAATGAAGTAGAGGATGGAAGCTGATATAGCGAATCCGATACTTCCTCCTTGCATGGTACTCAGACATGGCCCGATGAGATAGGGTCCCATCATCGCAGTACCCCTATGCTAAATACTTTAGACCAAGTTCACAAGCAAACTCGACCCTACTTGCCCACCCATCGATAGAAGCGCTAATACTTTGTGAACCCAATCGTTAATCAAAGCAAAACCAAGAATGGGATTTAGGTTCTAATCGTTATGGTTTATGCCTCACTCTATCTGGATGGTACCTGAGAATAATGTGGGATTTATTAACCCAATACAATGAAGTATATCAATGAATTTTAATTATGATCAAAGGTTTCTTAGCAGTCTTTTTTTTCGATGTTCAATGCAATTCGTCTAACAAATTTTCTGATTTCCTATTTATTTAAATTCAAGAAAAAGTGGGGAGAAAAATATAAATGCCTATATGGGATAGAAGGCGTACCTTTCTCATACACAATGATCCACATATAGAAAGTAAATTAATCTATATGCATATGCAATGATGAAATTTCCTTAAATACATGAATTGTTATTAGCATGAAGAACCAATTGATTTGATCAGGTCCAAGTGTAATAGATTATAGAAACATGAGTACATTATGGCTTTGAATCTTTTTTTACCGAACAAACAACCTTAGAGTCTATGGGCTCATCAACGAAGATGTAAAATAGAAAAAAGGTGGAAAACACAAATCACGAGAAATGAAATAAAAGAAGAAGGTGAATTTAGAGCTCATATGGAGAAGATATTGGTTTGTGAAGTTTTATATGCGGCTTTTCATGTGTGCGTCCCAGTTGCACTGTATATTATTTTTATTGAAATTATTTTTGTAATTTTTTATATATTAATATGTACAAGTTTCATGTTGAATACTTTATTATTTGGAGTGTTTAAAAAATAATAAAATAGTGCAAGAATGGCTATTTTTTGGAGCAAAAATTAGGATCTCCTATACAATATAATGACCCTTATCTCCCCCTGCTTTATTCATGGTCGGCCAAGCCAATATGGACTTGGTCTCGGGGTTTGGGGTCGTTCACTCTTTGATACTTCAATTATTTTTCTTTTATTTATTCTTTTATTTTATATTCTAATACAAATAATTATGTATTAATTACAAATGAACAAAGAATGTTAATTTGTACAAGTTCTTTACTTTTAGATGGTTTGATAGGGATTTAAATAAAAATGGAAGAATAAAGGTAGATGAATCACTACTCATCACCCATGAGCTTACCTATATCCATTAGTAAATTGTTAACTATAGCTACATAACTTGTCTATCCGATAGAATATCTGAGCAACGATTCCTAACACCCGGTCTTGGAGGGCATGCAGTGTCTGACAACTCGAATCTACAATCATTGTATCGGTCGATCTTGCAGTAAACAATCAATCAAATCAATAACCAACCCACAATATAGATAAAACTGTTAGACAAGTGAGCCCTGGGCGAACCATTCTTACAATAAATGTTACTGTAATATATATGTTTATCAATAAAAGTTATTGATGTTTCACTCCCTTTCTGAAATTAAATGAATGAATGCACTATAAGATCTCTCTGTACAATTAGGGTTATGTACCATGGCCATCTTGATGATAATATAGATGTTGATTCATTAAATGAATCATAGAGGCTGGTGTTTGGATGAATATCTAAGGAGTTAGATGGAGGACTCATCAAGCACCGTTAAATGATTATTAAGAGATGATCTCCAGATTGAGTAGGAGATGACAATCCTTTTCTCACATAGGCTGATATCTGACCGACCTCTTGATGCAAGTCCTCTGCATGGGAATAGTAATTCGGAGGTGTCAGATTAGTTAGGTCAATGGGTTCACTTAACGAGATCGAGATAACCTAAGTCCTATGTTGAATGCTGTCACAACATAGGCACACATCTTCTGACCAAAGACAGATGTATTGCTATATGTCTGAGTATGTATATTTGGCAGACCGATAGGTTTATGGCCTAACCAAGGTCTATACACCGGCGAGCTGGTGTGCATATAAGGGCATATGAGCAATACGATCTCTCAAAGGGATCATACAAGTTCACTTATGAATCGGAAGACATGAGCTCACTCATGAGGTATTGGGACCGATCAAATTCCATGCATGGTCGTCGTGGTTTGGAAGCATGACATGAATTTGAAGGTATGATATATGCTTTGGGAAAGCATTTGATCGATACCGACTCCCAATTACCAAGATTGAGAAACTTAGTGATCAAACCCTGAAGAAGACAGTGTAAAATTGATTTTAATCTTTAGGATGATCATGGGTCTTCCAGTATGCAGGATGTACATGTATTAGGATACCTGAGGGTGATTTGATCATAAACGATTGTATAACCATGACGCTTCCATTCTGAGGGAGTGATGAAACATGTCTGGATTTTAGTGACTCCTCTCAGTAGAGAAGCAATCTGATCTTGGTCCAAATGTTGGACATTGGTCTGATTGAGATTCAGATGCAATGAGAAGATTAGATCTGCGGTCTTGATTTAATCAAGCATCTATGGGAGGTCCGTATGATCTGGATTTGAGATGAGATCTCAACATCCAAGTCACTATACGTGGAACAATACAATCACTTTGTCCTTATCTCCAAGTATCTACGGAGAAAGAACATTATTCTTGAAGGTGTTCTAGAATAATTCATTTGATGAATTACATATCCAAGCAAGAAGGACTTGATGATTAAATGAGATTTAATAATCAAGCATAATATGAATGCGATTCATATTATGAGAATGATTATCCAATATAATTAAATGGGATTTATTATCAAGGATTGGAGAATGTGGATAATACTATCCATAATATTTGTGTATTATAAATATGATTTATAATATACATATATTGAAGAGAGATAATTTTGTAAATAGCATTTATTAATTATCAATGTGGATTGGATTCACATTAATTAATTAATTGGAAATGCAATTTACAAATTAGTTTGGGTTGTGAATATGATTCACATATTTATCATTGGCATGATTGAAATATTCACAAATTAATTTGGAGGATATTTTTAATAATGATTATTACAAATATATTGAGAGATAATAACATAAAATAAAAGGGAGATAAATAATCACCAAATGAGGTGGCGTCACCAATGACATAGTCAAAGGTGACGCCCCCTCATTTTTAGGAGATAATTTGTTTTCTCCCCTTTATTATATTGTTATCTCTTGATAATTAATTTATGTTAAATTAAATTGTGTTGGTAATATTGCAACATATATTTAATTTAAATATAAATTAATGTCGTTGGTTTTTAGCCAACAACAATCTTGGCCATTGAGTGATATATAGACCAACATGGCCGTTGGATCTATGTGTCCCATGGATTGAGATCCATTGGATCCTAAACTAATATAAAAGGAGGGCTAACCTAGCCTTTCAAGGTACATTATTTTAGAGTTGTAGAATCCTAATACTCTCTCTCTCTCTCTCTCATTCTTGCCCTCTCTCTTTCTCTTCTCCAAGAAGTGGCCGTCTACTTTGTGTTGAGAAGGATAGTCTCTCTCGCCTTTGCCTTCGACGACTCGAGGATCTCCTTCTTCTTTGTGGCTGCTTGCTCTAAAGGAAGACGACGGATTTCGTTTGACGAAATCATGGGATTCATTGCTTGGATCTTCAACGAGGATTGCGGGAGGAACATGTCTCATCATCGCGCCCGCAAGTGCATTCTATGTGGATCGGACTTAAGACAGGAGGATCTCTTATTTGGGATCTCACGATTACAACCACGCTCCAAGAGATATTCCTTATACTTTGTGGTTTGATGAAACGATCCGAGAAATGTTCTCGTGATCATGTGGTTTCATCACTTTATCACTACAAAAAAGACGGGATTGGCGTGCACATAAAAGCTCATTATGTGCACGCCTAGTGCCCGCCATGTGCACGCCCGAGGGGTGGGCGAGCACATGTGCTCGTTTAGGGCGTGCTCGCTTCTGTGAGAGTCACCCCGGCTGGTGGGTGAGCACATCGGGACGCTATGTGCTCGCCTGCTTCGGACGGGCACATATGTGCTCGCCGATGTGATCGCCTCTTCTATAAATTGCGATTACCCACGGAGCACCTGACGAGCACATGTGCTCGCCCAAAGTGATTTCCAGGAAAAAAATATACAGGTTCGACAGGGTTTTGACGCCCCGTCGAACCTGTATAGCCTGCCAATAAACCACTGCAGGTAGCTCCCTAAGGGTATATATATTATAGCAGTTCGTTGAGTAAGATAACTAGCACTAACAATTGAAAGGCACACAATATACATGAATTCGGAAATAAA
This sequence comes from Ottelia alismoides, assembly GCA_037367405.1. Lineage (NCBI taxonomy): Eukaryota > Viridiplantae > Streptophyta > Magnoliopsida > Alismatales > Hydrocharitaceae > Ottelia > Ottelia alismoides. The sequence goes on from JAZKJV010006123.1 coordinate 565,113, forward strand.
CAATCTAATTTAACATCTAAATATTACAAAAAGTCAAAGCCAACAAAGTTCATATCAGATTCAATCTCTTCAGGTTGAGATGCACACCCTTGTGACCTATATTATATATGGAAGATATATATCTATTACATGCATTTTGTAGATATAGAAATTTAAAATTATTACTCATTCTATAAGAAGAATACTTACATGTACGCCGTGAACTCCTCTTGGAGCTTCGTCACCTGCTCCACCATCATCGCCATCTGCGACTCCATTGGAACTGTTGATTGAGATGGATGTGGTTGCGTGTACGATGGCTGAGAGTATGCATAATAGGAGTGACGATGTTCCTCCACATAATATGGAGGAAGAGCACCAAGCGTCAGCTTCCTATTCGCCACAATGTCCCTCTCCTCCAACACCTTATATGTTTTTCAATTTTTAATATAAAATTATATATTAGAAATGAGTATAGTAAGATAATATTTATCCATATATACCTGCTTCCAGATCGTTTTATCAAATGGTGGTTGCTCTCCAGTTGGATCGACACCCCATTTTTCTGCAGATAGTGCCAGATAACGATCCTGAAATACAAAGTTTATAATATATAAATGAGTTATAATATATCATTTAATTGTAAATAAATTGATAGACTTACCAACAATTGTCCTGCTTCAGGAGTGGACCATTGCGACTCTCCTTCTCTCCCACTCATGTGGGACCTCGACCACCACTCTTGAAAAGAGGGTTCCCTTTCCAACCTAGCTGCCTGAATTTTTTTAAGATCTAATAACAACATTGCATTATATTAAAGTAGATCTTCAAAAAATAATTTTAAATTGTAATACTATCTCCGCTCTAATCTGATTGTGGCTTTTAGAGCCACTTGTCGACTTAATCCTTTGTTTCTGACGGTTTGTCCTTCCCGCCGTAGATCTTCTTCCAAACTCATCATCCGCAACGAATGTATCACAGAAATCCGCCCATCTGGAAGGATTATGTTATGATAATTGATTATTTTAAAAAGTTTAATATAAATTATTTGACAAGTATAATACCTATCCTCTGTACACCATGTCGGCGGGAACCTCTTCATCTCCTCAAAATTCATCTCCTCGCATCCCGTCTTCACATGCGAGTCTCTCCTTGCCTTGAAAAATGTATCGTTCATTCTCTTTTCTGCCAAACGAATGAAGGCTCTACGATAAGCCTCCTTCCCCAGACCAGAGCCAAGGCGAAACCTACTCTGAAAATTATAACAAATTATAAGATACAAAAAACTTGACCAAAAAAATCTGTATCACTTCTTAGAAACATTTCTTACCAGAAACATGTTAAACAATCTCTCCTGTTCTGCAGCAGGGATGCGACACCATGTAAATTGTATGGAAGTCAAGTGTGTCTTCATTATGTTGGTTATCTCCTTTGCTACCCTTTTGCTGTTCATAAAATCCCTGCATTTATTAGAAAACTTAACTTCGATACAATTTATAAAAATTTGGAAAATATTTAAAGATAAAATCTATAAAAGTTTTACCTCCCATCAGCCGTAACCTCCAACAAAGGGTGGGACGCCGACGTCTGTCCAACTACAGTAGGTAAAGGCACGGATGTACTCGAACATCCAGAAGAAGGAGAGTCAGAACCCATCGATGTCCGTACTGGTATGGGGACCTGGACTGGGAATCCTGTAGGGGCTGCTGAGGGAGATGGCTCTCCATAGCCTCCTACGTAAAAGGGTGGCGGAGGATAACCAAGAGACTCGTAGTAAGCTATCACCCGGCGAACCTCGTCAGACTGTGAATCAGGAACAACATCCGGGGTGGGCTGTCTACTGGAAGAAGTTGTGTCTGAGGAAGATGGACGATTGGATCTATGTGATCCATGCGCCATGCCACGTCCAAAACCTGCCATGACTGTAATAATGTTGTATTACATATTTATTACATAAAAAATATAACACAGTTAGAGGTGATCAAATCCTCCAATGTGTTGCACACGCCACCCGTTGTGCAGGGCCACACACCACCCGGTGTGGAAGGACGCACTGTGTGTGATGGATTTTGTGCGATTTTCTAATAATTAATTAATAATATTTTGGAATTATCATAAACCTATCTATAAGTTAATGTGATATAATTGGTCACATTAACTAGAATTTAATGTGATAATAAATTATCACAAAGGAAACATTGGTGTATATCATATCTCATATCAACATGATATGAAATTTTAAAACTGTTATTAATGATGTTCATCATATCTAATATCTACATTATTGAAGTTGACTAACTAATGTTATTCACAAATTTCATAACTAATCTTTTTAAGAAAATTAACAATACTAACTAATGTAAATGTTGTAATGGATATTTTATCAATTATAATTTACAAAATGTAAACATAATTTGGTTGAGGCATTTTATCGAACACCTAGAGGGCATACAATTATACATATCATCGTCACAACCATAATCAAAATTACAACACTATAGTGATCTACTATTATCCTAAACATTTAAAAAACATTTAAACTATCAAAACAAACACTACATTCAACAAAAAAATGAAACCCTAATCTATCCAAACAATACAAATATGTAATGAAATCTTATAAAAATAGAAAGGATGAAGGATTATACTGTATGGTAGATGTATATCTACTCAAAATACGAAAACAACGGGCTTCGGTGTCGGGGCGGAGGGGAGGCGGGTCGCCGGAGGGAAGGAATTGGGGGAGAGTCGCGTGAGAATGAGGAAGAAGGACCCCGCGAGGTTCTGTTTACGAGTCTGGGCGAGCACGCTTAAGTGCTCGCCCGGCCGTCACCAAGTGCTCGCCCGCAATTTACAAGGCGCTAAATTATTCCGCGCAAAGAAATTAAAGTGGGCGAGCACATGTAAGCGAGCACATGTGCACGCCCGAATAGGAAATCGCGTCGCTCCACAACATTCAAACCGGCGACCCTCATGGGTGAGCACATGTGCTCTTCGTGTGCTCGCCCACTAAGGGGAGAGCACATGTGCTCGCCTAGTGCACGAAGAGCTGTGCACGCTAATCCCGCCTTTTTTTGTAGTGGATTTAAAAATTTTTCAATTCCGCCGCATCTAGCGACTAGTGCGACTAGTCACCCCGATCGCATACGATGCGATCAACACGCTTCCTTGATGCGCTTGAGGATTTTCAATATCCTTCAAGTTGTGTCAGAGCCATAGGTCGAATAAGGTTTTGGATATGATCCATAGACCTAGGACGACTTGGGTTTGAAAGGGTCGCGGAAGTTTTATCGCATTTCAATTTTCGCACCTCTGTCTAATTGAAATTTTCAGTACTATTTAAATTGTTTAAACACGAAATTTGCAAGTGGATTTTGTTCTCCATTAAATAAGGAAAACATAGTATCTGAGTTTACGAAATTTGGATTTCATTTGCTCATGATATGGCCTTTTGAATATGCATATATTCACTGTTGCGGGAATAACAGATCTAAACGTGATTAATGAGTTAATTACGTTTTGATATGCCTCGAAATGCTTGAATTATCACTTGGGTTCTTTAATAAATCAAATTGGCAATCTTAGGAAACTGATTTTTTAATTTTGGGATTTAATTTGATCAAGATAAGTTAATTTTAGTGATTGGGGGTCACTGCTGGAAATTGACATCTTTTGATCATGAACCTTGTGATAAGTCATTCGAATATGATGATGAAAATTAATGATTAATTTTCTAAAATAATTAGTGATAAATATTTGTGAAATATTTAAAGATATAATTATTTCATTGAATGACATATGCCTAAATCATAATGATAAGATAATTGATCTTGATCATTGATTGATATGAAATCATCAAGAAACTTTTTTCAAGCAGAACCATAGTTTATCCTACAATAGTTGTAGGACAACTTTTACATGAAAAACCCTCTTGCTTGAATATGATTGGAGATTTTTTTAGCAAATTTCCTTATAAGATAATAAAAATTATTTTGATATATATTATATAGTATAATTTCGGATGAAAACCGGTGAGCATCTCAAAGAACATGATGATCTATATGCCATTATCCTTTTCTGAGGTGGATATGGTGCTTAGTCGGAGAGCAATGAGGTTGTGGGTTGCAACGTATGTGGTCTGTACCACTCTCGTCTGTACTAGCCATGACAGCGGGTAGGGACTCGATAATGTCGGAGAGGTCAAAATGTATTTTTCTAATTACTAAAATACGAATAATACGTACTTTGAGATTATACCTACTATTCAAGTAATAATAGAGTGATTGATGATTGGATTAATGATTAATTTAATGTGATTAAATTAATTATATCCAATTAACACTCTATTATGAATAGATGTGTATTTCCCTTGGAAGAATTAATTATGTGAATATGATTCACGATAATAAATTATTACAATTTGAATATGAAGGAGACGCTTGTCCAAAGTGACAGATCCTATATATGATTTATTTGGATCGGGTTCTTTGCTTCTCGAAAGAGTAAGGCCGTATACGTAGTGACCCCAATATCGGGTCCTCATATTATTGGGGCAATATTGGATTGCGTATAGCGAGTATTAAGCTTGTTGACGGTTGGCTCAACTAACAACGGGTCAACATCATCTTAGGGGTGGTGGGACCAGGTGTTAAAGCCTGAATTGGGAAATGCAAGTTGGACTTGCAAGGCAGAATGTGTTACCGCTTATCTTTATTCAAGTCAGAGTTTCTCATATTATTGGGATGTGGTAAGGATAGAGAGGAGATCCCAGATCTTGCTTGAGATATAGCGGTAAGTGTATCTCTTACTTTGAAAGAAAAATAAGGGAATAATCTTTCAAAGTTGACATAGCAAGACAAATTTGATTTAAAATGCCTTAATCAAATATCTTAAAATGAATATATATTTATCTATATATTCTAATATAGTGCATTCTTAATTTTAGAAAATGAAGTCCATGAACCTACTTAGCAGGCTCTTGGAGGTCAACCAGTTGATCGGACCAAATTATTCGGATTGGATCTGAAATTTGGATCTTATCCTATCTACGGAACACGTCTCTTATGTGCTGACCAAGGACAAGATAACAAATCCTAAGACTGCAGAAGATAAATCATATAATGGGAAATATGATGAAGACCATAATCTGGCAATGTGTTACATCCTTAGATCGTTGTCCAATGTGCTTCGGAAGCAACATGTGGAGATGAAACACTGCCAAGAGATTATGATGAATCTGAAGGATATGTTCGGTGACATAAACCGCACACAACGTTACAATGTGATGAAAGAGCTTATTCGCTACAAGATGCAGGAAGGGACCTCTGTCAGAGAATACATACTGAAAGTGTTTGGGTACCTCTCTGAATTGGAAACCCTGGGAGCCTACTTGGATTCTGAAATGCAGGCTGATTTTATTCCCCTGTCGCTCCCTAAGTCTTTCAACAACTTTGTCGTGTCTTATCACATGAGCAAAGGTAATTTCACTAATGCTGGGCTGTTAGCTGCATTGAAGTCTACAGAAGACGTGATGAGGAAGGACGACCCCTCTGCTAGTGCAATGGTTGCACAAGTGAGAGGAAAGCGCGGGCGAAAGCAAGGTTCTCAGAAGGGCCCGACCCAGAAGAGAAAGAAGAAGAATCAAGGAGTTGGTTCATCTTCTAATGCTTCCACACTGATGACATCGAAAAAGTCCGATGTCTATCACTACTACAAGAAGCCGGGGCACTAGCGGCGTAACTGCCCAGATTACCTGAAGTCTGCTGACAAAGGCAAAGCCCCAGCAGGTATGAAGTCTACTTTCATCATTGAAACTAGCTTTCTCGTTGGACGAGAAGGAAGTTGTGTTATAGATTCTGGTGCTTCTGTTCATATATGCAATTCATTGCATTTGTTTCAGGAAACTAGGAATCTGGAGCAAGGGGAGATAGTCATCCAGATGGGATCTGATGCAAGTGTTGCAGCAGTCGCCATCGGGACGTGTAGACTATCGTTATCTAGTAGTCGAGTCTTAGTACTTAAAGAGTGTCTTTATGTACCTGAAGTCAGGAGGAATTTGATATATGTTTCTAAGCTTGTTAGACATGGATACTCCTTCCTGTTATGTAATAAGTTAGTCATTAATCAATATGATAAATTTATTGCGGAAGGTGTTCTGACTTCTGGTGGACTCTATGAATTGTGCATTGATGAATGTGTCATAAATGTCACTACCACTGATAATAAAAACCCTAAAAGATCCAGGGAGAATGGAAATCATTCGAATATGATTTGGCATCAAAGGCTTGGTCATTTATCTATTGATAGGATCAATAGATTGATAAAAGGATGGACCTTTAGATTTTCTACAGGTTCAATCTTTACCTACCTGTGAACATTGCATTCGAGGTAAAATGACCAGGATGCCTTTCCGTAACAAGGTTAGGAGATGCGAAGGTATTCTTGACCTAATACATACTGATGTATGTGGTCCATTCAGTACCGCGACTAAAAATGGATATCGATATTATTTGACATTTATTGATGATCATTCGCAATACAGGTTTATCTTCCTACTACGTCATAAATCTGAAACCTTCAAAGAGTTTAAGGCTTTGGTTGAGAACCAAACCGATAGGAAGATCTAACGGATTCGATCTGACCGAGGTGGTGAGTACCTCTCAGATGAATGCAAGAAATATCTTAAAGAGAATGGAATTGTCTCCAATCTCACTGCCCCTGGAACTCCCCAAATTAATGGTGTTGCTGAAAGATGCAACAGGACCATCATGGACATGGTTCGTTCAATGATGAGCAAAGCACGTTTACCTCTTAGTTTCTGGGGATATGCAGTAGAGACTGCAGTATATATCCTGAACAAGATTCCTAGCATGTCTGTACCCAAGACTCCTCACGAGCTCTGGTATGGAACCAAACCTAGTGTTAATCACTTGAGGGTTTGGGGATGCTTGGTCCATGCGAAGAACATAGACGCAAGTAAGATAGAATCTCGCACTCGTGAGTACTACTTCATTGGGTACATTAAAGATTGTATTGGATACCAGCTTTATGACCCTGAGACCCAAAATGTTTTCGTCTCTAGGGATGTAAAATTTCTGGAGGATGATTTCCTTAAAGGTCAAGACATGAATGAATTAGAGGAACTCATTGAAACCCCTGAGGATTCTGAGATTCCTGAACCAGAAACTGAAGAGATAAATAAAGATGAAACACCCATACCTCTTCGAAGGAGTTCGAGGGTGGTTGCACCACCTGAAAGGTATGGATTCCATGTGTCAGGTGAAACTGACAATGATCCTTCTTCATTTGATGAAGCACTCATGGATCATGACATGGATAGATGGATGCTAGCAATGAAGTCAGAGATTGACTCCATGCATAAGATTGGTGTATGGATCCTAGAGGATCCACCAAAAGGGGTAAAACCCATTGGGTGTAAATGGATCTTCAAGAGAAAGAGGGGACCTGATGGGAAAGTAGAGACTTTCAAAGCACGGCTCGTAGCCAAGGGCTACACATAGAGAGAAGGCATCGACTACGATGAGATGTTCTCTCTTGTGGCCATGCTTAAGTCCATTAGGACACTGCTAGCTATAGCTGCATCTATTGACTACGACATCTGGCAGATGGACGTCAAATTGGCTTTCCTCAATGGGCACCTCGAGGAGGATATCTATATGGAGTAGCCCCAGGGCTTCATAGTTGAGGATGGAAAAGTATGCAAGCTGAAGAAATCCATCTATGGGCTCAAACAAGCTTCTCGTAGCTGGAACATCATATTTGACGAAACCATAAAGAGTTATGATTTTGTGCAGAATCCTGATGAACCTTATGTGTACAAGAAGCTTAGTGGGAATGCCATCGTGTTCATCAAGCTTTACGTATATGATATCCTTATCATTGGGAATGATACATGAATGATGACCAGTGTGAAGATTTGGCTATCCCATACCTTCAAGATGAAAAATCCTGGAGAATCCTCTTACATCTTAGGCCTGAAGTTGTTCAGAAACCGAGAAAAGAGGATATTGACATTATCACAACATGGATACATCAAGAAGATTCTTGAACGATTCCATATGGATAGTTCAAAGAAGGGATTTTCCCCTTAGGACATGGTATCCATCTGTCCAAAGGTATGGTTCCTCAAAGTGTTGAGGAAAGGAAGGCCATGGCTGGATGCCCCTACGCATCAGCTGTAGGAAGCTTGATGTATGCCATGATGTGTACTAGGTCAGACATCTGCCATGCAGTGGGAGTGGTAAGTCATTACCAATCTTGCTATGGAGAGAAACACTGGAATGCAGTAAAGAACATATTCAAATATCTGAGACAGACGCAAGATTACATCTTGGTCTATGGGGATGGTGATATCCAAGTTTTGGGATATACAAATTCAGACTTCTAATCGGATATTAATGATCAAAGGTCGACATCAGGGTTTGTATTCCTGTTGAACGGTGGTGCTGTGAGCTGGAGAAGCAAGAATCAAGACACTACGACAAATTCAACAACATAAGCCAAATACATTGCCGCATCAGATGCTGCAAAGGAGGCGGTGTGGTTGCGCAAGTTCATCTTGGAGCTTGGCGTAGTTTCCTCTGATACTCCCATCCTGTTACTCTGCGATAACATGGGAGCTATTGCCCAGGCCAAGGAACCCAGATGCCATCAAAAGAGCAAGCACGTGGAAAGGAAATACCACATCATTCGGGAGATTCAAAAGCATGGTGATATCATCATCACCAAGGTGGCCTCTGCCGACGACATTGCTGATCCTCTTACCAAACCTCTGACACAGAAGGTTTTTGACCAGCATGTAATGAGTATGGGTTTTTGGATTGTACCTGAATGATTCTGAGGGCTAGTGGGAGATTGTTAGACATGTGAGCCCTGCGCGAACCATTCTTACAATAAGTGTTATTGTAATATATATGTTTATCAATAAAAGTTATTGATGTTTCACTCCCTTTCTGAAATTAAATGAATGAATGCACTATAAGGCTCTCTGTACAATTACGGTTATGTACCATGGCCATCTTGATGATCATATAGCTGTTGATTCATTAAATAAATCATAGAGGCTGTTGTTTGGATGAATATCTAAGGAGTTAGATGGAGGACTCATCAAGCACCGTCAAATGATTATTAAGAGATGATCTTCAGCCTGAGTAGGAGATGACAATCCTTTTCTCACATAGGATGATATCTGACCGACCTCTTGATGCAGGTCCTCTGCATGGGAATAGTAATTCGGAGGTGTCAGATTAGTTAGGTCAATGGGTTGACTTAACGAGATCGAGATAACCTAAGTCCTATGCTGAATGCTGTCACAGCATAGGCACGCATCCTCTGACCGGAGACAGATGTATTGCTATATGTCTGAGTATGTACATTTGGCAGACCGATAGGTTGATGGCCTAACCAAGGTCTATACCCGACGAGCTGTTGTGCATATAAGGGCATATGAGCAATACGATCTCTCAAAGGGATCATACAGGTTCACTTATGAACCGGAAGACATGAGCTCACTCATGAGGTATTGGGACCGATCAAATTCCATGCATGGTCATCGTGCGTTGGAAGCATGACATGAATTTGAAGGTATGATATATGCTTTGGGAAAGACTAAGATCGATACCGACTCCCAATGACCAAGATTGAGAAACTTAGTGATCAAACCCTGAAGAAGACATTGTAAAATTGATCTTAATCTTCAGGATGATCATGGGTCTTTCGGTATGCAGGATGTACATGTATTAGGAATACCTGAGGGTGATGTGATCATAAACGATTATATAACCATGATGATTCCATTCCGAGGGAGTGATGAAACATGTCTGGATTTTAGTGACTCCTCTTAGTAGAGAAGCAATCTGATCTTGGTCTAAATGTTGGACATTGGTCTGAATGAGATTCAGATGCAATGAGAAGATTAGATCAGCGGTCTTGATTTAATCAAGCATTTATGGGAGGTCCGTAAGATCTGGATTTGAGATGAGATCTCAACATCCAAGTCACTATATGTGGAACAATACAATCTCCAAGTATCTGCGGAGAAAGCACATTATTCTTGAAGGGGTTCAAGAATAATTCATTTGATGAATTACATATCCAAGCAAGAAGGATTTGATGATTAAATGAGATTTAATTATCAAGCATAATATGAATGGGATTCATATTATGAAAATAATTATCCAAGATAATTAAATGGGATTTAATTATCAAGGATTGGAGAATGTGGATAATACTATCCATAATATTTGTTTATTATAAATATGATTTATAATATACATATATTGAAGAGAGAGAATTTTGTAAATAGCATTTATTAATTATCAATGTGGATTGGATTCACATTAATTAGTTAATTGGAAATGCAATTTAGAAATTAGTGTGGGTTGTGAATATGATTCACATATTTATCAATGGCATGATTGAAATATTCAAAAATTAATTTGAAATTGATTTGGTGGATATTTTTAATAATAGTTATTAGAAATACATTGAGAAATAATAATATAAAATAAAAGAGAGATAAATAACCACCAAATGAGGTGGCGTCACCAATGACATAGTCAAAGGTGACACCCCCTCATTTTTAGGAGGAAATTTGTTATCTCCCCTTTATTATATTGTTATATCTTGATAATTAATTTATGTTAAATTAAATTGTGTTGATAATATTGCATCATATATTTAATTTAAATATAAATTAATATTGTTGGTTTTTAGCCAACAACAATGTTGGCCATTGATTGATATATAGACCAACATGGCCGTTGGATCTATGTGTCCCACGGATTGAGATCCATTGGATCCTAAACTAATATAAAAGGAGGGCTAACCTAGCCTTTCAAGGTACATTATTTTAGGGCCCGTTCGATAGGAGAATAAGCAGGAATAAGGATGAGGAATAAGGAGAATAGGGGTCTATTCTCCGTTCGGCTGGAGGATAAGAATAAGGAGAATAAGGTGAAATAAAGGTAGGTAAGGTGGGATAAAGATAGGAATTAGAGTGAAATAAGATGAAATAATTGGGAATAGTCGTACCATGGGGAAGCGTGTTGGGGGCTTATTCCCCTTATTCCATTCATCCTTATACCCCAAACGAACAGGGCCTTAGAGTTGCAGAAGCCTACTACTCTCTCTCTCTCTCATTCTCTCCCTCTCTCTTTCTCTTCTCCAAGAAGTGGCCGTCCACTTTGTGTTGAGAAGGATAGTCTCTCTCGCCTTCGCCTTCGACGACTCGAGGATCTCCTTCTTCTTTGGGGCTGCTTGATCTAAAGGAAGACGAGGATTTCGTTTAACGAAATCAAGGGATTCATTGATTGGATCTTCATCGAGGATTGTGGGAGGAACACGTCTCATCATCGCGCCCGCAAGTGCGTTCTTCGTGGATCTGACTTAAGACAGGAGGATCTCTTGTTTGGGATCTCACGATTACAACCACGCTCCAAGAGGTATTCCTTATACTTTGTGGTTTGATGAAATGATCCGAGAAATGTTCTCGTGATCATGTGATTTCATCACTTGATTTAAAAAAAATTTAAATTCCGTCGCAACCAGCGACTAGTGCGTGTAGTCGCCCCGATCGCATACGATGCAATCAACACACTTCCGTGATGCGCTTGAGGATTCTTAATATCCTTCAAAATAATAAAGGAATGTGGGTAAAATTTATTATACCCTACATAAAGATGTATATATACAACCGAAGGATATAGTAAGATCCTTAAGCGCATCATGGAAGCGTGAGGATCGCATCGTATGTGATCACGAGCGACTAGTCTCACTAGTTACTCAGGGCAGTGGAATTTAAAAAAAATCATGCGACAAAACTACATGATCCAAGAATACTTCTCGGATTGTTTCGTCTAAATCACAAACAAGTATTAAGGTCACCTCCTGAAGCATGGTTGCGATCGAGTCTCTAAACAAAGAGACCTCCTATCTCTAGTCTGATCTGATAGAGGAGACACTTGCGAGCACATTGATGAGACGCATGCTTCTCGCAATCCATATTGATGATCCAAGTGGCGAATCTCCTGATCTCGTCACACGAGATCTGATGTCTTCTTCACAAGCAAGGCTCATCTAAGGAGACAGAGATCCATGAACAAATAATTCGACAGCATAACAACGATGTTGCGACAATGGCGACTCTCTCTAAGGCTATATTGTGGACGACCATATTGAGAAAGAGAGGACATGTAGAGAATGAGAGAGAGAAAGAGAGCATATTGTTGTTTTCACTTGTTGTTTTAACTTGTAGATCAAGGGGTGCTTCTTCTTATATAATATATTGGTATCCATGGATCTCAATCTATGGACAACTGTTGGAGCGTATTTCTGAGGGTATAAGTACCCGATTTTTACGTTGGATAGTCGTTGAGAACCCACAAAAATACACTTCGAACAAATAATTTACCGGACTTAGCTATATTATGCACAAGGCAAAGTATAGGGTAAGTCAGGGTCGATCCACAGAGACAGGAAAATTTTGCACTTTATAAAAATACTTTTGTAAGTTTGCAAAATGTTTGAATAACAAGAATCGAAATGAAAATTGGAGAAGACAATAATGCAGGTAGGTAAGTGATGATCGCTCCCCTTCTTTGCGGCAACTTCCAAATGGGACTCGTACGCGGTAACTCTTCACGAATTTTGACATTCTGGCGAGGCGAGTTGGATGCGATAACAACCGCGGATCGAGCTCAAACCTCGTGTCACGTCCCAGATCTCCAAGAGTCGAGGATAATCACCGTTAGATGCGGATCGTCGCAATAGTTTTCACGAATTCCTGCACGAAAGAAAAGAAAACAAAATAAGATGGATATAAAAATGTAAAGTAATAAAATAAAGGCAAGATAAAAGTATGGTGGTTGGCGGCTCGGGAGGAAGCCTCTGGAGTCGGATTCACAGAGGGACCGAGGAATTGATGGTCGGCGGACGTCTATGGTATTGGATAATTTTTGACGGCACTTGGGGTGGAGCCTCAGGAGTCGGATTCACTGAGGGTCCAAATGCACAAGTCGACGAAATCACTTCGATGCTTCGTCGATAATAAAATGGATGGCTAATTATGGTGGAGGATTTTTGTTGGATGACGGAATAGGTTGGAAGCGGATTTGGTTGGCAAGAATGGTGATGGAATGATCGAATGGGCAAATGCTTTGGAACTCCAATGGTATTGGAATACTCGGATTATCCTTCCTCAGAAAATTCCCCGAATGGGGAAGATGCTTGTGCTATATATACACGCATGTGTCGTCGTTTCAACCCAAGGGATACACCCCTTCGATAAAGCATGCATCCATTCAAATGCCGTTTGCATCTTTTCAAATTGGCCCCAAAAACAGCCACGCCTTTTCCCATTAACGTGCATACCTTTGCATATCTTTTCACAATAACGGCACATGTTCAAATCTAATGATGGTTTAGCCATCAATTATCAACCATATATTTGCAAAGTGCGTACACATCTCATGGATTGTACACCACATAAAAAACACATGGTGCATTTATACCCAAATTTGTGTTGGGCATCCACGTTCACCTACATAGTCCATGCTTATGTAGTGTTTGAAATAATGAAGGTGGTGGCATTGTGCAATTGCCAATATATATTAATGTCCTTGAATCAAGTATGATGTATTTCTTGTGAATCTAAAGATGAGAATATTTGATTAGTTATCTTGTGATTTTCATGAAGATGATACATTCTTGCATACGTTTGCGTATGCAACATCAATATTGAAAACAACTGATAAGTTGTGAACATGTCCATCATTGGAAAAATATTTCCAAAAACATGGTGAATTCTCACATCACTTTCTAGTGATATTTCAATCCTCATTTTCTTTTTCTATTTATGTTGAATGTTTAGCAAAATATAATGAGATCAAATGGTAATAACAGTTTCCTACGGAAGGGGAGGATGAATAAGAGTATAGATTGGAATAATGATCACAGATATCAAATGAACTATTCAAACGAAGAAATAAGTCATGCATATATTAATTATGAACCATTTGATGCATGATGAAGATAGTGCAACTTGCTTAAAATATTATGAAGCGAAAATTGTGTGATTTAGCTTATGTACTAGTTTAAGCTTGGCATAGTTATATAATGAATATGATATTCATCATACCCCCATGCTTAAGTTTTGCTAGTCCCTAGCAAATGTACAAAAGAATATCAACACTCTAATCTCAACATGTAGGAAGAGAATAGCCTCTGAGGTTGAAATTGACCCTTTATTTCATAAAGTTCACGAATAAAAAATGAATCTATTGCTACAATGCTTGATTATCTCAAGTGTCCTTAAGATATGAATTAATGTAGAGACTTTCTCGATTCTGATTAGGTGACACCTAGTATCAATAATGTCATTAGACATGAGGATAGACTCAAGTGTCAAATGTACTGAATTGACTAAGTACTTGCATTCACAAACCTCTAGCTCTGATACACTAAGCCAGGAAATGCCTGAGATGGGGGCTCAGAGTATTCTCACAAGCTCCAACTTCATAATTAATGTAACACTCATCCCAACTTCCTCCAACTGGCCAGCAAGAAAAATAATGGGTTAATTTGTAGAGTATTTAGGTTAAGGCATATTTGGTGGAGATGACTTACTTAGGTTTAAATTTATAGAAAGATATGAGTGAGGTTTAATATGTGACAATATTGTACAACATAAGATACTTTTGGAGAAGAGGAAATATAGATGGCATATGAAGGTCATGAGAAAAGAATTTTCGCACAATGATTCTCCTGGTTTTTTTTCTTTTTCTTCTTCTTTTCTTTCTCCCTCTCTTTTTTTTCTCTTTTTTTTCTTCTTTCTTCTTTTTTTGCAATCTCTCTCTCTTTTGCTATACTTCTTCTCTTTTTTTTGCAATTCTTCTTTTTTTTTCATCCTTTTTCCTCCTCTTTTTTTTGCAATATCTCTCTTCACTTTTCAAGAGAACCAATGTGCTTTAACATTTTTTTGGGACTTAGGAAAAAAACATGTATTTTGTCGTAAATGGAGGATAGAATGTTGAAGAAGATTTCTCTTTTGATGTATAATAGAAGAAGAGGGATAAAGAAGTCGAATGAAATGAAACAATACAGAATATTAATGGAAGACTTTTAAGGAAGTAGTGGATTTGAGAAGTATGTAGAAAGGCAAGCAAGAGGATGGTATGTGAAGGTTTCTAGTGTGTACAATAATTGTGCATAATGGGTAATTGCTTGACCAGTTGGGAACACTCCCTTACATTTTATGGTGGACTCTCTACCTCACATATATTTGGTGGAAACACTCCCTACTCCTCTACTCTATGATAAGCTCACCATCACACAAACTCTGAGCACAACCATCATCAGACCCCTTAGCCTTTTGTATGTCAAGCTAGTGTCGCAGTACAAAGCTCATGATCTTTTCAGTATATAATGTTTAACCTCATTATTGATACCAAGTGTTGAAAGTTGAATCGAGGCTAAGTCTCTTGATTTAAATGCAAAAGGACAAGAGAGAGTCATAAGCATTCTAAGCTTAGAATCACTTAAAATCTCATACTTTATGTGGTATTTAATGATGAGGCTATTATTCTCCTTATATGTAAACATAAAGAGTTGAAGTAGGGAAACATGCAAATGAATGTAGAAATGCGATGCAATATGCATGAAAAAATGCAAATTTTTTTGGATAGTGTCCCCCCATGCTTAAGATTTACCATGCCCCCATGGTAAATGCATATGCAGTAAATTAGTTATGGGATGATGTATGAGATGGGCAGTGAACAAAGAAATGAGTGCATTATGAGGGGTTTTGCAGAACATGGGTTTCTGAAATAGGCATTGATTTTTCAGATTCAATGACGGGCTTGAGGCGTTGTCCATTCACTCGAAGGGTGATGGATGTTTTAGAATCGGTTATTTCAACCGACCCATTATCAAAAACTTGTGTGACAATGTATGGGCCTTTCCACTTTGACCTGAGCTTTCCTGGAAAGAGCTTTAGCTTTGCATCAAACAATCAAACTTTTTGACCAATGGAAAAGGTTTTGTGAGAAATGTTGGCATCATGCCAAATTTTAACCTTTTCTTTGTAAATAAGGTTGTTATCATATGCTCGGCAGCGAAGTTCAGTTAACTCATTAAGGTCAAGTAGTCGACTATGACCGGCTTGGGTTAAATCAAGGTTACATTTTTTTATAGCCCATAATGATTTATGATGGATCTCGACGGGTAGATGACAAGGTTTTCCATAAACGATGCGATATGGACTCATCCCTAGAGGAGCCTTATAAGCAGTGCGATAGGCCCATAATGCTGTATTAATGTGTTGGGACCAATCTTTGCGATCAGAGCGAATAATTTTTTGTAGAATGGTTTTTATTTCTCGATTAGAGACCTCAGCTAAGCCATTAGTTTGGGGATGATTGGTGGTAGAAACTCGATGTTCAATTCCATTATTCTTCATTAGTTTTCGCACCGAGTTATTAAGGAAATGCGAACCCCCATCACTTATAATGACCTTAGGTATGCCGAAGCGAGCAAATAAGTCATTCAAGAACTTGATCACTGTTGCACTATCGGCAGCGCGAGTGGGGATGGCTTCTACCCATCTAGAGACGTAGTCAACTGCAAGAAGGATATATAGGTAACCATTTGATTGAGTGAAGGGACCCATGAAGTCAATGCCCCATGCATCAAAAATTTCAACTACATGGATAGGATTTAGAGGCATCATGTCTCTTTTTATCATAGTTCCTAAGGTTTGACATGTAGGGCATGATTTCACAAAATCATGGGCATCCTTAAATAAAGTAGGCCAGAAAAAACCACATTGAAGTACTTTTGCAGCTGTATGTTTTCCAGAGTGATGTCCACCACACCCAAAAGTGTGGCAATGAGATAGGACACTTGGAATTTCAGACTCAGGTATACAACGTCTCCATATACAGTCGGTCCCTTCCCTAGATAATAAAGGATCTTCCCAATGGTAGTATCGAGAGTCGGCTATGAATCGATCTCGTTTTGCCTTAGGCCAATCATCAGGAATTCGAGATGTGACTAAGTAGTTTACCATATCAGCAAACCACGGTAGTTGTGATATGGCAAGGATGGATTCATCAGGAAAGGTTTCTAATATGGGAATGAGTTGGTCGGTTTGTTTGGTTTCGGACTCATGGAGTCTGGAGAGATGGTCGGCCACGACGTTTTGCGCTCCTGCCTTGTCTTTGATTTCAATGTCAAATTCTTGTAACAAGAGTATCCATCTAATCAATCGTGGTTTCGAATCTTTCTTAGAAAGTAGGTGGCGTAGTGCAGTGTGGTCAGTGTAAATAACCACATGTGAACCCAGTAGGTATGACCTAAATTTTTCAAGTGCAAAGACAACTGCTAGCAATTCTTTTTCAGTGACTGTGTAGTTTTTTTGTGCATCGTCAAGTGTTCTGCTAGCGTAATGGATGGCAATTGGTTTGCCATCTTTTCTTTGACCTAGTACAGCTCCTACTACATAATCTGATGCATCACACATTATTTCAAAGTCTAAGGTCCAATCAGGGGACTGTAAAATTGGTGCTTCAGTGATAGACCTTTTTAATGTCTCAAAGGATCTAAGGGCATCTTCAGAAAATTCAAAAGCTCGATCCTTTGAGAGTAACTCAGTAAGAGGTTTAGCGATTTTTGAAAAATCCTTTATGAATCTTCTATAGAAGCCAACATGTCCTAGAAAAGATCGAACACCTTTCAGTGATGTAGGTGGGGAGAGGTGAGTTATAGTCTCAATTTTCGATGGGTCAACCTCCATTCCTTTTTTAGAGACAATGTGGCCTAGAACAATGCCCTTGGTGACCATAAAATGTGATTTTTCCCATGATAAGACTAGATTCACCTCCATGCATTTTTGCAATACCCGATCAAGAAATCCAAGGCACTCATCAAAGGAATCACCGAATACAGAGAAATCATCCATAAATACTTCCATAAAATCGCCCACCATATCGGCAAATATGGCTAGCATACATCGTTGGAAGGTAGCCGGCGCATTACATAGCCCAAAGGGCATTCGGCGAAAGGCAAATGTACCATAAGGGCATGTAAATGTTGTTTTCTCATGGTCTTCAGGTGCAATAGCTACCTGATTATAACCTGAGTAACCATCGAGAAAACAAAAATATTCCCTCCCCGCGAGTCTCTCAATAATTTGATCTATGAATGGGAGAGGGAAGTGATCCTTCTTCGTGGCAAGGTTTAATTTCCTGTAGTCAACACAAACCCTCCACGAAGTGGTTGTACGAGTGGGGATCTCTTTACCCTGATCATTGGTGACTATAGTCAGACCAGCTTTCTTTGGTACAACTTGTAAAGGGCTGACCCACCGACTATCTGATATTGGGTAGATGATCCCTGCACCTAGCCATTTGCATATTTCCTTCTTAACTACTTCTCGTAGATTTGGATTTAATCTTCTTTGCATTTCTCGAGAAGGTTTTGCATTATCTTCCAAATAAATATGGTGGGTACATAGTGACGGACTTATTCCCCGGAGATCAGATATCGTCCAACCAATTGCCCGTGAATTTTTTCTCAAAACGTCTATTAATTTATTTTCTTGATCTAGTTCCAAGTGGGCATTGATTATTACCGGGTATGCCTTATTTTATTCATCTAGAAACACATATTTTAGGTCCTTTGGTAAAGGTTTTAACTCAACTACAGGGACCTGAATTGTCTCTTGGGAACCTTCTATTGAATTTATGGGGTGGGTGGGTGCGGTGATTGTAAGGTATTCCTCCTTGTTATGTAGTAATTCCAAAATAGGAGGTTCTAGCATGGGCATAATCATTTCTGAGACAGGAGAAATTAAAGCATCAAGTTCATCCCATGCTTGGTCTAGTTCTAAGATATCTGAATCTGTCAACGGTTCGTAGGGTTCATTCTTGATGGAATCAAGGGTTTCGGCCACTACAACATGTTGTCTTTCAAATAATTTATCATTTAAAGTCAAAGTCGTCTCAAGAGGATCCCTAGCGAGATTCAAAGGAGTTAAATCATCTGTGATTTGTTTAATCGTCGAACATTCCTCGATCCATCCACAATCTTCAGTATCGTGTTCTTGAAATGTAGGGGTGACAAGATCGACAGGAATGATCTCCCCATTGACTTTGAATTCTACTTTGCCGACCTCATAGTCAAAATGAGCCTTGGCAGTGGCTAAGAATGGTCTTCCGAGTATAATAGGAGTTTGAGAAAGTGTTTTAGCCGGGTCCATATCTAGTACGATAAAGTCGACTGGGAACTGATGTCCTTGGACTGTGACTAAAACATCCTCTAGTATTCCTAATGGCCTCTTTATAGATCGGTCAGCTAATTGTAAAATCATAGAAATAGGTTTTAACTGACCTACCGCATAATATTTTAGTACGGCAGCTGGGAGGAGATTTATCGAAGCACCATTATCAAGTAGGATTCGCTCGAAGGTCATATCACCAATGATGCATTTTACTAATGGGGCCCCAGGATCTTTCATTTTAAGGGGAAGGAGTTGAGAAATGGCATTAGATGATGCGAGCGGTAGCACATGCCTCTCTTCCTCGTGTTGGTCATTTTTTTCTTTCCTCTCGGTTTTCTTTTTGGAGTACATTTTTCTTTTAAGAAACGTGAATATGCCAGAACTTGTTCTATAGCCTTAAGGAGGGGGATTTGTATGATAACATTGGAGAATAAATTCTCCAAATCAGGAGTCAGAGTCGAAGGTCGTTTCTTCACTTTTCTTCGCAGGGCCTCTGGAAAGGGAATAGTTGGTTTTGTAAAGGTTGGTGATGGGGATAAAGAGGGTGGTTGTGTAGTAGGTGATGATTGGCCTTGTATTGGCGAATCATTCTCATGTGTTTGATGATTTTGTGTGGTCGATATTTGAGGTGTTTCTATGATGCGACCACTTCTCAAGTGGATGGCACTGGCCGATGCATTTGACTCATTTTTGCTTGTACTAGTTGCATTTCTAAAGCTCACGGGTCCTCGAGTAGGTTGTTGTGAAAAGCCAAGAGGGCGGATTTGTGAGTTATTAGGATTTTGTACCGTTTGAGAAGGTAGTTGTGGTTGAGGTGGTATTTGAGAACGAATCTCGGTCAATTGTCGTTGGACCTCAACTTGGCTTTGAGCCAGTTGCTTTTGAACCTCAACTTGGTTCTGAGCAAGCTGTTGTATGAGTTTCATCAAGTCCCGATAATCAGAGGCAAGTCCTTGTGAGGGTGTAGTCAGGGGTTGCAGTGGTGGTTGGGCTTGTTGTGTGAATTGGTTTTGATTTGACCCTTGTTGGGTGACTTGATATCCTGAATTATTGTTTGTTGGGGCCTTCCATGCAAAATTTGGATGGTTCCTCCATCCTGGATTATAGGTGGAGGAATAGGGATTGTTATTGGAATTCTCCTGCACCCAATTAACTGCTTCAGGATTAATTTGTTCATCTAAAGGGACAGATGGTTGGCACATCTCTGGTTCGATAGGGGCTACCTTGCAAACTGATGGGGTAGGTTTTTCTAATACAAGACTCCCTACGGTTTTAGTTAATTAGTCCACTTGTTTAGCCATCAACTCTACTTTGTCCAGCTTTGAAGCAATGATTTGGATATCCGAGGATGTGTCTCCATTTATTGTTGCATAGTCTATGGCTTGGATTGGTCTTTTATGTCTATTATAGAGCTCTATAGAATAATTGTTGACAGAGTTATCTGCCATGTCCTCATATAATTGCCATACAAAGTTCTCATCCTTATTCAAGTAGTTGCCTCCGCAAGAGCCGTCGACAACTCTCTTGTATGATTCCGTAAGCCCTCATAAAATATTTGCACTTGCTTCCATTTTTCGATTCCATGATGTGGGCATTTGCGTAAAAGATCTCTAAATCTTTCCCAAGCTTCATGGATTGGCTCTACGGGTTTTTGGGTGAAGTGAGAAATGGCATGCCTAAGTGCGTTGGTCTTACCAATGGGGAAATATTTTTTTAAGAATGCCTCTCTCAACTCGGTCCATGATCGAATCGGGACTTCATAGCTACGAAGCCATTGGCTTGCTTTTTGTTGAAGGGAGAACGGGAACGCTCGGAGGTAAACATGTTCTTTGTTTACCTCCCCTGTGTTTAGTGTATCGCAGGCTGCTACGAAATCCTGAAGGTGCATTATAGGGTCCTCGGACTCTTCTCCCCGGAATTTGGGGAGGAAGGAAATAGTTGCAGGTTTTATCTCAAAGTTTCCTGCTTCTGCGGGAAGTTGGATGACCGATACAAGTTGATGATTAGCAGGATTATAGTGATTTCGTATTGGTATTGGTGGTGGGTTGTTTAACCCTTGATGGGCTATCAATTGTCGAACTTGGGCATCTTGCACCTCTTGGCGTTCTGCCATTTGTTGTAATTGTTGCATTATTACAGTGAGTGGATCAGGAGGAGGTGGTACACCAGCCATGGTTTTTGTCTCGGGCTTGACTTTGGATTTTGGAGGATAGAATGGATCAAATTCAAGGGGATCAGTAAGGGGATTCCTTAATGACCTCCTGCCAAGTATACACAAATCAAACACCAAACAATTTGTTTATTCCCACTCAACGCTTATAGTTTAGTTTTTTTTTCTTTTAAGTTTTGATTTGCAGACAAGAATACAAGTTGATTACGTTTCCTAAGATATCTAGCGATTCAGAATAATTCAATGATTACCACAATGCTGTTCTTCTGGTTCTGAGGCCAGTCAGAGGGTAAGTAGACTGGAGCCTTTCTTAGATGAACTTGGATCTTAAACCCCTCGTCTTTCTTAGTTAAACACCTCAGGGACGAGTATACTAAGCAATGTAGTTTTCAGAAAATGATCACGAACCGCGGGATTTGGGCTCTGGTCCTAGGGGTACGCGTGCGCGTGCGATTGTGAGAATGGTGCAACAAACACAAGTTGGCAAACAAAATTTTGTTTTATGGTTTTTTTGTGACCGCTTTAATTTAATCCGATTAAGATGTATTTTTTATCTTGATTAGTCGGCAAACAATTAAATGGTCTTTTTAAATGCAAGGTGGGACTATGGGGAAGAAATCCTATGGAGATGCAATGCAATACGGAAAAAGAAGTTGATTTTTTTGTTGTTTTTTTAATATGCGCAAACAAAGAAATAAAAAAAGATCCTAGTTATGCCTAAGAAAAGAGAACTTATCGCGAGAGCGCTCCAAATATATAATTTTTTAGCTTCACGTTGATGTTTGACGCGGCTCCTTTCCAATGCGACTTGTCCCCTGCAGAAAAAAAAGAAAGACAGTGAAAAGCAAAATGTAAAGAAAAACTTTTTTTTATATAAAGCGCGAATAATTGCCTGTCCCCGGCAACGGCGCCAAAATGTTGGAGCGTATTTTTGAGGGTATAAGTACCCGATTTTTACGTTGGATAGTCGTTGAGAACCCACAAAAATACACTTCGAACAAATAATTTACCGGACTTAGCTATATTATGCACAAGGCAAAGTATAGGGTAAGTCAGGGTCGATCCATAGAGACAGGAAAATTTTGCACTTTATAAAAATACTTTTGTAAGTTTGCAAAATGTTTGAATAACAAGAATCGAAATGAAAATTGGAGAAGACAATAATGCAGGTAGGTAAGTGATGATCGCTCCCCTTCTTTGCGGCAACTTCCAAATGGGACTCGTACGCGGTAACTCTTCACGAATTTGGATATTCTGGCGAGGCGAGTTGGATGCGATAACAACCGCGGATCGAGCTCAAACCTCGTGTCACGTCCCAGATCTCCAAGAGTCGAGGATAATCACCGTTAGATGCGGATCGTCGCAATAGTTTTCACGAATTCCTGTACGAAAGAAAAGAAAACAAAATAAGATGGATATAAAAATGTAAAGTAATAAAATAAAGGCAAGATAAAAGTATGGTGGTTGGCGGCTCGGGAGGAAGCCTCTGGAGTCGGATTCACAGAGGGACCGAGGAATTGATGGTCGGCGGACGTCTATGGTATTGGATAATTTTTGACGGCACTTGGGGTGGAGCCTCAGGAGTCGGATTCACTGAGGGTCCAAATGCACAAGTCGACGAAATCACTTCGATGCTTCGTCGATAATAAAATGGATGGCTAATTATGGTGGATGATTTTTGTTGGATGACGGAATAGGTTGGAAGCGGATTTGGTTGGCAAGAATGGTGATGGAATGATCGAATGGGCAAATGCTTTGGAACTCCAATGGTATTGGAATACTCGGATGATCCTTCCTCAGAAAATTCCCCGAATGGGGAAGATGCTTGTGCTATATATACACTCATGCATCGTCGTTTCAACCCAAGGGATACACCCCTTCGATAAAGCATGCATCCATTCAAATGCCGTTTGCATCTTTTCAAATTGGCCCCAAAAACAGCCACGCCTTTTCTTTCGTGCAGGAATTCGTGAAAACTATTGCGACGATCCGCATCTAACGGTGATTATCCTCGACTCTTGGAGATTTGGGACGTGACACGAGGTTTGAGCTCGATCCGCGGTTGTTATCGCATGCGTCGTCGTTTCAACCCAAGGGATACACCCCTTCGATAAAGCATGCATCCATTCAAATGCCGTTTGCATCTTTTCAAATTGGCCCCAAAAACAGCCACGCCTTTTCCCATTAACGTGCATACCTTTGCATATCTTTTCACAATAACGGCACATGTTCAAATCTAATGATGGTTTAGCCATCAATTCTCAACCATATATTTGCAAAGTGCGTACACATCTCATGGATTGTACACCACATAAAAAACACATGGTGCATTTATACCCAAATTTGTGTTGGGCATCCACGTTCACCTACATAGTCCATGCTTATGTAGTGTTTGAAATAATGAAGGTGGTGGCATTGTGCAATTGCCAATATATATTAATGTCCTTGAATCAAGTATGATGTATTTCTTGTGAATCTAAAGATGAGAATATTTGATTAGTTATCTTGTGATTTTCATGAAGATGATACATTCTTGCATACATTTGCGTATGCAACATCAATATTGAAAACAACTGATAAGTTGTGAACATGTCCATCATTGGAAAAATATTTCCAAAAACATGGTGAATTCTCACATCACTTTCTAGTGATATTTCAATCCTCATTTTCTTTTTCTATTTATGTCGAATGTTTAGCAAAATATAATGAGATCAAATGGTAATAACAGTTTCCTACGGAAGGGGAGGATGAATAAGAGTATAGATTGGAATAATGATCACAGATATCAAATGAACTATTCAAACGAAGAAATAAGTCATGCATATATTAATTATGAACCATTTGATGCATGATGAAGATAGTGCAACTTGCTTAAAATATTATGAAGCGAAAATTGTGTGATTTAGCTTATGTACTAGTTTAAGCTTAGCATAGTTATATAATGAATATGATATTCATCAACAACACAAATCCATTGGCTCACATTAATTTGTGTTTCTTTTTATGGCCAAGATTTTGTTGTAAAAACACAACAACAATTAATTTAATTTAGACTAAATATATATCAATATCACTAATCCTAAAATTAAATCACTCAAGTACGGATATTACATCACCCTCCTAATGGGAGTTGGTGGGAATCTTATCTAATTTCATGAGATTACATTATTCCATAGAAATCTCCAATATTTACAACATTTGTTATAAATTATTATACAAAAAAATTCATAATTATTTTTTGAATATTGGAATTTTGACATTATCAAAATTGAAAATAAAATATGAATTACATTTTTAATTCATTATCTAGTGTGAGTCCAATTCACATCAATATTTAATTAACAAATATAAATTAAAAATATCTCTCTCTTATATATTATAAATCACATTTATAATATATATGATAATATGGATAGTGCTATTCACGTTATTCATATCCATGATAATTAAATCACATTTAATCATCTTGGATCTCTATTCTCATGTGCCCAAATAATATGAATCACATTCACATTATTCACATATTTGATAATTAAATCACATTTAGTTATCTAAGATAACTCTCCTTATATTATAAATCAAATTCATATTATTCATGAAAACTAAATCACATTTAATTATCAGTTTTCTCAATGCTCGGATACATATATCAACAATGAAATTATCCATGGACTCTTTCAAGGATAATGCGCTTTTTACGTGGATACTTGGAGATAAAGACATGGCAATTGTATTGTTCAACGTATAGTGACTTGGATATTGAGATTACATCTCAAATCCAACTGACTTGGATATTGAGATTACATCTCAAATCCAACTCTTGCGGACTTCTCATAGATGCTTGATTAAAATGAGACCACAAATCTAATCTTCTCATTGCATCTGAATGACATTCAGATCAATGTCCAATACTTGGACCAAGATCATATCACTTCTCTACCGAGAGGAGTCATTAAATTCCATACCCGTTTCATCACTCTCTAAGAATGGAAGCGTCATGGTTATACACTCTTTTATGATCACATCACCCTAAGGTATTACCAATACATGTACATTCTGCATACTAGAAGAACCAGAATAAAACTGAAGTATTAGATCAATTTTACACTATCGACTTTAGGGTTTCATCATTAAGTTCATCTAGGAGTTGATATCGACCATATACTTTCCAAAAACTTATATCATACCCGGATGTTGATCATATACTTTCCAAAAGCATAAATCAAACTGACAAATTCAGTCAAGCTTCTAAAGCGAGATGACCGCACACAGAATTTGATTCTTCTCAATATCTCATGAGTGAGGTCATGTCTTCCAGTTCAATAATTAACCTATATGATCCCTTTGAGAGATCGTATTACTTATATGCCCTTGCATGCACCTCAGTGCGTCGGTGTATAGACCTTGGTTAGGCCATCAACCTATTGTTCTGTCAAATTTACATAATCAAACATATAGTATTGCATCTGTCTCCAGTCAAAGGATGTGTTCCTATATGTGACAACATATAATACGGGACCTTGGTTATCTCAATCTTGTTAAGTCAACTCTTTGACTTAACTTATCTAACACCTCCGAATCTCTATTCTTATGTAGAGGACCTCCATCAAGAGATCGGTGAGATATCATCCTTTTGAGAATGGATTGCCATCTCCTTCTCAGGCTGGAGATCGTCTCTTAATAATCATTTGATGGTACTTGATGAGTCCTCAATCTAACTCTTTAGATATTTATCCAAGCACCAGCCTCTATGATTCAATAATTGAATCAACAACTGTATGATCATTAAGATGGCTATGGCAGATAACCTTAATTGTACCTAGGGACCTATTATGCAAATTATTTATCTTCATTTCAAATCAAGGAAAGATATTTGCAATAACATTTATTGCATAATGTTTCACCGTGGGCTCGCATGTCAAACAATCTCCCACTAGCCCAAAGAGTTATTAATGGGCTAATATTTAAACCCACACTCATGTGACAATCATAGGCTATTTAGAAAAATAGCTAGGTAAGATAATTAGTCACTATGTTCCCAAGATACTATGCCAAGTCCTTTTACGACACTTGCATATCCCCGGTAACAATGCTTGCATTCAATGCGAATGTTGCATCTTATGCACCCAATACTCAATTTTGTCAGTTATAATGTCCTTAACACTACAACTCAATAATTATGATTATAAATACTATTTAATTTCTATTATACTTATAAGAATACCCTTATTCTCGGAGATCTCTATCTCCTAAGGTATCTGCAGTTAAGACCGTTTAGATCACTATCTAAAAAGTCTTAATTTCTTGAAGATAAGACTTAGAGATCACTATCTCTAAAGTCTTGTCATCTTTGAAGATATTATTATTATTGCAATCAAGTTTTTTATTTCCAAAATAGGATTAGTTATAGTTTATTACTCCTACTGCATGGTAGACATCCAACTCTTGTACACATCTAGCATATACTCGGCTTCTTGTAATTGATGCACAATAGCAAGCAGTTTTAGCGTTCACTTCTTCAACTCTTTGAGGTGCTATACCATGCCATATTTTAATGGAAAGAAGTATTTATTGGAATTTTCTAGAAAATGGAACAAGTTCAAGGTGTAGCACTAATGTGACGGTTCCAATGCCCTCTTCTCTTTACTTCTGACAACTTCAGAACAAAGATCTAAGAGGTATCCTTGAGATCATATCACAAGGTATGGAATAGAAAGTCAATAAAACACTTATTATTATGGCTATATCGTTTCAAATTATTAGGATATCATCTGCATTTATCATGATGAGTACAATGGCACTCCCACTAAACTTCACATGATTCATCAAGATTCTATCTGAAATCATAACATTTATAATTTCATAAAATCTTATGTTCCAACTACAAGAAGCTTATATGAGTCCATAGATGGAGTTCTTTAGCTTTCGCACCTTGCTTTCCCCACCCATGAAGCCATGGGGCTACTTCATATGAATATTCTCGGAGAGGTATTCATAGAGGAATGCAATCTTGACTTCCATCTCGGAGATGTCAAAGTCAAGTTGTGTAGATACAGTTAGCAATAATATGATTAGTTTAAGCTTGGTCACTAGAAAGAAAGCCTCACCACAAGTGATGTCTTATTTTTATGTGTATCTTGAGGATACGAACCGTGCTTTGAAGGTCTCTACCTTCTCATCAAGTTTCCTCATTATCCTGAAGATCCATTTACACCTCAACGGGTCTTACCCTTATAGGTGGATCCTCGAGGGTCCATATACAACACTTGTATAAGAAGTCTATATTAGACTTTAATACTAACATCCATCTTCCCATGTCATGATCTTCAGAGGCTTCATCACATGAAGTTCGATCATTGTCAGATTTCTCTGCTACATGGAATCCATCCTCAAACTCATTTGAAGAGGTATTAGCGTTTCATCTTTTAGTTGTCCTTTTAGTTTTCAATTTCAGGAGCCTCATTATATTCTCAAGATTAAGTGAGTTCCTTCTCTTCATTTTCATCTTTATTCTTAAGAGAGTCATCCTCTAAGAATCTTATCCTTAGAGATGAAATCTTTTAAGAATCTCAAGGTCATAAACTAGGTATCCAATACCATCCTTTATTTTCCTAATGAAGTAGCACTCTCTGGTGCCAAATTCCAACTTACATGCATGGAATCTTATTTAGGATATATATTGTAGTCTCTACTACACATATATCTAGAAACTAAGAGGTAATTTAGCTAAGATTCATCATTGATCAAATCATGTCACATATGATCAATTGTATCTCCCTATGACTCTATTGAGTTTAGGAGCATTAAGAGGATTGATATAGGAATGATATTCACATATCCATAATATATTCCTTGTATTCATCCAATAGGTACAACATACCTAGATTAGATCAAATTCATTTCATCTTCCTTCAAACCTTGGTTCTAAACCAAACTTGTGAAATCTTTAAGCATTTCAAAGGTTTCTAAGGTTAAGCGAAGAAATCTCATATCACAAATAATCATTGATAGATATCACATATCGTTAATGTTTATTATGATATAGATGATTCAGATACATTAATATATATGAGATCTTGAATACCATGACATCTTATACCATTCTTAGAGAAGGTGCATTGAACATTTTTTACTTTGAATATAATATTCACATGTATGCAAGATTTGAAATTTTAGACATTCTAAAGCTTCATCTCTCACTAGTATATTGATCTCATCAACATACATATGTCCAAGGGTTGATGCTTGAACATTGTAAATTGATCTTCATCCTCCTATTGATTTTTGAAAGTTTAAATATTCAGTATTAGAAATGTTAATGAACCATTCAATATTTCTTCTAATTTAGTAGAGTCCTTTAGATACCAGATTACTATCTGAAATATATCCATCATAACTCTTTATGATATGTCTATTCCAGAACGCATGTTCAATTTCTAACATTTAGAAATAAACAATAAATGTATTCTACTATCTAGGTCATAAAGACATTCTCTAAGACTAAGGGCTCTCCCATAGAAATTATGAAGTCTATTTATCCAATAGAGATTGTTGCAAGAATTGCATCAATATCCATGGATGTTTATTAAACCTCAAGATCAAATTTCTAGTCTTCTAATACATATGCAACCAATTGCAAGTGTTATTAGAAGAATGCGATACTACTAATAGACTTTTAATCTTATCCAATATTAAAGTCAATTTCAATGATGTTATGTAGGTGTAGATTATTCCAATGCACTATCCAAATCCTTCTCTAAGTATTTTAATTAGTCTAGATAGCCACACTATCAGTGCATTGGCTTATTGCAGTATTGACATTCATCCATCTCCTTGGATGTCATATGAAAATTATAGAAGTATAGCCAGCTCTTTGACTTTCCTCCTCACATGGGTCAGACCCATGTTTTCACTGCGCTCTCTTCATCTATAAACAACCAATTCTTAAGACAAAGGATCTCTTATGTTGAATTCAAAAGATTTCAATATAAGAGCATTTCAACATTTATACATGCTTCATTCAATTCATACAATATGAATATTGTGAAGCTTTTGAATGTCTCGAGTATAGATAGTAGAATGATGACACTCATCGTATTTACATATATCTTAACTCTTAAAGACTTAGGTTTAGGTAGGTACTCAAACATTTTTAGTACATCATCTCTTATAGAGCCACCATTCTGCATGATGCAATGAACCATGTCAGTCATGATTAAATCTCGACAACACATATACAAAACATCATCTTTGATTTTTTATAAGGATTATTTGATAATTACAATCATCACCGACACGCCACTTTCAAAGTACATTCGATGAGAGATCAATACTATAGAGACATACAAACCCTAGGGTTGTAGTCCGACTGTCTATTTAGTTGTCATTCCTCATTATTATGAGCAAACTTGTACGTTGCAACCACATACATTATGTGTTCAATTGCAAGTATAATATATTGACCATGGATCCAATCCATGATATTTTACTTATTATTATCGAGTATAGTATTGAGTAGGTTTAATGAAGGATTATCTGAAATAAGATAATTTGCATAAATATATATTTTGATTTACGAATTTTATATCAAAGTTGTCTTGCCTTGTTAACACTGAAAGTTCATTACCTTAATCACTTTTAATGTAAGAGATATACTTATATCTCAGCAAGATCTGAGATCTCCTTCCTTGTCTTTGTCACATACCAATAATATGAGAACATGTAACTCGGATAAAAAGAAGCGGAAATACATTGCCTTACAAGTCCAACTTGCATTACCAATCCGATCTTTAACACCCGGTCGCACTACCCCTAAGGTGATGTTGACCCATCATTAATTGAACCAATCGTCAATAGGAATACAACTCACTATGCGCAATCCAATATGGACCAATAATATGAGGACTCCACATTAGGGTCACTATACATATGTCCTTACTCATTCAAGAAGACAAGAGCCTGATCCAGAAGCGCTTGTATGCAGGAGCTGTCACTTTGGTTAGAAGTGCCCTGCATACAATCACTGACGACGGAAGCCTTCGCCTTGATGGGAGACCATGTATGTCACTTATGTGATCCTCCATATCATGTTCAAATTTTAATTAATCATTATGAATCATTTTCATTATGATTAATTCTACCAAGGGAAATAACACATCTATTCATAATATAGTGTTTTAATTTTTAATTGGATTCTAATTAATTTAATCACATTAAATAATGATCCATTTAATATCCAACAAACATTCTTTATTGTTACTTGAAATATGGTATTATTTCAAATACGTATTATTTCAAATTTTAATAAAAATAAAAATACATCATGATCTATCTAGAATGGACAGTACCGATGGGAGTGGGACATACCGCACATGGTGCAACCTGCTACCCCAATGCTCCCCGACTAGACACTTTATCTGCCTGGGGAAAGAATAATACCAAACTGATCACTTTGTACTTGTTATGATAATCAAATTTTCAACCGAAGTTATACCATATAGTAATAATCAAAATTATTTTTATTACATTATAAGAAAATTTGCTAAATAAGTTCCCAATCTTATTCAAGCAACTATGTTTGTTGGAAAGTAGATTGAGTAACCAATTGTGATCCAGATCATATCTAATTAAATTATTAATTAAGGAAATGCCATTTAATGAAATAATTATCATAAAATATTTTATAAATATTTATACATAAGTATTACAGGAAAGTAAATCATAGTTTCACTAATTGATTAAATGACAATCACAAGGTTCTTGATTAGGAAAGTAATTTCCAACAGTGATCCTCACTTACTAAATTAGCATATCTCAATCAATTTAAATCACAACCATGGAAAATAAGTTTCCAAAGTTTGTTAATTTGACTGACAACAGAACCCAAGTGATTTTCATGCATTTTGAGGCATTTCAAAAGCGAATTAACTCCTTAATTATGTCAAAAATCACAGTCCCTGAAACAGTGGATACATGTTCACTAAAATGATCTTAACTTGACCAAGCAGATTTCAAATCAGACAAACTCAAATTCATAATTCCCTTCTTTATTGAGAAAAATAATCCAAGTGATATTTCTATTTTTAAACAATTTAAACAAAATAGAAAAATCACAGAAAATAAGGCTGCGATAATAAAATGCCATAAAATTTATGCAAACCCTAATGAGCCCAAGTCATCCTAGGTTTATGGATCGTATCTGAAACCTCCAACCTTGCTCTGATACCACTTTAAGGATATAGTAAGATCTTTAAGCACATCACTGAAGCATGAGGATCTCATCGTATACGATCGGGAGCGACTAGTCGCACTAGTCACTCAGGGCAATGGAATTTAAAAAACAATTCATGCGACAAACCACATAATCCAAGAATACTTCTCGGATCGTTCCCCCTAAACCACAAACAAGTATTAAGGTTACCTCTTGTAGGTGGTTGCGATTGAGACTCTAATTAAAGTGACCTCCTGTCTCAAGTCCAATCTGACGAAGGGGACACTTGCCAACGAGTTGATGAGATCCATGCTTCTCGCAATCCATGTTGATGATCTAAGAGGTGAATCTCCTGATCTCATCATCACGAGATCCGGTATCTTCTTCACAAGCGAGGCACACAGAAGTGAAGGATATGGAAAATATCCTCAAGCGCATCACGGAGGCATCATCGTCGTATCGGATACGACGAAGAACGACTAGTCGTACTAGTTGTTCGATGCAACGGAATTTAAAAAATTTTATTCGATGAAACCACATGATCCGAGAACCATTCTCAGATCGTTTCATCTATAACCACAACAAGTATAATGCAATACCTCTTGAAGCGTGGTTGATCAAGTCTCTAAAGAAAGAGACCTCCTGTCTCAAGTCCGATCGTCGGCGAGACTGCTTACGAGCGCGGGGATGAACCGCGTTGTCCTCACAATCCAAGAAGATGATCCAAGCATGGTTGCTCCTGATCTCGTCGCACGAGATCAAACGTCTCCTTCGTGAGAGGAACTCTCCAAGAAGACGGAGAACCGAAGAACGTCGAAGCGGCGGCGCGGTGGCGAAGGCGACGACGGTTCCCTTCTCTAGGGTATGGTGGACGACCACCAACAAGAGAGGGAGAGAGGGCTGGCGTGTATGAAGAAATGAGGGAGAGAGAGCTCCAATATTGCAAGTCCTTAGAGAGCATAGAATGCCTCTCTATTTATAGGGTTTTGGGATCCATGGATCTCAATCCATGGGACACATAAAATTAATGGATGAGATTGATTTGTGTCAATCCAATGGACAAGATTGTTGCTGTCAAAAGCAACAAATTTAGGTTAAAATATATTTGAAAAAATCAAATATAATTTAGTCCTAAATCAACCCAACAAATAAGGAGAGAATATGCATGGAGATTTCATCTCCATGCACCTTCCATGTTGGACGGCCACCCATTCCATATAGGAATGGTGTGCCGCCCACTATGGGAGTCCATGGAGGCAATCTCATGGATTCCCATGAGATTGCATATCTCCTTGATTTTTCTCTCTTATTTATTTGCAACAAATTTGTTGGATTTTATTCTTCAAAAATAATTCACAATTATATTTGAGAATATTGCAATCTTGCCATGGAAGAATTGTGAATCATATTCACAACCCAAAACAACATATAATTCATATAGTTAATTAATTACACAATGTGTATCCAATACACATAATAATTAATCAACACATATAAATTATAATTAGCTCTCTCTAATACATTATAAATCACATTTATAATATATTATGAATAATTGATATTTCTATCCACATTATTCTTATCCACATTAATTAAATCACATTTAATTAAATTGGATAATTTCTTCACACATCTAGATGATTAAATCACATTTAATCATTATTTCTTCATTGCTTAGATCTTATGGAATTATTCTTGAACCCTTCAAGAATAATGCAATCCCGCAGATACTTGGAGATAAGGACATGGCGATTGTATTGTTCCACGTATAGTGACATGGATATTGAGATCATATCTCAAATCCAGATCGCGGGCCTCTCATAGATGCTTGATTAAATCAAGACCGTAAATCTAATCTTCTCATTGTATCTAAATCACACTCAGATCAATGTCCAACACTTGGACCAAGATTAGATCACTTCTCTACTGAGAGGAGTCACTAAAATACAGACCCGTTTCATCACTCCCTAGGAATGGAAGCGTCATGGTTATACAACCGTTTATGATCAAATCACCCTCAGGTATTCCCAATACCTGTACATCCTGCATACTGGAAGACTCAGACTAAACCCGAAGTATTGGATCAACTTTATACTGTCTACTTCATGGTTTTATCAGTAAGTTTCTCATTCGATCATTGGAAGTTGGTATCAATCATACACTTTCCAAAAGCGTATATTATACCTAGGTCTTGATCATATACTAAAAGTATATATCAAACCTACAAATTCAGTCAAGCTTCCAAAGCGAGACGACCATGCGCATGGAATTTGATTCTTTCGAATATCTCATGAGTGAGCTCATGTCTTCCGGTTCAGTAACTGAACCTGTATGATCCCTTTGAGAGATCGTATTACTCATATGTCCTTATATGCACACCAGCGCGCCGGTGTATAGACCTTGATTAGGTCATCAACCTATTGGTCTGCCAAATGTACACACTCAGAGATATAGTAACACATCTGTCTCCGGTCAGAGGATGCGTGCCTATATCATGACAGCATATGATATAGGACTTTGGTTATCTCGATCTCGTTAAGTCAACTCTTTGACCTAACTAATCTGACACCTCCGAATCTCTATTCCTATGCAGAGGACCTGCATCAAGAGGTCAGTCAGATATCAGCCATCAGAGATAGGATTGCCATCTCCTACTCAGGCTGGAGATCATCTCTTAATAATCATTTGATGGTGCTTGATGAGTCCTCAATCCAACCCTTTAGATATTCATCCAAGCACCAGCCTCTATGATTCAATAGTTGAATCAACAGCTGTATGATTATTAAGATGGCCATGGTACATAACCCTAATTGTACTAAAGGACCTATTATACAAATTATTCATTCTTCATTTCAGATCAGGGAATGATATGTGCAATAACATTTATTGCATAATGGCTCGCCGTGGGCTCGCATTTCCAACAATCTCCCACTAGCCCAAAGAGCCATTAATGGGCTAATCATTTAAACTCACTCATGTGACAATCATAGGCTATTTAGAAAATAGCTAGGTAAGCTGATCAGTCACTCTTTTCCCGCGAGACTACGCCAAGTCCTTTTACGGTACTTGCATATCCCCAGTAACAGTGCTCGCATCCAATGCGAATGTTGCATCTTATGCAACCAATACTCAATCTAGTTAGTTACAGTGTCTTTGACACTACAGCTTAACAATTATCATAACCAGCATTTTCATAATCCTTATCAGAATATCCTTATTCCTGGAGATCTCTATCTCCTAAGGTATCTTTAGTTAAGACCTTTTAGATCACTATCTATAAAGTCTTAAACTTTTGAAGATAAGACTTTGAGATCACTATCTCAAAAAATCTTGTCATCTATGAAGATTTTGTTGTTACTGCAACCAAGTGTTTTATTTCCATAGTAGGACTAGTAACAATTTACTACTCCCACTGCATGGCAGCCACCTGGCTTTTGTACACATCTAGCACACACTTGGCTTCTCAGAACTGATGCCCAAGGGCAAGTAGTTCCAGCATTCACTTCCTCAACTCTTTGAGGTGTTATCCCTTTAGATAGGTCAGTACCATATCTTAAGGGTTAGAAGCCTTTCTTGGAATTTCTATGAATAGAATATGTCCAAGGTGTACTACAAATGTGACAGTCCCATTATCCTCTTCTCTTTGCTTCTGAACAACTTCAGAACTAAGATCTGAGAGGCATCTTTGAAATCTTATTTCAAGTTATGGAACAACCAGATTATAAAACACTAATTATTATCCTTATATCATTTTTAAATGATTAGGATATCATCTACATTTAGCACGATGAACACAAAAGCACTCCCACTAAGCTTCATATGGTTCATCAAGATTCTATCTGAAATCATAACATTTATAACTTCATCAAATCTTATGATCCAACTTCAAGAAGCTTATTTGAGTCCATAGATGGATTCCTTAGCTTGCACACCTTGCTTTCCTCAACCATGAAGCCCTGGGGCTACTTCATGTGAATATCCTCAAAGAGGTATTCATAGAGGAATGCAATATTGACTTACATCTTGAAGATGCAATAGTCAAGTTGTGTAGCTAAGGTTAGCAATATTCTGACGGTTTTAAGCATGGTCACCGAAGAGCAAGTCTCATTGCAAGCAATGTCTTCTCTTCCAGTGTGTAGCTTATGGCTACGAACCGTGCTTTGAAGATCTCTACCTTCTCATCAGGTTCCCTGTCTCTTGAAGATCCATTTACACCTTTACAGGTCTTACCCATATAGGTGGATCCTCGAGGGTCCATATACAACACTTGTATATGAAGTCTACATTAGACTTTTATTGCTATCCATCTATCCATGCTATGATCTTCAGAAGCTTCATCACATGAAGTTCGATCATTGTCAGATTTCTCTAACACATGGAATCCATCCTCAAACTCATTTGAAGAGGTATTAATGTTTCATCTTTAATTGTCCTTTTAGTTTCCAATTTCAGGAGTCTCATTATAAATGAGTTCCTACACTTCATTTTCATCTTGATTCTCAAGAGTCTCAACCTCTAAGAATCACATTCTCAGAGATGAGATATTTTAAGAATCTCAAGGTCATAAAGTAGGTATCCAATGCCATCCTTTATTTTCCTAATGAAGCAGCACTCTCAAGTGCTAGATTCCAACATACATGGAACCTTATTAAGGATATACATTGTAGTCTCTACTACACATATATACCTGGAAACTAAGGGATAATTATGCTAAAAATTCAATATTGATAAGATCATGTCACACATGATCCAATTGTATCTACCTATAACTCTTTTGAGTTAAGGTGTGTTAGGAGGATTGAGATAGAAATGATATTCATATCTCCACAAGGTATTCTTCGAATTTATCTAGTAGGTACTTGCTACCTAGATTAGATCAAATTTATTTTATCTTCCTTCAAACTTTGGTTCTAAACCAAAA
This sequence comes from Ottelia alismoides, assembly GCA_037367405.1. Taxonomy (NCBI): domain Eukaryota; kingdom Viridiplantae; phylum Streptophyta; class Magnoliopsida; order Alismatales; family Hydrocharitaceae; genus Ottelia; species Ottelia alismoides. Next base: position 601,687 of record JAZKJV010006123.1, read on the forward strand.
TTAATGAAATCTTTGAACATTTCAAAGGTTTCTTAGGTGAAGAGAAGAAATCTCATATCATACATAATCATCAACAGATATCACATATCCATAATGTTTACTATGATATAGATGATCCGCATACATCAATATGTATGAGATCCTGAATACCTTGACATCTTACACCATTCCCAAAGAAGGGTGTATTGGACATTTTTCCTTTTTTTTTGAATACAATATTCATAAGTATGTAAGTTTTGAAATTTTAGGCATTCTAAAGTTTCATCTCTTACTAGTCTATTGAACAAATCAATAGACAAATGTCCAAGGCTTGATGCTAGATCATTGTCAAATGATCTTCATCCTCCTATTGATCTTAAGGTTTAATTTCAGTATTTAGAAATGTTAATGAACCATTCATTAATTTTCTAATTTAGTGGAGTCCACTAGATTACTATCTGAAATATATCCATCATAACTCTTTATGATAGTTCTATCTCAGAATTCATGTTTATTTCCAACATTTAGAAACAAACAATGAGTGTATTCTAATGTCTAGATCATAGAGACATTCTCTAAGACTAAGGGCTCTCCCACTGAAATTAATAAGTCTATTAATCCAACAGAGATTGTTGCAACAATTGCATCAATATTCACGTGGATAACTATAAACCTTTAAGATCAAATTTTCCAGTCTTCTAAAAACATATGCAACCCATTGCAAATGTCATCAGAAGATCGAGATACAATTATTTGACTTTATCTTATTCAATAAGTAAGTCAATATCAATGATTTATGTAGATTATTCTGATGCTCCATCCGAGTCCTTTTCTAAGGATTCTAGACAGACTTGATAGTCATACTATCAACACATCAACTTATTGCAGTATTGGCACTCATCCAACTCTTTGGATGTCATATGGAAGTCACAGAAGTCCAGTCAACTCTTTGACTTTCCTTCTTTCTTGGGTCCAACCCATACTTCCATTGCGCTCCCTTTATCTATAAGCAACCATTGCTCAAGACAGAGGATCTCTTATTTTAAATTCAAAATTATTCAAAGTAAGAGTTTTTCAACATTTATACATGCTTCATTAAATTCATACAATATGAATATTATGAAGCTTCATGAATGACTAGAGTATAGATAGTAGAATAATGACACTCATCATCTACATCCATCTAAACTCTTAAAACATAGGTTCAGGTAGGTACTCAAACAATTTGAATACATCATCTCTTTATAGAGCTACCACTCTACATGATGCAGAGAACCATGTCACTCATGATTAAATGTCAAGAGCACATATGTATACCAGAAAATCTTCATTGATTTTATAAGGATTATATGACAATCATGATCATCATCAACATGTCACTTCCAAAGTACATTTGATGATACCAAGACTATAGAGATATACAAACCCTAGGGTTGTAGTCCTATCATCTATTTAATTGTTATTCCTCATTATATGAGGAAACTTGCATATTGCAACCACATACATTATGTGTTCAATTGCAAGTACAATATCTGGATTATGAGTCCAATCCATGATATTTTACTGGTTATTATTGAGTATATCATTGAGTGGGTTTTAATGAAGGATTATCTGAAATAAGAAATTTGCATAAATATATAAATATGTATATATATTTTACTTTGATTTAGGATTTTTATATCAAAGTTGTATTGCCTTGTCAACACTGAAAGTTCATTCCCTTAGTCACTTTCAATGTAAGAGATATACTTACCATTATATCTCAACAAGATCTGGGATCTCCTTCCTTATCTTTGTTGCATCCCAATAATATGAGAACCTACAACTCGGATAAAAAGAAGCGGGAACACATTCCGCCTTGCAAGTCCAACTTGCATTTCCCAATTCGGTCTTTAACACCCGAGCCCACCACCCCTAAGGTGATGTTGACCCATCATTAATTGAACCAACCGTCAACAGGAATAGTACTCGCTATACGCAATCCAATGTCACCCCAATAATATGAGGATCCGATATTGGGGTCACTACGTATACGGCCTTACTCTTTCGAGAAGCAAAGAGCTCGATCCAGATGCGCTTGCATACAGGAGCTGTCACTTCGGACAGGCGTCTCCTACATACAATCCCTGGCGACGGAACCCTTCGCCTTGACGGGAGACCATGGATGTCACTTATGTGATCCTCCATATCATATTCAAATTTTAATTAATTATCGTGAATCACATTCACATAATTAATTCTTCCAAGGGAATTATTAGCTCTAATCATATTAGAGTATTTCAATTGGACATAATCAATTTAATCATATTGAATTAATTATCAATCCAATTCAATCAATCAAACTTGATTATTTTACTTGAATACATATATGGTAATATCTCAAAATACGTATTAATTCGATTTTTAATAATTAGAAAAATACATCTTAATCCCTCGGACATTATCCCGGCCCTACCCGCTGTCATGGCCAGTACCGACGAGAGTGGGACAGACCACATACGTTGCAACCCGCAACCCCAATGCTCTCCGACTAGGCACCATATCCGCCTCGGGAAAGGATAATGCCAAATTGATTAATTTGTACTTGAGATGATCATCGGTTCTTCAACGAAATTGTACCATATAATAATAATCAAAACATTTTTGATTATAAGGAAATTTGCTAGACAAATTCCCAAATCCTATTCAAGCATCAAGTTTGAAAGATTGTGGTTTCCAATTATGATTTAGATCACATCTTAATCAATTATTGGTCAAGGCAATGTCATTTAAGGGAATAATTATCATCAAATATTTCACAAATATTTATGCACAATTATTCTAGGAAATTAAACAATTTAATTTCACTAAATGATTAAATGACAATCACCAATCAAACATTAAGTTTGATGAATGTGTTTCCAATTAAGATTTAGATCAAATCTAATCAATTAATTGGATGAGGCCAAGTCAATTATGTAAATAATCATCTTCAAATATTTCACAAATATTTTTCATGATTATTTCACGAAATTAACAATTAATTTCACTAATTGACAATCACTTGGTTCTTGATTAGGACTGTAATTTCAGCAGTGACCCCTTCTTACTAAAATTAGCATATCTCAATCATATTAAATCCAAATTAGACAAAATCAATTTTCATAGATTGCTAATTTGATTTAGGACAGAATCCAAGTAAGGTTACACGCATTTCGAGGCAAGTCTAAACAGTAATTAACATTTTAATCACGTTCAGATCTACAGTTCCTGCAACAGTGTATACATGTTCATTAAAACAACCATATCTAGAGCATACGAAATCCGATTTACGTAAACTCAGATCCTATGGTTTCCTTATTTAATGGGGAACAAAGACCAAGTATTAAATTCGTGTTTAAACAATTTAAACGGTGCCGAATTTATTTACTAAACAGATCTGCGAAATCAAATGCAATAAAAACTTTCGCGACCTTAACGAACCCAAGTCGTCCTCGGTTTTTCGAATCATATTCGAAACCGTCAACCTGGCTCTGATACCACTTGAAGGATATGGAAAATATCCTCAAGCGCATCACGGAAGCGTGATCGTCGTATCGGATACGACGAAGAACGACTAGTCGTACTAGTTGTTCGATGCAACGGAATTTAAAAAATTTTATTCGATGAAACCACATGATCCGAGAACCATTCTCAGATCGTTTCATCTATAACCACAACAAGTATAATGCAATACCTCTTGAAGCATGGTTGATCAAGTCTCTAAAGAAAGAGACCTCCTGTCTCAAGTCCGATCGTCGGCGAGACTGCTTGCGAGCGCGGGGATGAACCGCGTTGTCCTCGCAATCCAAGAAGATGATCCACGCATGGTTGCTCCTGATCTCGTCGCACGAGATCAAACGTCTCCTTCGTGAGAGGAACTCTTCAAGAAGACGGAGAACCGAAGAACGTCGAAGCGGCGGCGCGGTGGCGAAGGCGACGACGGTTCCCTTCTCTAGGGTATGGTGGACGGCCACCAACAAGAGAGGGAGAGAGGGCTGGCGTGTATGAAGAAATGAGGGAGAGAGAGCTCCAATATTGCAAGTCCTTAGAGAGCATAGAATGCCTCTCTATTTATAGGGTTTTGGGATCCATGGATCTCAATCCATGGGACACATAAAATCAATGGATGAGATTGATTTGTGTCAATCCAATGGCCAAGATTGTTGTGTCAAAAGCAACAAATTTAGGTTAAAATATATTTGAAAAAAATCAAATATAATTTAGTCCTAAATCAACCCAACAAATAAGGAGAGAATGTGCATGGAGATTTCATCTCCATGCACCTTCCATGTTGGACGGCCACCCATTCCATATAGGAATGGTGTGCCGCCCACTATGGGAGTCCATGGAGGCAATCTCATGGATTCCCATGAGATTGCATATCTCCTTGATTTTTCTCTCTTATTTATTTGGAACAAATTTGTTGGATTTTATTCTTCAAAAATAATTCACAATTATATTTGAGAATATTGCAATCTTGCCATGGGAGAATTGTGAATCATATTTACAACCCAAAACAACATATAATTCATATTGTTAATTAATTACACAATGTGTATCCAATACACATAATAATTAATCAACACATATAAATTATAATTAGCTCTCTCTAATACATTATAAATCACATTTATAAAATATTATGAATAATTGGATATTTCTATCCACATTATTCTTATCCACATTAATTAAATCACATTTAATTAAATTGGATAATTTCTTCACACATCTAGATGATTAAATCACATTTAATCATTATTTCTTCATTGCTTAGATCTTATGGAATTATTCTTGAACCCTTCAAGAATAATGCAATCTCTCCGCAGATACTTGGAGATAAGGACAGGGCGATTGTATTGTTCCACGTATAGTGACATGGATATTGAGATCATATCTCAAATCCAGATCGCGGGCCTCTCATAGATGCTTGATTAAATCAAGGCCGTAAATCTAATCTTCTCATTGTATCTGAATTACATTCAGATCAATGTCCAACACTTGGACCAAGATTAGATCACTTCTCTACTGAGAGGAGTCACTAAAATCCAGACCCGTTTCATCACTCCCTAGGAATGGAAGCGTCATGGTTATACAACCGTTTATGATCAAATCACCCTCAGGTATTCCCAATACCTGTACATCCTGCATACTGGAAGACTCAGACTAAACCCGAAGTATTGGATCAACTTTATACTGTCTACTTCATGGTTTTATCAGTAAGTTTCTCATTCGATCATTGGAAGTTGGTATCAATCATACACTTTCCAAAAGCGTATATTATACCTAGGTCTTGATCATATACTAAAAGTGTATATCAAACCTACAAATTCAGTCAAGCTTCCAAAGCGAGACGACCATGCGCATGGAATTTGATTCTTCCCAATACCTAATGAGTGAGCTCATGTCTTCCGGTTCAGTAACTGAACCTGTATGATCCCTTTGAGAGATCGTATTACTCATATGTCCTTATATGCACACCAGCGCGCCGGTGTATAGACCTTGATTAGGTCATCAACCTATTGGTCTGCCAAATGTACACACTCAGACATATAGTAACACATCTGTCTCCGGTCAGAGGATGCGTGCCTATATCATGACAGCATATGATATAGGACTTTGGTTATCTCGATCTCGTTAAGTCAACTCTTTGACCTAACTAATCTGACACCTCCGAATCTCTATTCCTATGTAGAGGACCTGCATCAAGAGGTCAGTCAGATATCAGCCTTCAGAGATAGGATTGCCATCTCCTACTCAGGCTGGAGATCATCTCTTAATAATCATTTGATGGTGCTTGATGAGTCCTCAATCCAACCCTTTAGATATTCATCCAAGCACCAGCCTCTATGATTCAATAGTTGAATCAACAGCTGTATGATTATTAAGATGGCCATGGTACATAACCCTAATTGTACTAAGGGACCTATTATACAAATTATTCATTCTTCATTTCAGATCAGGGAATGATATGTGCAATAACATTTATTGCATAATGGCTCGCCGTGGGCTCGCATTTCCAACAAGAAGGAGACAAATATCCACAAGAAAATAATTCGACAACATAACGACAATGTTGCGGCGATGGCGACTCTTTCTAAGGCTCCATGGTGGACTGCCATATTGAGAGAGAGAGGACGTGTAGAGAATGAGAGAGAGAGAGAGCATATTGTTATTGTCTCTTGTTTTTGTAACTTGAAGAGAAAGGGTTTCCTCTTCTTATATAGTATATTGGTATCCATGGATTTCAATCCATGGACAACACAAATCCAATGGCTCACATTGATTTGTGTTTCTTTTAATGGACAAGATTTTGTTGTAAAAACACAACAACAATTAATTTGATTTAGATATAATATATATAGATAAATAAATATAATTAATACTAAAATTAAATCAATCAAGTATGGAGATTATGGAATGAAGATTACATCACCCTTTCTTAATGGGAGTTGGTGGGAATCTTATGTAATCTCATGAGATTACATTATTCCATGGAAATCTCCAATATTTACAACAACACTTGTTGTAAATTATTATATAAAAAAAATCATAATTATTTTGTTAATATTACAATCTTGCCATTGGAAAATTTTGAATCACATTCACAACTCAAAATAAAATGTGAATTACATTTTCAATTAATTATCTATTGTGAATCCAATTCACATCAATATTTTAGCAAATGTAAATTACAAATAACTATCTCCTATATATTATAAATTAGATTTATATATATGATTAATATAGATAGTGCTATCCACATTATTCATATCCATGATAATTAAATCACATTTAATCATCTTTGGTCTCTATTCTCGTGAGCCCAAATATTATGAATCACATTCACATTATTCACATCTTTGATAATTAAATCACATTTAATTCTCTAAGTTAACTCTCATAATATGAATCAACTTCATATTATTCATGATAGTTAAATCGCATTTAATTATTAGTTTTCTCAATTCTCGGATACATATATCAATAATAAAATTATCCATGAACTCTTTCTAGGATAATGCGCTTTATCCGCGGATACTTGGACAAAAAGATAGGGCGATTGCAATATTCCACATATACTGACTTGGATATTGAGATTACATCTCAAATCCAGATCTTGTGGGACTCTCATACATGCTTGAATAAGGTAAGACCACAAATCTAATCTTCTCATGCATCTGAATCACATTCAGATCAATGTCCAATACTTGGACCAAGATCAGATCACTTCTCTACTGAGAGGAGTCACTAAAATCTAGACTCGTTTTATCACTCCTTATGAATGGAAGCGTTATGGCTATACAATCATTTATGATCACATCACCCTCAGGTATTCCCAATACATGTACATCCTGCATACTAGAAGACCCAGAATAATCCCGGAGGATTAAATCAATTTTACACTGTCTACTTCAGGGGTACATCCTTAAGTTTCTCATTTGACTATTGGGAGTTGGAATAGATCATATAATTTTTAAAAGCATATATCATACCAAGGTGTTGATTATATACTTTCCAAAATCATAAATTAAACCTACAAATTCAGTCAAGCTTCCAAAGTGAGACCACCGTGCACGGAATTTGATTCTTCCCAATATCTCATGAGTGAGCTCATGTCTTCCGGTTCAATAATGAACCTGTATGATCCCTTTGAGAAATCGTATTACTCATATGTCCTTGCATGCACACCATCGCGCTGGTCTATAAACCTTGGTTAGGCCATCAACCTATTGGTCTACCAAATGTACATAATTAGACATAAAGTAACACATCTGTCTCTGGTCAGAGGATGCACGTCTATATCGAGAAAGCATACGATATGGGACTTTGGTTATCTCGATCTCGTCAAGTCAACTCCTTGACTTAACTTATCTAACACCTCTGAATATCTATTCTTATGCAGAGGACCTGCATCAAGAGGTCGATGAGATATCATCCTCTTGAGAATGGATTGCCATCTCCTTCTCAGGCTGGAGATCCTCTCCTAATAATAATTTGATGGTATTTGATGAGTCCTCAATCTATCTCTTTATATATTCATCCAAGCACCAACCTCTATGATTCAATAATTGAATTAACAACTGCATGATCATTAAGATGGCCATTGTACGCAGACCTTATTGAACTAAGGGACCTGTTATGCAAATTAATTATTCTTCATTTCAGATAAGGGAATGATATCTACAATAACATTTATTGCATAATGGCTAGTTGTGGGATCGCATGTCCAACAACATGTATAGGGGCCTGACCATTAAGAGCAAATCACAGATATGTAATTGTTGTTAATTAATAAAAATTAATAACAATTATATTATTTTACTTTTTTAGCCTTTTGATTTTTTGTGGGTTTTGAATTATATATTTTTATGGATTTTCAATGTTTATTTTTTTTACGATTTTAAATTTTGCAATTTTTAATTTCCTTTTCTTTTTGAAGATATGATAAGTATATATATAGTAATAATATAAATATATCTTATTATAAATAATATATAAGGTTATGTAAAAAATAGGAATATATAAATATAGGTAAATATATACAAGAACATAACTTTTTATTTTTAGGGTTTCATTATATAGTATGGTATTTATAAATAATAATACTAATAATAAGTAATATATAGTATAATTAGTTTGTATAGGCTTTTATACTTATGAATATAACTATATATAGTCAAAAAGTACAAAATAATTTTATTATTTTTATAATTGTTCTTTTTTTTATTTTTTCTTGTAAATTTTGACACTTTTTAGTAACAATTAATTGATTTAAATATACAAAGTAGTATATAAAATAAATAGGATAAATTTTGTTAGGTGTTAAAAATAGATAATAACTACAAAAATACCAAAAAGCTATTTTTAATATATAGTATATAATATAAAACAATTAATATAAAACTACTTTTTAAATAGATTTTTTACTGGTTTTTATAGATTTTTTATTTATTATTAATTTTTAAGTTTTTTGTATATTTTTTGTGATTTTTGTTCTGGATTTATAATATATAGTAATATATACTACCTAATTTTTCTAAAATGTGTGAAGTTTGTTTTTTTTATTTTTTTTTATTTTTTGTATTCAAATAGGGAATAAATACCTTGTAATCTATTTTTATTAATCAGTAAAATGCAATAAGATGATAAATAAAAATTTATGCATGAATTAACAGTATTTAAAACATCTCCCACAATTTTTCTGGATTTTATAGAGCCCAGTAGCTAATTAAGAAAAATAGTAAAGAAAATAAATAAATGATATGCTAATAGGGGCACATTTGCAATAAAAATATAGTACAGGGGTCATCATGCAAATATTCCAATAGTTTTACACTAATATTACAGTTTTAAATACTAAATATAATTACAAGTAGTTGGGGGGCATTTACCTCCCTTACGTGGGTCGCCACGTGAGGTGAGCTAGTGTGGACACAAATGTAATATTCAATAAACACAAGGAATCCAATGTAATTTTTTAAAAATTTTTAAAACTTAGCTTAATATTTATAGGACTTGCCATTAAATACAAAAAGAATGAAGGGGCCCTATGAAGTTTACCCCTTAATGCACCTAGATCAAGTGTTTCTCTGCACGCCACGTGGTTGATCGGACGGTCATGGATGCATACTACATCGGCTGGAATGGAGGTCCCATATTAGATATAGTCCCTACTTATGATCGGACAACTCTAGGGCTTGTTCAAAGAACTCAGAAGAACACTTGGATAGGAGAGATTCAATTGTGGATTCCGCACGTCTCAGGCCACCAATAGCCTCACCGACAATCGCTCTAGCTGGGCCCATTTGAGGGGACCAGGAGATTCAAGCCATCTGGAGCTATCTTATATGCTTTGATTCCTGCTCCAGGTGGTTGCGGGGCTCTACCTCCTGCATGAAAAGACTCTTAAGTTCGAGGCGAAGATGCTCGACCTAGAGATGAAGCTTGTAGCATAGGGGAATGATGGGGCAGACAGCTCCGACAATGGGGAAAAGAAAGGAGCTCTAAGAACCTTGATTCTTGCACAATTGGGGGTGAAAACAAGGGGGAAATGTGGATAAGGCATCGAGGAATGAAGTTGGGATAAAGATATGGGTCAAAACAGTCGGGGTATGGCAAATTTCAAGCTGGAACATAAGGCTCCAATAGATCTAAATAAAAAATTAGACTAATATAAGGCCTAATCCTACAAATGACGATATAAGATACAATAATAGAATGAAGAATGAACTAAAATGCTACAACAAGAAGCTCGTACATGGACATAACCAAGGAGCTGGAAGCCTTCATCGAAGTAAGCTTCTATTGATTGCAGACCTCTAAATCTCACCCTTTTCCATGCTGACAAGGCTTGAGGAGTTCAAGCTATTATGAGGAACTCGACTCAAGAAATTCCTATTGGGGTTACAGAGATGAAATGGGATAAAAACCAAAATTTTTGAAATTGGGGATTATTTATAGATGAGGGCAAGTTTGATCATGGGATTCCCGACGTTGGAGTGCGCATTTATCTAAACCAGAGGCATGACGAGATGGACAAAGGTGGAGGGCACAATGTTAGTGAAGAATTCAAAGATATTTGTGTAGTCCAACATCGCTAAAAATAGAGAAAGATGGGGGGTTGGTGAGTTCTGACAAGTCAAGCGGTTGGGGAAGGATAATTGACCCGAGGGTCAACAATCCTCGTGCCCTGGTTGGTCCACGTGGACCAACCAAGAAAAAGATGAGATAAAATATTTTGTTAATTTATTTTAAAATAATAAGTGATTTTATTATTTTTAGGTCAAAAATGAATTTTTATATTATTTTATGTTGTATTATTATGATTTTTATTTATTTTTATAAGCTAATTTATTAGATGTTAATATTTAAATGTATATACAAGTAAATATATATGTATTTACATTGTTTTATTTCTATTTTTGCATTGAATATTTATTCTTATTATTTACTTACTTTGTTTATTTATATTTTCTTTAATTAGATATTCTCATTTTATAGTTTATTTTTCTGATTTTTTTATGTACTCAAATAATTATGTGTATGTATTATATAAATATAATTTACCTATATATTATAATACAATAATAATTTGAAAATATATTGTATTTTTAATGATTCTATTTTAGGTTTAATATTAAAATGTATTTTGAATAATATTTAAAAGTATGGAAAAATAAGAGAAACCTAAAAATACAAAGAATACATATATTTATTATTAAATACACAGAGTGCAATAGAGACCAAAAAGGTCAACTTTTGCATCTCAACTCCAAATTAAATGAAACCATCTTCATTAAATAGATAATTAATGTCATGAATAAGGATGGTGAATTCGACGAATTTTGAATATGTATGGAAGAGATACAAGTCTCAGAAGTTTTCTTTGTGGCTTTTTTGTTTTGTATATCTCGGGTGCACTGTGTATTATTTTTTTAGTGAAATCAATTTTGTATTTTTTTATGGATTTCATGTTGAGGGTTTATTAATTTGAGGTATAAATAAATATAAGAAAATAAAATATGTCCCAAAATCCTATTTATTGTCACATCGAATTAGGGTTTTTGAGCGTGTTTTCTACAATTGGATTGCCCTGCCTCCTCCTACTTTATTCCTTGTCTACCAAGTCATCATGACGACTAGGTCTCAAGGTTTAAGGTCACTTACTGTCTTTGGCACTTCATTGTTTTTACTTTCTTTCCTTTATTCTTGTATTTTGGAATTAAATATAATATTTTGTACATTATTTATAGATTAATTATTGAGTGTTATTTTTCACAAATTAATGTTATATACATGTATTTAGATAGGGATTTAAGGCTAAAATGAAAGAACAAAGGTGATGAAATAGAGATTCATCACCTCCCTATACCTTCCTTTGCAAGTCCCTAGCAGACACTTATGTTATTATGTGTAGAAAAAGAAAATAAAGGAATAAAAAAGAAAGAACATAGAATAATTTTCAACTTTTTAAACTTGTCCAAATAAAATCAAACTTTGGAGCTCAATTAAGACATTTGGATTCTTAGTGTGTTTGGAACCACATTTAGACTTTAGATCCCATAATCATCTATCTACTTCTATTCATAGTCTCGTTAGAACCATCCTTTCAGTCATACACTCTTACAACCTTGAAATGACAAGTAACATGTGTGTGAATTTGCTAGCTTTTCCCAAACAAAGTGTTAAACTATCAAGGAGTCTCCTTCTCTGGCAACTCGTTCTCGGGGAGACGGATATTTTCTTCTAAGGTAGGGTGTGTGCTAGTTCATGACCAAAAAGGAAAAAGAAAGAAGAATGGGAAAAGAAGTAGAAATGACCAATGTAGTTGCATTTTCTTCTGAAGCTCGACCAGTGTAACCGTGTCTTCACCAAGAAGCATGCTCTTTCTGAAAGTTCAATATTTTTGTGGAATTTTTTGGTTTAGGATTCTTATTTTATATTTTATGTGATTACATTCCTCTGCACTTTTGTTTTTCCCTGAGAGATATAGAATCTTTTGGTCCGCCCATGTTTTGGGGTCTTGAAAAACGTTGTGCTAGAAAACCATTCCTCATCTAAAGTATTATTTCAATCTAATCTCCGATTGTTATATGTCCTTGTTACCAAAGAAAGTGGGTTTAAATACAAGTTTCAGTAGTCCCCAACAATGGTTCCTGAGCCACCCTTGACGAAGCGGCCTAGTATCATCCTGACTTAGATTCTAAGATCTTTCAACAATCCATCTAGGTTGAGGTAAGTGTTATGTGCAAGGTTTCTAGTCAAGTCACTGTCTCAAGAGTTATACGGATGGCATTAAGGGTTATAATTACACACATTGAATTAACTCATGAACATAGTCTCAAGAAACCTAGAGAATTAAGTCAAGGTAATCAGAAACATCTCATTTCTAGTCCTTAATGGGTTCCTCTAAATTAGGTGGATTAAGGTCTACACCAAGCTCCAATCTTCAAATTATTGGACTTGTTCAATTGTCTTAATCATTTCAAAAAATGGAAATGCTTTTTACAATGCAAGGAAAATGTTTTTGAAGCTATTTTCTGAGTTTGAAATTTTTATGGATTTTGGAAAACATTTTACAATTTTTTATGGGTTCTGAACATTTAGAAAATTTTAGTGGTTTTTTATAATAGTCTGTGAAAGACGTATGCACAGATATTTATGTGGGAGTACATGCTTATTTACAAGAATTTATTGTAGGATTTATATTGAGAATATATACATGAGTTAATGATGACCGCAAAGACTAACTAGGGTTACATATAGAATCAAGTTGTCATTGTGACCTAATCAATAAATGTAATTAATGATAAAATAAACCACTAATTAATCAAATAAAGAAATCGAGCGGTTTGGCTACTTCATTAACATGGTATAACGACCAGGGTCGAACTCAAGGAGCACAATTAAATACTAAGTAGATTCGAAAATCAAAGGATTTTTATTTCTTTTTAGTGGTTTTTAATTTTTTAAAATTTTAATTTTTTAATATAAGAGTAGTGTACAAAAAGAATAAAAGTATACACAAGCAATATTTTTGTATTTTTCAAATAGGTAAAAAATTCTCAAAAAAATAAATTTAAAAATTTTAGGGTTTAAATATTTTGATGTGTTTTTAGGAATTTTCATAGATTTTTTAGATGTTTTTGTGATTTTCTCTAAAATCAGAGTGCTAAAACAAACAAACATTGCACAACCATGGGTATTTTGCAATTTAAAGATAGGTAAAAAACTCAAAATTCCTAGAAGTGATTTTTATGATAAACTAGAAGTAAATATATAAAAGAGGAATTAGAATCACATATTTCGATTTTTTTTTGTTGATTTTATACGATTGTTATAAGTTTTCATGTATTTTACAAATTTTTAGGTTCTTATACAATATTTTTCAATAAAACTTATACATAAGATAAAAGGTAATAAAAGACAATTATAGTTATTTTTATAGAATTTTTAAAGGATTTTTCAAAGTTTTATGAATTTTCTCAAATGAATAGACTTATTCGGGTATTTTTGAATCTTTAATAATAGAAAATGAATGAAAATCAAAAAGAAAAAATACCATAAACACCACATGCAAGAAGGGGCCCTAAGTAATTTTTAGGTAATTTATAGAGTTAATTAACTATTTATTGCAATTAATAAAAAGCTATAATTAAAAAACAATGCACATGGACCAAACTACAAATACTTTAAATTTTAGGACCTATTAGATAACACAGTCAGGAAGTATAAGGGGGTAATATGCAATTTATCCTGAAATCTCACACGTAGCATGTGAAACGATATACACATGGGAATAAATGCAATTTTCAAAATATTTAATTCATTCCATAACAAGTTCAAAGCGTACGGGAAAATATGCAAATACATCAAAAAAGGCACGCGAAGATACACATGACTTCAACTCAAATGGATTAAAATGCAAATATTTGAACTATAGAGTCCTTTCTTCAAATGTTTTTAACTACAAATTACATTTATTGGATTGAAACTAAATAAAACAAAGTATTAGGAAAATAGTAAATATATCCATGCAGGCACGTGGTGGGCACGTGAGGTCTTACAACTCTGACGAAGTCCTGCAAAGTGATCTGACGGTCATGGAATGTTGAGGATGTGTAGCTCAGATCAAGTGCGCTAGTATGGATCTGACGGTCTACAAAGGCTAGTGCTGACATGTGGCTCAAATGTGCAGGTGATCTGAGGCTCAAATATGCAGGGGATTTGATCGGACCATTATGAGATGGGTTTGGAAGAACGATCCAGATCAGAACTAGATGGGAGGAGCTAATCCAACAATTCTGGAGGGTGCTGGAAGAACTAAAGCTTTGTGAGCTTCGGTCAAGAGGTTTTGTCAATCCAAGAGGCTGACCGTCTCGTAGTGAAGTCCAACACCTTCTTAGGGTCACTCTGCGTCTCTTGGATGGATACGATAAGAAGATAAATGGTCTGGTGGTAATGGTGGGGATAGAGCACCTGGAGGTGCACCACCACCTCAAATGGAGCTCAGATTGCGCCACCTTATGTGAACCAGTACCTACAAAGGGTAAATGGACTCGGGGGTGTAGATCTTGTCCAGTTATTGCAAATAACAATAGAGAGAAGTGAAGGGGGGAATGGATGTTGGTTTCCGGCAAAGATAGAGGGGGAAACCTATTATAATCCTGCTTCGTTGAGCATGATCCAAGGGGTTTAGAGTGCACTGGAAGATGGAGGATGAGCGGGGGATGCGATCGGAGCAGATGAATGGTTTACACGGGGCTTTGACCAGCTGGTCAGAACTAGTGAACTGGAGGCAGAGTTGACTTGCTGAATCGAAATGGAAGAGGAAATGTGGAAGGAGTATGGGATACATGAAGCTTTTAATGAACTCAGAGACGTCAGATGGAGAGGAAAGCAAGGTTGTGGCCTCGAGCGGGTTGCAAAGACATAGGAGGCTGCACGCGGTAGAGGTGCTCCAACCATGTCCGAGCTACGGCTAAAAGCTCACCAAAACTTGCTCCAAAAGGTTCTCCGAAATCCTGTCACCCTTCTAAATGTGTCTATTGAGGAAATAGGCAATGAGGCATGATGTACCGAGCAAGGGTGGTGGAGGTTAGCATTTATAGGGGACCTTCGAGGTCTGGAAAGATCGAAGGCTCACGTAAAACCCTAAGAAGATCCAGCTTCACCTAGGGATCCACGAGGATCATAGATCTTAGGAGAAGAATCAAGCACAAAATTCAAGGGAGGAGATGGTCGAATCCAACCTAAAGAAATGGAAGAAATCTTGTCAGGTCTGGTGGAGGGAAGGTTGACCTGGGTCAACGGACCCGGGTTGACCTATCAGAAAATTCAAAATAAATAAATAAAAGAATAATGAAAATAAAATAGTAAATTAATAAAAAATAAAAATGGTAAAAATGAAATATGCTTATTATTTTTCAAGCTATTTTTTTTTAAATTATGATTCATTTTTATGAAATTATATATACTTTATATACAATATGGGGTAATATGTACATGCATAGTATAGCTATATATTTATTCTTTTATTTTTATTTCATTATTTTTACAAACATATCCTATATTTTATATTTTGTTTATTTACGTCATATTTTGAGGAGTATCAAATTGTTTTTATTTGATTTTTACTAGTTAAATAAGGGTATTAAATAAATAGGTGTTATATACACTATACACAAGCGTGGTTTTTGTACAACGAACTTTTGATTTTGTTTTTCTTATATTTTATATTTTCTAACTTTTGTTTCATTTTTATTTTATTCTAAAAGTATGCACAAATGTTAAGAATACAATATGCATAAATTATGAATTAAAATAATTAACTATACATAATTTCAAGTATACGTATCTTTTGAATATAAGATGCACCCAAAAAGCCAATTTTTACCACATAACTCCAAAACTTATGCAACCACCCTCATTTTAAAGATAATTTAATTTAGAAACCAATAAAGGTGATTTTGGGAGAATTTGGGTTTATATGGAGCGAGAATTGATTTTTTAAGTTCTTATTGTGACTTTTCATGAGTGGTGTTACTTGTGTTATGTACAACAATTATTTTTACAAGTATTTTTATTATTTATTATTTTGAAAAGGTTTTATATACAACTTTTATTGAGAAAATAGATTGATTTGAGGTTTTATTTTAAGTATGAATAAATAGGAGAAATGATATGTACAGAGAATGCATAATAAAGAACATACAAGGACCCTATCTTCCCCTACTTTATTCCTTGTCGTTCAGGTCAATGATTGACCTTCTCTCAAGGTTTGGGTCAGTCTATTCTTATTAAATAATTGCATCATTCTTTCTTTTTTCTTTTCTCTTTATTATTTTATTTTTGGAAATATGTGTTAATTATGCAATATTAACACGGACATGCACAACGATAATTTATTGTATTTACGTATATTTATAGATGCTTTTGCCAAAAGATAAAGCTAAAATAAAAGAATATAGAAAGAGAATCTTTGATTCATCACCCCCTATACTTTACCTTTGCTAGTCCCTTAGCAAACACTTATTTGAAAAAGAAGTGAAAAAAGGAAAAAAAAAGAGAGGAAGAATCAGAGTTCATTATTAAACATATCTTCATACAATTGGAGCTAATTTGGCTGAACTTATTGGGACATGAATTTAAGACTCAACAGACTTCAAGCTCCAAAATTTTATGGTCAGAACTTCTTAACAACCAGGACAGAATAATTCTACATACGTTGACTCTAATGACTATGAATTGTTTCTTGTATTGTATAAGTGATATGTAGCTCCCCACCTCAAAAATGGCAAAGAAACAACCTGCCTCAAGAAGGTAACTCTAATCCCCCAATCTAGTAACTCTTTCCTTAAGGAGTGGAGTATTCCCTTCTAAGATCATGTGCAACTAGCTCAAGAAGAGGGGAAAAGGAGAGAATGGACTGTGGCCAACGTAGACACATATCCCTTGGAGATTAACCAATGTAGCTAAGTCTCCAGCAGCAAGCTTCCTTGATATGAGACGGTGGAATACATAAGTTTGTTTATTCAACTATACACTCTGACAGGCATTTTATTTTCAATTAGGTATGTCCCCTTTTTTGGAGTTCCTGTATTTTTTGCATATTTTATGACATATACATAGTTGGACATGCGAGCCCACGACGAGCCATTATTCAATAAATGTTATAGTGAATATCATTCTCTGATTTGAAATGAAGAATGATTAATTTGCATAATAGATACCTTAGTACAATTAGGGTTATTACCATGACCATCTTAATGATCAAACAATTGTTGATTCAATTGTTGTATCCTAGCGAGTTGTGCTTGGATGTATATCTAAAGAGTTAGTTTGAGGACTCATCAAGCATCATCAAATGATTATTAAGAGAGAATCTCCAACATGAGAAGGAGATGGCAATCGTTTCTCTAAAAGACGATATCTGACCGACCTCTTGATGCATGTCCTGTACATATGAATAGAGATCCAGTGGTGTCAGATTAGTTAGGTCAAAGAGTTGACTTAACGGGATCGAGATAACCAAAGACCAATGTCATATACCGTCACGAAATAGGAATGCATCCTCTGACCAGAGACAAATGTGTTACTATATGTGTGAGTATGTACATTTGGCACACTAATAAGTTGATGACCTATCCAAGGACTATATACTGGAGCACCGGTGTGCATGCAAGGGCATATGAGTAATACGATCTTTCAAGGGTCCAAACAGGTTTATTACTGAATCGGGAGACATGAGCTCACTCATGAGATATTAGGAAGAATAAAATTCTGTGCACGACCATCTCTCTTTGGAAGCTTGACTAAATTTGTAGGTTTGATATATGATTTTGGAAAGTATATGATCAATATCTAGGTATGATATATGCTTTTGGAAAGTATATGATTGATACCAACTCCCAATGATCAAATGAGAAACTTAATGATAAAACTATGAAGTAGAGAGTGTAAAATAGATCTAAAACTTTGGGTTTTATTCTTGGTCTTCCAGTATGTAGGAAGTCCATGTATTAGGAATACCTAAGGTTGATGTGCATGACACTTCCATTCCTAGGGAGTGATGAAACGGATCTGGATTTTAGTGATTCCTCTTAGTAAAGAAGTGATCTGATCTTAGTCCAAATATTGGACATTGATCTGAATGTGATTTCGATGCAATGAGAATATTTGATTGGCAATCTTGATTTAAGAAAGCATATATGAGAGGTCCGCAAGACCTGGATTTGAGATGTGATCTTAATATCCAAGTCACTATATGTGGAACAATACAATCGCCATGTACTTATCTCCAAGTATCTATGAAGAAATCACATTATCCTTGAAAGAGTTCATGGATGTATCCGAGCATTGATAAAATGGATAATTAAATGTGATTTGATTATCATCAATAATATGAATTTGATTCATATTATTAGGAGAGTTATCTGAGATAATTAAATGTAATTTAATTATTGAATATGTGAATAATGTGAATGTGATTCATATCTTTTAAGCACATGAGAATGGAGATCCAAGATCATTAAATGTGATTTAATTATCATGTATATGAGTAATGCGGATAACACTATCCAATTATTCATATATATTGTAAATGTAATTTATAATATATTAGAGCGAGGGTATTGTAATTTATATTTGTTGATTAATTATTGATGTGTATCAGATTCACATTGGATAATTAATTGAAAATATAATTTACGATTTACTTTTGGTTGTGAATGTGATTCACAAATTTCCAATGGTATGATCGCAATGTTCTAAAGATAATTAAGAATTATCATGATGTGATAATGTTGGAAATGAGATAATGTAATCTCAATGGAAAAGAGAGAGATTGTCGTCCACCTTGATTAATGGATTATTATCTCCTTACAATTATGTCAAAGATAATTGATTTATTTTGAAATTAGTGTGTATATTGATTTATCAATATATATTAAATTTAATTAAATTAAATTAATTGTGGTTGTGCTTTCACAACATGATCATGGCAATTTAAAGAGACACAAATCAACCTTATCCATTGATTTTATGGTGTCCATGGATTGAGATGGATGCATTTCGAAATACTATATAAGAAGAGGCAACCCTTGCTCTTCATATAACATCAATAACATATGCTCTCTCCCTTCCTCTCTCTCCACGCTGTATACCTCTCTCTCTCTCTCTCATTGTGGTTGTCCACCATGGAGCCCTTGAGAGTCATTGTCGTCGCAGCATCATCGTTTTGCGGCCAGGTCGTTTGCTTGTGGATCTCCTTCTCCTTCGGTGTGCCTCGCTCGTGAAAAAGACGTCGGATCTTGTGTGACGAAATCAGGAGATTTGTTGCTTGGATCATCAACATGGATTATGAGGAGCACACAACTCATCAATGCGCTCGCAAGCGTCTCCTCCGTCGAATAAGACTTGAGATAGGAGGTCTCTTTGTTTAGAGACTCTATCACAACCATGCTTCAAGAGGTAACCTTAATAAATAATTGTAGTTTATATGAAATGATTCGATAAGTGTTCTTAGATCACATGGTTCATCGTTTGATTTTTTTTTAAAATTCCACTGCACAGAGCAACTAGTGCGACTAGTCGCTCTCGATCGCATACGATGAGATCCTCACGCTTTCGTGATGCGCTTAAGTATTTTTCCCATATCCTTAAAGTGGTATCATAGCATTAGGTCGAAGATTATAGATATGATCCATAAACTTTGGAAGACTTGGGCTAATTAGGTCTTGTAAAAATTTTATCGTATTTCATTCTTGCAGTCCTGTTTTGTGATTATTTTCGAAACTGTTTAAAATGTTTAAACATGAAATTATAACTTGTATAATGTTACCCATTAAATAAGGAAATCATGGGATTTGAGTTTTCATGATTTGGAATCCGTAACTCAAGTTATGATCATTTTAATGAACATATATCCACTGTTTCGGGGATGGCAAATCTTGACATAATTAAAGAGTTTGTTCCTGTTTTGAAAAGATTGGAAATGCGTTCAAATCAATGGTTTATAAATCAAACTAGCAAACTTTGTAAACTTAATTTTCTTGATTTGGATTTCAATTGATTGAGATATGATAATTTTAGTGAGTGAGGGTCACAATTGGAAATTACATTCATAATCAAGAACCTTGTGATTATCATTTAATAAAATTACTGAAATTAAATGGTTTAATTTCCTGGAATAATTATGGATAAATATTTGAGAAATATTTTATGATAATTATTTCTTTAAATGACATTGCCTTAATCAATAATTGATTAGATATGATCTAGATCACAAATTGGTTACTCAATCTACTTTCAAACAAAAAAGTTGTTTGACTAGGATTGGGAATTTGTTTAGTAAATTTCCTTATAATCAAAATGGTTTTGATTATTACTATATGGTATAAATTAAGTTGAAAAGCCGATTATCATTTCACGTACAAAGTGATCAATTTAGTATTATCCTTTCCCGATGCAGATATGGTGTTTAGTTGGGGAGCGTTGGGGTAGTAGATTGCACCGTGTGTGGTTTGTCCCACTCCCATCCGTACCGGCCATGACAACAGGTAGGAAAGGGATAATGCTTGAGATATCATGATGTATTTTTCTAATTATTAAAATTCGAATAATACATATTTGAGATAATACCATATTTCAAGTAACAATGAAGAATGCTTGTTATACATTTATTGGATCATTGATTTATGTGATTACATTAATTGAAATTCAATTAAAATTAAAAATACTATATTAAGAATATAGTTGTATTTCCCGTAGAAGAATTAATTGTAATGAATATGATTCATAATGATTGATTATAATCTGAACATGATACAAAGGATCACATAAGTGACATCCATGGTCGCCCTTTAGGTCAAAGGGTTCTGCCGCCAGGGATTGTATGTAGGAGACACATGTCCGAAGTGAAAACTCTTGCATACAAGTGCATCTAGTCAGGATCTTTGCTTCTCAAAAGAGTAAGGACGTATACATAGTGTCCCCAATATCAGATCCTCATATTATTAGAGCGATATTGGATTTTGCATAGTGAGTTGTAATCCTATTGACAGTTGCTTCAATTAATGATGGGTCAACATCATCTTAGGGGTGGTGGGCCCGGGTGTTAAAGACTGAATTGGGAATTCAAGTTTGACTTGCAAGGCGGAATGCGTTCTCGCTTCTTTTTATCTGAGTAATAGGTTCTCATATTATTGGGATGTGACTGAGATAAGGAACGAGATCCCAGATCTTGCTTGAGATATAATGGTAAGTATATCTCTTACATTAAAAGAAATTAAGGGAATGAACTTTTAGTGTTGACAAGGTAAGACAACTTTGACATAAAATGCCTAAATAAAATTAAAATATATATATATATATATTTATTTATGAAAATTTATTATTTGAGATAATCCTTCATTAAACTCTCTCAATACTATACTCAATAATAATCAGTAAATCCTCATGGTTTGGATCCATGATCAAGATATTGTACTCGTAGTTGGACACATAATGTACTGCAATGTGCAGGTTTCCTCATAATAATGAGAATGACAATTAATAGGACAACAACCAAGGGTTTTTGTGTCTCTATAGTCTTGATCTCTAATCAAATGTACTTTGGAAGTGACACATCAGCGATGATTGTAGTTATCAAATAATCCTTATAAAATCTAAGAGGATGTTCTGGCATACATATGTACTCTCGACATTTAATCATGAATGACATGGTTCACTACATCATGCAGAATGGTGGCTCTATAGGAGATGATGTATTCAAAATGTTTGAGTACCTGCTTGAACCAAAGTCTTTTAGAGTTTAGATGTATGTGGATACGATGAATGTCATCATTCTATTGTCTATACTCAAGTCATTCATGAAGCTTCATAATATTCATATTGTATAAATTGAATAAAGCATGTATAAATGTTGAAATACTCTTACATCGAATTATTTTGAGTTCAACATAAGAGATACTTTATCTTAATCAATAGTTGTTTACAGATGAAGAGAGTACAATGGAATCATGTGTCTGACCCATGTGAGAAGGAAAGTCAAGGAGTTGACTGTACTTCTGTAACTTCCATATGACATTCAAATAGTTGGATCAATGTTAATTCTGCAATAAGTCGACGTATTGATAGTGGACTATCTAGACTATCTTCGATACTTAGAGAAGGACACAAATAGTGCATCAGAGTAATCTATATCTACATTTGATCATTGAAATTGACTTATTGGATAGGGTTAAAATTCTAATAAGTGTATCTCATTCTTCTAATAATAACTGTATATGTATTAGAAGACTATGATTTTGATCTTAAGGTTTAATTGTCATCCACATGGATATTGATGCAATTACTGCAACAATCTTTATGGGATAGATGGACTTCATAATTTAGTGGGGGATCCCTTAGTCTTAGCGAATGTCTCTATGATCCAAATATTAGAATACACTCATTGTCTATTTCCAAATGTTGGAAATAAACATGAATTCTGGAATGGACCTATCTTAATGAGTTATGATGGATATGCATTTGAGATAGTAATTTGACATCTAGAGAACTCTGCTAAATTAGAATATTAATGAATGGTTCATTAAATTTTCTAATACTGAAATTCTAAAACCTTCAAAGATCAATAGGAGGATGAAAATCATTTGACAATGATCTAGCATCAAGCCTTGGACATATGTCTGTTGATGAGATCAATAGACTAGTAAGAGAGGAAACTTTAGAATGTCTAAAATTTCAAATCTGACATACTTGCGAATATTGTATTCAAAGTAGAAAATGTCCAATGCACCCTTCTCTTGGAACAATGTAAGATGCCAAGGTTTTCAAGATCTCATACATATTGATGTCCGTGTATCATTTATATCATGATAAACATTGATGATATGTAATATCAATTGATGATTATTTGTGATATGAGATTTCTTCCCTTAACCTAGAAACCTTCGAAATGTTCAAAGATTTCACAATTTTGGTTTATAACTAAAGTATGAAGGAAGATGAAAATGAATTTGATCTAATGTAGGTAGTTGGTAGCCACTAGATTAATTTGTGGAATACCTTATGGACAAAGTAATATCACTCCTATCTCAGTTCTACTAATACACTCAATAGAGTTGCAAGGAGATATAATTGGATCATGTGTGACATGATTTGATTAATGATGAACCTTAGCATAATTACCTCTTAGTTTCCATGTATATATGTAGTAGAGACTACAATATATATCCTTAATAAGATTACATGCAAATATAAACCTGAACATCCTCATAAGCTATGGTTTGAAACCTATCCTAATATTGGACACTTGAGGATTTAGGGTTGCTTGGTCCATAACTCTGTCATGGATGCAAGTAAGATGGAATCTAGAACCAGAGAGTGCTACTTCATTAGGAAAATAAAGGATGGTATTGGATACCTACTTTATGACCTTGACATTCTTAAAAGATTTCATCTCTAAGCATTCGATTCTTAGAGGATGACTCTCTTGAGAATCAAGATGAAAATGAAGTGAAGGAACTCATCTAATCTTGAGAAGATAATAGGCTCCTGCAATCGTCAACTAAAAGAACAATTAAAGATGAAACACTCATACCTCTTCAAATGAGTTTGAGGATGGGTTCCATGTGTCAGTGAAGTATGATAATGATCTAACTTCATATGATGAAGCGTCTGAGGATCATGACATGGAAAGATGGTCTTAAGCAGTAAAGTCTAAAGTAGACTTCATATATAAGTGTTGTATATGGACCCTTGAGGATCCACCTATATGGGTAAGATCCGTTAATGTGTAAATGGATCTTCAAGAGAAAGATGGAACCTGATGAGAAGGTAGAGACCGTCAAAGCATGACTTGTATACATAAGATACACATGAAGAGAAGACATCGCTTGCGATGAGACTTGCTCTTCAATGACCATGCTTAAACCCATCAAAATATATCTAATTATATCTACACAACTTGACTTTGACATCTTCAAGATGAAGTAGAGTTCGAATTCCTCTATGAATACTGTAACACCCTGCCTCGACAGTAGCGCATCTCACCACTCATTCTCAATATTACCCAACAACAGTCGTAAACAACCTGCATGTTATACCATTTATATAAAAATAAAGACATAGGAAATACAATCTAAGTTTCCATTGATAAAAAATCCACATAAGGGTAACAATAAATATTCGGAGTCTTTTTATTACATAATATATAAATGGAAAGGAAGGAAAACATAAACTACTACAAAGCTAGTCCTCAACCTTAACAACGTCCTGCAGATGTACCACCAAAAATGTGAGCCTATGTCTCCTGCTCAACACTTCCTGTTGGATTTCCAAGAATGTAATTCGTGAGTCAACTGACTCACTAAAGACAAATAAATTATAAATTAAAAGAATATATGTAGGCAATGCAAATGTGGTAGCTGAAAATGTTTAGAAGAAAACTTTTTAAAGCATATAACAAAATACCATCACTATTTTCTAAACCTTTATCCCGTATGCCATCAAAAACAATTCTTTGACATATCTTAATACATAATTTCATTTACTTATCCCGGACTCGCTCGTCAAAGGAGAAAGCCTACACTAGGAATGAAGCCTGCAACACTCCATTCAAAGTGCAACCTAAAACCGGTGTGCAAGTGCGATCCTTCAGCTAGTCTAGTTGGTAGTACTCTGGCACTCGAGACGGGCATACATGCCCAATGAGTCCCCACTCTATCAATCGAGTCTGTCAGAGGAGTCTCGCTCGCTCCCTAAAAAGTGCAACAAAAACAGATCCATATGGTGTGATGCACGCGTGCATCCACCTCAATTCCACCAGAGTACCTACCACCACCCCACTCTGTGATGCCCCTCTAGTGGGGGTGACTCACTGTCGGCTCCTCTGGACCACAAGGTTGTGCACCCACCTTGTAGTAATTATCATTCATGTTCATCCATGCATAATTATACCTTACACAAAATGATCTACCTTGGAATCAATAATTAGTCTAGTTAAACAAAACCACAATTTAATACAAA
Organism: Ottelia alismoides; assembly: GCA_037367405.1. Taxonomy (NCBI): domain Eukaryota; kingdom Viridiplantae; phylum Streptophyta; class Magnoliopsida; order Alismatales; family Hydrocharitaceae; genus Ottelia; species Ottelia alismoides. The sequence continues at coordinate 627,217 of JAZKJV010006123.1, forward strand.
ATATTCTTCAGTTCATATTCCTTTATTGTGGCATACTAGCAAGTATCCCATATTACGGTCCAAAACTTTTGATGATTCATATTCAGTTTTCATACAAGGATCACCCAACACAATGTTTGCACCAACCACAAATTTTCCTGACGTTTACCGTTTCCATCGCCGATTAGAACATGCTCCTTCTATACCACATGCGCCATTTAAACAGGTGAACGCAGACTTATATCGTCAACTAAAAAAAAGAATAAAAACAAACAAGGTTCAGATCAATAATTAAAATAATAATAAATAAAGTTGTAACGTAGTACATGTCCCACCCACCCACATGTTATCCATACGAAATAAAGTTACGAGGGTGTTACCTAGTGCATGTACTTAGAATTTAGAAAGGTTTGATAACAACCTACGTTGAACATAAGTATAGTATTTCCTAAAAATAGATGTTTGTTGTAACAAAAAAAAGAGTGAACGGTCAAGTACTATATATATCAGAGTTGCAATATAGATTTGAGTAAAAATTGACACACCGAAAAGGGCGTACCATATACACATTACAACCGTATTCGAAGTAAGTAGATTTAAAGATAAATATCATAATATGATATAGTGTATGAGGAAAAACTTTATTAACCAAAATTCTCAGTCAATTCTGAATAAAATATCTCATTACATATGGCAGTCAAACTCGTACATGAAGTTTCCAACAAATTCCATTTCATTTAAAAGATAATACAGTGTGTTTTTTGTTTTCCTTTTCTAAGAACTAATATCTATAAATTAGAGGAGCTTAGGATTTCAAGTTTTGAATTTGTCTACAACAAAAATAACTCTTGATATACCAAAATACTAGAATAGTTAAAAGCCTGCTAGAAAGGTTGATCTACAAAAAAAGTACTAATAAAGATAGAGTCGATCATAGATCCATTTAGTGAAAAAAACAGCGCCCAAAATGCCATTCAAAGAATTAAAGTTTCAACTCATCTTTGTTAACACACACAATTGGAAGTCCAAGACCTTCATGGATTATTGACTAAGTGATTGGCAATCCATTTTCCCAAACATGAAATTATTCGCGAGGCTCGTTATCTAAAAAGGATTATATCAGACGTAATAGCATTAAATGTCACGATATAAAAAGCCTTACAACAAGATTTCTATCCATGTTCAATATATATATATATATATATATATAACCAGTGTCTACACAATCCTTACAAGATGTTGAATAAAAGATGGATGAGCGAGCATAGGCGAAGAACCTCATTCTTTTCTTGATACGAGAGATAAGAATATCTAGATAAAGAAGGGAAGCAATATTAATTGCATTGATCATCAGGGAACGACGAGAATACCAACAACAAGAGGGAGTCGAAGATCCGTTTCCTATACTCGTGTACGTCTTTGATCCACGTGCTCGATCGCCCGATCACGAATCCTATGAGAGGGTTGCCTTTCCCTTGCGATGGCCCTCCTCGTCTTATTCTTGTCGCGAAGCTACGTGACTTCGAGAGCTTTTGATAATGGTGTTGGCACCGTTCTCTCCTTGATTCTCTGAAGAAGGAGAGGGAAAATGGATAAGAGAATGACTTGTGGAGGAAGAAAAGGATGGATTAGGGTTTGGAAAGAAGTGGGAATGAGGGGAGATGAAGGATGGGGGTCTTAATATAGATTAGGACTAAAACCCTAGTTTTAGGGTCCCTAAAATAGCCTTAATTTGTGATTAACTTATCTAATCCCGTAACCATTAATCCCCTCAAAATCCATGACCCGTCTTCACCAAAACAGGCATATCTCCCACATCCGAACTCGGAAATATGCATCTTTGGACTCATTGGAAATCTTACGACGAGATGCTTCTTTTGAATATAATATTAGATAGGTTTTAAGAATTCAAAAAAATCGAAAAAAATTGTGGGGTGTTACATCATAATAACCTTAAAGTCAGTCTCTTCCCCGATACTTAGAATGCAAAGGTGTAACATAACAACCATAAAAAGGTTGGACCCTATTGAGCAAAAGATATCAACAAAAAAAGAAGAAGTATAGATTTTTGATTACCTTCAAAGAGGTGTGGATAGTCACGCCGCATATCTGCCTCGAGTTCCCAGGTGGCCTCCTCAGAGTTGTATCGTTGCCAAGGACCTTCACCAAAGGTATCTCCTTATATCTTAACTTCTTCACTAAGCGACCGATGATCCAGACCGGTTCCTCCGGATAACTAAGGTCAGTGTCCACGTGAAGATCATCATAATTAATCACATGCGATGGATCATGAACATACTTTCTCAAGTTGGAGATGAAAAACATCATGCACACCAGCAAGATGAGGACGAAGTACAATTCGGTACGCAACTTTACCATTTGTCGAGAATCTCAAAAGGTTCGACAAACTGTGGTGCTAATTTTCCCTTCACTCCAAACCGCTGAACTCCTGTTGACACGATTTTTCGTGGTTTAAAATGATGATTTAATCAAGTTGTTGTTTTCACACGACAAACCGTTGTCAAACAAATAATAATACAACTACGAGCACGATGAAAGTATGCAAAAAAATATGCGGCAGGTAGAGGATCAAATCCACAGAGACCAAACAAATTTGCGATATTTGTTCTTCTTTCAAACTTAAATCAAATCTTACTCCATGGCGATGAGAGAAAAATATTAGAGAATGTGATCTATGGTGAAAATACTTTCTAGAACTTAAAGTAAATGAAGGAGGGCATGAATGCAACTAATAAGAAAATGCAGGGGCGAATTGCAAATTAAGATGGAAGAAAAATTACTAAGTAAAAGTTATATCAAATAAAGATGGAGAATTGCATTACATGTTATAAAGAAAAACTAGAGTCAACAAAAGATATTCCCAAATAAACATTCTATAACCTTAACTTAAACAACAACTAATGCAACAAAAAATGCAAGGAAGATATAAAGATTGAGAATTATTTCTTCACAAAATCAACTTAAAAAAACTTAACCATCATGATGAAATTACAATAAGTAAATAAGATAAGAATGAGACTCTTCTCTATCGGAATCCGACGTCACGACGAAGGAGGGCTGGACGCGGGCATGGTGGTGGCTGCTGGATGAGCGGCCGAAGTGCAAAGGAGGAGAGTGCATGCGAGGACGGTGGCTGCGGGCTGGAGTTGCGCACAGCAGGTGCAGCTGTGCGGATGGGAGAGCTGCTGGATGAGGATGATGGCTGCCAGCTGGGCGGCCTGATGATGCGCGGCTGTACCCGTGGACGTGCGCACGGAGGAGAGTGCTGTTGTAGCTGGACGCTCCTTGGAGAATGGCTAGAGGTGCACGGCTGTAGGAGTACCACGAGAAGGAGAAGAATGGCGCGGGGGCGGTGCGCTATTGCTGTACCTGCATGAGAAAAATGAGAGAGAGGGAGTGCGTGAGGGAGAAAGGAGTGGGGGCGTTATGCCTGAGAGAATGGGGATGGGGAAGAATGCATGAGGGAGAGAATGGGGAGAGAGGGGGACGTCCATTTGCATGGGGAAGGGGGATTTTTATAATAGTCATATACCTCTTCATGAAGAGTCATATGCAAGTAAAGACAAAACCCATTAATTTCATTCACGCATGGGAAGAGAAAGGCTAATATATGGCCGACTCTTTCATGGAGGGAGGGAGTTTTATAATAGCCATATGTGCCTCTTCAAAGTGATGTAAAAAGTCACATGCATGCATGACAAAAACAATAAATTCTTGTAAGACAAAAAACAATAAAGACTCTCATGCATGGGAGGGATATGGTGGGCTCTCTCATGGGAAATGGGAGAGAGAAAGACAGTAAATAAAGATGGTACACATGCATTAAAGAGTGGGAATTTTTTCACTCTTGTCCCTCCCATTTTCTGTCCAACAAATTGTAAGAGCTATTTGTAGGGCCAAGTTAATATGTTGGATGTTGATTAAATTAGTGCTCTATGAGTGTACCCAATTTCTCTCTGACAAATCTAATTAATGATGATAATCAACGAGAATATTTTATCAGATATTTTCATGATTTTATGACGATTTTATATGCTTATGAGCATGGTATAATGTAGACATATATTATGTGAATTTAGAGTTTGCAACCTAGGAATTGATATTGTATTCCACATAATTTGAGCCTATTATCACAACATATCATGTAATCATCAACTCCCTTCATGGGTGAAACTCTCAAGAAGACAAAATCTCCATCCTCAAAACTAAGATCAGTGCGTCGTCTATCGCTATAGCTCTTTTGCCTACTCTGTGCAGTAAGCAATTTCTCTCGAGCTATCTTGATTGCCTTAGTAGTCTCCTCCAAGTACTCTACATTATGTAAAAGGTTATGTCCAACCTCCTGCCAACTCAGATGTGTAGAACACCGCCTTCAGTACAACGCTTCAAAAGAGCCATGCCTATGCTGGCATGGTAACTGTTATTGTATGTAAACTCTGCTAATGGCAAATGGTCCTTCCACAACCCTTTCCACTCCATCACACATGCTCGAAGAAGATCCTCTTGTGTCTGAATCGTCCTCTCAGATTGTCCATCAGTCTGTGGATGGTAAGCAGAACTAAGGCATAGTTGCACTTCTAAAGAAGTCATGAATTCTCTCCAGTAGTGAGAGGTGAACCTTGGATTACGATCAGATACAATCTGCTTCGGCAACCCTTGAAGTCTGACAATCTCCTTAATAAAGATCACTGCAAGCTGTAAGGGAGTGCATGCCATACTCACAGGTATGAAATGTGCTGACTTAGTAAGCCTATCAACCACGACCCAGATGGCATCATGACTACTAGTGGTCTTAGGAAGTCCCGTCACAAAGTCCATAGATATACCCTCCCACTTCCACTCAGGAATAGGAATAGGAAGGGATTGTAAAAGTCCAGGTGGCCTCTTATGCTCAGCTTTAATTTGTTGACACATTAATCATTTTTCCACGAACCTGGTGACATCCCTTCTCATTTGCTTCCACCAGAAGTTCTTTTTCAAATCCTCATACATCTTGTTACCGCCAGGATGTATCGACAAACGTGAACTATGTGCCTCACACATGATCTCTTCCCTCAATTGTACATCTGTTGGGACACACAATCGATACCCATTTCGTAGCACCCCATCTTGATAAGAAAAACCAACTAAGGTTCCTGCAATAGCCTTCTCTGTGAGTCTCTGCATACTCAGATCTTTATCATGCCCCTGGATGATTCGCTCAACTAACTCTAGATGTGAAGGAGATGGAACTATGACTATTTCTCACTACTCTGAAATGGATGCCAATCACTGAAAGCTGCAAGAAGATCACATGCTTTAAGTTGAGGATGGGATTCACTTGAATGATGCCTACGACTAAGGGCATCAGCGACCACATTCACCTTACCAGAATGGTAAGAGATGGTGCACTAGTAATCCTTTAAAAGCTCCAACCATCTCCTTTGCCTCATATTAAGCTCCTTCTGATCAAAAAGATGCTTGAGACTCTTGTGATCTGTGAAGATTTCGAAAGCAATATCATAAAGATAATGACTCCACATTTTAAGAGCAAAGACAACTGTTGCCAGTTCCATATCATGAGTTGGGTAATTTTTTTCATGTATCTTCAACTATCTAGATCCATATGCAACAACCTTACCATGTTGCGTCAAAACCGCTCCTAGACCCTCCTTTGATGCATCAATGTAAACTGTGAATCCGTCTATACTCGATGAAATTGTCAAGATGGGAGATGTATTGAGCCTCTCCTTTAGTGTCTGGAAGCTATTCTCACAGTTTTCTGACAAAGTATATGGCATCTCCTTCTTAGTCAAATGGATTAGGGGAAGGGCAATTTGAGAAAATCCCTTCACGAATCGTCTGTAATAACCGACTAAGCCAAGAAAGCATCGGATCTCAGACACATTCTTCGGTCGTTCCCAACTAAGGATTGGTTCGATTTTTGTAGGATCCACTGACACTCCTGCACCTGAGATAACATGACCTAAGAATTATACTTCTTGGAGCCAGAACTCACACTTACTAAACTTCGCATATAGCTTATTCCTCCACAAGGTCCCCAGCACTGTCTGTAAGTGAGTGTGATGTTCCTTCTCATCTCGAGAGTAGATAATGACATCATCAATGAAAACCACAACAAAGGTGTCGAGGAAAGGCTGAAACACCCAATTCATCATGTCCATGAATGTTGCTGGGGCATTTGTCAAGACAAAGGGCATAACCAAGAACTCGTAGTGACCATATCTGCTTCTGAATGCAGACTTAGGTGTATCCACATCCCGAATATGTAACTGGTGATAACTAGACCGTAAATCAATCTTGGAGAAGATGGATGACCCTTGTAGCTTATCAAAGAGATCGTCAATGCGCATCAAAGGATAACGATTCTTGATTGTTACTTTATTCAACTGCCAATAATCTATACACATGCGCATAGATCCATCCTTCTTCTTAATAAAAAGGACATGTGCTCCCCATGGAGATGTACAAGGGCGTATGAAACCCTTCTCCAACAGTTCTTGTAACTGTACATTGAGTTCCTTTAGTTTAGCTGGTGCCATCCTGTATGGTGCATTAGATATTGGTTGAGTTCCCAGAATGATAGAAATCTCAAACTCTACCTCACGAGGTGGGGAAAGCCCAGGCAAATCTGCAGGAAATACATCTGGGAAGTTCTTTACTACTTCAACATCCTCTATTCCTCCCATATGAGTTTAATTCCCAATGACATGAGCAATAAATCCTTAACACCCTTGAGATAGCAGGCGATGAGCTTGCAATACTGATATACAGGTTACGTCTCTCAACGAGGCGCTTCCATCAAATACGAATTCTTCTAACTCAGGAATTCTGAAAATAATTTATTTTTGGAAACAGTCTAAGCATGCGTGGTGATTCTCAAGCCAATCCATACCGAGAACATCATCAAAATCCTCCATCTGAATGAGCAGCAAGTACGCCTCGAGCATATAACTTCCAATAAAAATTGGGTAATCGACAACAAACACCTGACGCGTAGGTCCCTTAATAAAGTAAAGGTCTGAACTATGGTAGGCTCTCATCCTAAGGTATCCGCAAAACTCCAAGATATGAAAGAATGAGATGCACCCAAGTCAAAAATAGCATGAGTTGTAAAGTCGCCTACTGCGTACTACCGATCCCAAAGCATGTGCTTGCCCATAAGTGATGGCATTAATTTGTCCTTCTCTTCGTGACCCACCAGAACCTATCGTACTCTGAGTCTGGTTGGGATGTCCCCTGCCACCACGAGAGGTAGAACCACGTCCATGGTGTTGCAGACATCCCTCCCGTACAATACCTCGCATCTGTGAAGCTCCCAACAGTCAATTGGACCTGATGTGCCCCTCCTGGTTGCATCGGTAGCAAACACATGCATCTGTCATGGTGTTCATTGCTGGATGTGCTGGTCGCAATGGCTTGGAAAGTGCTTTCCCCAAGGTAGAAGCTCCTCTATGTATGGACCAGGTAGACATGCTAGGCCAGTAGGGGTGGAGACGTTGTCCTCTCCGTGCCATTGATCGATCATTACGAGCAGTCCTCCCATAATAGCATGTTCCTCCTTGCCTGGTTTGCACTGACCTGCCTTCACGCAAGTCCTCCTCCACTCGGGATGCAACATCAACCACTTCCTTCATAGTAACCAATCTAAGGGGTACTAGCCTCTCGTGAATTTCTTTACGAAGACCTCGAAAGAACTTGAATGCTTTGTCAGCCTCGGTTGGCAGAATGCTAGCAGCATACTTCAACAATCCGTCAACCTGTTCAGATAAGCAGTCACGGTCCTGTTCCCTTGCTCGAGTAGTGTTAACTCCACGAGGCGCTGCTCCAGCCAGTATTCTGGATAGAAATGCTCCCGGAACACCTCAGTAAATTTCTCCCAAGTAATTGGCATTGCAATCTACGGCTCCATAGAACTCCACCATTCCTCACCATAGACTACTAAGGAGTAAGTGGCCAGGGTAACCTTCTCCTCATCTGGTACATGTATGGTGCGAAATACCTTTTCCACACGCTTCAGCCATCTCTCTGCCACATCTGGGCTTGTATTGCCCAGAAACTCAGGAACGTTTTCCTTATGATATTTTGAAAATATGTCCTCTTGTCGTAGTGGCAGTGGCGAGGGGGGAGGAGGATGAGGTGGCGGTGTGGTGGATCACCATCTCCCCCACCCATTCCAGACCCGCTTTCAGACGCAAATCTCGACAATCGCTCCTCAAGCATAAGTTGTCTCTGCTGCACATCCTGCAACATCGCCATCATCACAGCCAACTGCTGCGCAATCTGATCCCCACGAGTTGACATGATCTGCAAGTCTAGAAATAAAAAGGGAAAAGCAATTAAATCCTAGAGTAGAGGTCATTAGCCAACCTTGATCAATACTATTTTTTTACAGTAGTCAGAAGACTATTTGTCTAATGTTCAATGGTATTTCTCCTATCATACAGTTGTCTATGACTGATGGGGTAATTGGGCTCTGATACCAAATGTAACTCCCTACCTCGACGGTAGCGCATCTCAACACCCATTCTGAATATTACCCAACAACTGTCGTAAACAACCTGCATGATATACCATTTATACAAAAATAAAGACATAGGAAAGAAAATCTAAGTTTCCATTGATTAAAAAATCCATATATGGGTAACAATAAATCCTCATAGTCTTGTTATTACATGATATATAAATAGAAAGGAAGGGAAACAGAAACTACTACAAAACTAGTCCTCAACCTTAACAACATCCTGCAGATGTACCACCAAAAATGTGAGCCTCTGTCTCCTGCTCGACATTTCCTATTGGATTTCCAAAGAATGTAACTCGTGAGTCAACTGAATCAGTAAGGATAAATAAATTATAAATTAAAAGAATATAGGTAGGTAATGCAAATGCAGTAACTGAACAAGTTTAGAAGAGAACATTTTAAAAGCATATAACAAAATACCATCACTATTTTCTAAGCCTTTATCATGTATGCCATCAAAACCAATTCTTTGACATATCTTAATCCATACTTTCATTTACTTATCCCAGACTCACTCGTCAAAGGAGAAAGCCTACACTAGGAATGAAGCCTGCAACACTCCATTCAAAGTGCAACTTAAAACCTGTGCGTAAGCGTGATCCTTCAGCTTGTCTAGTTGGTAGTACTCTGACACTCGAGATGGGCATACATGCCCAATGAGTCTCCACTCTGTCAATCGAGTCTACCGGAGGAGTCTCGCTCGCTCCCTAAAAAGTGCAACAAAAACAAATCCGTATGGTGTGATGCACGCGTGCATCCACCTCAAGTCCACCAGAGTACCTACCACCACCCCACTCTATGATGCCCCTCAAGTGGGGTTACTCACTGTCGGCTCCTCCAGACCACAAGGGTGTGCACCCACCTTGTAGTAATTACCATTCATGTTCATCCATGCATAATTATATCTTACGCCAAATAATTTACCCTGGAATCAATAATTAATCTAGTTAAATAAAACCACAATTTAATACAAAATATCTTCAGTTCATATTCCTTTATCGTGGCATACTAGCAAGTATCCCATATTACTGTCCAAAACTTTTGATGATTCATATTCAGTTGGCATACAAGGATCACCCAGCACAATGTTTGCGTCAACCACAAATTTTCCTGACGTTTACCATTTCCATCGCCGATTAAAACATCCTCCTTCTATACTACATGCGACATTTAAACAGGTGAATGCAGACTTATATCGTCAATGAAAAAAAGAACAAAAACAAACCAGGTTCAGATTAATAATTTAAATAATAATAAATAAAATTGTATCGTTGTACACGTCCCACCTACATGTTATCTATACGAAAAAAGTTATGAGGGTGTTACCTAGTGCATGTACTTAGAATTTAGAAAGGTTTCATAACAACCCACACTGAACATAAGTACAGTATTTCCTAAAAATAGATGTTTGTCGTAACCAAAAAAAGAGTGAACGGTCTAATACTATATATATCAGAGTTGCAATATAGATTTTGAGTAGAAGTTGACACACTGAAAAGGGCGTACCATATACACATTACAACCTTATCCGAAGTAAGTTGAAGACCATAATATCGTATAACGTACGAGGAAAAATTTTATTAACCAAAATTCTCAATCAATTCTGAATAAAATATCTCATTACATATGGCAGTCAAACTCATACATGAAGTTTCCAACAAATTCAATTTGATTCAAAAGATATTACAGTGTGTGTTTTGTTTTCCTTTTCTAAGAACTAATATCTATAAATTAGAGGAGCTTAGGATATCAATTTTTAAATTTTTCTACAACAAAAATAACTCTTGATATACTAAAATACTAGAATAGTTAACAGCTTGCTAGAAAGGTTGATCTATAAAAAAAATACTAATAAAGATAGAGTCAATAATAGATCCATTTAGTCCGAACGAAAAAAACATTGCCCAAAAGGTCATTCACAGAATTAGAGTTTCAACTCATCTTTGTTAATACACACAATTGTAAGTCCAATACCTTCATGGAATGTCGACTAAGTGATTGGCAATCCATTTTCCAAAACATGAAATTATTCGCGAGGCTCGTTATCTAAAAAGGATTATATCATGACGTAATAGCATTAAATGTCGTGATATAAAAAGCCTTACAACAAGATTTCTATCCATGTTAGATATATATATATATATACATAACACCAGTGTCTACACAATCCTTACAAGATGTAGAATAAAATATGGATGAGTGAGCATAGGCGAACAACCTCATTCTCTACTTGATACAAGAGATAAGAAGTATCTAGATAAATAAGGGAAGCAATATTAATTGCATAGATCATCAGGAAAAAAACGATAATACCAACAACAGGAGGGAGTCGAAGATCCATTACCTATACTCATGCACGTCTTTGATCCACATGCTCGATTACCCGATCACGAATCCAATGAGAGGGTTGCCTTTCCCTTGCGATGGCCCTCCTCGTCTTCTTCTTATCGCGAAGCTACGTGGCTTCGAGAGCTTTTGATAATTGTGGTGGCACCGTTCTCTCCTTGATTCTCTGAAGAAGGAGAGGGAAAATGGATTAGAGATTGACTTGTGGAGGAAGAAATGGATGGATTAGGGGTTGGAAAGAAGTGGGAATGAGGGGAGACGAAGGATGGGGGTCTTAATATAGGTTAGGACTAAAAACCTTGTTTTAGGGTCCCTAAAATAGCCTTAATTCGTGATTAACTTATCTAATCCCGTAACCATTAATCCCCTCAAAATCCATGACCCGTCTTCACCAAAACTGGCATATCTCCCACATACGAACTCGGAATTATGCATTTTTGGACTCGTTGGAAAGCTTGCATTGAGACACTTATTTTGCGTATAATATTAAATAGGTTTTAAGACTTCAGAAAAATCGAAAAAAAATTATGGGGTGTCACAAATACTGCTCCGAGGATATTCATATGAAATAGCCTCATGGCTTCACAGTTAAGGAAAGCAAGGTGTGCAAGCTGAATAACTCCATCTATGGACTCAAATAAACTTCTTGTAGTTGGAACATAAGATTTGATGAAATTATATTGGTTATGATTTCAGAGAGAATCTTGATGTACCATGTGAAGCTTAGTGGGAGTGCCATTATGTTTGTCATGCTAAATGTAGATGATATTCTAATCATTTGGAATGATATGAGAATAATAACAAGTATCTTATTGACTAGCTATTCCATACCTTGAGATATGATCTCATGGATACCTCTCAAATCTTAGTTCTGAAGGTGTTCATAAGCAAAGAAAAGAGGGTATTGAGACCGTCACATTAGTGATACACCTTCGATATGCTCCATTTTCTAGAAAACTCCAAGAAAGTATTTCATTCCTTAAGATATGTTACTGACATATCTAAAGGTATATCACCTCAAGAAGTTGAGGAAGTGAATGCTAGAACTGTTTTCCCTTGTGCATCAGTTATGAGAAGCCGAGTGTATGCTACATGTGTACAAAAGCCAGATGTCTACCATGTAGTGGGAGAAATAAATTATTACTAATTCTAATACAGAAATAAAACACTTGATTATATTAATAACAAAATCTTCAAAGAGTATAAGACATTCGAGATAGTTATATCTAAGTCTTATCTTCAAGAATTTAAGACTTTATAGATAGTGATCTAAAAGATCTTAACGCTAGATACCTTAGGAGATAGAGAACTCCGAGAATAAGGGCATTCTTATAAGGACTACAGAAATACTGGTTATAGTAATTATTAAGTAATAGTGTCACTGATACTATAACTGATAAAGTTGAGTATTTGTTGCATAAGATGTAACATTAGTATTGAATGTGAGCATTGTTACTGAGGGATATGCAAGTGACGTAAAAGGACTTTGCGTAGTCTATCGAGACCAGAGTGACTGATCATCTTACCTAGATATATTAAATAGCCTATGATTGTCACATGAGTGTGGGTTTAAAGATTATCCCTTTAGTAACTCTTTGGGATAGTGGGCGATTGTTGGACGCGAGCCCACGACGAGCCATTATGCAATAAAAGTTATTGAGAATATCATTCCCTGATTTGAAAATGAAGAATGATTAATTTTCATAATAGGTCCCTTTGTATAATTAGGGTCATGTACCGTGACCATCTTAATGACCATAAAACTGTTGCTTCAATTATTGAATCTTAGAGGTTGGTGCTTGAACAAATATCTAAAGAGTTAGATTGAGGACTCATCAAGCATCGTCATATGATTATTAAGATAGGATCTTCAGTCTAAGAAGGAGATGCAAATCCTTTCTCTAAAAGCTGGTATCTGACCGACCTCTTGATGCATGTCCTATGCATAGGAATATAGATTCGGAGGTGTTAGATTAGTTAGGTCAAAGAGTTGACATAACGAGATCGAGATAACTAAAAGACTTATGTCGTATGTTGTCACAATATAGGAACACATCCTCTGACTAGAGATAGATGTGTTACTATATGTCTGAGTATGTACATTTGACATACCAATAGAATGATGATCTAACCAAGGTCTATACGCCAGTGCACTGGTGTGCATGCAAGGGCATATGAGTAATATGATCTCTAAAAGGGAGCATATATGTTCATTACTGAACAGGGAGGCATGAGTTCACTCACGAGATATTGGAAGAATCAAATTCCATGCACGATCATCTCGCTTTGGAAGCTTGACTGAATTTGTATGTTTGATATATGCTTTTGGAAAGTATATGATCAATATCTGGGTATGATATATGCTTTTGAAAAGTATATGATTGATACCAACTCCCAATGATCGAATGAGAAACTTAATGATAAAACCCTGAAGTAGACAGTGTAAAATATATCTAAAACTTCAGGTTTTGTTCTTGGTTTTCCAATATGTAGGATGTACATGTATTAGGAATACCTGAGAATGATGTGATTATAAACGATTGTATAACCATGACACTTCCATTCCTAGGGAGTGATGAAACATGTCTGGATTTTAGTGACTCATCTCAGTAGACAAGTGATCTGATCTTGGTCTAAATGTTAGACATTGATCTGAATGTGATTCAGATGCAATGAAAAAAATTAGATTTGCAGTCTTGATTTAATCAAGCATCTATGAGAGGTCCACCGGATATAGATTAGAGATGTGATCTCAATATTAGAGTCACTATATGTGAAATAATACAATCGTCATGTCTTTATCTCCAAATATCCGCAGAGAAGGTGAATTATACTTGAAAGAGTTCATAGATAATTTCACTGTTAGTATATGTGTTTGAGCATTGAGAAAATGCATTATTAAATGTGATTTGATTATCATGAATAATATGAATTTGATTCATATTATTAGGAGAGTTATCTAAGATAATTAAATATGATTTAATTATCCAAGATGTGAATAATGTGAATGTGATTAATATTATCCGAGCACACGAGAATGGAGATCCAAGATGATTTAATGTGATTTAATTATCATGGATATGAGTAATGCAGATATAACTATCCAATTATTCATATATATTATAAATGTGATTTATAATATATTAGAGAGAGCATATTGTAATTTATATTCGTTGATTAATTACTAATGTGAATTGGATTCACATTGGATAATTAATTGAAATTATAATTTACATTTTATTTTGGGTTGTGAATGCAGTTCACAAATTTCCAATAGCATGATCGCAATGTTATAAAGTAATTAAGAATTATCGTGATGTGATAATGTTGGAAATGAGATAATGTAATCTCATTGGACAAGAGATTATCGTCCACCTTGATTAATGAATTATTATTTCCTTCCAATTATCTAAAAGATAAATGATTTAATTTGAAATTAATTTATATAGTGATTTATCGATATATATTAAATTAAAATAAATTAATTGTTGTTGCATTTTCACAATTAGATCATGACCATTGAAAGAAACACAAATCAATATAATCCATTGATTTTGTGTTGTCCATGGATTGAGATCCATGGATCACAAAATACTATATAAGAAGAGGCATCCCTTGATCTTCATATAACATCAATACCATATGCTCTTTCCCTGTGTCTCACTCTACACGCCATATGTCTCTCCCTCTCAATGTGGTCGTCCACCATGGAGCCCTTGAGAGAGTCATTGCCGCCGCAACATCATCATTATGTTGTCGGATTATTTGCTCGTGGATCTCCTTCTCCTTCATTATGCCTCGCTCGTGAAGAAGACATCGAATCTCGTGTGACGATATCATGAGATTCGTTACTTGGATCATCAACATGGATTGCGAGGAGCACACATTTCATCAATGTGCTCGCAAGCATCTCCTCTATCAGATCGAACATAAGACATAAGTTTTCTTTATTTAGAGATTCGATCACAACCACACTTCAAGATCTATCCTTAATACCTAATTGTAGTTTAGATGAAATAATCCGAGAAGTGTTCCTGTATCATGTGGTTTCATCATTAGAATTTTTTTAAACTCTGTTGCCCAGAGTAAATAGTGCGACTAGTCGCTCCCGATCGCATACGATTCGATCCTCACTCTTCCATGATATGCTTAAGGATTTTACCATATCCTTCGTATACAACATATTTGCAATATGTAGCTTGTACATAGAAAGTTTCTCTTCTTGAGACAGCAGACTGTCCCTCTTTTGAAGCTTTATTGGAACCTATAATATCATGTCATTAAACCTCAATGCTACTAGACTAGGTTGAGGTGCACATCCATCCCTAGAGGAGGACGGGAGCTTCCTGCTAGTAGTACTACCCCTATATGATTCTCTAAGTCAAAGAATTCTTCCTCCTTGAAGAACTGTTAATCTACCTAATTAATTTGTTGTAATTAATTTTTATTTGTTCATTGCAGTCAACCACCAAATTCGGATTAATAAAAAGGAAAATTTAATTATTGGTCCAATTAAAGTGAGCGGTCAATTTTTTTTATTTAGGTAATCCCAAGGATGAACAAAGGGATGCCACTGTCTCCTTATGTTTATTTATAGTTGATCCAAAAGTTCGGATTTCAAAGACGTATCTTTTGGTCTTTTTAAAATGCAATAAGTGAGCGAAATGCAATTTTTATGAAGTTTGGGGACTAAAATACAAATTATGACGAAAATAAATAAAAAAATCCATAAACTTGGCCAGAATGTGAAATACGATGAAATTATACTACTAAATTTTAGGAAATTTTGAATGCAAAATGAATTAATTATGAATTAAATAATGCTGACTAAGTAATTTTGAATTAATTAATTTTAATAAATACAAACACTAATATTTTCCAGAAACTAATTTATCCTAGATAGTCTATGTGAGAGATATCTAGAATAATTTTTAATTACTAAAAATACTTAGTGTGGAATTAATTAAAAATCAATTACTAAATTCACCATTTCATTTACTGTGACCTCTATATGCATGCAAATGAGATCAAATTTGGGCACAATGTAAAAAGATCAATGAATAATTAAATATCAATTTTAGAGTGTAAAATGGGTAAACTTCGCAGGTTTTCACCAAAATTTCCCAATTAGGAGGTTGCATTGCTGATGAATATGTGATTCATCACTTTAAAAGTTGAAAATAGAGCTTTGTTACCGAGTAATTATCTGCATTTCATCACTTATATTGCATAATCAGCATTCATCCATGCATAAACAATATCTGCATTTTAACATTCATATTTACATTAAATAAGGAGCCAAATTAACTTGTAAATATTCACCTGTATATTAGCCAAAATCACCTATTTTTATATATTTTATACTATCTCCAAATCCAATAAAATCAACTCTATAGTATATATGTTACTAACACTAATTTAGAAAAATATCAAAAAAAAAATAGTTACTTGTAAAATTGTTCAATAAAACCCAAATCCAAGATTGAAACTAGGAGCCTTAAAATACGCATCTCTCTCTCATACAATATCCGATTTAGGTCTACTTACATTTAAAGTAATATACATTCAAAGACCTTAAAAGCAATAATAATTTCAATAAAATCGGAGATCGTATGTGAAACTTGAGTTTTGGGCCCCAATTGTATTTGTACTTATTGACCTTTTTACCCTTGTATTGTATCCTTTAATTGTCTTAATTATTAAAAATCCAAAAAAATTAGATTAAGTCGTAAATATTTATTTCATATTTTTTTTCTAATTTTATTTTGATTTTTCTAAATTTAAAAATGATAAAAAAATTGCAAAAGATAAAAAATGTGGTATTTTATACCTATATGGTACCACCCAAAAATTTACTTTGTACAGATGATTTCATTTAATTTTTGGCCCTTCATAAAAGTTGTAGATCTCGTCGAGATGAGCAACTTTCATGTTGACAACTTTTTGATTGAATCCCTTTTGTTATTTCCTTTTTATTTTTCTTCTTATTTAATTTTTGAATTTTCTGGGAGCGACAGGTGGAGGCTCCTGGAGCCGCCACGGGGTACCCCATTTTTTATTATTGTAGGATTTATTTATTTATTACTATTATTTTAAATGTTTATTTATATTATTTAATTATATATTATTTTTAGTAGCCTACTTGTACTACTTTATTATTTGTTTATTTTATTTTCCTTTTTACTTCTTCTCCCTCTACTTGTTCTCTACTCAATGCCATCAACTCCCCACTCCTCTACTTTCTCCATCTCTTTTCCAACTTCCTCCTCCTCCTCCTCTTTTTATTCACATCTCCTCTATCATTTTTGATCATCTGCCATTTCTTCAATTGAGAGGCAGAGACCACCTGCCCTCGAGTATTGTTGGTGATAGCTTCAGCATCTTTCTATCGAGCAATGATGGTTTCAAAGGCGAGATCCATGAGGAATCCTCCTCGTGTTGTTGTGCATCTCTTCATGTCAGAACTGAGCTTCTTCGATTTTTCACTGAATCAAATCGAGGTGACGACAACCGGAGCCCAACGTCGTTGCTCCACAATGTTGGACATGCGAGTCCACAACGAGCCATTATGCAATAAATGTTATTGCAAATATCATTCCCTTATCTCAAATGAAGAATAAAGAATTTGCAGAATAGGTCCCTTAGTACAATTAGGGTTATGTACCATAGCCATCTTAATGATCATACAACTGTTCATTCAACTATTGAATCATAGAGCTGGTGCTTGGATGCATATCTAAAGAGTTAGATTGAGGACTCATCAAGCACCGTCAAATGATTATTAAGAGATGATCTCCGGCCTAAGGAGGAGATGGCAATCCTCTCTCTGAAGGTTGATATCTAACCGACCTCTTGATGCAGGTCCTATACATAGGAATAGAGATTCTAAGGTGTTAGATAAGTTAGGTCAAAGAGTTGACTTAATGAGATCGAGATAACTGAAGTCCTATATTGTATGCTGTCACAATACATGCACGCATCCTCTGACTGGAGACAGATGTGTCACTATATGTCTGAGTATGTACATTTGGCAGACCAATAGGTTGATGACCTAATCAAGTTCTATACACCAGCGTGCTGGTGTGCATGCATGGGCATATGAGTAATACGATCTCTCAAAGGGATCATACAGGTTCAGTTACTAAACTGGAAGACATGAGCTCACTCATGAGATATTGGGAATAATCAAATTCCGTGCACGGTCATCTCTCTTTGGAAGGATGACTGAATTTGTAGGTTTGATATATACTTTTGGAAAGTATATGATCAAGACCTGGGTATGATATATGCTTTTGGAAAGTATATGGTCCATATAGACTCCCAATGATCGAATGAGAAACTTAATGATACAACCATGAAGTAGACATTGTAAAAGAAATCTAATACTTCGGGTTTATTCTAGATCTTCCAGTATGTAGGATGTACATGTATTAGGAATACCTGAGGGTGATGTGATCATAAACGATTGTATAACTACGAAGCTTCCATTCCTAGGGATTGATGAAATAGGTCTTGATTTTAATGACTCCTCTCTGTAGAGAAGAAATGTGATCTTAGTCCAAATGTTGGATTTTAATCTAATTGTCATACAGATGCAATGAGAAGATTAGATTTGAGATCTTGATTTAATAGAGCATCTATGAGAGGTACGTAGGATCTGGATTTGAGATATGATCTCAATATCCAAGTCACTATACATGGAACAATACAATCACCCTATCCTTATCTCCAAGTATCTGCGGAGAAAGCGCATTATCCATGAAAGAGTTCATGGATAATTCCATTGTTGATATGTGCATCCGAGAGTTGAGAAAATTGATAATTAAATATAATTTAATGAATAATATGTATTTGATTCATAAATTAAGGAGATTTATATAAGATAGTTAAATGTGATTTAATTATCAAAGATGTGAATAATGTGAATGCGATTCTTATTATTTGGGAACATGAGAATAGAGATCCAAGATGATTAAATGTGATTTAGTTATCACGGATATGAATAATGTGAATAGCAGTATCCATATTAATCATATATATTATAAATGTGATTTATAATATATAAGATAGAGATATTTGTAATTGGCATTTGTTAATTAGATGTTGATGTGAATTGGATTCACATTAGACAATTAATTGAAACTGTAATTCACATTTTATTTTGTGTTGTGAATGTGATTCACAATTTTCCAATGGCAAGATTGCAATATTTACAAAATAATTATGACTTATTTTTGTAGAATAATTTACAACAAGTGTTGTTGGAAATCTTGGAGATTTCCATGGAATAATGTAATATCATGAGATTACATGAGATTGCCACCAACATATGGAAGGAGGCAATCTTCATTCCATAATGTCCATGTTTGATTGATTTAATTTTAGGATTGAATTATATTGATTTACCAATATATATTTAATATAATTAAATTAATTGTTGTTTTTTTACCAACAAAATCTTGACCATTAAAAGAAACACAAATCAATGTAAGTCATTGGATTTGTGTTGTCCATGGATTGAGATCCATGGATCCCAAAATATTATAAAAGAAGAGGCACCCCTTACTCTTCTTGGTTACAAAAACACAATGAGAACATAAGGCTCTCTCTCTCTCTCTCATTCTCCGCGTGCCCTCTCTCTCTCATATGGCCGTCCACCATGGACGTCCTAGATAGACTCTCTATCGCCACAACGTCATCGTCATGCTGCCGGATTATTTGCTCGTGGATCTCCATCTACTTCGGCGTGCCTTGCTCGTGAAGAAGATGTCATATCTCGTGAGACGAGATCAGGAGATTCACTGCTTGGATCATCAACATGGATTGCGAGGAGAACGTGTTTCATCAACACGCTCGCAAGCATCTCCTCCGTCAGATCGGACTTGATACAGGAGGTCTCTTTGTCTAGAGACTCGTTCGCAACCACACTTCAAGAGATAGTCCTATTACTTATTTGTAGTTTATATGAAACAATTCGAGAAGTGTTCTTGGATCATGTGGTTTCATCACATAAAAAAATTTAATTTCCACTGCATCGAGCAACTAATGGGACTAGTCGCTCCCGATCGCATACGATGCGATCCTCATGCTTCTGTGATGCGCTTAAGGATATTACCATATCCTTCAATTGGTATCAGAGTCTTAGGTCGATGGTTTTGGATGCAATCCATAAACCAAAAATGACTTGGGTTCATTAAGGTTTGCGAAAGTTTTCTTGCATTTCATTTTCGCATCTCAGTTTAGTGATTATTTTCGACCATGTTTAAATTTCTTGAATACGAAAATAATGATTTGATTTTATTCCCTATTAAATAAGGAAACCGTAGGGACTGAGTTTGCGTAATTTCGAATCCGTTTCCTCAATTTATGATCATTTTAGCGAACAAGTACCCACAATTTTGGTGATTGCGAATCTTACCGTAATTAAAGAGTTAATTGCGGATTTGAGATGCCTTAAAATGCATGAAAATCACTTAGGTTATGTTGTAAATCAAATTAGCAAACTTTAGGTACTTATTTTGCTTAATTTGGATTTAAATTGATTTAGATATGGTATTTTTAGTAAGTGAGGGTCACTGCTGAAATTACTTTCCTAATCAAGAATCTAGTGATTATCATTTAAGAAATTAGTGAAATTAAATGGTTTAATTTCCTGGAATAATTATTGATAAATATTTGTGAAATATTTTAAGATAATTATTTCCATAAATGATATTGCCTTAACCAATAATTGATTAGATGTGATCTTGATCACAAAATTGGTTACATGATCTACATTATCCACATTCCAACAAACATGTTGCTTGAATAGGATTTGGTATTTGTTTAGCAAATCTTATTATAATGCTAATCAAAATAGTTTTGATTATTATTATATGGTATAATTTCAGTTGAAAAACTTATGATCATCTCAAGTACAAAGTGATCTATTTTGCATTATCCTTTCCCGAGGCGGATATGGTGTCTAGTCGGGGAGCGTTGGGGTAGAAAATTGCATCGTGTGTGGTCTATCCCACTCCCGTCGGTTCTGACCATGCCAACGGGTAGGGTTTTATAATGCCTAAGAAATCACGATGTATTTCTAATTATTAAAATTCGAAATAATACGTATTTGAGACAATACCATAATTCATGTAACAATAAAGATTAATTGTTGGATATTAATTGGATCATTAATTTAATATGATTAGATTAATTGGAATCCAATTAAATTTAAAACACTCTATTTTGAATATAGTTGTGATTTCCCTTGGAAGAATTAATCATAATGAATATTATAGATAATGATTAATTAGAATTTCAACGTGATATAGAGGATCACATAAGTGACATCCATGGTCTCCCGTCAAGGCGGAGGGTTCCATCTCCAGGGATTGTATGTAGGAGATGCATGTCTGAAGTGACAGCTCCTGTATGCAAGCGCATCTGGATCGAGCTCTTTGCTTCTCGAAAGAGTAAGGCCGTATACTTAATGACCCCAATATCGGGTCCTTATATTATTGGGGCGGTATTGGATTGCGTATAGCGAGTTCTAATCCTGTTGACAGTTGTTTCAATTAACAACAGGTCAACATCGCCTTAGGGGTGGTGGGCCCGGGTGTTAAAGATCGAATTGGGAAATGCAAGTTGGACTTGCAAGGCGGAATGTGTTCCCACTTTTTTTATCGGAGTCACAGGCTCTCATATTATTGGGATGTGACAAAGGTAAGGATAGAGATCCTAGATCTTGCTTGAGATATATTACGAAGTATATCTCTTACGTTGAAAGTGATTAAGGGACTGAACTTTCAGTGTTGACAAGGCAAGAAAACATTGATATCAAAACTCCTAAACCAAAGTAAAATATGTATATATATATATATATAAATATATACACTTATGTAAATTTCTTATTTCAGATAATCTTTCATTAAACCCACTCAATGTTATACTCAATAATAACCAGTAAAATATCAAGGATTGGATCCATGATCAAGATGTTGTACTTGCAGTTGGACACATATTGTATGTGGTTGCAATGTACAAGGTTCCTCATAATAATGAGGAATGACAATTAAATTAACAATAGGACAACACCCCTAGGGTTTGTATGTCTCTATAGTCTTGATCTCTCATCGAATGTACTATGGAAGTGACATGTCGATGATGATCTTAATTGTCAAATAATCCTTATAAAAATTAAGAAGATGTTTTGGCAAATGTATGTGCTCTTGACATTTAATCATGAGTGACATGGTTCTCTACAGAATGATAGCTCTATACGAGATAATGTATTCAAAATGTTTGAATACCTACCTGAACCAATGTTTTAAAAGTTGAGATGTATGTGATGAGTGTCATCATTCTGCTGTCTATACTCAAATCATTCATGAAGCCTTCATAATGCTCATATTGTATGAATTGATTGAACCACATATAAATGTTGCAATACTCTTACATTGAATTCTTTTGTATTCAACATAAGAGATCCTTAGTATTTAGCATTGATTGCTTATAGATGAAAGGAGCGTAGTGGAAGCATGGGTTGGACCCAAGTTAGAAGTAAAGTCAAAGAGTTGATTGTACTGCTATGGCTTCCATACATATGACATCCAAATAGTTGGATAAATGCCAATACTGCAATAAGCTGATGTGTTGATAGTATGCCTATGAAGTCTATCTAGAATCCTTAGAGGAGGACTCAGATAGTGCATCAAGATAATCTATAATCCACATTTAATCATTGAAGAGGACTTGCTTATAAAATAAGATTAAAGTCTAATAATTGTATCTCAATCTTCTAATAACACTTGCAATTGGTTGCATATGTTTTAGAAGACTTGAAAATTTGATCTTAAGGTTTAATAGTCATCTACATGGATATTGATGCAATTGTTGCAACAATCTCTATTGGATAGATAGTCTATATAATATCAGTGGGAGCCCTTAGTCTTAGAGAATGTCTATATGCGCTAGATATAAGAATACAATCATTGTTTATTTCTAAATGTTTGAGATAAACATGAATTTTGGAATATACCTATCATAAAGAGTTATGATGGATATATTTCAGATAGTAATCTAACATATAATGGACTCTACTAAATTAGAAAATTAATGAATGGTTTATTAAGATTTCTAATACTGAAAATTGAACCTTTAAAGATCAATAGGAGGATGAAGATCATTTAACAATGATCTGGCATCAAGTTTTGAACATATGTCTGTTGATGAGATCAATAGACAAGTAAGAGATGAAACTTTAGAATGTCTAAAAATTTCAAATCTTACATACTTGTGAATATTGTATTCAAAGTAAAATGTCCAATACACCCTTCTTTGGGAAAGGTGTAAGATGTCAAGGTATTCAGTATCTCATACATATTGATGTATGTGGATCATCTATATCATAATTTACATTGTGGATATGTGATATCTATTGATGATTATGTATGATATGAGATTTCTTCTCTTCACCCAAGAAACCTTTGAAATGTTCAAAGATTCTAGAATTTTTGTTTAGAACCAAAGTTTGAAGGAAGATAAAATGAATTCGATCTAACCTAGGTAGCATGTGCCCGTTATATGAATTCATGTAATACCTTATGGAGAGATTAATATCATTTCTATCTCACTCCTCCTAATGCACCTAAACTCAATAGAGTTGTAGGGAGATACAATTGGATCATGTATGATATGATTTCATCTATGATCAATTTAGCATAATTACCCCTTAGTTTCCCGGTATATATGTAGTGGAGACTACAATATATTTCCTTAATAAGGTTTAATGCATGTAAGCTGGAATCTAGCACCAGAGAGTGCTACTTCATTAGAAAAATAAAGGATGGTATTGGATACCTAATTTATGACCTTGAGATTCTTAAAAGATCTCATCTTTGAGAATGTGATTCTTAGAAGATGACTCTCTTGAGAATCAAGATGAAAATGAAGTAAAGGAACTCATTTAATCTTGAGATGATAATGAGGTTCCTGAAATTGGAAACTAAAAGGACAATTAAAGATGAAACATTATTACCTCTTCAAATAAGTTTGAGGATGTATTCCATATGTCAATTAAGTCTAACAATGATCGGACTTCATGTGATGAATCTCATGAGGATCATGACATGGAAAGATGGATGTTAGCAATAAAGTCTAAAGTAGACTTCATATACAAGTGTTGTATTTGGACCCTCGAGGATCCACCTATATGGCTAAGACCCATAAAGGTGTAAATGGATCTTCAAGAGAAAGGGAACCTGATGATATCGTAGAGACTTTCAAATCACGGTTCGTAGCCATGACCTACACATGAAGAAAGAAGACATCACTTGCGATGAGATTTGCTTTCCAGTAACCACGCTTAAACCCATCAGAATATTGCTAATCTTACCTACACAACTTGACTATGGCATCTTCAAGATATAAGTCAAGATTGCATTCCTCTATGAATACCTCTCTGAGGATATTCACATGAAGTAGCCCTAGGGCTTCATGGTTGAGGAACGCAACATGTGCAAGCAAAAGAATCCATCTATGGACTTAAATAAGCTTCTTGTAGTTGGAACATAAGATTTGATGAAATTATAAATGTTATGATTTCAGATAGAATCTTGGTGTACCATGTGAAGCTTAGTGGGAGTGCCATTGTGTTCATCGTGCTAAGCGTAGATAATATCCTAATCATTTTAAAATGATATAAGGACAATAATAAGTGTTTTATAATCTGGTTGTTCCATAACTTGAGATATGATCTCAATGATTGATGAATCCACATTTCATCATATTTATTCTATCATTTTGGACTTAAAACCCCTAGTAAATGCGTGTAAATAGCGTTAATTCATGCATTTTATCATCCATGCATATTTGTGTAAATATTGTATAAAATGCGGTTTTAAAGCCAAAATTATAGAATAAAGAAAAGAAAATAAAAAGAATAAAATATTTTATGACCTGAACCCCGAGACTTAGGCATCTCGATGACTAGGTCTACAAGGAATAAAGTAGTGGGAGTTAAGGGCCAAAATACAATAAAAATACCTTTTATTTAACCCATTCTTTATTCATTTTGGGACCTATTTTTGGTTCCACTTTGTATACCTCAAATAAAGAAACTTTGAACATGAAAGTTGTAGATAGTTTCATATAGAAAATTGATTTCACCCAAAAATAATACACAGATAAGAAGTTATGATCTGAATAATATTCCAGATTCCCAACTTCCCAAACTTGTATCTCTCAAATAAAAACTCGAAACGCACCAAATTCACCTTTAATTGTATATAATTTGAAATAAACTATTTAATGGAGGTGGTTTAGCGTTTGGCGGAGCTACGGTTTGAAAGTTGAGTTTTGGACCCTTATAGTATACTTGTACAGATTAAAATATTCATTTTATTTATTATTCATCATAATTAAATTTTTGTATTTTCATAATTTTGTAAATATTATTTATAATAATTGTGAATGTTAAAATCAGAATAAAAACTCAATGAAAACACAAAATAAAATGTTTGAAATTTTACACATAGGTATAATACCAATCAATACACCTATAGAGAACATACATCTATTTTATTAAGTCTATAAAAGACTTCAGAAAAATAAAATAAAAATATATTTAAGTGTATAAAAATATTTATAAATTTATAAAATAATAAAAAATAAGTTAAATTAAATGCAGAACATAAAAATAAATAATAAAATATATAGATAAATATATCTATATAGGCCTAAAATGGTAACTTGTAATTTTATACCTCTAAAAAATTAATTAAAATCGTCATAAAATAATTTATAAAATAAAAAACATTTTTTATTTAATAATCTAAAATTAATAAATTCAATTACTATTTTTTAATGATTTTAAAAATATTTTTCGCCAAGGTTTTTCTGGTTGGTCCACGTGAACCAACCAGCTTCTTTCCTTGGTTGACATCGGTCAACTCTCTGACCGAGGTCTGTACAGTGTCAGATCTGAGTTTTTTGGCGTCTTCTTCAAATTTTGGAGGTCACACCTTTCACTATTTCATGTCGAGTTCTTCACGACTTTTCTTCCTCGTGGCTTGAGAATACACGCCCATGGCTTGTATTGGTCTTTGGAGCCACGATTTGCTCGGTCCACTTCGATCTTTGAGCCTCGGCGCCACTCGTTCAAAAAGCCACCCAAACCTTCCTTGGACTTTTGAACCTTCTTCAACCCTTGTTTTGACTCCTGGCCGCCGTGCTCTGGACCGGAGGCGTGACATGCATCCTCCAACTAGCGGGAGGAGCCCTGGCGAGGGCCGAGGAGTGGTTTCCACCCCATCTCCGGCCACCTGGCCGTGAGGTCCATCTCAGGTTTTTAAATCTTGAGGTCTTGTTTCCCTTTGTATTTTCTTTCATTTTCCTTGCATTTTTAGTTCCCCGTAGGCATAGGATCCGAACCCTGTACGAGCTCCATTTTCACCAATCCCACGTCGTTCCACTTCCAGGTGGGTCGTGGCATTTTGCACACGACCCCCTTTACTTGTCTTGTAGGTCTTGGAGCTTCAAGTGTACCTGGGAGGAGGTTTTGTTGTTGGTCGAAGCATCCTAGGTCCGCCACCGTCTCCGACTTCGTGGTGGATCTACGGTGGTCCTCCAACCCTTTTAACGCCTCCAGGAGAGAGACAAGGACTGCAGGAGTGCTGGGCGCCATTTTGGAGCACGAAGGAGGAACAGAGGTGGAGGCACGAGGCCGGGTAAGGTCGCCGTCGAGGCCCTTCTTCCCCATTCGTCGTCGTCACCTTCTCGTCGTTCGATCGAGGTTTCGCCCCAGATTTAACTGGAGCCGTTGGATCGACGTTAAGTGGATTCATCGCCGTCGTTGGATTGTGCCCCTTCATGGGTATTTTGCATACTTCACCCGTGAAATTTTTGTATTTATTAATTGAACTTAAACTTTCATCCGTAGTTAAATAAATTTTGTAATATTTAGAGTAAGCCCTTGAACTTCGTGTTATTACATCCAGACCCTTGCCAGGCGCACATGTTTCTACACTTGTTCTTTGGCACTTTTGCAGGATTTGCCCTGGAATTTTGGTGATTGATATTTAGTCTAGCGAAATTTTTGATTAGTTATATATTTTTTGGAACATTAGCACATAAGCATCTGGACGTTTTGCTAATTACAAAAATACACCTACCTGTATGTATTTTCTTGATGTTTCTAGTATTTATTTCATGCATCTCTAAATTGCTAAAAAATCCACAAAAATTACTTTAAGCTCCTGTTGCATTGTACTTCCACGCCATATTTTTCTTTTGCATGTTTATTGCATTTTATTATTTATAAAAATTGAAAAACTTTCATTTTTGCTACTGTTTTATTATAAAATTAATAAAAATTATAAAAACACTCAGAAAATTTCCAAAAAAAATATATTTTGCCTATTTTAGTGTGTTTTAACTTCAATCCAAAAATCACAAGAAAATACAAAAGAAAACTCCTAAAAATTACAAAACCCCTAAAATATTTATAAAAATCTTAAAAATTCTACAAAAATCCTAAAAATGCAATTTTAGTTTCTGCATTTTCTCTGATTTATTATGTTTCAAATAAAATTAATTTGAGAATTTTAGACATTGATTGATATTTTTCTTCCTCATTTTAATGTCAGCAAGCAACTTAGTTCACTGATTTCTAGTATTTCTGACTTTAAAAATACCAACAAATTAGGAAAACTCCAGAAAAATCACAAAAACATTAGAAAAATATAAAAGACACAAAAACATTTTGCTTCCTATATTTTGACTATTTTTCCCTATTTTTACCTCTCTCTTATCTTTAGTGTACATATATATATTATATCTTAATTAAAAGAAAAAGAAAATAAAAAATACAAAATATAAAAAAGAAAATATAAAATCAAAAAATTAAAAATCAAAATATAAAAACAAAACAATTAAAAATTAAATAAAAAATATAAAATTAAAAACCCACAAAAAATAGCATAGATAGACAAGTCATCACATTCACACATTTTTGAGCTTAATTACCCCGTTCTACCTGTCTGCTCCCTGTGTTCGATCTCTACACATAATTGCACCTATTCACATCTTTGTTGTAGAGTTATAATAAAATTTAACTCCGCACATTTACTTTCATGGATTGAATTACTTGTTGTGGGTTAATTGTTGTTTTAATTCAGATTTCGTGTGGTCGATTCAGCAACTGAGTTTCTGCCTTGTGTGGAACTTAAGATCACCGATTTTAGGGTTAAACAAATGGCGCCGTTGCCGGGGAGCAACAGCGCGTAGTTCGGGTTTTTTCTTGTGCTTGTGATTATTTGTCTATTTTCACGGCCTTTATTATTTCCCTTATTTTTGATATATCTGTTGAGCTGTTTAACATCCTCTTTTGTTGAATTTGTGCGAGGAACCGCGGATCGAGGGAGGCGTTCTACCCTTGGCGCCTACGCACCCACGTGAAGTCAGCATCTGCCAGCCTAGCACCAAGGAGACCAAGGAGTGATTTGTGAAGACCTAGCTGTACTTTTATCTCTTGAATTTATTGGTGTAATTTTAGTGAGAGAGAGACTCTATTGATTGTAATAAAACAGGTACTCGGACTCTTGGATATTCGGGCCCATTTTCAAGTGTTTGTACACTTGGGGGCTCACCGTGACTTTTATCGGTTTTCATCACATTTTTTCCCTTTTGTTTTCTCCGTTTTGTTTTCCTTATTTTGTGTGATTGAGCCCTTAGTGATAGAACTGCTTGCCGATAGTATTAGGTCCAAACACATTAATCACCTTTGCATGTACCTATTGACACGTTTGGACTTAGTCAAAATTTAAACTGCTTCTTACTTATTCTCAGAACAACCGCACCGCGAGAATTCTCCAATACAGCGCGTGCAGGACCCACCTTGGTGGGCACCGAGGAAACTCCAAGACCGGACACTTTAGTTCCATTCTAGATCATTAGCATCGGCTCATCACGATAATAATAATTTATGAACTTAGGGTGATTTCATGGGCTTGCATTTGCATATAGATAGGTTTCAATTCTGTGGAGCATCCTTGCATGTAGAGTGCTGGAGGCAAGGTGAGCATTTACGCTTTAGCATACATCATCGTATTGCCGCTTGCATTGCTTTTCCGTCTCTCTACCTCTGATTTTGTCAACTTACGTGCTAAGTATAATTGACTCCTCATTAGGCACGTGCATCTCTCACTAAAAATCCAAAAAAAGTGATAACCAATAAAATTGGGACTGCTAAAATTACTTGACCCTAAAATCAACCAAAAAGAAAAAAAATTCTCTTGGGGCGAGTAATCCCCTCATTGACTTCATTTTACATTGCTTCACATACACTAAGGTTAGTACCCAAATCCCATTCAACCCCTAAGTGTTTGTGCAATTCTTGACTTCTCACCTAACTCTAAAACAAACAAGATAAAAAGACCGCTCTATTACGGTCTATACCGAGTTGATTAGGTGAATTGAGGGTTTGTCTTGTGTGACTTTGTTTATACTTACTTGTGTGTATTCTAGATCGCCTCTGCACATTTGCGCCTTCTTCTTCACTCTCTTGATTTGACCTTCGTGCTCTCCCGACCATCATTTTCTCTTGTTTCGAGAGGGCCGACTGGAGCGTATATTATTCGGAATTTGCGGATCCCTCATTCACTCCAACCGATCCACCTCCTTTTTTCCCGGAGGACTTTGCTCCTGATTTTTGTACATATCCGACCAATCCACTATTTCAGGATTCAGACTTTGACTTTCACCAATCATTTTCACCACCATCACCATCACATTTCCACAACCCGCTCTTCCTTGTGTATCCTGATCCGGAATGTGATTTTTGTCCACCCCCACCGCCCACATTCGACACATCCAATCCTGAGGTTTTGGAGTCACCTTTCATGATATCCACACTTGAGACCTTGAATCAGATAATGGAGCATTTGAACTCGAGGATGAGCGATATAGTTAGCATAAATAAGATCCAGAATGTAGCTCCATTATTTGAGGATTTGGATTCACTTGAGGATTATCATGAAAGCTTGCAATTGGCCAAAATACAAAAAAAATTAGAGAACTTTAAAAATCCAAAAAGAGTTCGGGAGATCTTTGGTTGATTCAGATTGTGAGGAGAGTGCCCACTTGCCAGATCATTTGACCACACAGCCTTTCACACCTTGTCCCACCTTTGACGCTGAGGATGCCGCTGTACAGACTGCTCTTAGCATGCCTTGTGTATATGATGATTCCGACTTCCTCCCTTGTATGGAGGAAGTCCAAAAATTCATAAAAATGTTGATTGAACTCGATGTGGTGGCCACTATTCATGAGATCATCCGAGCCCCACTTCAGTAGGTCATGACTGATTTATCTGCTCCTCTTCCCAAGAAGAGAAAGCGGAGGAGAAGATCTGAGCATCATATTTTGACCATGGCGACTGCCTTCACACACCGTCCCATTCCTAGGAAGAGGAACACTGCCGCACCTTTTATTAGCTGCACCATCTCTGACCACACATGTGATCACACTCTCCTCGATGGTTGTGCGTCGATTAGCATATTACCCTTCTCGTTGTACAGTCTCTTTACTTAGGGCCTCTCAAGAAAACCAGGATGATAGTTCAATTTGCTGATGGATCTATCGAGAGGCCGAAGGGTATCCTTGAAAACACCGTCATTTCGATTCAGGGCACGAGCTACAATGTTGACTTTGTCGTTTTGCCCATGGAGACCTCTATAGGGGAACACTCTCTAATCATCTTGGGATGACCATTCCTCGCCTCTGCGAGGGTCGTTATTGATTACGGATCAGGAGAGATTCTCTTCCGTCCTATTGATGAAAGCAAAGTGTTGATCACCACACCCACAGTTGACTAGAGACCTGCACCTAATGTGACTTTACCTATCTTGGCTAACCCTGAGGACCATGACTTGATGATACTATCAGAGAAATTTGCTGCTTACTGGATTCCACTGAGACCCAAGAATTCCTCTCCCAAGAGGAAGACTTGGAAAGCATGGACTTCGGAGTTCCTTCTTTTGGGACTTGGCGCTGTGTTGATGACATCCGTGGGATTTCCACGAATGACACCATTGAGCGGAGGGCAGATTTAGGGACTAGACATGACGGACATTATTTGACTACTTTCATCGATGAGTCTGCTCCTATTCACGTAGACACTAATGAGACGAAGGCCAAATTTGATTTGATTGCTTTTATTCGGGAATTTAGTCCTTTTGATGAGAAAAATGATCTGGTTGAGATTATTGAGGATGAATAGAGTTTGACTACTTCTACTGATGAGTTCGTTCCTTATGGTTTTGACCTAGACGAGACCTCACAGGATGACTCTACTTACACTTCTTCCGATGATGATGAGTTTGTCCCTTTCCACTTTGATATCAGCGAGACTCCCAAGGCTGGACCTAGTCATACTTCTTTCAATGATCCGTCTGTGCCTTCACACCTTAGGGCCACTAAGGACCTTCACCCTGTCGACCCTGATCGGCTTCCGTCCACTGTGGACCCAGATGTCGACTTGCACCACACCAGATCTATCCCTCAACGGTCCCATAAAAAGGTTCGCTTTCTACCTTCTTGATCCCGTGTACACCCATCTCTGTTGTATATTCGTGTTGATCACCTCTGTCTCTATCCCATATTGCTCGTCCACCCATTCTCATGTTTGCCTTGCTTAGGACGTACTTTGTCCGAAGTATAGGGGGTGGACGAGCCGAGTGTTCATTCATCATATGTTTCATTACTCCTGTTGTTTCTTATACTTAGGGCTTCTTTTACCCTAAGTATAGAGGGAGTGATGTGTACATTCTCATGATCTCTTCTCTCATCTTCCGATCTCTTTTCTTC
Organism: Ottelia alismoides; assembly: GCA_037367405.1. Taxonomy (NCBI): domain Eukaryota; kingdom Viridiplantae; phylum Streptophyta; class Magnoliopsida; order Alismatales; family Hydrocharitaceae; genus Ottelia; species Ottelia alismoides. The sequence goes on from JAZKJV010006123.1 coordinate 658,931, forward strand.
TTTCTTCTTTTCCTTTTCTATCTTTTGTATCTATTAGAAAGGTGTCGCCCCTTGTATACAGTGTTCTATACTTAGGACGTACTTTGTCCTAGGTATAGGGGGTTGTGCACCCTGAGTTTTCGTTCTATTCTTTGATCCTCTCCATTGTCTCCTCTTCTTGTCTATACTTAGGGATATCTTACCCTAAGTATAGGGGAGACAGTCTGAGTACGATCTGTTCAGTACCACCCTGGACCCTCCCTGCTTTGTGTACAATCTGCTATACTTATTATTATTTGATCCTAAGTATAGGGGAGACTGTCAACTTCTCATTCGTTCGTTCATTCATCCTTTATTCATTTATTCGGTAGACTTTTCTATACTCAGTACGAGTTATGTCTTCTCTTTTCTCTCTGATCTATGAGGACATAACTCAAGCTAAGTATAGGGGGGTCGTATATACTGCGTATATACTTAGCCATAACTCATACTTTCGTATTTTCTAATTAAAAAAAATGGCTAATTATACAATAAAATTCATTAAAAATCTTATTAAAAAGATGTGATTATTCCTCAAATTCTTTTTGTACTTACTGATTAATAAATCAGGTGAAAATATTTGTTGCAAAATGTTTGAAAAATAGTTGAAAATCCTTGTGAAAATCTTTTGAAAACTATTTGGAAAACATTTTGTTACATGTTTTCAACCTTTGTAAAAATATTTTGATTGATAAATTTTCTTCTCTGTGTGAAATAAAATGTTTGAAAAATGATTTGCAAATGGTTTGAAAAATGGTTGCAAAAATATGTGAAAAATCTATATATACTGTTTGGAGAACATATTGCAAAATGATTCTCAAATGTGTGTACATGTTTGTAAAAACTGTTTGTAAAAATTATTTTGGACTATATTTTTGAAAATTGTTTGAAAAACCATTGTCAAATAAGTTTGAGGAATAATTACATCTCACCTAAAATTCTCTATGTATATACCTATAAATTGACCTCTTACCATTGTAAATTCTTAAAATCTACTTCTTGTAAATAAAAGATGCATCCCCATGTAAATATTTGTACCTACTTTTTGCAAAATTAAAATCCAAAAACATTTAAAAAATCTTTTTGAAAATCTAAAAAATGCGTATGCATCATCTTTTCGAAAACCCATAAAAAATTCAAAATCTTTGAAAATTGCATCACAAAAATATTTTCTGCATAGCATTCGCATTTTTCGAATTGAATTTGATAATTGAACGAGTCTAAGTAAAATCTGAAGATTAGAGCTTGGTTGGACCTTAAAATCTACCTAATTAACAGGAACCTTATAGGAACTAGAATTGAGGTACTTCAGGTCTAGTTGACTTAATTCTTTGAGGATCACGAGACTTGGTTCAATGGGTTCTTGACTGCCTAAGTAGAGTATTTCGGAGCACATGCACGACTCTTGTTGATAATGACCTAACTTGGACACTTGCACCTTTTACATGGCTTAACTCAGTTGGAGTGTTGAGGGGGTTGGATTTGCCGGTATGAGACGCGCACAAGTGGAAACACTTGTCCTCCTCTAGGGAGGGAAGTGCATCCCAACCCATCCGGTGATGATGAGTTTCGAGGACAGGAGATTGTGGGTTGCAATAAAGCTTCAAAAGAGGGATAGTCTACTGGCTCAAGAGGGAAAACTCCCTATGTAAATGCTGTTGTATATAGTATTCCAAAATAAAAATGCAAAAGCAAAAACTCCAAAAAAAATGGACATGCCTGTACAAAAATAAAAATGCCTGCCAGGGTGTACATATGTGTAAAGTCAAATAAGCAAGCTTGAGCTTCAAAGTCAAATCATGTGAGCCTGCAGCTGGATGACTTGACTACACCGGTCTTGCATCCTAGGATAGGTAGCTACACTGGCTACCATCCATTCTTCTCTTCACCCCCTCCTTGTGAGATGGTTGCCACTTGAACTTAGAAGGGAATACCCTTCTCCTAGAGGAATGAGTTGTTGGATTGGGGAATCATTGGGTTGTCATATTGAAGAAGATAGTCTCTTTGTCATTCTATTTGGGGAGAGCCACTATCACTTACACTGTACGAGTCAGATTCATAATCATAAGGGTTTGCGTATGAGTTGAAATATTTCTGACCTGGCTATTGAGGAGACTTGAGCAGAGTTTTGGGATTCTCGAAGGTTGTTGGATTTCAAATCCGGTTCTCATTAAGGTTCCGCCCGCACTAAAATTCCAAGGGTCCAACTTAAGCTCCAAATTTTGATTTTGTGAAGACAAGTTTGATAATTAAACTCACTTCAATTTTCTTCTTTTTCTTTTCTTTATTTTTCTTTTCTACACTTATTGCATAAGTGTTTGCTAGGGACTAGCAAAGGTAAGTATAGGGGGATGATGAATCCACGTTTCATCATCTTTATTCTATCATTTTGGCCTTAAAAACCCTAGTAAATGCATGTAAATAGCGTTAATTCATGCATTTTATCATCCATGCATATTTGTGTAAATATTGTATAAAATGCGATTTTTAAAGCCAAAATTATAGAATAAAGAAAAGAAAAGAAAAATAATAAAATATTGAAAATATTTTATGATCCAAAACCTCGAGACTTAGGCATCTCGATGACTAGGTCGATAAGGAATAAAGTAGGAGGAGATAAGGGCCAAAATACAATAAAAATACCTTTTATTTAACCCATTCTTTATTCATTTTGGGACCTATTTTTGGTTCCACTTTTTATACCTCAAATAAAGAAACATTGAACATGAAATTTGTAGATAATTTCTTATAGAAAAATACAAAATTGATTTCACCCAAAAATAATATATAGATAAAAAGTTATGATCTGAATAAGATTTTAGATTCCCAACTTCCCAGACCCGTATCTCTCAAATAGAAACTCGAAACGCACCAAATTTACATTTAAATGTATATAATTTGAAATAAAATATTTAATGGAGTGATTTCGCGTTTGGCGGAGCTACGGTATGAAAGTTGAGTTTTGGACCCTTATAGTATACTTGTACAGATTAAAATATTCATTTTATATATTATTCATTATTTTTATATTTTGTATTTTTATAATTTTGTAAATATTATTTATAATAATTGTGAATGTTAAAATAAGAATAAAAACTCAAAGAAAACACAAAATAAAATGTTTGTAATTTTACACATAGGTATAATACCAATCAATACACCTATAAAGAACATACATCTATTTTATTATGTGTATAAAACACTTCAGAAAAATAAAATAAAAATATAATTAAGTTTATAAAATTACTTTATAAATTTATAAAATAATAAACAAAATAAATAAAATTAAATGTACAAAATAAAAATAAAACAATAAAATATATAGATAAATATACCTATATAGGCCTAAAATGGTAACTTATAATTTTATACCTCTAAAAAATTAATAAAAATCGTCATAAAATAAATTATAAAATAACAAACATTTTTATTTGATAATCTAAAATTAAAAAAATTTATTTACTATTTTTTAATGATTTTACAAAAATTTGTCGCCAAGGTTTTTCTGGTTCATCCACGTGGACCAACCAGCTTCCTTCCTTGGTTGATCTCGGCCAACTCTCTGACCGAGGTCTGTACAGTGTCAGATCTGAGTTTTTTTTGGCATTTTCTCCGAATTTTGGAGGTCACGCCTTTCACTATTTCATGTTGAGTTCTACACGACTTTTCTTCCTCGTGGCTTGAGCATATATGCTCATGGCTTGTATTGGTCTTCGGAGCCACGATTTGCTCGGTCCACTTCGATCTTTAAGCCACTGCGCCACTCATTCAAAAAAGCCACCCAAACCTTCCTTCGACTTCTGAACCTTCTTCAACCCTTGTTTTGACTCCTGGCCGCCGTGCTATGGACTGGAGGCGTGACAGGCATCCTCCAGTTAACGGGAGGAGCCCAGGCGAGGGCCGAGGAGTGGTTTCCACCCCATCTCCGGCCACCTGGCCGTGAGGTCCATCTCAGGTTTTTAAACCTTGAGGACTTGTTTCCCTTTGTATTTTCTTTCATTTTCCTTGCATTTTTAGTTTCCCGTAGGCATAGGATCCAAACCCTATAGTTGTCTTTACATTTCGTCCACTTCATCACACGCGCCACCCCTCGTCGGAGCTCGCTCCAACGAGATCCATTTTCACCAATCCCACACCGTTCCACTTCCAGGTGGGTCGTGGCATTTTGCCCACGACCCCCATAACTTGTCTTGCAGGTCTTGGAGCTTCAAGCGCACCTGGGAGGAGGTTTTGTTGTTGGCCGGAGCATCCTAGGGCCGCCACCGTCTCCGACTTCGTGGTGGATCTACGGTGGTCCTCCAACCCTTTTGATGCCTCCAGGAGATAGATAAGGATTGCAGGAGTGTTGGGCGCCATTTTGGAGCACGAAGGAGGAACAGAGGAGGAGGCACGAGGCCGGGGAAGGACGTCGTCGAGGCCCTTCTTCCCTGTTCGTCGTCGTCACCTACTCGTCATTCGATCGAGGTTGCGCCCCAATTTTAACCAGAGCAATTGGATCTTCTCGCGCTCGATCCGTCCATCTTTCGAAGATCATCTAATATGGGCCACTCGTGCGAAAGGGTATCACGCATCCTCGGCATGACACGTGGCGTTAAGTGGATTCATCGATGTCGTTGGATCGCGCCCCTTCGTGGGTATTTTGCATACTTCATCCGCGAAAATTTTGTATTTATTAATAGAACTTAAACTTTCATCTGCAGTCAAATAACTTTTGTAATATTTAGGAGTCGGCCCCTGAACTTTGTGTTATTGCATCTAGGCCGTTGCCAGGCGCACGTGTTTCTACACGTGTTTTTGGCACTTTTGCAGGATTAGCCCTAGAATTTTGGCGATTGATATTTAGTACAGCAAAATTTTTGATTAGTTATATATTTTCTGGAACATTTGCACACAAGCCTCTGGACGTTTTGCTAATTAGAAAAATACCCCTACTTGTATGTATTTTCTTGATGTTTCTAATATTTATTTCATGCATCTCTAAGTTGCTAAAAAATCCACAAAAACTACTTTAAGCTCCTGTTGCATTGTACTTCCATGCCATATTTTTCTTTTGCATATTTATTGCATTTTATTATTTATAAAAATTCAAAAACTTGCATTTTTTCTACTTTTTGCATTATAAAATCCATAAAAATTATAAAAACACCTCAGAAAATTTCCAAAAAAACATATTTTGCCTATTTTAGTTTGTTTTGACTTAAATCCAAAAATCACAAAAAAATACAAAAGAAAACTCCTAAAATTTACAAAACCCCTAAAATCTTTATAAAAAATTTAAAAAATCTACAAAAATCCTAAAAATGAAATTTTAGTTTCTGCATCTTCTGATTTATTATCTTTCAATTAAAATTATTTTAAGGACTTTTTGACCTTGATTGATATTTTTCTTCCTTATTTTAATTTCGGCCGGCAACTTAGTTCACTGATTTCTAGTATTTTTGACTTTACAAATACCAAAAAAATAGGAAAACTCTAGAAAAATCGCAAAAACATTAGAAAAATATAAAAGACATAAAAACATTTTGTTTCCTGTATTTTGACTATTTTCCCTATTTTTACCTCTCTCTTATCTTTAGTGTACATATATCTACATATATATTATATCTTAATTAAAAGAAAAAGAAAATAAAATACAAAATATAAAAAAATATAAAATCAGAAAATTAAAAATCAAAATAAAAACAAAAAAATCAAAAATTAAATAAAAATAAAAAATTTAAAACCCACAAAAAATAGCATATATAGACAAGTCATCACATTCACACATTTTTGAGCTTAATGGCCCCGTTCTACATGTTTGCTCCCTGTGTTCAACCTCTACACATACTTGCACCTATACACATCTTTGTTGTAGAGTTATAATAAAATTTAACTCCGCACATTTACTTTCATGGCTTGAATTACTTGTTGTGGGTTAATTGTTGTTTTAATCCGGATTTCGTGTGGTCGATTCAACGACTGAGTTCCCGCCTTGTGTGGAACTTAAGATCACCGATTTTAGGGTTAAACAATGATACCTCTTAGATCTTATTTCTGAAAGTGTTCAGAAATAAAGAGAAGAGGGTATTAGGCCGTCACATTAGTAATGCACCTCGGATATGTTCCGTCTGGGAAATTTCAAGAAAGGCTTCCTCCCCTTAAGATATGGTACTGACCGATCTAAAGGTATAACATCTCAAAGAGTTTAGGAAATGAATGCTAGAACTACATGCCCTTGTGCATCAGTTACGAGAAGCCGAGTATATGCTAGATATATACAAATGCCAGATGTCTGCCATGCAGTGGGAGTAGTAAACTGTTACTAATCCTACTATGGAGATAAAACACTTGATTGCAGAGATAAAAAAATCTTCAAATATGACAATACTTTTGAGATAGTGATCTCTAAGTCTTGTCTTCAAGAAATTAAGACTATATAGATAGTGATCTAAAAGGTCTTAACTTAGGATACCTTCGGAGATAGTGATCTCCAGGAATAAGGGTATTCTGATAAGGATTATGGAAATACTGGTTATGATAATTATTAAGCTATAGTGTCAAGGACACTATAACTAACAAGATTGAGTATTGGTTGCATAAGATGCAACATTCGCGTTAATTGCGAGCACTGTTACTAGGGATATGCAAGTGCCGTAAAAGGACTTGGCGTAGTCTTATGGGATAAGAGTGATTGATCAGCTAATCTAGTTATTTTCAAAATAGCCTATGACTGTCACATGAGTGTGGGTTTAAATGATTAGCCCATTAATGGCTCTTTGGGCTAGTGGGAGATTGTTGGACATGCGAGCCCACAATGATCCATTATGCAATAAATGTTATTGCAAATATTATTCCCTGATCTAAAATGAAAAATAAATAATTTACAAAATAGGTCCCTTAGTACAATTAGGGTTATTTACCATGGCCATCTTAATGATCATACAGCTGTTGATTCTACTATTGAATCATAGAGGTTGGTGCTTGGATGAATATCTAAAGAGTTAGATTGATGACTCGTCAAGCACCATTAAATGATTATTAAGAGATGATCTCCAGCCTAAGGAGGAGATGGAAATCCTCTCTCTGAAGGTTGATATCTAACTGACCTCTTGATGCAGGTCCTCTACATAGGAATAGAGATTCAGAGGTGTTAGATAAGTTAAGTCAAAGAGTTAACTTAAAGAGATCGAGATAACTGAAGTCCTATATTGTATGCTGTCATAATACAAGCACGCACCCTCTGACCGGAGAGAGATGTGTTATTGTATGCATGAGTATGTACATTTATCGGACCAATAGGTTGATGACCTAATAAAGGTCTATACACCGGCACGCTGGTGTGCATGCAAGGGCATTTGAGTAATACGATCTCTCAAAGGGATCATACAGCTTCAGTTACTGAACAAGAAGACATGAGCTCACTCATGAGATATTAGAAAGAATAAAATTCCGTGCACGGTCGTCTCTCTTTGGAAGCTTAACTGAATTTGTAGTTTTGTATATAATTTTGGAAAGTACATGATCAAGACCTAGGCATGATATATGCTTTTGGAAAGTATATTATCGATAACGACTCGCAATGATCGAATGAGAAACTAAATAATAAAACCATGAAGTAGACAATGTAAAAGAGGTCTAATACTTCGGGTTTACTCTGGATCTTCCAATATGCAGGATGTACATGTATTAGGAATACCTGAGGGTGATGTGATTGGTGAATCTCAGATTCATCACTCTAAATCTCATTTATTAAGTTCAAATCCCACAAAATCATCAGCATTTATTCATTTATTCTGCATAATTAGCATTCATGCATGATTTCATAAGATTTACATTTTAGCACTAATTTCTGCACAAAATAAGAAGCCAAAAATCTTAGCCAAAATTGACATGTAAATTGCCTAAATTCCCTAATTTTTAACTCAATCAAGTTAAATCCAAATGACACAAAACCACTCCACTGTGTACATATCACTTACAAGAATAAATTAAAAATACAAAAAAATAACTAACTCAAATAAGTGGACTTAAAACCCAAACCCTAGTTTCAGGATTTCCGGACTAAAAACCTCACATATTATCCATCCAGTGTCCGTTTTAATCCTACTCACTTTTGAACAAATGTACATTCAATTACCTTCAAAACAAGACCAAGTTCAAGTGAATCAGAGCTCGTGTGTGAAAGTTGGGTTTTGGGCCTCTTTTGTACATTTTGTATTTTAGTGGTTTTTGACCGGATATTTTATGTATTTAATTAACCTATTTTAGTTCATTTATTTTTCATTTGTCTTCATTGATGAAAGTTTTATTAAAATGCGTAAAAATCCAAATCCAAATTGAGCTTGAAATTAAAGAAACAAATTAAGTCCGAATCTTCACAAACCACTTGTACAAAATTTGACTTTTTTCTTATTTTATTTTATTTCTTCTTTTTTATTAACAAAATCCAAAAAAAAGTAGATTAATGTGTAATTATTTATCTTTAATTTTACCATATTTTTTACGGAATTTTATCTGATTTGAAAATGATAAAAAAATTTAAAAAACCCAAAAATCAAGCTATTCTATATACATGGGATACCCCAAAAATTGACTTTATACATTTGATCAGGTTTTGATATGTCTTCAGGAATGTTGTAGTCTCATCAAGACAAGCAAAATTCGTGAAGAAACTTTTTCAATCCGAGGCCATCTGCTATTTTTTTTGATTTTACAAAGCTTTTATTTGTTGATTTTTGTGGTGCTAACATATGGCAACTCCCGGAGCTGCCCCATGTCATGCTTTTTTGAATTTTTATAAATTAGTTTTTTATAAAAAAATTAAAATTAAAATTAAAATCCACATACGTGCAAGGCACGTACCGCCCAGGCATGCGCCAAGCACGTACCGCGTCTCCACTCTCCCATGGCCGTCACGCGTCGACCGGCTAGCCGTCCAATCTCGGCAGACCGGGCGGCCTAGCGCTCATCTTCTCCACCCAGCGCTTTCCCAATTTGACGCCGTCAGTTCCTCCGATTTCACCGCCAATCAGTCGTCACCTTCCCACAATCTCCGCAAGCGCCAATCCTCTTTGAATCCCATTCCGATCACCCCCTCATCGAATCCAATCTTCAATCAGAGATCCTCGTTGACTCCCCCATCGCATGTCTTTCCTTATTTGGTGCCCGAACCTAACCTATTAAAGAAGCTTCGCTGCCCGACCTTCCACCCATTCACCGATAGCAACAATGCTCGCAGGTGATAGCGACAATGCTCGGAGGATTATATTTTTCTGAGATCCATTACCTAGTGATAGATCTCAAATAATTTCATTCCTTGAAAATAATTAGATTTAATATTTATTATAATTAAATATTAAAATTCATTCTATTTGCATTTGAAAATTTATAAAAAAATTCATATTACATCAAAAAATTCTAAAAAATTTAAAGTACATTCATTTCCTCATATTTTGCATCGTGGCCAAGTTTCATATTTTTCGAACATCGTTTGGGCATAATTCACGTTTTAGTCCCTAAAATAGCCCGAATTTGCATTTTGCATCCTTTATTGCATTAAAAATTCCAAAAAAAAGATCGCCTCGTAAACTGCGTATGAATATTAATAGACATCATTCTAGGTTGTTTCTTTGCCTCCTTGTATTCGACCATGGGACTTGCCTAAGTAATATAAACATAAAACCACATTCATTAAAATTGACAAATATTATTTCTGGCTATTTTCTTGACCGATTCTGATTGTCGCCTACAATGATAAAACAAATCATTATTTTTACGCACTCAAACACACATTTTATTACACATTTTTAACACAACGGATTCCTGATTCATCAGATGGCGCCATTGCCGGGGAGGCAAACGGCTTAGTTTTGTGTTATGAAAATTTTCGTTCGGTTTTCCACATTCAGGTGGTCTGACCCCTGAATTTTTCACTATAAATTCCATTCCCGCTATTTATTTTATTTTATTTTCAGCATTTATTTTTTATTTATCGTTGAGTCACCCTCTTACACAAATCTCTCTTATTTTTCTTGCGAGGTACCCGCCATACGTGGAGCGATTTTTCAAGAAATCGAAGCATCCTCACCGACTTCCGAAAAATCCATAATTAATTTAAGATCGAGTCGAGTTGTGAGAGAGCGTAGAGTCTAGATTTTAATTTCTGCAAATTGTAAATTTCTGTAATTCATTGCTCATTTACAGCGGTGTCTGTTTGGACTCTCACATGTGTAAAAGACTCTGAACATTTTATGTCGTGTGCCGTGGCCTGTTTCACTCTCTGGTGATGGTGGGGCCCGACTTGAGTGACGATTAGGATAGACCTGCACATACGGCTCTCAGAGCATTTTTAGTTTTCGATTATGCTCGTAGGAATTAGGCCACACTTCATATTAATTGAGATGCACATAGATCGTTCAATTTAGACAAAAATTTATATCAATTCTTACCCGCTAATAGAACATTCTGCTAGATGCAGTTTTTCATCGACTTGCATTCATTTAGAATAAATTTTCAATTTCTGTCTAGAATTCCACATGGAGATTGCGAGGATTCACTATAATTCTTCTAACTGAGCATACATCATCATTTTGCGTGTGCATCGGCGTTTCTCGACTTTCTCCCTCTTTTTTCTCATATATTTAAAAGGAAATTAGGACTGGAATGGTAGATGTATATTTCTACTCACTTAATTCTTCAGTGATCACCAAATTAAAATTGGGACTGCTAAATATAGCCGATTCTAAATTAACCCATAAAATCAAGAATTTTTGCGAGAGGGCAACCTCGACCTTGGATGCTTTTATTTTTCTGAGTGAGCGATAGATGATACTTAAGGCTATAGCTCAAAAACCTGGATTTTCATTCTGTCTACTGTTTTTAGAAACGATTAGCTACTTTTCAGTGAGGAATACGGGTAGCCGATAAACGGTCCGGACTTACTTAGTAGAGTGGGTGGTTTAAAGGACACTACGTAATGCTCCATCCTTAAGTAACACGGGTAATTGTTTTATGGTCCGTGCTCACACCTATATTGGCTGAAAGAAGATGCAGCTAGTCGTAGGAATTCGAGACAGTCTTTACGAAAATCTCCAGCACCTAACAACTCGCTTAATTATTTTCCAAGATTGTTTTGTCACCAATTAAAATTGAAAAGATAATAGACAAACTCTTACGACTTCATTGCGTGAGTTGGTGAACCCAGGTTTGATATGTGTTTGCATTAGTGTGCATGAACCGATATCGAAGATCAAAAGCCGCATATTTGATATTTTTTTTAACTATCCCGTGCAATCATCTCTCTCCTTTCTTGATTTAAACCTGATCTCTGGGGTTCTCGGCCAGGTAGAAACGATTATCTTCTAAATGCTGGAAGGCTTCACTCAGGCAGGGGACAGAACTCACTCCTTAAGAAACCTGTGGATATTGAAGTCCCGCTACGCACCTTTTTCTACTATACATCACTTTTTCAGCAGTTGACTGCTACACTGCTAAAGGGTGGAAAAACGATGCTAAATTCACGGCGAAATATAAAGTACCTATATCCGCGGTGACCACAACACTTTACCTCAGCGCAGCGATAACGCCTGGTTCAGTGATGTAGCCTTCATCTAGACCACAACATCTTTCATACTTGAGCATGTACTTGTAAACCCTCTATTTGCCAATATCAATGTTGGCCTACTTCTACAACCGATATCTCGTATCATCCTTTGAGTGTGTTAATGGAACATGGTATAACATTCATATTGTCCTCCGATATAAATCAAACTTCAAAAAAGGGAATGATTTTAGTTCAACCGTCTCATCTATTCCTCAACTCACCTATTTGAAGAAGACATGGTATATTTAGGATAAGCAATCATGACATAATACACCCAGTACTTTTGATTCTTTCATGGAAATATAGGAATAATAACCAATCCAAGAAATCAATGAGGTTCTCAAAGTATATGACTGATCTTTCTTCCGAATCATAATGAACGATTTCTTATATAGATAGAACTACCTTCACAAATTGCGGATACTAATTCGTTATGAATATCCTGTATTGAAGCTATAGCATCATCGGGATCGAAATATCCGCAAGATCGGGATCACAATTTGTATCTATTAAACAAATCGTCGGAATCCCCAAAATCAGACATTCTCGAAGGGTTGTATATTCTGCTTGCTGATCAACAATAATGACAATATCAGGTAACTCCGTCATATATTTAAGAGGCCAAAAATCACGGGAACAACTAAAACGACCATCTCGCTCTTTCCTTTCTTCGGTGCTACCTTTTTCTTTCCCAGGGATGGGGTTGGGTCCACCCTCAAGGGTCGGGAACAACTCTGGAGTCAATTAAGTCAAAAATGTTGGAACCTCATGGGTAAGGATAAGGTCTTGGAATAGATAGAGAAATGCAGGGAACTAGGTAGTACCAGAGAATTGATAAAGCGAATAGAGATTCTTATAAAGATCATACTAAGAAATAGCAAAATTCCGTACGGGTACAACTCTTATTTGAACGAAGTACAAAAAATGCGATCTTTTTCGTGGGAGAGAACAAAAGATCAAATCAGTTTATCAAAGTGCTTCTCCGATTGCTCAAGACATCTCTTTTCAACCGAAGAACAGAATCTCATTTCATTCCATTTTGAGTCACATAGTCAAGGCAGAGGAACTTTTGTCCATAAACTCTCCCAATCCAGATCATAAAATTTATTGCAAACCCAAACCACCATTCCTTTCAGCTCTTTCAAAAATGGCCGAACATTTATCTAAAAATCCATCAGAGCTATACTATGAAAATGAATTTGTCTCGGTTGATCCCAAATCAACTACATCCTCTTATTTCAATAATACTCCAACATTTGCGGAAGATTTTCACCCGTGGATGAATTTGTCCCCCTCGTTGAATTCCTACTCGAATCATTCGACCGCACATGACCACCTACCATCTTGGACTGAACCGTCTTATTCTCAGTTCCTTGCTAATGAACCATTCCCAGATCAAAATACCTTTGAGTCTCATGACTGGCCGAGAAGCCAAACCCATATGGAAAGACCCACACTTAATGATCATTAGCGTTGGATTGACAGCAACGATCAAATCTCTATTAACCAACCTGAATATCACTCATTTGATCAGCCTATCCGTACAGAGGACTACATGGATGATATCGACACATATGCACCCAGTATGACCCCATTATTTGAGAATATGATCAATCATGACCATGGAAGTAGACTCTACTCAAACCAGGATGACATGCCTGAGTCACGGCATGTTGAGTATGAGACCTACACTTTCCCGTAAAATCCTTCCACTGAGAAACCTCCTTCCATAATTTTTGAGGAGACATTTTCAGAAAATAATGACCATATATCAGATATTCCAAGAAATTTTCCTTTAAGCACATACAACAAAAATGGAAGATGAAATTATTGAACACACACCCACTGCTACCATGATTGATTATGAACAATATTTTGAGGATGATATTTCGAGGATAAATAAAAGATTCGAATTAATGGAGGATAGATTTCAAAAATTTGTCAACCAACTAATTTCAATATCTGGGAACTTAGATAAAAAAATGAATGAGGAAATGGTTGGATCTCATTTTGACAATTTTGAGGATATCTAGAAATCTAGGGACGATTCTGACAGCGACACTTTTGTTTATTATTCCCCTAAATATGACTATGCCTCTAACATTTGCTATGAACATCAAAGCCCCTGCTCATCTAAGGAACACACCACATCACCACACCACACAGAAAAGGCCATAAAAATTGGAATATTTGAAAATCACAAAAAATTGAAAATCTAGAAAATTTCATAAAAATTGAGACTGAAGAAGATCTGAAGAATTTGGATCCTGCTTTATGGGAAGCCTTGGAGAAAATATTGACTTTTGAACCTCCCTTCATAAAGGCCATTGAACACTTCCCCGACCATAAAGGTTTTGTAATGGACAAATTAATAATGAAAAAGTCAGGCAGGATACGGACAAAGACTGAAAGATATATCTTGTCAATGGCCTCCTCCTTGGTGTTGAGGAGAAAAACCAAGAGTTGTATAGTGAAGAGGTTGCCCGGATTTGTCTGCATAATAAAAGACATAATTTTCACCCATGCTTGGATTGATGACGATTCATCGATCAATATCCTCCCAACCTATGTATTTCACAAAATCAAACTCGGACCGATTAAGAAGACGCGAGAGATTGTTCAATTGGTGGACCTATCGATAAAGCGACCGAGAGGAATCATTTCTATCATCATGGCACGATCATTGATATTGAGCATCAAGGAGAATTCACCCAGTCTCCAATTATTCCCGGAAAGCCATTCTTAGCATTGGCTAAGGCAATTATTGATTGTGAGACTCGGGAAATCAATTTCACAGCATTAGAGCACTACGATCTGACCTAGTCTTTGAGTAACCACTATTTTCTGAGGCAACCCAAGATGTCCCCGACAACCGTAACCATGAAGCGGTAGAAGAGCCCTACCCTACTGCTACACCTGAGACAGTGGTTGTTGATGAGACTATTGGTTTAGAGAATCTCCCCCCTGCTCCCTCCCCAACTGCTCTCACCATGGAGAATCGAGTATATGAATCATATGATCCGGAGACTTATGCATGGGCAAACCCTGGGTCAACGTATTCTGAATACATGAATCACATCAACTTGACATAGGAATGGTCCAATGTCAAATCAATTAAGAATGAACATGCAGAGACTCTTCCCAGTATTTCAATTCTCGTGAATCTCAAAATAGACAAATCCTTCTTCTCTGATCCGGAGACATACGCATGGTCGCACCCAGGGGAAACCTTCTCTGAATATCTTGACCAAATCATCCCAAATCGAGAGTGCACCAACATTCAGGAGACTAAGAACAAACACGCATGCCGCACACCTACCAAGGAAAAGAATTCTAATGGTTATTCATCTGGATACTAAAGTCAACCGACACATTCACGAGGCAAGTAAAAGAAAGTCACCTTTGACCTTTCGGAAGAGGAATCAACTGATGATCCCTCATCAGGTCCGAAAAAGGTAATCTACATGAGTGAAGTCTGTTCGGCAGCTCTAAAACCATTTCTTCGCAAGGATCCAAATTCGATTCTCATTGGACAACTCTTGTTCCCAACTACTATTCATACAAAACTGATGCTCCTGCCCTCTTCAAGTACACTGGAATTATTTCTTATGAGATTACGAAGACTGATGTTTCTGAATATTCATCCGAGGACAAACCGCTTGACCCTAAGAAGGAACGAATTTTGAGGAAACAACTGAAGAAACAAAATAACATGAATATCTTGAGTGTGTCCACTTTCAAATACTATTCCTCTGAGGATAATTCCGATGATGCATATCTTACATCTGACTCAAACACTTCATCTACTATCCATCATGACTTTTCTGAGGATGACACTAATAATAGTTGGGAATCATACGCTTCATCTCCATCTTTTTATTCCGATCTCCCATCACGGGCTCACAAGAAGATCACCCGGAAACTGCCTTAATCATCGGCTACCCACCATCCCTCTCGACCACATCGGTCTCCCTGTACAGCTTCCTCCTCTACTTAGGACAAGGCCTAAGTATAGGGGGGGACCGATGCCATATGTATATTCCATTTCCCCCATCACACTTTTCCTTCTCATTTTTCCACCCTTCTCCTATACTTAGGCTGACCAGAGCCAATGTATAGGGGGAACCGACGCCCACCCGTATATACTCTCTTCATCCACATATCCCGACCGCTTCATTTTTTCCGCTCTTAATCTTTACTTAGACTATTCACAGTCTAAGTATAGGGGGGGCAGACTTGTATATATTGTTCGTTGTCTTTTCCTTTTTACTCTCTTATGCTTAGCCCGAGCTATGTCTTCTTTACACTTCTTGTGCTCCGAGGACACATCACTCGCTAAGTATAGGGGGTCCGTATATATAATGTGTATATATTTTACCCATATCCCATACTTTCGCGTAAGTCTATATGTATTTAAAGGGTGGGTAACTAACTTTAAAAAAAATAAACAAAACCAAACAAAAAAAGGTTTTGCTACTAACACTAAATGTGTCCAACCCAAAATTTTTGAAAAAAATGGCTTCTTATTCATTTTTTTCCTTCCATAAAAAATTCAAAAACAAATAAAAAGTCATAAAAAAGTGTCGACATTTCACACACCTGCACTTCCTCCTATGCATTTGCATCTATGAAAAGTCCTTGGGTTATGAACCGAGTTATGAGCAGAAACCGAGAGTGATCTCGACTTGACCTTAATCCACCTAATTTTCAGAGGAACTTCACCTAGAAATAGGATTTTTATAAGATTCAGGTCTTAGACTTAATTCTTTAAGTTCCATATGACAATGTGCAGCGTTTGACTCTTAGTGTCTATTCTGGTCTCTTTATTCTGGGTACAACTCTGGAATAGGGAATTAATTTGTACTCTCGCACTATGCACTTAGCTCAACTCAGACGGGATGTTGGAATACTATGTGAGTTTCTTTTCTGCAAGCGTGGAAATCTAAAGACCGGAGTACGGGTTAAAATAAAGCTTCGAAAAAGGGATGGACAGCTAGGCACAATTTTTTCTAAGACCTAAAAAATTGTACGGAAATAAAAAGATTCTATATCCATAGGGGCACAACAAGATCTAAGCAGAACCAGCAAAAATTCCAAATACAAAGAAGCATTCTACCAAATAAATATCCGATCAAAAAGGTCCAAGCTTCAAGAAAACCTGCAAATCTTGTAGGAGACTCGGCTACACTGGCCAGCTTCACAAGGAGAGGTGACTACACTGGCCACCCTCCAGTTCTTTTCTCCTTCTTCTAACTTCTCCCCCAATTCGATTGTGAACACAGCGCGACATACGTTAGAAAGAAATACCTGACTCCCCGAGGACGAGTTACTGGAGAGGAGAGGAGCATGGTAGTCCGACATTCTGAATGGGAAGAGCTAAAACCTTTCACACACATGAGTCGATTGTTCAATGTTCATAGGGTATGCTTTGGGAAGAGGATTGATCTAAGATGACTTTTGAGCCGAAACTATGGCAATGATGTGTAGAACTTGAAGGCCGTTGATTTTTAAATTCTAAGTATCACAGAAGTTCTGCCAAACTATTAATCCAAAGGTCGAGTCCAGTTTCACTTTCACCTTCAACTCATGATCTTGGTATGGAATCCAATCTCATTTCACCTCATGGCATTTCTTTTTGATGCTCTGGGATGAGCATGGTCCAAGTATAGGGAGATGATAAATCTCAGACTCATCACACTAAATCTCAATTATTAAGCTCAAATCCCTCAAAATCATCAGCATTTCTGCATTTATTCTGCATAAATAGCATTCATGCATGATTCATAAGAATTGCATTTTAGCACTAATTTCTGCACAAAATAAGAAGCCAAAAATCTTAGCCAAAATTGACCTCTAAATAGCCCAACTTCCCTGATTTTTAACTCATTCATGCTAACTCCAAATGGCACAAAACCACCTCCACTGTGTACATATCACTAATAAGAATAAACGAAAAATACAAAAAAATCACTACCCCAAATAAGTCGACCTAAAACCCACACCCTAGTTTCAAGATTTCCGGACTAAAAATCTCATATCTTCTCCATCCAGTGTCCATTTTAATCCTACTCATTTTTTAAATAATTCACATTCAACTACCTTCAAAACAAGATCAAGTTCAAGTGAATCGGAGCTCGTATGTGAAAGTTGGGTTTTGGGCCTCTTTTGTACATTTTGTATTTTAGCGATTTTTGACTTGACATTTTATGTATTTAATTGACCTATTTTAGTTCATTTATTTTTCATTTATCTTCTTTGATAAAAGTTTTATTAAAATGCGTAAAAATACAAATCCAAATTGAGCTTGAAATCAAAGAAACAAATTATGTTCGAATCTTCACTAACCACTTGAACAAAATTTGTCTTTTTTTTATTTTATATTATTTCTTCTTCTTTTTTTATTAATAAAAATCCATAAAAATAGATTAATGTGTAATTATTTTTCTTTGATTTTACTATTTTTTTTGGATTTTTATGTGGTTTAAAAATGATAAACAAATTTATAAAACCTAAAAATCAAGGTATTCTATATACATGGGATACCCTGAAAATTCACTTTGTACATTTGATCGATTTTGGTTTTGATGTCTTCATGAAAGTTGTAGATCTCATAAAGAAGAGCAATTTTTGTGAAGAAATGTTTTTGATACGAGGCCATCTGCTATTTATTTTGGATTTTACAAAGTTCTTATTTGTCGATTTTTGTGGTGCTGACACATTGCAGCCTCTGGAGTCGCCACGTGTCAGACATTTTTGAATTTTTATTAATTAGTTTTTATAAAAAATTAAAATTAAAATTAAAATCCACGGACGTGCAAGGCACGTGCCGCCCAGGCACGTGCCAAGTACATGCCGCATCTCTACTCTCCCCATGCCGCCAAGCGTCGACCGGTCGTCCGATCTCCACCGATCGAACACCCCAACGCTCATCTTCTCTGCCCAGAACTTTCCAAATTTGATGCTGCTGGTTCCTCCAATTTCACTGCCAATCGACCACCGCCTTCCCACAATCTTCACAATTGTCGATCCTCTTCGAATCCCCTTCCTATCACCCCGTCATCGAATCCAATCTTCAATCAGAGATACTCGTCGATTCCCTCATCGCAGGACTTTCTTTATTCGGTGTCCGAACCTAACCTATTTAAGAAGCTCCGCCGCCTGACCTTCCACTCATTCGCCGATATCGACGACGCTCGGAGATGACAGCTCCGAGCACCCTCGTGCGACGAGGTCCAGTGGTCGACCACCGTAGCATCACGACCCTCGTCGTCGTAGTGCCCAGCTCCAGCCTCCCTCTTCGTCGTTGAGCCACCGCCAACATTCACCTCTGCCCCGATCGTCTATGACCTCCGACCTTCATCTTCATCGACGATGGATGTCTTCGACAACCATACATCAACTACTTCTCCGATAGCGTCCTGGAGCTTTGTCTCTGTCCACTCCGACGTTCAACCTCATCGACCGCCATCAACAACCATCGTTCAAACCCGCTCTAGGAGACCAAATTTGCCACCACCATGCACTTGCGATGTGGCCACCTTGCCAACGTCAACAACCTCCGCAGTGCTACCCGCTACGGCCAGGATCATCCAGAAGGGGTAACAAACTCCTCCAGCCTTGTCGACATCTGGCCCCACTACGCTATGGTCGGGCTCCTCCAACTCTGCCACTACAGCTAGGCTCCAGTCCCGAGACCCCCACGTACGTGCGCAACACATGCGTCGGGGGACGTCGTCTCAAGTCAACACCTCGGGTCACGTGCGTTGCATGTGTCTGTGGGTAAATTGCATAAAGCTCCCTGATCATCCTCATATTTACTAATCAGTCCAGACTCCCCAAGGGTCACGACACGTGACCCTTGTGCAAATTACAGAAACCCCCCTTCCTTCTTGGTAATTACTTCTAGGCCCCCTTCTCTGTATTTTTTTTATTTTTAATTATTGCATCAATAGCCCTGTATTTCCCTTAGTTCATACTACTACATTAGCATTTTGTTTGTCAATCAATTCTCTACGTTTTGGCATATTGTGGACATTTTTGTGATCGATGGTTAATTAATAATTAATTGTTCTGTAAAAAATTATGTATTTTGCCCATTTCATGCTCTGAAATTTATATCTCATTAACCGTTGATCTAAAAGTTCCGGAAAAATCACATGTTGTAGAATTAATTGTTCTTGACATTCGCATACGTAGTTTGTCCTGTAAAAATAATTTTGCATCTTTCAGTGTTTGATTTTTAATAGGTTTTGAAACCAGTATTTTTAATGTTTAGGATTTTTCTGAGATCCATTACCTAGTGATAGATCTCAGATAATTTTATTCCTTAAAAATAATTAGGTTTAATATTTATTATAATTAAATATTGAAATTCACTCTATTTGCATTTGAAAATTCATAAAAAAATTCATATTGCTTCCAAAAATTCCAAAAACATTACACTGCATTTATTTCATCATATTTTGCATCGTGGCCAAGTTTCATATTTTTCAGACATCGTTTAAGCATAATTCACATTTTAGTCCCTAAAATAGGTCGAACTTGCATTTTGCATCCTTTATTGCATTAAAAATTCAAAAAGAAGACCATGTCGAAAATCGCGTACGAATCTTAAAAGGAATCATTCTAGTTGTTGCTTTGCTGCATTGTGTTCGACCATGGGACTTGCCCAACTAAAATAAACATAAAATCGCATTCATTAAAATTGACAAATATTATTTGTGGTTATTTTCTTTACCGATTCCAATTGCCGCCTACAACGAAATGACAAATGTTTTTAAGCGAACGATCAATTATGCATTTCGTCCATTTAACACGTGCAAATCCAGACTCGTCAGTGATCATAAACGATTATATAACCATCATGCTTCCATTCCTAGGGAGTGATGAAACATGTCTGGATTTTAGTGACTCCTCTCAATAGAGAAGTAATCTGATCTTAGTCTAAATGTTGGAATTAATATGAATGTGATTCAGATGCGATGAGAAGATTAGATTTGCGGTCTTGATTTAAACAAGCATCTATGAGAGGTACGTAGGATATGGATTTGAGATATGATCTCAATATCCAAGTCACTATACGTGGAACAATACAATCACATTGTCCTTGTCTCCAAGTATCTGCGGAGAAAGCACATTATCCTAGAAAAGTTCATGGATAATTTCATTGTTGATATGTGTATCCAAGCATAGAGAAATTGATAATTAGATATAATTTAATCTATAATATGAATTTTATTCATATTATAAGGAGAGTTATCTAAGATAATTAAATGTGATTTAATCATCAAAGATGTGAATAATGTGTATGCGATTCATATTATTTGGGAACATGAGAATAGAGATCCAAGATGATTAAATGCGATTTATTATCGTGGATATGAATAATGTGGATAACACTATCCATATTAATCATATATGTTGTAAATGTGATTTATAATATATAAGAGAGAGCTATTTGTTATTTACGTGTGTTAATTAAATGTTGATGTGAATTTGATTCACATTGGATAATTAATTGAAAATGTAATTCACATTTTATTTTGGGTTGTGAATGTGATTCACAATTTTCCAATGTCAAGATTGCAATATTTACAAAATAATTATGAGTTATTTTTGTAGAATAATTTACGACAAGAGTTGTTGGAAATCTTGAAGATTTCCATGCAATAATGTAATCTCAAGAGATTACATGAGATTGCCACCAACATATGGAAGGAGGCAATCTTTATTCCATAATCTCCATGTTTGATTGATTTAATTTTAGGATTGAACTATATGGATTTATCGATATATATTTAATCTAATCAAATTAATTGTTGTTGGTTTTTTACCAACAAAATCTTGGCCATTAAAAGAAAAACAAATCAATGTAAGCCATTGGATTTGTGTTGTTCGTGGATTGAGATCCATGGATCCCAAAATATTATAAAAGGAGAGGCACCCATTGCTTTTCTTGGTCACAAAAACACAATGAGAACATAAGTCTCTCTCTCTCTCTCTCTCTCTCTCTCTCTCTCTTTCTCTACATGCCCTCTCTCTCATATGGCCATCCACCATGGATGCCCTTGAGAGAGTCTCCATCGCTGCAACGTCGTCGTCATGATGCCGGATTATTTGCTCGTGGATCTCCGTCTACTTCGGCGTGCCTTGCTCGTGAAGAAGACATCGTATCTCATGAGACGAGATCAAGAGATTCACAGCTTGGATCATCAACATGATTGCGAGGAACATGTGTTTCATCAACATGCTCGCAAGTGTCTCCTCCATCGGATCAGACTTGGGACAGAAGGTCTCTTTGTTTAGAGATCACAACCACACTTCTAGAGGTAATCCTATTATTTAGTGGTTTAGATGAAACAATTCGATAAGTATTCTTGGATCATGTGGTTTCGTCATATACAAATCTTTAATTTCCGTTACATCGAGCGACTAGTGCAACTAGTCGCTCCCAATCGCATACGATGCGATCCTAACGCTTCCGTGATGCGTTTAAGGATTTTACCATATCCTTCACATAATCCGACGAACACAGGTAAAATTTCTATCCTCATCTACTGATTTTATTTTATCTAACGATTTCTGTTTCCCTTGATTGTTTCATCATCAAATCATTGCCACAAACACCACTACCATCATCTTGGTCAACATTCATCATCACCATCACAACCATTATTATCCTACATCACACATCACCACTTCATTGCATTTTTATTGCATTTTTATTCCCTTTCAACAAGAAAAAAACAAAAAAAGAGAAGGAACTTCCAACCCGAGCATCCAACACTGTTGACCACGCGCCCCCCTCCATGGCCCATCTCAGACACGGTTGTGTGCAGCCCCTGATTGAACGCCATCTCCTCCCAATCGCGGTCTCCTGGACACTCGGTCACTCGAGCCTATCACTGCTCGCGGCCCCAACCGCCTCTGACCTCAACAAGTGCACCTACATGCCCCCCCGCACCTCATGTGACCAGCCGTGCTCTCGCTCGTGTGCCAGCGTGGTTGAGCACTCCCGTCCACTTCTCCAGCGCCGTCGTGCACATCTACGATGCGTCACACCCCTCAACATCGGCCGCCCTCCTTGCCAGCATTGCCTATCATAACCCCACTCGCGAAGGTCCCGCATTCCAGACTCGCGGTGGTGCACCCACTTCCTTGCACGACGCCCAGCAGCCGCGCGTCGCACGTCTCTTCGTGCACCGCACCGCTGCACCCTTGCGTCCTCACTGTTCCATACCCAGTAACGACACCATTTTATGTATCTGAAATCACCCTCTTTAATTTGATTAGAATGTCATGTTTATTGTTGTAGTCGGGCAATCAGGATCGATCAAAAAATAATTGTATGAATCAAATGTCAATTAATGCATTAATGTGCGGTTGTTTTTTTAACCCAGGCATATTCCATGGTCCACTCAAGGAGGCAAAGGTAAAACTTTGGATCAGATTAGTTGAATTAGGTCATGGTTTTTCAAGGGGATTTTTTTTGTATTTTTTATGTAATAAAATGCAAATGCACGACCTTGGATGACCTAGGTGATTAAGAAAATATGCAACTTAACCAAGTTAATTTTAATACAAAATTAATCCAAATTTAGCCAAAATTTATTTTTCCTATAAACCTAATCCAAAGATGAATGCAAAATGTATTTTTTTGAAATTTTTTATTTGAGATGCACAAATGAAAAATGCAATTTTTTTGTGGTTTTCATGCAATTTTTCATGCGAACGTTATGCAAAAATTATGAAAAATATAGTGGTAGTGAAATATGATGAAATTCTATTTTTTTGGAATTTTCTAACACTTTATAATTTTTATATAAACTTTTTATTGAAAGTAGAGTGACTGTTAGTATTTAATTCCTAATAAATCCATGAAATCAATTTTCGTTAAAGAGTGATTTATCTCAAATAGGTATTTTTATGATCAATCCAGGAGAGTTGAGATTTTGCAAAAATACTATTCGTGGATTTAATTATAAATCATTTACAAAAATCATTCCGTTTGTTTATTTTATTTTTTATATTGCATAGACACCCCTGTATTTACGCAATAATTTGGACAACAGTTTTGCATCATTTTTTAATCAAAAAATAACATTATGTTGATCATTTAAATCTTTATCTGTTGGATATTTATTTGGATTTTTGTGAGAATTGGGTAATTAACTAAAATTGTTTTGGTAAAAAATTAAATATTTTACCCATTTCATGGTCTCTAAGTCATATTTCATAAACAAATTCTCCAAAAATCGTGAAAAATTCAGATTTGAGTTTTGCTTTAATTGTAGTCCAAAATTTAGTTACAAATGGAGGTGTTTTTGCATAAGATAAATTATAGAGTGATTTCTATAATTGATTTTTAATTAAATCCTTGAAAAGTATTTTTACAAAATCTCAACTCTCCTGGATTGATCTTTAAAATATCTACATGAGATAAATTGCTCTTCACAGAAAATTGATTTAGTGGATTTATTAGGAATTAAATACTAACATTCACTCTATTTTCATTAAAAAATTCATAAAAAATATATAGTGTTAGAAAATTCCAAAAAAATACTGTAACTTTATTTCATCATATTTCACTTCCAGACATTTTTTCATAATTTTGTCATATCGTTTGCGTGAAAAAATGCATGAAAACACCAAAAAAGTTTGTATTTTTTATTTGTACATCTTAAATTCAAAAATTCCAAAAAAATACATTTTGCATTCATAGTTAAATTAGGTTTATAGGAAAAAAAATTGGATGAATTTGGATTAATTTCGTATTAAAATCAAGTTGGCTAAGTTGCATATTTTCTTAATAACCTAGTTCATCCAAGGTCGTGCTTTTGCATTTTTATTGCATAAAAAACTTACAAAAAATACGATCGGAAAACCGTGACCTAATTCATCTAATCTGATCCAAAGTTATTCCTTTGTCCCCTTGAGTCGACCATGGGGGTTGCCCAGGTTAAAAAAAATCAACCATACATTAATGCATTAATTGACATTCGATTCATGAGGCTATTCTTTGATCAATCCTGATTGCAGGACTACAACAATAAGCACAACATTTTAATCAAATTAAAGAGGGTGATTTCAGATACGTCAATTGCACATGACTTTGTAGGTGAGAGAATGTATGCAATTTCTAGAGAAATGAGGGCTACAAGCTCACTTTTCCCAATCACGTGCCACACACGTGCTTTAGTTGCCAGGGACTCATGTGTAAGTATTGCAATCTAGAGGGCTATCTCTGTAAATTATCCAACATTTGCACGTATGCCTCACGAGGAGGGGAGCATTATGCACATATCCCTTTCCCCACGTGCTCCACACGTGGGGGGGGTGGAAGGTTGGGGCGACACATAGCAAATCAAGGCAGCAGGTTCACACTGCAGAGACATAGAGGAATGTGTGGCAAATGACAATGCAGCAAAGGGAGAAGTCCCCCTAGGTCATTCGACACGTGATTGACCCAAGGGGAGGTACGGGAGTCGGCGAACATTTTTTGAGGTCGAGGGAAATCGGTGAAGTGGGACACATGGTCCTACAGTGGAGGCAAAGCTGGGAGCACGGGCTAAGGATGTGAAGGCGAGGGTAGTTGGCGATTATCGACCGGGTGCACACAGTAGAGGGACTGAGCTCGGCCGATACACACTAAAGCGGTGGTGGAGCGGCTGTGGCGTAGAGGTGATGAGGGTGGAGCATGAGGGCGGAAAGGGGCTGAGGCAATCTTGTGTTGGTGATGATGAGGTGCAGGTGGAAGTGAAGATCGACGACGTATTAGTTGATAAAGATGATAGGGACAAACGAGGAAGAGGAAGAACAATGGAAGTCAAAGACTCAAAGAGGGAAAGACATGAAGTGGAAGAAAAGAGGGTTTCGCAGGAGGGATTAGAGTGTGAGGGTCATTGCTTGTGGTTATCACCTTAAATCACGTGATGAGTATGCCACTAGCAGAAGGCCTGAAGTTGATGGCTAGAGCTGTTGGACATGCGAGCCCACAACGAGCCATTATGAAATAAATGTTATTGCAAATATCATTCCCTGATCTGAAATGAAGAATAATTAACTTGCATAATAGTTCCCTTAGTACAATTAGGGTTATGTATCATGGCCATATTAATGATCATACAGCTTTTGATTAAATAATTGAATCATAGAGGCTGGTGCTTGGATGAATATCTAAAGAGTTAGATTGAGGACTCATCGAATACCGACAAATGATTATTAAGAGATGATCTCCAGCCTAAGGAGGAGGTGGAAATATTCTCTCTGAAGTTTGATATCTAAGCACCTCTTGATGCAGGTCGTCTACATAGGAATAGAGATTCAGAGATGTTAGATAACTTAGGCCAAAGAGTTGACTTAACGAGATTGAGATAACCAAAGTCCTATGTCGTATGCTGTCAGGATATAGGCACGCATCCTCTGACCAGAGACATATGTATTACTATTTGTCTAAGTATGTACATTTGACAGACCAATAGGTTGATGACCTAATCAAGGTCTATACACCGACGCGTTGGTGTGCATACAAGGGCATATGAGTAATATGATCTCTCAAATGGATCATACAGGTTCAATTACTTAACCGAAAGACACGAGCTCACTCATGAGATATCGAGAAGAATCAAATTCCATGCGCAGGCGTCTCACTTTAGAAGCTTGACTGAATTTGTAGGTTTGATATATATTTTGGAAAGTATATGATCAAGACCTATGTATGATATATGCTTTTAGAAAGTATATGATTGATACCGACTCCCAATGATGAAATGAGAAACTTACTGATAAAACCATGAAGTAGACAGCGTAAAATTTTATTAATACTTCGAGTTTATTATGGGTCTTTCAATATGCAGGATGTACATGTATTGGGAATATTTTAGGCTGATGTGATCATACACGATTGTATAACCATCATGCTTCCATTCCTAGGAAGTGATGAAACAGGTCTGGATTTTAATGTCTCCTCTTAGTAGAGAATTAATATGATCTTGGTCCAGATGTTGTACATTGATCTGAATGTGATTCAGATGCAATGAGAAGATTATATTTGCAGTCTTGATTTATTCAAGCATCTATAGGAGGCCCGAGATCTGGATTTGAGATGTGATCTCAATATCAAAGTCATTATACGTGGAACAATACAATCGCCCTGTCCTTATCTCCAAGTATCTGCGGAGAAAGCACATTATCCTTGAAAGTGTTCAGGATAATTTCATTGTTGATATTATATATCCGAGCATTGAGAAAATTGACACCTAAATGTGATTTGATTATCATCAATAATATGAATTAGATTCATATTATAAAGAGAGTTATCTAAGATAAATAGTTGTTATTTTTATCAAAGATGTGAATAATGTGAATGTTATTCACACTATTTGGGAATAAAAGAATAGAGATCCAAGATGATTAAATGTGATTTAATTATCATGGATATGAATAGTGTGGATAACACTATCCATATTAATTATATATATTATAAATGTGACTTATAATATATAAGAGAGAGCTATTTGTAATTTACATTTTTGCGAAAGTTTTCTCGCATTCATTTTTGCATCTATATTTTGTTAATATTTTAGGCCCTGTTTAATTTGTTTAAACAAGAAAATAATGTTTGTATTAGATTCCCATTAAATAATGAAATCATAGGATCTGAGTTTGCATGATTTTGAATCTGTTCGCTCAAGTTATGATCATTTTAGTGAACATGTATCCACTGTTTCAGGGACTGCGAATCTTAACGTAATTAAGGAGTTAATTGCGATTTTGAAATGCCATGAAATGCATGCAAGACAGATAGATTCTATTGTAAATCAAAGTAGAAAACTTTGGGAACTTATTTTTCTTAATTTGGATTTAAATTTATTGAGATATGGTAATTTTACTAAGTGAGGGTCACTGCTGGAAATTACTTACCTAATCAAGAACCTTGTGATTGTCATTCAATCAATTAGTAAAATTAAATTGTTTAATTTCCTGAAATAATTATGGATAAATATTTGTGAAATATTTGATGATAATTATTTCCTCAAATAACATTGCCCTAACAAATAGTTGATTAGATGTAATCTAAAACACAAATTGGTTAGATGATTTACATGATCTACCTTCCAACAAACATAGTTACTTGAATAGGATTGGGGATTTGTTTAGCAAATATCCTTATAATGTTAATCAAAATGGTTTTGATTATTATTATATGGTATAAATTCAGTTGAAATACCGACTATCATATCATGTACCCAATGATCAATTTGGCATTATCCTTTCCTGAGGTGGATATGGTGTCTAGTCGGGGAGCGTTGGGGTAGCACGTTGCACCGTGTGCGGTCTGTCCCACTCCTGTCAGTACTGGCCATTATAGAGGGTAGGGGCTTGATAATGCTGGAGATATCACGGTGTATTTTTATAATTATTAAAATTCAAAATAATACGTATTTGAGATAATACCATATTTCAAGTAACAATAAAAGGATGTTTGTTAGATATTAATTGGATCATTAATTTAATATGAGTATGTTAATTAGAATTCAATTAAAAATTGAATACTCTATTTTAATAGACATGTTATTTCCCTTGGAAGAGTTAATTATGTGAATATGATTTATAATAATTAATTACAATTTTAACATGATATGGATTCTCACATAAGTGACAATCCATGGTCTCTCGTTAAGGAGAAGGGTTCCGTCGTCCAAAGTGATAGCTCTTATATGCAAGCGCATCTAGATCGAGCTCTTTGCGTCTCCAAAGAGTAAGACTGTATGCGTAGTGACCCCAATGTCGAGTCCTCATATTATTGGGGTGATATTGGATTGCGCATAGCGAGTAATAATCTTGTTTACGGTTGGTTCAATTAATGTTGGGTCAACATCACCTTAGGGGTGGTGGGCTCGAGTGTTAAAGATCTAATTGGGAAATGCAAGTTGGACTTGCAAGGCAGAATGTGTTCCCGCTTCTTTTTATCGGAGTTACAAGTTCTCATATTATTGGGATGTGACAAAGCTAAGGAAGGAGATCCCAGATCTTGCTTGAGATATAATGGTAAGTATGTCTATTACATTAAAAGTTATTAAGGGAATGAACTTTCAGTGTTGACAAGACAATTTTGATATAAAAACTCCTCAATCAAAGTAAAATATGTATATATAATATATATACATTTATGCAAATTATCTTATTTCAGATAATCCTTCATTAAACCCACTCAATACTATACTCAATGATAACCAGTAAAATATCATGGATTGGATCCATGATCAAGATATTGTACTTGCAGTCGGGCATATAATGTATGTGGTTGCAATGTGCAAATTTCCTTATAATAATGAGGAGTGACAATTAAATAGATAATAGGACTACAACCCTAGGGTTTGTATGTCTCTATAGTCTTGATCTCTCATTGAATGTACTTTGGAAGTGACATGTTGATGATGATCGTAATTGTCAATTAATTCTTATAAAATCTAAGAAGATGTTTCTGGCATACATATGTGCTCTTGACATTTAATCATGAGTGACACGGTTCTCTGCATCATGCAGAATGGTAGCTCTGTAAGAGATGATGTATTCAAAATGTTTGAGTAGCTACTTGAACCAAAGTCTTTTAGAGTCTAGATGGATGTAGATACATTGAGTGTCATCAGTCTACTATCTATACTCTAGTCATTCATGAAGCTTAAAAAATATTCATATTGTATGAATTGAATGAAGCATGAATAAATGTTGAAATCTCTTACATTGAATTCTTTTAAGTCCAACATAAGAGATCCTTGGTCTTAAGAAATGATTGCGTAAAGATGAAGGGAGAGCAGTGGAAGCATGTGTCGGACCCAAGATGAGAAGGATGGTCAAAGGGTTGACTATACTTCTAGTACTTCCATATGACATCCAAAGGGTTGGATGAACGCCAATGTTGCAATAAGCCAATGTATTGATAGTGTGACTATCTAGTCTATCTAAAATCCTTGGAGAAGGACTCGGATAGAGCATCAGAATAATCAAAATTTAATAATTGATATTGACTTGCTTATTGAATAAGATAAAGTCTAATAATTGTATTTTAATCTTCTAACAACACTTGCAATGGGTTGCATATATTTTAGAAGACTAGAAAATTTGATCATAAGGTTTATATTCATCCACATGGGCATTGATGCAATTGTGGCAACAATCTCTATTGGATTGATAGACTTCTCAATTTTAGTGGGAGAAATTAGTCTTATAGAATGTGTCTATGACCTATATATAAGAATACACTCATAGTTTATTTTTAAATGTTGGAAATAAACATGAATTCTGGAATAAACCTATCGTAGAGAGTTATGATGGATATATTTCACATAGTAATCTAACATTTAGTGGGCTATATTAAATTAAAAAATTAATGAATAGTTCATTAAGATTTCTATTACTGAAATTAAATCTTATAAGATCAATAGTAGGATGAAGATCATTTGACAATGATCTAGCATCAAGCCTTGGACATTTGTCTGTTGATTTGATCAAGAGACTAGTAAGAGATGAAACTTTAAAATATTTGAAATTTCAAATCTTACGTAATTATTAATATTGTATTCAAAAGTAAAATATGTCCAATACACCTTTCTTTGGGAATGGTGTAAGATGCCGAGGTATTCGGGGTCTCATACATATTAATGTATATGGATCATCTATATCATAATAAACATTATGGATATGTGATATCTATTGATGATTATGTATGATATGAGATTTCTTCTCTTCACCTAAGAAAGCTTTGAAATGATCAAAGATTTCATTATTTTAGTTTAGAATCAAAGTTTGAAGAAAGATGAAAAGAATTTGCTCTAACCTATGTAGCTTGTCATGTTAGATAAATTCAAAAGAATACCTTATGGAGATATGACTACCATTTCTATCTCAATCCTCCTTGAAGGATATTAAGAATCCTTAAGCGCATCACACAAGCGTGTTGATCGCATCGTATGCGATCGGGGCGAATAGTAGCACTAGTTGGTAGATGCGGCGGAAACTAAAATTTTTTACCTACTGATGAAACCACAAGATCACGAGAACATTTCTCGGATCATTTCATCAAACCACAAAGTATAAGGAATACCTCTTCGAGCGTGGTTCTAATCGTGAGATCCCAAATAAGAGATCCTCATGTCTTAAGTTCGATCTACGAAGAACGCACTTGCGAGCGCGATGATGA
This sequence comes from Ottelia alismoides, assembly GCA_037367405.1. Taxonomy (NCBI): domain Eukaryota; kingdom Viridiplantae; phylum Streptophyta; class Magnoliopsida; order Alismatales; family Hydrocharitaceae; genus Ottelia; species Ottelia alismoides. The sequence continues at coordinate 689,731 of JAZKJV010006123.1, forward strand.
GACACGAACCTCCTACAATCCTCGATGAAGATCCAAGCAATGAATCCTATGATTTCGTCCAACAAAATCCGTCGTCTTCCTTTAGAGCATGTCGCCCCAAGAAGAAGGAGATCCTCGAGTCGTCGAAGGTGAAGGTGAGAGTCTCCCTTTCTAAATACAAAGTGGGCGACCACCTTTGAAGAAGAGAAAGACAGAGGGCGAGAATGAGAGAGAGAGAGAGAGAGTAGTAGGCTTATACAACTCTCGATATGTCCCTTTGAAACGCTAGGTTAGCCCTCCTTTTATATTAGTTTAGGATCCAATGAATCTCAATCCATGGTTCACATAGATCCAACGACCAAATTGGTCTATGTATTAATCAATGGCCAAGATTGTTGTTGGTTAAAAAACCAACAACATTAATTTATATTTAAATTAAATATATTTTGCAACATTATCAACATAATTTAATTGAACATAAATTAATAATTTAGAGATAACAATATAATAAAGGGGAGATAACAAATTACCTCCTAAAAATGAGGGGGCGTCACCTTCTACTATGTCATTGGTGACGCCATCTCATTTGGTGGTTATTTATCTCCCTTTTATTTTATATTATTATTTCTCAATGTATTTGTAATAATCATTATTAAAAATATCCACCAAATTAATTTGTGAATATTTCAATCATGTCATTGATAAATATGTGAATCATATTCACAACCCAAACTAATATGTAAATTGCATTTTCAATTAATTAATTAATGTGAATCCAATCCACATTGATAATTAACAAATGCTATTTACAAAATTCTCTCTCTTCAATATATGTATATTATAAATCATATTTATAATACACAAATATTATGGATAGTATTATCCACATTCTCCAATCCTTGATAATTAAATCCCATTTAATTATCTTGGATAATTATTCTCGTAATATGAATCTCATTCATATTATGCTTGATAATTAAACCTCATTTAATCATCAAGTCCTTTTTGCTTGGATATGTAATTCATCAAATGAATTATTCTTGAATCCCTTCAAGAATAATATGCTTTCTCCATAAATACTAGGAGATAAGGACAGGGCCATTGTATTGTTCCATGTATAGCGACTTGGATGTTGAGATCTCATCTCAAATCCAGATCTTACGGACCTCCCACATATGCTTGATTAAATCAAGACCGCAAATTTAATCTTCTCATTGCATCTGAATCACATTTAGACCAATGTCCAACACCTGGACCAAGATCAGATTGCTTCTCTAATGAGAGGAGTCACTAAAATCCACACCTGTATCATCACTCCCTCGGAATGGAAGCGTCATGGTTATACAATCGTTTATGATCACATCTCCCTCAGGTATTCCTAATACCTGTACATCTGGCATACTGGAAGACCCATGATCATCCTGAAGATTAAGATCAATTTTACATTGTCTTCATCAGGGTTTGATCACTAAGTTTCTCAATCTTGGTCATTAGGAGTCGGTATTGATCATATGCTTTCCCAAAGCATATATCATACCTTCAAATTCACGTCATGCTTCCAAATCACAACGACCATGCATGGAATTTGATCGGTCCCAATACCTCATGAGAGAGCTCATGTCTTCCGATTCATAAGTGAACATGTATGATCCCTTTGAGAGATTGTATTGCTCATATGCCCCTATATGCACACCAGCTCGCCGGTGTATAGACCTTGGTTAGGCCATCAACCTATCGGTATGCCAAATGTACATACTCAGACATATAGCAATATATTTTTCTCCGGTCAGAGGATTTGTGCCTATGCTGTGACAACATTCAACAAAGGACTTAGGTTATCTCGATCTCGTTAAGTCAACCCATTGACCTAACTAATCTGACACCTTTGAATCACTATTCCCATGCAGAGGACTTGCATTAAGAGGTCGGTCAGATATCAGCCTATGTGAGAAAGGATTGCCATCTCCTACTCATACTGGAGATCATCTCTTAACAATCATTTGACGGTCCTTGTTGAGTCCTCTATCTAACTCCTTAGATATTCATCCAAACACTAGCCTCTATGATTCAATTAATGAATCAACAGCTATATGATCATCAAATGGCCATGGTACATAATCCTAATTGTACAGAGGGACCTTATACTGCATTCATTCGTTTAATTTCAGAAAGGGAGTGAAGAATCAATAACTTTTATTGATAAACATATATATTACAATAACACTTATTGTAAGAATGGTTCGCCCATGGCTCACATGTCTAACAATCTCCCACCAGCCCTCAGAACAATTCAGGTATAATCCGTAAACCCATACTCATTACATGCTGGTCAAAAATCATCGGTGTCGAAGGTTTGGTAAGAGGATCAGCAATGTTGTCGGCAGAGGCCACCTTGGTGGTGATGATGTCACTATGCTTTTGAATCTCCCGAATGATGTGGTATTTCCTTTCCACGTGCTTGCTCTTTTGATGGCATCTGGGTTCCTTTGCCAGGGCAATGGCTCCCGTGTTATCGCAGAGTAACGGGATGGGAGTATCATAGTAAACTACGCCAAGCTCCAAGATGAACTTGCGCAACTACACCGCATCCTTTGCAGCATCCGATGCGGCAATGTACTCGGCTTCTGTTGTTTAATTTGTCGTAGTGTCCTGCTTCTTTCTTCTCCAGCTCACAGCACCACTGTTCCATAGGAATACAAACCCTGATGTCGACTTTTAATCATCAATATCTGACTGGAAGTTTGAATCTCTATATCCCAAGACTTGGAGATCACCATCCCCATAGACCAAGATGTAATCTTGCGTCCGTCTTAGATATTTGAATATGTTCTTTACTGCATTCCAATGTTTCTCTCTATAGCAGGATTGGTAACGACTTACCACTCCCACTGCATGGCAGATGTCTGACCTAGTACACATCATGGCATACATCAAGCTTCCTACAGTTGATGCGTAGGGGAATCCAGTCATGACTTTCCTTTCCTCAACACTTCGAGGAGCCATCCCTTTAGGAAGATGTATACCATGTCCTAAGGGGAGGAATCCTTTCTTGGAACTATCCATATGGAACCGTTCAAGAATCTTTTTGATGTATCCATGTTGTGATAATCTCAATATTCTCTTTTCTCGGTTTCTGAACAACTTCATGCCTAAGATGTAAGAGGCTTCTCCAAGATCTTTCATCTCGAAGGCATGGGACAACCAAATCTTCACATTGGTCATCATTCCTGTATCATTCCCAATGATAAGGATATCACCTACGTAAACCACGATAAACACAATGGCGCTCCCACTAAGCTTCTTGTACACACAAGGTTCATTAGGATTCTGCACAACATCATTACTCTTTATGATTTCGTCAAATCTAATGTTACAGCTACGAGAAGCTTGTTTGAGCCCATAGATGGATTTCTTCAGCTTGCATACTTTTTCATCCTCAACTACGAAGCCCTGGGGCTGCTCCATATAGATATCCTCCTCGAGGTATCCATTGAGGAAAGCTGTCTTGACGTCCATCCGCCATATGTCATAGTCAAGAGATGCAGCTATAGCTAGCAGTGTCCTGATGGACTTAAGCATGGCCATAGGAGAGAACGTCTCATCGTAGTCGATGCCTTCTCTCTGTTTGTAGCCCTTGGCTATGGGCCATGCCCTGAAAGTCTCTACTTTCCCATTAGGTCCCCTCTTTCTCTTGAAGATCCATTTACACCTAATGGGTTTTACCCCTTTAGGTGGATCCTCTAGGGTCCATACACCATTCTTATGCATGGAGTCAATATCTGACTTCATTGCTAGCATTCATCTATCCATGCCATGATCTGCGAGTGCTTCATCAAATGAAAAAGGATCATTGTCAGTCTCACCTAACACATGGAATCCATACCTTTCAGGTGGTGCAACCACCCTCGAACTCCTTTGAAGAGGTATGGGTGTTTCATCTTTATTTATCTCTCCAGTTTCTGGTTCAGGAATCTCAGAATCCTCAGGAGATTCAATGAGTTCCTCTACCTCATTTCTATCTTGACCTTTAGGGAAATGATCCTCTAGAAATTTCACATCCCTAGAGACAAAAATCTTTTGGGTCTCAGGGTCATAAAGCTGGTATCCAATACCATCTTTAACGGACCTAATGAAGTAGCACTTACGAGTGCGAGATTCTAGCTTACTTGTGTCTATGTTCTTCGCATGGTACAAGCATCCCCAAACCCTCAAGTGTTTAACACTAGGTTTGGTACCATACCAGAGCTCGTGAGGAGTCTTGGGTACAGACTTGCTAGGAATCTTGTTCAGGTTATAAATACAGTCTCTACTGCATATCCCCAGAAACTAAGAGGTAAATGTGCTTTGCTAATCATTGAACGGACCATGTCCAGGATGGTCCTGTTGTGTCTTTCAGCAACACCATTAAGTTGAGGAGTTCTAAGGGGGGTGAGATTGGAGACAATTCCATTCTCTATAAGATATTCCTTTAATTCATTGGAGAGGTACTCACCACCTCGTTCAGATCGAATCTATTTGATCTTCTTATCGGTTTGGTTCTCAACCAAAGCCTTAAACTCTTTAAACTTTTCAAAGGTTTCATATTTATGATGTAGTAGTAAGATAAACCTGTATTGCGAATGGTCATCAATAAACGTCAAATAATATCGATATCCATTTCTAGTCGCGGTACTGAAGGGACCACATATATCAGTATGTATTAGGTCAAGAATACCTTCGCATCTCGTAATCTTGTTATGGATAGGTGTCCTGGTCATTTTACCTCGAATGCAATGTTCGCAGGTAGGTAAAGATTGAACCTGTAGAAAATTTAAAGGTCCATCCTTTATCAATCTATTGATCCTATCAACAGATAAATGACCAAGCCTTTGATGCCAAATCATATTTGAATGATTTCCATCCTCCCTGGATCTCTAGGGGTTTTCATTATTGGTGGTAGTAACATTCATGACACATTCATCAATGCACAATTCATAGAGTCCACCAGAAGTCAAAATACCATCTGTAATATATTATCATAACGGTTTATGATTAATTTATTACAGAAAGTGAAGGAATATCCATTTCTAACTAACTTAGATACAGATATCAGGTTCCTTCTAACTTCATGTACATAAACACACTCTTTAAGTACTATGACTCGACCACTAGATAATGATAGTATGCAGGTCCCGACGGCGACTGCTGCAACACTTGCATCAGATCCCATCTAGATGACTATCTTCCCATGCTCCAGATTCCTAGTTTCCTGAAACAAATGCAATGAATTGCATACATGAACAGAAGCACCAGAATCTAAAGCCCAACTTCCTTCTCGTACAACGAGAAAGCTAGTTTCAATAATGAAAGTAGATTTCATACATGCTGGGGTTTACCTTTGTCATTAGACTTCAGGTAATCCTGGCAGTTACGTCGCCAGTGCCCCGGCTTTTCGCAGTAGTGACAGACATCAGACTCTTTCGATGTCCTTAGTGTGGAAGTACTAGAAGATGAACCAACTCCTTGATTCTTATTCTTTCTCTTCTGGGTCGGGCCCTTCCGAGAACCTTGCTTCCGTCGCGCTTTCCTCTCACCTGTGCAACCATTGCACTAGCAGAGGGGTCGTCCTTCCTCATCATGTCTTTTGCAAACTACAATGCAACTAACAGCCTAGCGTTAGTGAAATCACCTTTGCTCATGTGATAGGACACGACAAAGATGTTGAAAGACTTAGGGAGAGACATGAGAATAAAATCAGCTTGCATGTCAGAATCCAAGTAGGCTTCCAACTTTTCCAATTCAGAAAGGTACCCAAGCACTCTGAGTACATGTTCTCTGACGGAGGTCCCTTCCTGCATCTTGTATCGAATAAGCTCTTTCATCACGTTGTAACGCTGTGTGTGGTTTATGTCACCGAACATTTCCTTCAGATTCAACATAATCTCTTGGAAATGGTTCATTTCCACATGTTGCTTCTGAAGCACATTGGACAATGACCCAAGGATGTAACACCTTGCCAGATTATGGTCTTCATCATATTTCTCATTATATGATTTATCTTCAGAAGTCTTAGGGTTTGCTATCTTATCCTTGGTCATCACATAAGAGACGCGCTCCGCAGATAGGATAAGATCCAAATTTCGGATCCAATCCGAATAAATTGGTACGGTCAACTGGTTGACCTCCAGGAGCCTGCTAAGTGGGTTCAGGGACTTCATTTCCTGAAATTAAGAATGCACTAATCAGATTACATAAATAATTATATATTCATTTTCATGATATTTGATTAAGGCATTTTAAATCAAATTTGTCTTTCTATGTAAACTATGAAAGATTATCCCCTAATTGTCTTTCAAAGTAAGAGATATACTTACCGCTATATCTCAAGAAAGATCTGGGATCTCCTTTCCTATCTTTGTCACATCCCAATAATATGAGAACCTACGACTCCGATAAAAAGAAGCGGGAACTCATTCCGCCTTGCAAGTCCAACTTGCATTTCCCAATTCGGCCTTTAACACCCGGGCCCACCACCCCTAAGATGATGTTGACCCTTCGCTAATTGAACCAACCGTCAACAGGATTATAACTCGCTATGCGCAATCCAATATCACCCCAATAATATGAAGACTCGATATTGGGGTCACTACGCATACGGCCTTACTCTTTCAAGAAGCAAAGAGCCCGATCCATATGCACTTGCATATAGGATCTGTCACTTCAGACCAGGCATCTCCTACATACAATCCCTGGCGACGGAACCCTTCGCCTTGACGGGAGACCATGGATGTCACTTATGTGATCCTCCATCTCATATTCAAATTTTATAATTAATTATCGTGAATCATATTCACACAATTAATTCTTCCAAGGGAATTACACATCTATTCATAATGGAGTGTTTATTGGATATAATTAATTTAATCACATTAAATTAATCATTAATCCAATCATCAATAAACAAACTTGATTTGAATAGTAGGTATAATCTCAAAGCATGTATTATTCGAATTTTAATAATTAGAAAAATACACTTTAACTTCTCCGGCAATATCGAGTCCCTACCCGCTGTCATGGCCAGTACCGATGAGAGTGGGACGGACCACATACGTTTCAACCCGCAACCCCAATGCTCTCCGACTAAGCACCATATCCACCTCAGGAAAGGATAATGCCAGATAGATCATCATGTACTTTGAGATACTGATGAATACACATTCATCACCCTTTATTCTTATATTTTAGCTACAAAAACCTTTGCAAATACATGTATATTCATGTAAATACAAATAATTACCAAGAGCATGCATTGTGTAAAAACTAATAATTAGCATGTTTTTGTGAAAAATAAAAGAATAAAGAGACAAAAGAAAAAAGAGGGAGATATTTAGAATAAATATTGAGCGACCTAATTCCAAGGGAGGGCTCAGCATGTGCCTGACCGCATAAAAGCCTGAGTAGAGAGAGATAGGGAGCTCATGTGTGTAAATATACCTGTAGATACAATAAATATATTTTCCTCTAAAAATAGAATAAAAGTGGTTTGTAAATATTTGTAAATATAAAATCAAAACAAAAATTGAAAAATCAAAAAGAAAATAAAAATGACTCCCTTGTACATATTCACCTTGTACATAGACACCCCATCACTATTTATTTCACCCTATAAAAAAATAAATTAATTTTCATAAAACTTGTACATATTCTATCTTTTATTTTGTAAATAAATAAAATAAAAACCACAAAAACAAAAACCAAAATAAAAAGAACAAAATTAAAAACCAAAAATAACATTGTACATATACCATGTATATAGATGTATATATCTATTTATTTCACCCTTGTATATAAATAATAAAAATAAAATGAAAACACCCTTTTATTCCTAATTTTATGCTATAAATAAATAAAATATAAAATGGGAATAAAAATGTACAAAAATAACAAATTAAAAATCAAAAATTAAAATCCTATATTGTATATATACCTATATATAGCACCCTAGTGTAAATACCTTATTTTTATTTTGAAAAAATAATTAAAAATCACCAAAAAATAGAAAAAAATAAAATAAACATTTTCTATGTTTTGATGTTTTTCACAATTCGGCCATTTATTATTTCATTTTGAATTTCCAAATATTTTCCAAATGGCTGATCCTCATTGGTCCACGGGGGACATTGACCCCCCGGTCAATTCCCCCCTGTGGACCACTTCCCACGGGTCGTGACGCCCGACCCGACTTCCCCGATTTTTCGCGTCACGACCCGACCTCCAAATCCGCAACCCCCGAGCTCCGATCGTCCCCCTTGCATCCGAGATCCTCGCCGACGTATCCGCGTGGGGATCCGCGCTTCGCGGAACCCTGCCTCATCCATTCTTCTCAGACCTGCAGCCATATAAAATCTGAGCCCCGCCTCCCTATTCCTCATCTTTGGCTCATCCATTCTCCACCCAGTGACCTCCATCATCTCCGCGAGAGTGACAGCTCGCCCCAGGTGGTGTAGGAGTGAGGAGGGAGCGTGAAGACCACTGATCCGGCGAGCTTGCGCCGCCGTGCACCGCCTGGAGGTAGCGCCAGAGCCTCGAACACCGACGGTCCTCGAGGCAAGGACCAGGAGCACCCCCTGCTCTTCCCCAGTCGAACCCATCCAGTAGGTAGCCCGTTCTCCCTCTCTATTTCTTTAATTTCACATTACACCCAAATCTTCCCGTCACCTTAGAGCTTCGATTCCGCCCACACGAGCCACCTATTCGATCATCGGAGCACCCCATCACGATCGCCTTCTCCCCGCGCACCTTCTCCACCCCTCCATCCAACCCAGCTCACACAGGAGCTGGGATTGGGGCTTCTTCGCCGTCGCATCGCCGGAGCCCCTATGCCCCGCCGCATCGATCACCGTCACCCCCGCTTACAGGGTCAAGGCACTTTGCCCTCGACCCGCGAGTCTGCCACTGTATTTTTCAGGTCCATTCGAGCCCATCTGAGGGCTCCAACTTGCAGCAGCAGCAGCTCGACCTCCGCCGGACTCGCCCGAGCTCCCCAGAGCTCCGTCAAGTCATCAGAGGGTGCCATTAGACGCGGGAGCCCACAGCGATTCTTCCTCGATCTTCAGCTGCCCGCGAGGAGGCCTCCAACGCCAGCATGAGTCCGGCGAACTTCGCCGAAGCCCAGTTCTTTGAGGAACCTCTGTGACCGTTCGATCCTTTTCCAGCTCCAGTTTGCATCTTAGCCGTCCACGCCAGGAGCAGCCCTGACCGTTCGATCCTTGGAGGAGCGATCCTGACCGTCGGCTCAGCGAGGCTTAGCCACAACGCCTCAAAGTCGTCCGATCCACCACGTGGCGAGGGTCCAGCCGTCGATCAGCACCGAGGGATACTTGTTGAGACGCGCCCCCTTTCCCAGCCGTCCGATCTCCACGTGGTGCGCATCCGGCCCTCGAATTAATAAAGGGTAAATTACTTCTTAAGCCCTTAGTTTTCTAGTGGTTCTGTTGTAGTTTGTATATATTTTAGATATTTTATTTAGTTTGGTAATTTGCATTGTGGACCCTGTAGTATTTGGTAATTGCTTTTATACCCCTGCCTGTAGTGGATCACGTGCATCGACACGTGTTTGTTTGGGTTATTTGCATGTATAGACCTGTTGTTCTAGGGTGTTACTGAATGGATTAAAGTTTTTATTAATTGCAGATATACCCCTGTATGTGGTTTTATTGTGCATGTGCGTTTATTAGTGGGTATTTTACGCTGAGGCCCCTGAACTTTTAATACTTGTTATTAAAAAGTCTAGGAACCTTAGTTTCTTTGCAATTAGGTCCCTGAGTGCCCAGGTCACGCGCCTCACGCGTGTTTTCTTGGAAAATTTGCACGGACCCCCAGGAACTTCTCCTAATTACGTACAGGTCCCTATGCACTATATCTTAGTTTTGATTTTTAATAAAATATCAACCAACTCCAAATGCGATGAAAATTGGATACCTGACTCCTGCCATAGTGTAAAAGTTTCTCCAATTTTTGGAGACATTTTTGATTTAATTTACTATTTTTAAAAATTCAAAAAACAAGCTTTTTCTTTACTATCTAACTTGAAAATTCACAAAAAAATATTAAAACACCTCTAAAAATTTATAAAAAAATTACTTAGTTTTATTTTACTTTGTTTGATTTTCTGACCAATTTTGATCATTTTTGGATATTTAAAACTCATAAAAATCATAAAACCCCAAAAAACCGATAAAAATTCTAATAATTAATTGAAAAACCAAAAAATAATAATTCTAGTGCCTATATTTTCCTTGTTTCTTCTTCTTTACAGGAAAATTACCTCCAGGTGTTAATAGGGCCATTTTGCATTTTAAATTGGCCCTTCACACCTGGCTGGACAATACCCTTGTATTCTTGCCTTGTTTGATTTTTAGAAAACCCAATAAACATCAGAAAAATACCAAAAATTTACCAAAAACAGTAAAAAATATAAAAAAACATAAAAACATTTTTATTTGAATTTTTGGGTGATTTTTGAGTAGATAAATAATTGTGTGTATTGGCTTGTTTATTTGCTTTCTTTATTTTCTTTATTAATTAAAAATAAAAAAATATTATAAAAAGATTTAAAATCCACCAAAAAAAAGACTTTTATTCTCTTTTAATTTTTTAGACTACATCGTAGGCCGCAAGGCAATCACGTGCTCCCTGAGTCCGACCCTGGTCGCTATACCAGGCTAATCCAATAGCCAGGACCGCTATCGTTTTGATTTGATTTTTATTTGATTTTGGTGGTCTGCTCTTAATTTTTCTTGTTGAGCCGAATTTCTCGAGCGATTGAGGTCGCAATGACCTTGGTTATATTTTCTTTACCTAAGTTGCTCGGATTTTTCGTGGTCATCAGAATGGCGCCGTTGTCGGGGAGCACGGCTTGGTAGTCGGTTTTCGATTCTTCCAGCGGCTTTCTTTTTCGCAGTTTTCTGTATAGATTTTTGTATATATATTTTTCTGACATTGTTTATATAATAATCTGGTCTGACCACTTTTGTTTGCTTTCTTGCGAGGGCCCGAGGACCGAGGCGGCTTTCTTCGAAAGCTGAGCAACCGCGGGAACCGGAGGCGGCTCTCTTCTTTACAGAGCCGCAGGAGGACGCGAGGAGCGAGCAGGAGTGCGGAGCAACCACGGAATAGCCGTGCATTAGATTAAAATTTATTTCCAGCTTTATTTGAATAATTGTTGTAATAATACAGGGACAGGACACTCAGACAGACACTTAGACTCTTGGGGTCTGTTTCGCCGAGCACCGGTGTGCTTGGGGGACCCCCTTATTTCGTCGGTTTTTACGCGGCTTTTCACGGCTTTGTTTTCTTTACTACCTTTTCCGGTTTCACGTGGATTTTCGAGCCCTAGCAGTAGGTTTTTATGCTTGATTGTGACGTAAAAAAATTAGGATCCAAATACCCTAGTATATCTGCCTGCACCTATAGATCGATAATTGGACCAAAAATAAAAAAAATAATAAAATAGCCGTTCCATCACCTCTGAGCCTATGCGTCGCGAGCCTACCCCGTTAAGCGCTACTCCTGAACTCGACCTATCGAGAAGAGGAGGGGTGGGTCTAGACCGGACTCTCTGGATTGGAGGTTGGTGTTGGGCAAGCCGTTCTTTCGAGTAGCACTGTTGTTTAGGGACTCGGTTTTCTGCCTGCACCATTTAGGTAATTTTATTTCTGTCTTTCAATTCTGCGAGGATCATCCTGCATGTAGACTGCTGGAGTCAGGTACGCATCTCTTACTCTGCATGCATCATTGATTTTCGCGCATCAGCTTTTTCGACTTCTCCCCCATGTTTTGGACTTAATAACAAGGAGAATCGAAAAATTCGTTAGGCGTTTTTGCTTTTATTGAAAAATACCTAAAAAGAAAAAAACCATAAAATTGGGACTGCTAAAACTATTGATCACTAAAAGACACTTGATTTAAAAAAACTTATCTTGGGGAGAGCAACCCCCTCATTGCTTGGTTTGATTGTGCGATAGAGTGACCCGAACACTAGGTAGAACCCATCGGTACTATTCTCGACTGATTACCGACTTCTTCTGTGCGGGACAGTCGGTTGGGAAAGTATCGGGTATCTCAACAGGTCACGTAATCGCTCTGATATCTTGATTGTTCACCAAAATAAAATTGACAAGATAAATTGACCGATTCTTTACGGTCTTTAGCTCGCGTTGTGTTGGTGAACCGGGGGGGTTTGCTTGTGATCATAGTTTTTCCTGATCTCATCCGCCTTACTCGCCACATCAAGATGATGGCCAGGAGGTCTCTTAGGCAGCCTCTGGCTGCACCGCTTTTTAGCACTCCAGCCCACTCATCTAGGTTGGTTCGTGGGAGCTCAAACCCGCTCTCCGAACCCGAGTACGATTCCGCCCTGTTCCCCCTCAACCCCCCTTCTTCTGAGACCGAGATACCAGTGCCAGAGGAGAGACAGACAGATGATTTATCGGTACCAGAGTTCGGTTGTTTTGATTTTTCAGATACTATGGCCGGCGCTAGTGATGATCGCTCTAGAGGTCCGCAGGAGGAGCATTTCGTTCTGGACCAGGGTTCGATCAACTCCACCCTGATCGCCTCCCTTGAGTCAATGCAGCAGCAATTGAGGGATCAGGGGGCATTCATGATCGAGATGAGGCGAGAGCTTGAGCAGATGAGAGCCGACCGCGAGAACCGCGGAGGAGGTCCTGACGATGCGGCAGCTGCTGCAGCAGCCGCAGCCGCGGCAGCAGTCGCAGCAGCAGTCGCAGCAGCAGTCGCAGCAGCAGGAGGAGGACCACCGAGACCGATGCGAGAGAACCACAATCCCGGATCGACTCTGACGCACCGTTGGGTGGTGATACCAGCGATCGTGGGGGACTTCAAGTCCCCCCCCCCCAACACTTTGCAGCTTCTACCCCGGCTCCATGGGTTGGCCACTGAGGAGCCTCATCTCCATCTTCAGGAGTTTGAGTTGATTTGCGGTACTGTCCACGATTGTCAGGTGGACCAGGATACCATCAGGATGATTGCCTTCCCCTTCTCTTTGGCAGACAGAGCAGCCACCTAGCTGAAACATCTGGGGAAGTTCGTCTATACTTGGGTGCAGCTCCGCGCCAAGTACTTGCACAAGTACTATCCACTCAGGCGGACCAATGCCGCGAGAGCCCTGATCAGCAACTTCTCCATGCTCCCCAACGAGCAGTTCCACGAGGCATGGGAGAGGTTTCGAGAGCTGACTGACAGATGCCCGCACCACGACATTTCCAAGCCGAACCTCGTGCAGAGCTTTTTCAGCGGGCTGACACTAGAGCTTCAGGGCTTGGTGAAAGTTCCTTGTGGCGGGTCTTATTTCGCCAAGGATCACGACCAGGTCTGGGCCATCTATGAGGAGATGGCTGAGAACTACATGGTGATGTCCCAGACCCGGTTGTACACCCAGGGTAGACCCCAGCAGCCACAGACCGTGCAGTACCAGAGGATAGCACGGGTCGACACCGGTCCTTCCAGTTCATCCGCACTAGCAGCAGCACAGGCCAAGTCATCAGCCGCGGGCATGGGGATCATCACCGAGAAGCTGGATCGGATGGAGTTGATTGAGAAGAAGAAGTGTCAGGGCATCACTCGGATGGAGCAGATGGCACAGACTCTGAGCGACATGAAGACCCAACTCATGTGTCTCCAGGAGGCACAGATGGCTTCCCAGCCCCGTTTCAGTCACGAGGCGATACCGGCAGCAGCAACAGCTCGTCCCAGCGCTCCAGCTCCCACCAGCAGCCTAGACAGGTTCATCTTGTACAGGCGGAGCCGTACCAGCAGCCGCAACCCACCTACTAGTCACCACCATCTTCAGACTTGCAGATGGTGGTATACGAGCCGGATTAGCCTCTAGCAGTGCTCCCGCCACCCCAGTATGACACAGAGCCGTTGATGGATGTCAACGGGATTTGGTATGACTGCCCCCAGCCCGGTATCCGACGAGACCATCCTAGATTCCGTTGGGGGACTGGAGGTGCCCAGCCCCAGCAGCAACCATCAGGACAGGGTGGCCAGTACGGCCATCAGAGAGAGCACCAGCCGCAGCAGCAGCCCCCAGTGTACCCAACACAGCAGCAATAGCAATCGTCCTATGGTCCTCATCCCTATCAGCAGGGACAGTCGTGGAGGCGCGAGCAGCCTCACCAGCAGCAGCAGCATCACCCATACCCCTCTCAGCAGCAGCAGCACCAGTTCCAGCAGCCTCACTACCAGAGAGGCTACCCGTCGGGTTCCCATGAGAACCCTGTATTGGATGATATAGCCCGCATTCTCACAGATCAGCAGGCTACTTTTCGACGGGTGATGGACGAGTTCCGCCAGGAGATGCGGGACATTGTGAGAGGGAAGGCCGCCATCCCTGCCTAGATTGAGCCGAACCCCAACAGCCTGAAGAGGAAATCTGAGCAGGTAGTTTGTACTGAGTATGCCACTCCTAGTGATACTTTTGGTGATATGTCTGCATATCATTTTGATACTGACTTTTTCACACTTAGGAGCAGTAGGATGCCAGCAGGCGGCGCCTCGTCTGAGCTACATCATAAGGATACACCTAGAGCACCGGACGAGGAGGAGGAGAGCGGTACTGAGGCCGCTAGAGACGATGACGGTGGTACTGATGTCACCAAGGATGCTGATTCCACGGGCGGTGCTGAGGCCGTCGTTTCACCAGTTTGAGGAGGTGGTACTGAGGCCACCCGTTTTGCTGAGCCAGAGCGCGGTACTGAGGTTGCGAGTCTTTCAGTCGATCTAGCCGATGGTGGTACTGAGTCCACCCATGCTTCTGTTGATAGACCTGTAGTTTTTCCTTCCTCTGCACATGTATCTCGGAATATTTCTGTGAATAAAGGAAAGGGTTTATTTTCTTCTGGTCCCACTGTGGTGCATGATGTATGTGTGGATCCGGTCATCGAACCATCTAGACCCTTTCCTAGTCCTTCATTGGAGAAGGACCCTGTGATCCCCTTCCCTAGAGCCCCTTCAGATGGGGAAGGGGAAGAAAAATGAAAATCAGAAAAAGAGGCAGCAGGAAGAGTTCAGCCAGCAGATGATAGATCGGTTTCACATACAACTGACTCTTTAGGAGGCTTTGCAGCACATCCCTCTTCTCCAGCGTTCACTTAGAGACAGAACCACAGTCAAGATGAAGAGGAGGAGCCACCATTCAGAGATCCATGTGCTGACGAAAGCCACGTGTTTCGCGATCCAGAACCGCCTGCCGACCAAGAGGCCAGATTCAGGAGCCCCATATATCAGATGCCATATCAGTGAGAAGAGGTTCGATCGTACTCTATTAGATAGCGGATCGTCGATCAACCTACTTCCGACAGCCCTTCTCGACCGCTTCGAGTTGGGCACTCTTAGATAGAGCAGGACAGTCTTTCAGTTTGTTGATCGATCTGTCAAGAGGCCGAAGGGGTTGTTGCGGGACGTTGTCGTCACGATTCAGGGCTCGCAATTCCCTGTGGACTTCGTAGTTTTGGACATGGAGATCCATGAGTCAGTGACCGATACCCCCATCATTCTAGGTCACCCGCTCTTGGCCACAGCCAAGGCAGTGACCGACCATGATAGCGGGAAGGTCTACTTTCACGTCGAGGGCGAAAGTGTACAAATAGAGACGGTCGAAGACAGCAGAGCTAGAGACAGATCATGCTCAGAGACCACCTCAGACACAGAGAAGATGACAGATACTGGGCTAGACATCCACCAGTACTGTGACTTTGTGATTACAGACGATGAGGCAGTTTGGGCAGACCCAGCAGCACAGGCCATCCTCTCATTTTCAGATTCTGCTGATATAGAGACGACAGCAGAGGAGAGCTTGAAGAGCACATTCCTGGTCCAGGATACTTCAGAGGCAGCAGAGCCGGTTCTCGACCACGACACAGATTTTGTGATGATTGTGGTACCGATGCCACCTTAGAGGATACAGATCCCTCAGAGTCAGAGTCTGATTGGGCAGATTGTGAGGATGACATGACAGACCTGATTTCCACTGAGCCTACATATGAGGAGGAGGTAGATGCCGAGCAGAGCAGAGTAGAGACAGTCCGTCAGGGCAGCCTTCTCCAGTTTCTGAGATTGACAGAGAGTTTCAGTTCTCCCATGCAGATTTTGCAGCGTTCACGCAGACTTTCCAGAAGCCAGATTTGCGAGCACCAGTTTGTCCAGAGCTGAAGCCACTACCTGCGTCGTTGAAGTATAGGTTCCTTGTGGGAGAGCCTGAGATGTACCCAGTCATTATCTCAGCCTATTTGACTGGAGAGCAGGAATCCCGTTTGATGGGGGTTCTTGAAAAGAACCGCAAGGCGATAGGATGGAGCGTAGCAGATCTCCAGGGGATTAGTCCGGCCCTGTGCTCCAACCATATTTATATTGAGGATGAGGCGAAGCCGTCGCGTGTGTTCCAGCGGCGGCTGACCCGAATCTGAGAGAGGTTGTCATGAAGGAAATTTCGAAATGGTGGAGCACCGATTTTATCTATCCCATCTCTGACTCCAAGTGGGTCAGTCTGTTACATGTGGTGCCTAAGAAGATGGGCATCACTACAGTGGTTACAGAGTCTGGAGAGGAGATCGCTACACGAGTACCCACTTCTTGGAGGGTCTGCGTTGACTACAGGAGACTCAATCAGGCCACCAAGAAGGATCATTTCCCCTGCCCTTTATTGATCAGATCATTGAGAGACTGGCAGGGAAGGGCCACTATTGTTTTCTGGATGGGTACTCGGGCTACAACCAGGTGGCCATCGCTCCCAAGGATCAGGACAAGACTACCTTTACATGTACCTTCGGTACATACGCCTTCCGATGCAGTCCATTTGGGCTATGCAATGCCCCTGCGACTTTTCAGAGATGCATGTTGTCGATCTTTTCGGACATGGTAGGGGAGTGCTCGGAGGTCTTCATGGATGATTTCTCGATTTACGGCGACAGATTCGACTCCTATCTTGACTGCCTAGACCGAGTACTTCAGCGATGTATAGAGGTTCGCTTGGTTCTATCTTGGGAGAAGAGTCACTTCATATGACTCATGGGACGGTGCTTGGCCATATCATCTCCAACAGGGGCATGGAGGTTGATCCGACCAAGGTTGATGTCATTAGAAAACTTGTACCACCGTCCAATTTGCGGCAGTTACGGTCATTCCTGGGGTACGTCGGTTTCTACCGGCGATTCATTCATGATTTCAGTAAGGTTGCCCGACCGTTGACTGATCTACTGACGAAAGACACCGAGTTCCTTGTCGATGACAAGTGTCTTTCGTCGTTTGAAACTCTAAAGCATTGTGTTGTTGAGGCTCCTGTCCTTCAGCCACCAGATTGGTCTCTCCCATTCGAGATCATGATGGACGCCTCCGATTTTGCCGTGGGGGCTGTGCTAGGATAGAGGAGGGATGGAGTTCCATTTGTTATTCACTACGCTAGTCGCACATTGGATTCCGTGGAGCGGAACTATACAGTCACAGAGAAGGATATGCTAGCCGTAGTCTTCACCCTAGATAAGTTCAGATCGTACATTATTGGATCTAGAGTGACTTTGTGTACAGATCATACCGCCATCAGGTACCTCATGGAAAAGAAGGATGCCAAGGCCAGACTAACTAGATGGATCCTTCTACTCTAGGAGTTCGACATTGAGATCAAGGATAAGCCTGGAGTCAAGAATGTGGTGGCGGATCATCACTCCCGTTTAGAGAAGCCTGAGGATTCTGAGCAGATTGATCCCATTTGCGAGACCTTCCCAGATGAGGCGATCCTTGCTATCGCCTCACTCCCATGGTATGTCGATATTGTGAACGTTCTTGTTTCTAAGAAAGTCCCACAAGGTTGGCCCAGACAGAGGCTTGAGACCTTCCTTGCGAAGGACAAGTCCTACCACTGGGAGGATCCCATCCTTTACCACGAAGGAGGGGATAGCATCTGGCGTAGGTGCATTCCTCAGGAGGAGCACTACAACGTCCTCACTTACTGCCACAAGCTTGAGGCAGGAGGACATCATTCTGGGAGGAGAACGGCACAGAAAGTGCTCTAATCTGGCTTGTGGTGGCCTACCCTCTTCAAGGACTCTGATGAGTTCGTGAAGAGGTAACTGACTGTCAGAGGATGGGCACTTGTGGACAGCGTGATATGATGCTGATGCAGCCCATTCACTTCTGTAAGGTTTTTGACGCATGGGGAATCGATTTCATGGGTCCATTCCCTAAGAGTCAGGGATTCGAGTACATTATGTTGGTCGTAGACTATGTGAGTCGTTGGGTTGAGGCTATCACCGCCCGAACCGCTGATGCCAGGACAGTTTGCAGATTTTTTGAGGAAGCACATCATTACACGGTTCAGGGTACCTCGAGTATTGATTTCATATGGGGGGTCTCATCTCATCAACGTCCAGGTGAAGGCACTTGCTAGCGAGTTCGACATAGACCATCGAGTTGCCACTCCATACCATCCACAGACGAATGGTCTAGCCGAGGTGTCGAACAGGGAGATCAAGACTATTTTGCAGAAAGTCGTCCGCCCTGACCGAAAGGATTGGTCACAGATTTTGGACTCGGACTTGTGGGCATATAGGACGTCTTTCAAGACACCATTGGGCACATCTCTCTTTCGCCTCGTTTATGGCAAGCCGTGCCATTTACCTGTTGAGTTGAGGCACAAGTCACTTTGGGCAGTCGCAGATATTCTTTTAAATCCAGATAGTGTAGGAGAGCAGAGGAGGGCAGAGTTAGCAGCCCTGGAGGAGCTTCGTGATACCGCCTTCTCAAACAGCCTACAGTATAAGGAGAGAGTGAAAGAGTGGCATGATTCTCATATCAGCCACAAGCATTTTGAGCCTGGACAGAGAGTATGGTTGTTTGATGCTAGGCTTCGTCTATTTCCAGGGAAGCTACAGAGCAAATGGAAGGGACCTTATCTTGTGAGAAAGGTACACGACAACGGGAGAATTGATATATCCGAGTTGTCTTCTGAGAGTACCTTTCGAGTGAACGGCCAGCAGCTCAAGCCATTTCTAGATCATGAGCCGCAGGTCGTTGATGTTGCCCCGATTCATTTTGCATGAGATGTGGTCTTTTGACTCACATCTATTGCATCTCACGCCTGATTTTCACTGTTCTTCCGACCTGTATAGATCCATATGTCCATATCATCACATTCTTTAGTCCCACATCCCGTTTGTTATCTTTGATTATGCTATACTTAGGGTGTACTTTACCCTAAGTATAGGGGGGATGTAGGACCTTTGAGTTTTTCTTTTGATTCTTTCTACCCATGTTTTGCTGCCTATACTTAAGGATATTTTACCCTAAGTATAGGGGGGGTAGACCCTGCACATTCTCCACTCGGTTTTCTCTTTGTGTACAGCCTGCTATACTTAGGATTATTTGATCCTAAGTATAGGGGGAAAAGCCGAGATCTTCTTGATTTCCTATTCATTCATTCTTCTTTGTATATAGCCTTCCTTTTCACTTCCCTATACATAGCACGAGTTATGTCTTCTTCATCGCTCTTGACTCTGAGGACATCGTTCGAGCTAAGTATAGGGGTGTGTGTATATATTTCATATATTCATCATTTTTTAAACCAAAATTATACCATATAATATACATCAAAACAATTTTGATAATATTATAAGGAGATTTGATAAACAAATCCCCAATCCTATTCAAGCAAGACGGTTTTTCATGTAAAAGTTGTCCTACAACTATTGTAGGATAAACTAAGGTTCTTTATGAAAAAAGTTTGTTGATGATTTCATATCAACCAATGATAAAGATCAATTATCTTATCATTATGGTTTAGGAAAATGTCATTCAATGAAATAATTATATCTTTAAATATTTCAAAAAAAATTATCACTAATTATTTCAGAAAATTAACAATTAATTTTCATCATCATATTTGAATGACTACCACATGGTTCATGATCAAAAAATGTCAATTTCCAGCAGTGACCCCTAATCACCAAAATTAACTTATCTTGATCAATTTAAATCCAAAAATTGCAAAATCAGGTTCCTAAATTGCCAATTTGATTTATTAAAGAAACCAAGAGATAATTCACGCATTTCGAGGTGCATCAAAACAGTAACCAACTCATTAATCACGTTTAGATCTACTGTCCCGCAACAGTGAATACATGCATATTCAAAAGGCCATATCTTGAGCAAATGAAATTCAAATTTCATAAATTCAGATTCTATGGTTTCATTATTTAATGGGAAACAAAATCAAATTTCAAATTTCGTGTTTAAACAATTTAAACAGTACTTAAATTTTCAATTAGACAGAGGTGCGAAAATTGAAATGCGAAAAAAAAATCGTGCCCCTTTCAAACCCAAGTCATCTTAGGTCTATGGATCATATCCAAAACCTTATTCGACCTATGGCTCTAATACCACTTGAAAGATATTGAGAATCCTTAAGCACACCACGGAAGCATGTTGATTGCATCGTATGCGATCGGGGCGGCTAGTCGCACTAGTCGCTAGATGCGACGGAAATTAAAATTTTTAATCTAATTATGAAACCACATGATCATGTGAACATTTCTCGGATCGTTTCATCAAACCGCAAAGTATAAGGAATACCTCTTGGAGTTTGGTTGTAATCGTGAGATCCCAAACAAGAGATCCTCCTATCTTAAGTCTGATCTACGAAGAACGCACTTGCGGGCGCGATGATGAGACGCGAACCTCTTGCAATCCTCGATGAAGATCCAAGCAATGAAACCCCTGATTTCGTCCAACGAAATCCGTCGTCTTCCTTTATAGCAAGCCTCCCCAAAGAAGAAGGAGATCCTCGAGTCGTCGAAGGCAAAGGCGAAAGTCTCCCTTTCTCAATACAAAGTGGATGACCACCTTTGAAGAAGAGAAAGAGAGAGGGCGAGAATGAGAGAGAGAGAGAGTAGTACGCTTCTACAACTCTTAATATGTCCATTTGAAAGGCTAGGTTATCCCTCCTTTTATATTAGTTTAGGATCCAATGGATCTCAATCCATGGGACACACATATCCAACGGCCAAGTTGCTCTATGTATTAATCAATGGCCAAGATTGTCGTTGGTTAAAAAACCAACACCATTAATTTATATTTAAATTAAATATATATTGTAACATTATCAACATAATTTAATTTAACATAAATTAATTATTAAGATATAACAATATAATGAAAGGGAGATAACAAATTATCTCCTAAAAATGAGGGGTGTCACCTTTGACTATGTCATTAGTGACGCCACCTCATTTGGTGGTTGTTTATCTCCTTTTATTTTATATTATTATTTCTCAGTGTATTTGTAATAATCTATATTAAAAATATCCATCAAATCAATTCCAAATTAATTTGTGAATATTTCAATCATGCCATTGATAAATATGTGAATCATATTCACAACCCAAACTAATTTATAAATTGCATTTTCAATTAATTAATTAATGTGAATCCAATCCACATTGATATTTAACAAATGCTATTTATAAAGTTCTCTCTCTTCAAAATATGTATACTATAAATCATATTTATAATACACAAATATTATGGATGGTATTATCCACATTCTCCAATCCTTAATAATTAAATCCCATTTAATTATCTTGGATAATTATTCTCATAATATGAAATCTCATTCATATTATGTTTGATAATTAAACCTCATTTAATCATCAAGTCCTTCTTGCTTGGATATGTAATTCATAAAATGAATTATTCTTGAACCCTTTCAAGAATAACGTGCTTTCTCCGCAAATACTTGGAGATAAGGACATGGCAATTGTATTGTTCCACATATAACGACTTGGATGTTGAGATCTCATTTCAAACCCAGATCTTACGGACCTCCCACAGATGCTTGATTAAATCAAGACCGCAAATATAATCTTCTCATTGCATATGAATCACATTCAGACCAATGTCCAACACTTGGACCAAGATCAGATTGCTTCTCTACTGATAGGAGTCACTAAAATCCAGACCTGTATCATCACTCCCTCGGAATGGAAGCATCATGGTTATACAATCATTTACGATCACATCACCCTCATGTATTCCTAATACCTGTACATCCTGCATATTGGAAGACCCATGATCATCCTTGATTAAGATCAATTTTACACTGTCTTCTTCAATGATTGATCACTAAGTTTCTCAATCTTGGTCATTGGGAGTCGATATCGATCATATGCTTTCCCAAAGCATATATCATACCTTCAAATTCATGTCATGCTTCCAAAGCACGACAACAGTGCATGGAATTTGATTGGTCCCATTACCTCACGAGTGAGCTCATGTCTTCCGATTCATAAGTGAACCTGTATGATCCCTTTGACAGATCGTATTTCTCATATGCCCTTATATTCACACCATCTCACTGGTGTATAGACCTTGGTTAGGCCATCAACCTATCGATATGCCAAATGTACATACTCA